>CM059429.1:52595254-53795254 GCA_030390025.1 Squalus acanthias
CCTTTTTCCCTTCCTCCCTTCCTCTCTCCTCCCTCCCTCCCTTCCTCCTCCCTCCCTCCCTCCCTCCTCCCTTCCTCCCTCTCCCTTTCCCTTTCCCTCCCTCCCTGTCTGTAATTCATTACCATGGAGACAAGATTCCTGCTTTTTAATTGATTATTTCCCCCCCAGCCTATGTATATTTAATTATATAATTTATTGACCGACCTCTTTCAATCAATTCATTCCTGTGCAGACTCCCCACCTGAAGGACTAATTTCATCAAGTTTGTAAGCAATATACTCAACCAATACAAGTCATAACTGACCATGTGGAATGCCACGGGACATCTGCTATAATAAATTAAATATCCTCCATAGCGTGCACATTTCCTGCAAGTGTCACACTTCCATAAAACTTTCCCCACTCACTGTGTTCATAAAACCCTTTTGTTACAAAATGTGGAATTCGCTGACTCACAATAAGCAATGCCACAGGACATTATATCTTTATCTAGGGATTAGCCGATCTCCTGTACTATTTCTGGTAGTGAGTCGGAGGATACATTATTTTATAACAGTATGGTTGTTATGCTATGTAGGAGTAACATCAGGGCCACTTATTTACAGTGACTGAATAAATCAAATTCCATTTTTATTAAATAGTATTCTGGGAAAAGCCATAACTCAGTGGTTTTATATATGTGTGTTTAATATTTATTCTTTACAAATTTTAAATCTGAGAATACACAGCCAGGTTAAATGCAAGATGTACCAGTTGGACTTCGGTATTTGGTACTTAGCCACAGTAAACGGGGGTGCGATGTGGGGGTGGGGTGGTGTGGGTGTGGGTGGGGGAATAAGACTCCACACTTGTAAAATACATTTTTCAGGGCCAGAGAGGTTGTTCAGTAATTATCACTTATTACACCGTTAGAAACTCACTCCTGAATGTACAAGCCCTATTTTTTTCATCCGTCTTTAGTGCGAGACTAGTGGGTAATTACCCTAAGTTCACACCATTATAGTGATTTCAGTGCCAAGTCTATCGGCGAGCACTGTAACAGCACACCCTGTGGAGGAGCAGGGTATCTCTGACAGCAACTTCTGGATTTCCGCGTTTAACTGCGCATGCGCAGACGCCAGAAGTTGCTGTCAGATTTACCCTGTAATAACAATGAGCACTGTTAGCCTCACCATTATTATTACAGCAAAATGCGGGCCAGCATGTCTACAACAGTAAGTGTGACTGTTCACTTTCATTTGTTCTTCACACGCTTAAAAATCTGTTGCTGTCAGAGATTCCAATTTAACACCTCTCAAATTCAGACAGCAGGCAAATTCGACATAGAATATAGAGAGTGTCACAGCCTAAGAGAAAGTTGCGACAAGCTCAGAGACTTACTGCAGTGAATTGGAACAAATTGCAATACAAGATAGACACGGGTACACAGTATGTTGAAATTTTTACGATCTTTATTTTATAAATGATTTTTTTCCCCTGGAAAATGTATCCTAAACTCCAACTGAACTATGTATAATTTTCAACAAAAACGTAAATAATTTTTATTTTAACTGCTAAAGTACCACTCAAGGCATTTAATGTGCTAACTCTATGCAGTGCTTGTTTATTGAGTAAGCTGATGGTTTATAAAGGTTTAATGGTGCAATAATATTCCAGTTTTCATGTTACTGATGCACAATGAGCTGTAGAACTGTGCCAAATTTTCATAAATTCAGTGTTTGTCTAGTGATGTGAGACCACCTCGAGGTGGTGATTTTGCTTTGGTTTGGTTTCGCAAAGCCAAAATTTGAAACTTTTATGTTTAAAAAGTTGGTTGAGTAGCAGGATGACAAGAAAGAACCAGTGGGATAGTCAGTTGCAAGCCAGTAGGCAGTGTGTTTAATTGTGCATTAAATGTGCTAAATGTAAGAGAGCTCTTCTCTCCTCAGTTCTGTCTTGCACAACACTGCTGAGATCCTGATTTATCTCAGATCTTGCATATTTGTGATATAGGTCAACAGCACAACCTGTCAGATGGATTTGACAGATTGTTTGGACTCTTATACAGAAGCCTTGACAGCTAAATCCTCAAATTGATAAGTCCATAGAATTACAGTTCAGTGCCACAGCCTCAGTAAAAGAAAGAAGAAAGAAAGAGTTGCATTTATATAGCGCCTTTTGCGACCTCAGGACATCTCAAAGCGCTTTACAACCAATGACCTACTTTTGAAGTGTAATCACAGTTGTAATGTAGGAAATGCGACAGCTAATTTGCACACAGCAAGGTCCTACAAACACCAATGTGATAACCTGTTTTTAGGTGTTGATTGAGGGATAAATATTGGCCACACATGTTCTGGAGTTTCGAATACAGCCTCCAAATCCCAACTCTTGTAGACTACAGCCTTTCATGATGGGCTTAGGAGAATGAAGCTGGACTCTGATGATCTCTATCTATTATACTGCATTATTTGTACAGTTATTAGTAACAGAAGTAGTTTTCCAGAATGTACACTAGCTTTCAGTATTTTAAACAATATGTCAAACATCAGTACTTTCTCAATCAGTCATATAACAAGAGCCTGGTGTCAGCATGCCAAGAGGTGGATGGACATTCACAGATTCCTCTTTCAGTATGTGATGTTCCATCTTAATTGTGTTAAACCAATTGATGCAATCAAGTTTTCAAGTCCCTTTAATATGCAAGTAGACTGGTTATCCTGAAGGATTGGAATCTTCAAGCAGAAGCATTCCATTAATTACACCACAACTGGGAGTGTTTCTTGTGGACCTATTCATTTTTTAATGAGGACTCCAAACTACCTTTCTGCCATCATTCCAAAGCTTATGCAGTTGATACGGCGAGTGAATTTCCTTGCCGTTTTCAGGGCATTAGCAGTGTGTAAATGGTGGAGGGAAGTTTTTCAGGCAGCATGATCAGGTAGAAGCCATTGCCGCCCAATTTCTGCCTTTAAAATACACCTCAAAAAGTGAGGTGAGCTTGTCAGCCATGGCAAGAAATTATCACTGAACAATACCATCAAAAGGAAGAAAGTAAAAGCAATAGTTGTAAATCAACATGGGTTTATAAAAGTTAGGTTAAGCCCATTGAAATTCTTTGAGGATGTAACAGATATTCTTAGATTGATGCTAATGGAGTGGATTTATACAGCTTGATTTTCAGGGGAAATTTGATGAGGGGTCTCAAGAGATTTATGGTAAAAGTGAAAGCTTTTGGGATAAAAGAGGAAGTAGTAAATTGAGATAATAAATTGTTAAATATTAGAAAACAAATGATAGTGATCAATAGTAGTAGCTCTAATTGGACAGACGTGACCAAGGAAGTACTACAGGGATCAGTCCTGGGTCTTCCGCTGTTCACAACATTGATAAATGATCTTGGTGAAGGTATTACCCCTCAGACTGCTGACAGGTCCATGGAAATGTCTGTCCCCCTGGACTGACTAGTTTTCTTTGCATTCAGTTCACGCACTCTGACGCTGGAAATAATATTACAGTAAGAAAGATACGCAAGCATCAGGAATAGATTTATTACCTTGCTATTAACTTTAAACCTGCTAAAATAAACATGAAAACCTAAATTCTAACCAAAAATAAAAATATGTATATACTTTAATTCTGCTTGCCCTGTAGTGTAGTGTTTATCGTGCGAGACTAGTAATCTAGAGATTGTGGTTACGAGTATAGCACGATAACTACAAGTACAATTGGCCTCAGTACCCCTGAGTTAGGGCGGGGAAATCAGTCAGGATTTCTTCTTCTGATATCTAGTGACTCCTACTGCAAAATGCATCTGGGTGGATGTCAGGTGAGGTCCCATGATCGAATAGTCTGCTATTACTCGCTGCCGAGGGTCGCACCCAAATAATGATCACTCAGGTAAGGTACCAGAGGACCTGTGGCGCCATACCGCAGTCAGGAGTCAATACCTTCAGGATAGGAGTGGTGCAGAGAAAATTGGCAAGAAAGAAAATTACTTTTTTTTCCATATGATGGCCAGCGGAGAATTTGAGATTGTAGATAATCTGTATCTATATTAAGTCATAGCTCTCTGATTCATTGGTAAAAGTGATAAAAATAGTCTCTTGAATTTAAAGAGGAGGAGGGTCTCACCATTCGTACTTTCTTTGTAAAACATATAGAGCTCCAAAAAAATTGGCTTTATTTTATTCTCCCCATTTTCTTTTTTTTAAGTATATATTGTATTTAAACAGTGACTAGTGGTAACATTAGCAGGAGAATTGGCATGAGAATACAACTCCATCAGTGTGAGCTGAATTCACAAATTGAAGGTTGAAATGACACATCACTAAACCATTCTGGGTTAATGGGTTTATCCCTACTATTGGTAGTTCAGCTGCCTCACACTATGAACTCAGTGTCTCCTCCAGACTACTTCTGCTTGTCATCAACAAAAGGACAAAAAATAGATAGAGAAAATGTTAAAAGTTAATCATAATTCTTTGTAATCACTTGATTTTTAACTGTCCATTTTGGAGGTGGAACCAACATTGGAAAGACTTGCCTCTGGCTGAAGAACAAATCTGAAGGCCAGTTTTTCAGACCTTTGAGGCCAACAAGTATGAAAATTGGCAAAGACAAACTTTTTACACATTTTTAGCGTCAAACTAAGAGTTCTACAATAGGATAAGTTATTTCATTTGTGGAGCAAGTAACTCGATCTCTTACAGACAAGTTAACTTATCTGCTGCGCTCTAGTGGTTAAACAAAAATAGGTTTGGAAACTTCTGCTCTTCCCATCATCTCTTTTCCCATTCTCTTTATTTAGGATGTTATATTTTATTTTACTTTTTTTATTATTTAAGATTAGTAATCCTAAACAATACTCCCTTACACTGGATTTTACTTGCTGTGGATTTTCATGGGGGTTCAGAAGGCTTGTGCTGGTCTGTTGCGCGGGCCTCACATATTTGGGGGTATATTGGTAGCATTTCTTACTGCCCCAGAAACTCCATAGAGTTGCGCTATTGGCTATTAAAAGTAGGAGTAAAGCACACTCCAGTAGGTACATCGCAAAATAATTTAAAAAATCTGGAAGAAGGTCTCCAACAGGCAATAGGTCCCCTATTTGTTTATGCAAAGAGCCTTGTGCCTGTTTCAGGCATGTGCCCTGGATGCCTATACTGGAGCCTTGACCAGCATGGAATGTGCGCTCGGTCACCATGCTCGATGTCCACCATATTGGACACTTAGGGGCTGTTTTACGCCTGTAAAACAGGCACAGCATCAGTAAATTTTTAGGCTGAGAAGTTCAATTTAAGGCAATTCTGTTAAGATGGCTCACAGGAGTGCAGGGAAAAGATATAGGGGTTGTAATTCAATGTCATGGTTTCACTGATGTACACTCTTGCATCACCAGAAATGCTTGATTGAATTACTACCTTTAGACTCACCACCAGATATTTATTAACCTGTATGTAGTTTTCTCTTATTCCGTGTAAGCGGTAAATTTTGGATAAAATTGTGTCAGTTTACCCATATTTTAGAAAATCTGTATACAGTTGTATTTTAGCCAAAGGCACATTAACCAATTTAGCAATTTTGCACATACCAGTCAGACAGTTATAACTAAGACGCAAATTGTAGTCTAATAATATGCATGTTGAATGTCAAATGTGGTTTAAAAAGAATGATTTAATCCCATACAGTTAGAATTTGTTCTAACCTCTAGTGAAACCTCTAAGGAGATACAAGCTGCAGAGTCAAAAAAGAAACATCCAGGCAAATGAGGGAAGAGATAGCTACAATTTTTTTTTTACACAATCTCAGAATTTTAAGAGGCCCTGGCTGGGAATAATGCAGTAAAAGATACAGTTAAGAATAATTAGCATTAACCAACAGAATAAAAGGTACTGCAGTTTCTAGGAATGACCAATTAGGTTAGATTGAAATTGAGAAAGAACTGTTTATGTTTATTTAGTATCTTATCAAGTCTCTCAAAAACATTGTTCCAAACGCTTCGCAAATAACTATTCAGCAGTGCAGTGTCTGTTGTTATGTAGGCACACCTGGCAGCAATTTTGCATTAAGTAAGATCCAACAAATAGCAGTGAGATGAATGAGCAGCTAATCTTTTTTTGGTGGTGGTGTTCGAGGGAGGAATATTTGCTAGGCCACCTCTGCTGTTCTTTGAAAAAGTGAAATGAGATTTTTAATATTGACCTATCCATATGGATAGAGATAAAAGATAATAAAGGATCAATCACGCTAATAGGCGTAGTCTACAGACCACCTAATAGTGGAAGGGATGTGGAGGAAGAAATATAAAGACAAATTAGAGAAATGAGTAAAAAAACATAGAATAATAATCATGGGGGATTTCAACTGGCCCGATATTAATTGGACAGAACAGGTAGGTAAAGGGGATAAGGGAATGGAGTTCCTACAATGTCTAAAGGACTCCTTTCTAACCCAATGTGTAAAAAGCCCAACAAGGGAGGATTCGCTATTGGATCTAGTTGTGGGGAATGAGCCAGAGCAGATAAGAGAAATAAAAGTAGGGGAACATATAGGCAACAGTGACCATAATATAATATGCTTTTAGATGATAATAGAGGAGGACATAAGTATGACAAAAAACAGGTTAATAGACAGGAGAAAAGCTGATTTTGAGGGACTGAGAATAGAACTTGGGAAGATAAAATGGGCAACAATATTGGCAAACAATGATGTAGAATGACAATGGGAAACATTTAAAACGGTGTTCAACAGAGTGCATGAAAAATAAATCCCCTAAAAGGAAAGAACAAGCTAAACACTAATGAGACTCCATGGATGAATAAAGACATAAGGGAACAATTGAGGGTAAGGAAAGAGGCATTAAGTACATAGACAGCAGAGGAGTGCATGATAAGAGAGAATATAAAGGGATTAGGAGAGAAGTAAAAAAAAACAATTAGGAAGGCAAAGAGGAACTATGAAATTAAATTATCAAGGAACATAAAACAAAATAGTAAAATATTTTACAGGCACATCAATAAAAAAAGAAAGGTTGGGATGGGAATAGGGCCATTAAGGGATGGACAGGACATTTCCACAGGTAACGATAGGGAGATGGCAGAAATATTAAATCATTATTTCACTTCGGTATTTACCAGGGAGATAGAACAGGTGGGCATGACATCGGATGATGAGATGAGTAATGAGATAAATGTATTTAAAATAAAAAAGGGATATATTAAATAAACTAATCAAACTCAAAGAAGATAAAACCCCTGATCCGCGCATTTAAAAAGAATCTAGGGAAGAGATAGCAGAGGCATTACTACACATATTTAATATGTGTTCATCCCTGTTTGGCATAAAAATAAAACAAAAAAGGTGAATCAACCGTGGCTAACAAGGGAAATTAGGGATAGCATAAGATCCAGGGAGAGGACATATAAATTGACCAGAAAAAAGCAGCAAACCTGAGGATTGGGAGCAGTTTAGGATTCAGCAAAGGAGGACAAAGGGATTAATTAAGAGGCGCAAAATAGAGTATGAGAGTAAGCTTGCAGGGAACATAAAAACTGACTGTAAAAGCTTCTATAGACATGTGAAGAGAAAAAGATTGGTTAAGTCAAGCGTAAGTCCCTTGCAGTCAGAATCAGGGGAATTTATAATGGGGAACAAAGAAATGGCAGACCAATTAAATACATACTTTGGTTCTGTTTTCACAAAGGAGGACACAAATAAACTCCCAGAGATGTCGGGAAACATAGGGTCTAATGAGAGTGAGGAACTGAATGAAATCAGTATTTGTAGGAAAATGGTGTTAGGGAAATTGATGGGATTAAAGGCCGATAAATCCCCAGGGCCTGATAATCTACATCCTAGGGTACTTAAGGAAGTGGCCCTAGAAATAGTAGATGCATTGCTGGTCATCTTCCAAAATTCTATAGACTCTGGAACAGTTCCCATGGATTGGAGGGCAGCTAATGTAACCCCACTATTTAAAAAAGGTGGTAGAGAGAAAACGGGGAATTATAGACTGGTAAGCCTGACATCGGTAGTGGGGAAAATGCTAGAGTCCATTATAAAAGATGTAATAGCAGAGCACTTGGAAAACAGCGACAGGATTGGACAAAGTCAACATGGATTTACAAAAGGTAAATCATGTTTGACTAATCTACTGGAATTTTTTGAGGATGTAACTGGTAGAATAGATAAGGGAGAACCAGTGGATGTGATGTATTTGGACTTTCAGAAGGCTTTCGATAAGGTCCCGCATAAGAGATTAGAGTCCAAAGTTAAAGCACATGGGATTGGGGGTAAGGTACTGACTTGGATAGAAAACTGGTTGGCAGACAGAAAGCAAAGAGTTGGAATAAACGGGTCTTTTTCCGAGTGGCAGGCAGTGACTAGTGGGGTACCGCATAGATTAATGATCTAGACGAGGGAACTAGATGTAATATCTCCAAGTTTGCAGACGACACAAAGCTGGGTGGGCGTGTGTGCTGTGAGGAGGATGCAGAGAAACTCCAGTATGATTTGGACAGGTTGGGTGAGTGGGCAGATGCATGGCAGATGCAGTATAATGTGGATAAATGCAAGGTTATCCACTTTGGTGGCAAAAACAGGAAGGCAGATTATTATCTGAACGGCAATAGATTGGGAAAAGGGGAAGTGCAACGAGACCTGGGTGTCCTTGTGCACCAGTCGCTGAAGGTAAGCATGCAGGTGCAGCAGGCGGTTAAGAAGGCAATTGGTATGTTGGCCTTCATAGCGAGAGGATTCGAGTACAGGAGCAAGGATGTCTTGCTGCAGTTGTACAGGGCCTTGGTGAGACCACACCTTGAGTATTGTGTGCAGTTTTGGTCGCCTTATCTGAGGAAGGATGTTCTTGCCATGGAGGGAGTGCAGCGAAGATTCACCAGGCTGATACCTGGGATGGCAGGAATGATGTATGAAGAGAGATTGGGTCGATTAGGCTTATATTCGCTAGAGTTTAGAAGAATGAGAGGTGATCTCATTGAAACTTATAAAATTCTAACAGGACTAGACAGACTAGATGCAGGAAGGCTGTTCCCGATGGCGGGGGAGTCCAGAACCAGGGGTCACAGTCTAAGGATAAGGGGTAAGCCATTTAGGACTGAGATGGGGAGGAATTTCTTCACCCAGAGAGTGGTGAACCTGTGGAATTCTCTACCACAGAAGGCAGTTGAGGCCAATTCATTAAATATATTCAAGAAGGAGTTAGATATATTTCTTAAGGCTAAGGGGATCAAGGGATATGGGGAGAAAGCAGGGACAGGGTACTGAATTTGGATGATCAGCCATGATCGCATTGAATGGCGGAGCAGGCTCGAGGAGCCGAATGGCCTACTCCTACTCCTGCTCCTATCTTCTATGTTTCTATGTAATTCGTTAGAAAAAGGTGTAGTGCCAGAGGACTGGTGGATAGCTAACGTAATACCTATATTTAAGAAGGGGGATAGAACATGTCGAGGGAATTATAGACCAGTCAGCTTAACATCGGTGGTAGGAAAAATAATGGAATCCCTCCTAAAGGAGAGAATAGAAGAACATCTAGAAACGAAAAGTATAATAATGAATAGTCAGCATGGATTTCAAAAGGGAGAATCTTGCTTGACCAACCTTATTGAATTTTTTGAAGAGGTAACAGAGAGAATAGACAATGGTAATGCAATAGATGTAATTTATCTAGATTTTCAAAAGGCCTTCGATATGGTACCCCTTAATAGACTAATGAATAAGGTCAGAGAATGCGGAGTCAGGGGACAAGTAGCAGAATGGATTGCTAGCTGGCTTCAAGACAGAAAGCAGAGAGTGGGAGTAAAGGGTAGCTATTCACAGTGGCAGAAGATGGGTAGTGGTGTTCCACAAGGATCAGGGTGCGAGCGAGTCTAGGTGGGGTAGCGGAACAAAGGGATCTCGGAGTACAAATACACAAATCACTAAAAGTTGCGCCACAGATTAGCAAGGCCATTAAAAACGTAAACCAAGCACTAGTGTTTATTTCTAGAGGGATAGAATTGAAAAGTAGGGAAGTTATGCTAAACCTGTATCGAACCTTGGTTAGACCGCACTTCGAGTACTGCGTGCAGTTCTGGTCGCCATATTATAAAAAGGATATAGAGGCACTGGAAAGGGTGCAGAGAAGATTTACAAGGAGGATACCAGAAATGCGAGGGTATACTTATCAGGAAAGGATGAACAGGCTGGGTCTCTTTTCTCTTGAAAAAAGAAGGCTGAGGGATAGAGAGAGAATGTTTCCACTGTGGGGAAGAGCATAACTTAGAGGCCATCAATATAAGATAGTTACCAAGAAATCCAATAGGGAATTCAGAAGAAACTTCTTTACCCAAAGAGTGGTGAGAATGTGGAAGTCGCTTCCACAGGGAGTAGTTGAAGCGAATAGTATAGATGCATTTAAGGGGAGGCTGGACAAGCATATGAGGGAGAAGGGAATAGAGGGTTACGCTGATAGATTTAGATGAGGAGGCTCGAGTGGAGCATAAACGCCGGCATGGACTGGTTTGGCCGAATGCCCTGTTTCTGTGCCGTATATCCTATGTAACCCTATGACCTGAACCTGCAGACAGGGCCTTGGTTTACCATCTCATTTGAATGAAAGCACATCTGACAATGCAGACACATTGGAGATAATATTATGCAAAGTGAACACAAGGACAAACAATTTTAGTGATTTTTGCATGCTGCAGAATGTGCACATGCATGAACAGTGGTCATCTGCTGTACTCATTATGAAATCTGGGACACATTGGCAATGTTTTATTTAATCATATACAGTACTTATTTCAAATTATCAGAACAAAGCATCCTACTCACAAATGCCAATGTATTTGTAGAATTGTGAGGGTTAATAGCTTACTATTATATCTGGTACGTGATTAACAGTTGGTTACCTGTGATGATTGTTACAGATAGAAGTGATGGAGGTTGCACTGGATCAATTTGGCTCACTCAATGAAAGAAAAATTGCCATTGTTGACAAAAATCGAGATCTGTACATCACCTCAGTGCGCAGATTTGGGAAAGAACAAAAAATCATCAAAATTGGTAGGTAGTGAAATGGTTAGCTATTGTGTTTAATGAAGATTGGTGTGTTACAGCAGTTGTTTCTCTAATTCAGCATCATGGGGTAAAATTTCCACGGGTATTAGTTTACAGGCCTATCTGTAAATGTGATTCCCATGAAATTCCCAAAGGGGCTGCTTTCAGGTCACAGGTTGGGCACCAGTGCCTATTTATGGTCAAAGTACTGTAATTTAAACAAATTGAATACATCAATCTGTTATTGAAGACCTATTTTCTGTGATCTGATTGGCCCATTATATGAAGCTTTTGCTGAAGTAATAAATTATTGTTTCACATAACTTGTATCAAAGGGATGGTTTTTATGAACACAGCCCAGCGAGATTACTAACAGCAAATTTAAAATGGCTGGTGCACTGTAATACTTACTGTAAAACAAATAAGATACTGGGCTTGATATTAACTCCTGGACGGGAACATGGCAAAGCGAGCAACCGAATAAAACCACCGGGAAGGTGGCGGGTAGTGGCTGACCAGCTGTTAAAATCGAGCGGCAGAAGGCTACTGCCAGGGAGCCAGGGTGACGGTTCCTGGCACAAGGTAAGTGCTCCGAGAAGGGAATACCACTTGGGGGAGGGGGAGGAAAGCTCGGGGCAAGGAAGGCCCAAGGTTTCCATGTGGGATCCGGAGGAGCACTCCTGCTCCTTCTGGCCTACGCGGAGACTGAAAGAAAAGGTAAAAAAAACTATGCTGGGCCTCTTTTTGCCCTGGCTCCTGTTCCCAGCTGGTTGGCCTGGTGGCTCAGGCCTCAAATTAAACTAGCAAATCCGGCCCCGATGACATGATTGGAGCCCAATCTGCTTACTTAAAGAGAATCCCGCCGGCTTGTGGTGGGTGTCCTTTCCACCTACAGCTTAAAAGGGCAGGACAAGAATGAATAAGTCCCCCACCATTTTAACTACCCCTCCCCACCCCCTGCCTGGTTTCTGCTTGGCAGTGGGGTGAGGGGTGGGGGGGGAATTAAAATCGACTCCACTATGCTTTAGGATGAAAATAACTTTTTATTGTAAGCTATCTGTAATAACTTCCAAAAATCAATACTCCGGAAGTTAAAGCTTACAGGGAAATGAAAGTGCTCCTCCTAACAAAAATACTGCGGGCCGCTGCCAGCCTGGGCTTGGCCCCCTTCCACTTCACCTCCCCTCCCTCCAGAACCTACCTGTGGGCCGGCTCAGTGGTTTCCTGTAGTTGAGGCCCAATTTCAAACAGGCTTCAGGCCGACGTCTTTGGGCGGGCATTGGCATCACAACTCCCATTTCATGTCCAAAGCCAGCGGAGTTGAATTTCCATTTCCATGGCGTTTGTTTCTAAATGTCAATGCTTTCGTAGTGGTGCAATGACCATTAGTTTTCTTTCATCCTCAAAGTGATCTAAGAGTGGGCCTCATGTTCTATAGACAATACTATAACTTTACACATGCTAATTAATCTGGTTACTACTGAGCATGTTAAGTTGAAAATATTCAATAAAACCTTATGTAAAAAGTGGCTTCATCAATTAACACTAACTTTAAAAAAAAAACTTTTTAAAAATAAAAATAAAATTGATGACAAAATTGCTTGAGGTCATTCTCTGATAGAACCTGAAAGGAAAGATAGTTACGATCATGCCCTTTTTATTTTTGCTGGCGCAGAATGAGTATTTTTTTATTGCATTGCATTGCATTGCATTTCATTACTGTTTGCATGAAATGATTGAGAGTTAGCGTATTTTTTTTTTAACACTGCATGAATCGTTAAGAGTTACTAGCTCTCCAGGATTGTCCTGGCGTCTCCAGGAATTAAAGTTTAATCTCCTGGACACTGTCACCAGCGACCCAGAAGAAAAATCACCGGGGCACAACTAATAACACTTTTGCTTATTAGTTGTAAAAATATTGGAGCTTGGAAAAATCAGAGTTGGCAACCCCCATGTATGATGTTTCCTGTGTAGTACGAACACAGTTGCTTGAATCTTCAAGATAAGCAAATTAACATTGAAACCAGTATTGGAAAAAGAAACAACATATTTTTCACTAAAGATATTTTTGTTTTAATTCAGGTACTATGATGCATTCTATAGCTTGGAATGACAAGATCAATATATTATGTGGAATGCAGAATATGTATTTTGTAGTTTGGTATTATCCCAACACAATCTATGTGGACAAGGAGCTTCTATCCAAAACAGTTTATGAAAAAGATGCAAGGTAGAATTATTCTGTGTAAAGTTCAAATAATCATCGTATGCCTTTTTTCTACAAATTGCAAACAGAATTTGTAAATGTTATGTTCATCCTTGCCAATCTTAAATCACAAGCTCACCAGGAGAAATTTTTAAAAGTAATAGTATTTACAATTGAAAATGTTGGGCTAAAAATGACTGCTGGTAATATTAGCGGATGAACTTTTGGCGTTTGTATGATGTTTTCTGACTGTTATTTTAATGGATGTGTATTAAAGCAAAGAACAGTGAATATCAAATGACCTCTTTAGGCTTTGTTTTGTTTTACAGTGAATTTGGTAAAAGTCCTCAGATTGTGAACTATGTGGGAAACCAGGTGACAGTCAGAAGAGCTGATGGCTCATTGATATATACAAGTATATCACCCTACCCTGCTATTTTACATGAATATGTTAGTACCTCACGGTGGGAAGATGCTGTTCGCCTGTGTCGCTTTGTCAAGGTATTTGCAAAAAGGTTGAGATGTAAATTAATTAATCAATGCAGTATATAAGTACTAATGTTCAGTTTGCCCTAAAATACCATTGTATTAAAAGGGAGACTCATATTGCAGATAATGGTAAAATATAAATTGGACTAATCAAAAACCACTTAAAAAGGCAATGATATATAGAAAAAAATCACTAAGTCCCAAACAGGTAGTTTTTCTTCTTTAATCTTTGGTTACTACATAATATATAAGTCACAACTCCCAATTCTCAGTTAGAGCCACATCAACCCAAAATATTGTTGTTGTTGAAATCTATGGTTTGCAACAAAATAGGTGGCTCCAGTGAAAGTCAGAATTTAAATACAGCTGTTCCTCAGATAATGGGGGTAACTTTCAACTTCGGCCGGGTGGAAAACTGGTCCATTGAAGTCTAGCGCACGCCTGATCCGATTCTGCCAGTTCTCTGCCTGCATCGTAGTTCAAACTTACCCCCAATGTTGTTTGCTGATTATGGTATTACATCTGTTCTACTCACAGTCCAGCCTGTTAATCATGGCCTCATTGCACTACACTCATCGGAGCATACTTTAAAAAAAAGAGTACAGGATCAACATTCCAGGTTTTTACCAATGTGTGGGGTTTATTGGTTATTTGAAAACGTCACTGCAAATGCGATGACAGCAGGTCAAAATAGTTAAAACTCATCTTCTATGATCAAAAATATTAACCGAGAAATTGCTGTGCCAATATTAGCAGATGAATGCTTTTGTTCGACATTCCTCTGTCCAGTATTTTAATGCAGATGTAACCCACTTTAAAATAATTTAACATAGCTGCTAAAATAACAACTAAACAATGTCATACAAATGTGTTAAGCATTCATCGGCTAAAATTGCCAGTTGTAATTTCTGGGTTATGATGTCTGTAATACATTAAAGCATTAATTGGTACATACAGCCTTAGCAGTAAAAGTTGACATGCACTATTTACATGGATTTGTATCACAGTAATAATACATTAGTGTGTTTTGTGCATCGATACATCAACTGCTTATAATGACACTCTGCTTAATGTTGCAAGGAAAATTGCTCTTTGACAATTCTTCCTATGCATCAGTATAACGTTTTCCAGCAGAAGATATTAGCCAAAGTATTTGGCAAATAGCAAAAAATATTTGCCATCATCTGATAAGCAATATTTGCTTTTCAAGTAATTTGGATAATACCTCCCTCCTGGAACCTTTTTTGTCTGGTGTGTAAGTGCAACTTTCAGAGAAAACAATTCCCCTGTAAAATGTCAAAAGATGCTGAATTAAGCAAAAGGAGAAAACAAGAAAATTAAGCATTTAGAGACTGCACAGTTCACTAATTCACCAAGATTCAAACTGAATGTTTATTTGCAATTTTGACATTATATAT
This sequence comes from Squalus acanthias, assembly GCA_030390025.1. NCBI lineage: Eukaryota > Metazoa > Chordata > Chondrichthyes > Squaliformes > Squalidae > Squalus > Squalus acanthias. The sequence goes on from CM059429.1 coordinate 52,610,408, forward strand.
CCATTTTAAATTAGTAAAAAGTACAAAAAACTAAGGCCCCGAAATTCAAATCAGGCACAAGGGTGGAGAGTGGATGGATTGCCCGACAAGGGACGGATATTGAAGTGGAACCCACTTCCATCAGGATTCCACCCTATGCAAAGTGCCCAATAAATTACAGTGGGGGGAGTGAGCCCACCCGCACTTGTCAAGCAGAAATATCTGGGGGAGTTCCCAGACTACTCCAGGAATTCTGCTCAGTACAACCTCATAAGTCCTCACACCAGCTCTCAGCGAGAGTTCCATTGACGCCCTTGAAGAGGCCCCAGGACTTGCCCAGGCTAAGTTAACCAGTCCTGGAGGGGATAAATTGCCTTTATTGAACACAAGAACATAAGAAATAGGAGCAGGAGTAGGCCATAGGGCTCCTCGAGCCTGCTCCACCATTCATAGAAACATAGAAGATAGGAGCAGGAGCAGGCCATTCAGCCCCTCGAGCCTGCTCCGCCATTCAATGAGATCATGGCTGATCATCCAAATTCAGTACCCTGTCCCTGCCTTCTCCCCATATCCCTTGATCCCTTTAGCTTTAAGAATTATATCTAACTCCTTCTTGAATATATTTAATGAATTGGCCTCTACTGCCTTCTGTGGTAGAGAATTCCACAGGTTCACCACTCTCTGGGTGAAGAAATTCCTCCTCATCTCAGTCCTAAATGGCTTACCCCTTATCCTTAGACTGTGACCCCTGGTTCTGGACTCCCCCGCCATCGGAAACATCCTTCCTGCATCTAGTCTGTCTAGTCCTGTTAGAATTTTATAAGTTTCAATGACATCCCCTCTCATTCTTCTAAACTCCAGCGAGTATAAGCCCAATCGACCCAATCTCTCCTCATACGTCATTCCTGCCATCCCAGGTATCAGCCTGGTGAATCTTCGCTGCACTCCCTCCATGGCAAGAACATCCTTCCTCAGATAAGGCGACCAAAACTGCACACAATACTCAAGATGTGGTCTCACCAAGGTCCTGTACAACTGCAGCAAGACATCCTTGTTCCTGTACTCGAACCCTTTCGCTACGAAGGCCAACATACCATTTGCCTTCTTAACCGCCTGCTGCACCTGCATGCTTACCTTCAGCGACTGGTGCACAAGGACACCCAGGTCTCGTTGTACTTCCCCTTCTCCCAATCTATTGCCATTCAGATAATAATCTGCCTTCCTATTTTTGACACCAAAGTGGATAACCTCGCATTTATCCACATTATATTGCATCTGCCATGCTTCTGCCCACTCACCCAACCTGTCCAAATCATACTGGAGTTTCTCTGCATCCTCCTCACGGCACACACTCCCACCCAGCTTTGTGTCGTCTGCAAACTTGGAGATATTACATCCAATTCCCTCGTCTAGATCATTAATATATATTGTGAATAGCTGGGGTCCTAGGACCGATCCCTGCGGTACCCCACTAGTCACTGCCTGCCACTCGGAAAAAGACCCATTTATTCCAACTCTTCAATAAGATCATGGCTGAACTTCTACATTAACTCCACTTTCCCACCCTATCCCCATATCCCTTGATTCCCTTAGTGCCCAAAAAACTATCGATCTCCGTCTTGAATATAAACATCAACTGAGCATCCACAGCCCTCTGCGGTAGAGAATTCCAAAGAATCACAACCCTCTGAGTGAAGAAATTTCTCCTCATCTCAGTCCTAAGTGGAGAATTTCTCCTCCTTTTAGGAGTAGCAGAGCAACCAAACGTTTTATTTTTATATTCAGTCATGATTGGACATCTGTGTCCCTCTATTGGGGCAGCAATGGGTCACTCCAACATCTACTGCTGGATCGTGGCAGTCACCAGTGACGCTCCCTTACAGATACAAGTGGCCAGCCCCAAACCAGGAAAGTGACCCTATCCCTGCAATTTGGAACAGGCTCTGCAGCCTTTGCTTTGGGCAGACAGGAGTTGCACTGCGCTGGTGGAGTGGGCCCATCACATTTCAGCCTCCAAGGGGGGGATTTTTCGGGGGGTCAGTGGGCGAGTTTTTTTTTCCACAGCAGGTCAACACACCTCCACGCTAGTCTCCCAGATGTCGAGTTTGTCATCGCTGAACAGACCCGTCACCAAGCGGCAGGGGAGGCAATTTAGATTATTAAGAGCTTGTTAACAGGCACTTACAATCTAAAGGTGAGCTTAAAATCGTTTTTAAGAGTTCTCCCATGGCTTTCCCGCTGTTCAAGGACCACGTCAGGTAAGGAGGTCGGAAGTTATATCAGCATGGGATGATTTCTTAACTTGACAGCTGCAAATGGTCTATAAAAGCTCCCATTTCATAGCTGTTCACTTTCCAAGGTTAGAAGCTGTTGCTTACTGCATTTGGAAGACAGATTGAGCTTTATGCAGCTTGTAAGTGTTTGGAGCAAACACTCTATCCAGTGTCACCTCGTTGGAACAACCTCTCACCATTGATAGATTGCTCTGTCATCTCAACTTCACCTGCCATCTCGTCCATCAGCATCAGTGCCCTTGAAAATATCTCACCTTGGTCCTCAGAATCCCACCACAATCAGCCCAACACCAGCAGCACTAAGAACAACACCAACCTTCTCTGCAATCAGCTGGTGCTGCACAGGACACGGCATCAGCACCTGACCACATTGCTGCCCGGGACGCCAGGGATGACCTCACCATAGCCAGATTTACTTCACTTGATGCTGTACACCCTGGCTGTCACATAATGCGCCAAGTTGGCACCACCCCACACCAGCACCATAAAGCATCCCTACAATGCCCAAGCCATTCCTTTCACACTCATGACCATTGCGGGGGGGGTACCGTTATGTCTCACCATTCACTGCAAATCACTAAGCCACTTCCAAAGGTGCACACAAATCTGTCCAAGAACGCAAAGTGTTGAAAATAAAGATTTCAATGTTTGACAGCACATTAACAGAAACTTCACATGAACATTGGCTAAAACACCCAAGTGCCTACCCTTGTGTGTTGTTAGTTGGTATGATTGGACTAGGATGAGGGTGAGTGTAAGGGGTGACTAGTGAGATGGGGAAGTGATAATGTAGATAGAGAAGGATGGGTGGAGGTGCAAGGTAAGTTGGTGTGAGTAAGGATGTGCAGAAGTAGGGTAGGGAATGCAGAGTGATGGGGATGTGATGAGTGGCACAGCAGGATGAGGTTAAGTGTGGCTTTGCAGTAGCGTTTTGTGATCTACTGAGATCATTGAAAGGTTTGCGCCACTCCAGCCCAGTCCTCCTAACGACATCCCTGCTTGTGTCCTCCTGTGCAATGTGCAACCAGGCTGCGTTGATCTCCTGGGGAGGTCTCTTCTGCCCATGGGAAGGGAAGAGGACCTCCCTGCGTGCTGTGACTACCTCCATAAGCATATGGAGGGAGTCATGGGAGAGCCTGGGTGCAGCGCTTGTCAGTATTTGCAGCACCTCAATGCTGTAGAACACTGGCAGCACAAATGTCAAAGTAAATTTGCGCTTGGACCCTTTAAGGAAACCGGCTGATGACGCGTCATCAAGTGACGTCATCAGACCCGCTTCCTTCAGTTGGCTGGGAAACGCGCTGGGCGGGCTTAACAAGCCCAATCAGAGTAAAATCATTTCACAGAGCGGGTTGAAACCAACAGCAGGGTCGCACCCAGCCACCGACCCCGGCCGCACCGGACCTGCCTTGGTAGGCGAAATCGTGGCCTAAGACTACAAAAAAGTTGAAGATTTATCCCAGGAAAAGTAAAAGTAGAGAATATGTACCTTAAACTTGAAATCAAAACTTGTCTGAAGATAAAACAAGATGTTAATTAGATGCTCTTAAATTTTCCTGAGAGGAACTGAAGATGTTCACAGACTGGGCATAAAGCCAGCAAGCAGTCAGATTGGGTAATTACAGCTTGACAAGTTTACATAGGCAAAACCCATCATAAATATGGGCATAGGAAATTACAATGGGAAAATTTTGGCACAAAAAGTACATGCAGATGTAAGATTTTTTATATATTTTACACACACATGCACAGATATATAGAGAGAGACAAAGAGAAAAACACAAATAGAATAAAAGCCAGCCAAACAGTTTCTTTCCTCCTCCTAATTTGATTTCTTTAAAAAGAAGTTGAATTTTGAAAGTAAGCAAAACATATTTGAGGGAAACAAATTGGAAGAAAGGGTATAAGGGGAGAGAAGGAGAGGGAGACGGGATTGAGAGTAAGAGAAAGCGAGAAGTGGGTTGAGAAACAGAGGGTTGAGGGAGAGAGGAGGTTCAGAGAGAGAGAGAAAGAGGGGCTTGAGGGACTGAGAGAGAGGTCATAATTGCCAATGCTCACTATAGCTTTTTAGCTTTATAGCAGGACAAATCCAATCTGGCCAATTACCACCCCATCAATCCACTCTCAATCATCAGCAAAGTAATGGAACGTGTTGTTGTCAGTGCTATCAAGCGGCACTTACTTACCAATAACTTGCTCACCGATGCTCCGTTTGTGTTCCGCCAGGACCATCGACTCCAGACCTCATTACAGCATTGGTCCAAACAAGGACAAAAGAGCTGAATTCCAGAGGTGAGGTGAAAGTGACTGCTCTTGACATCAAGGCAGTAGTGTGTGGCATCAAGGACCCCTAGAAAAATTGAAGTCAATGGGAATCAGGGGAAAAGCTCTCCACTGGCTGGAGTCATACCTAGCACAAAGGAAGGTGGTTGTGGTTGTTGGAGGTCAATCATCTCAGCCCCAGGACATTGCTGCAGGAGTTTCTCAGGGCAGTGTCCTAGGCCCAACCATCTTCAGCTGCTTCATCAATGACCTTCCCTCCATTATAAGGTCAGAAGTGGGGATGTTCGCTGATAATTGCACTGTGTTCAGTTCCATTCGCAACTCCTCAGACAATGAAGCAGACCGTGCCTGCATGCAGCAAGACCTGGGTAACATTCAGGCTTGGGCTGATAAGTGCCAAGTAACATTCGCGCTACACAAGTGCCAGGCAATGACCATCTCCAACAAGAGAGAGTCAAACCACCTCCCCTTGACATTCAGCGGCATTACCATTGCCGAATCCCCCACCAACAATATCCTGGGGGTCACCTTTGACCAGAAACTTAACTGGACCAGCCACATAAATACTGTAGCTTCAAAAGCAGGTCAGAGGCTGGGTGTTCTCTGGTGAGTGATTCATCTCCTGACTCCCCAAAGCATTTCCACCATCTGCAAGGCACAAGTCAGGAGTGCCTGGATGAGTGCAGCTTCAACAACACTCAAGAAGCTCAACACCATCCAGGACAAGCAGCCCGCTTGATTGGCACCCCATCCACCACCTTAAACATTCACTCCCTCTACCACTGGCGCACCGTGCCTGCAGTGTGTATCATCTACAAGATGCACTGCAGCAACTCGCTTGATTGGCACCCCATCCACCACCTTAAACATTCACTCCCTCTACCACTGGCGCACCGTGCCTGCAGTGTGTATCATCTACAAGATGCACTGCAGCAACTCGCCAAGGCTTCTGCAACAGCTGTTGTTTGAGTTGTCAGTTTTCGTGAAGCTGTTTGTCAACTTTTTCAAGTTTTTTAAGTTGGTGTGTAAGCAGAGAGGTTGAGAGAGAAGATAGGGTTGAGAGAGGGAGTATTGAGGGAAAGGGGAATAGAGAGAGAAAGGGGGGTTAAGACAGAGGGATTGAGGGAGAGGGGTTTGAGAAAAAGGGGGTTGAGAGAGAAAGCTAGACAAAGACACAAAGAGAGAGAAAGGCAGACAGTTTCTTTCCTTATTCTAATTTGATTTTATGAAAAGAGTTGAATTTTGAAAACAAACAAAGCTTCTTTGATGGAAACAGACAGGAAGGGATAGGAGGAAGGAAACTGGTTGAGGGCGAGGAGGCTTCCAGCCTTTCTCCACCTGCCCTTGGGAGGAGCAAGTGGGAGTGGGGGGGGGGGGGGGTGTAGAATGGATGGAGGATTAAGGATGAAGTGAGTGACAGTGGAGGAAGGGAAAGGGGAGAATACAGGCATTGAGCAGGTAGATCAAGTGGGAAGCGGGAGGGTTAGTGATGGGAGTCAGGAGGTAACAGGAAGAGAAGTGGGAACGTGAAGGGGTAGGGGATACAATGGGAGTGAGAGGATGGTGGAAGCGCGAGGGTGTAACAAATTCTTAAGGATTGAAAGACGGTCATGTACTGGCTGAATAGTTCTCTTATAGTTTAACGTAATCTGATGGGGTACAACTTATAATGTATAGAAGCATTGAGTAAAATAAATCCCAACATCATAGCTTGTCAAATCATGTAATACAATCATAGGAATATGGAATCTATTGGTATCTTACATGACACCCTTTGCCAACAAAAATATGAAAAATGAAAACAGTAAATAGAAAGAATTGGAAATCACCAAATTCTTTATGATGTGTGTTAAGGATGTAACACATCTTGATGTTAAGAAGTTGCTTGAACACTGCCGTTGTGATTTAATACTTCATCTTAACCCTTCAAAGTATTATTGTCTCATAAGATATTCCAGACTGTTATCCTATGCGTAGAACACTTAGTTACTCATCAATTCTTATGAAACATAAGGGTGGATTTTGATTGTCCAACCGGCTGCACTTTGTGTGCTAGAGTACGTGTACGCATTTGGTGTCATAGCCTCATTAAAGCTGCTAAATACATGGAAAAACACTTAAATGTGTGCCGTGTGCAATTTTCCAGCTGTTGTATTGAAATTCCCTTTCAAAGGCCATTTTTAATGGACACAAGGAAAACACCTTCCACAAGCTTTATGGCATAGAATTTACTGGGTATTTGTACCCAGTTACGTGTAATTGGGGCATAAAGCAAATAACCGGTCTTAAAGATCGAGGAAATTCAGGCACAAGTGTGTTACACATGCAATTATGCTACGCTTGAATTTCCTCGCTCTTTTACGTCCGTCCATCAATCCTTGTCCCCCGAACACATCTCGGCTCAATATAACGGCTCTGCCTCCAGACTAAAGAAACAAACACACAAATTTCCTACAATTATGCTGGTTCAAAACAGGTGTAAAACTGGTAAAGTTAGAATAAACACAGATGATCTTGGTGCACTTATCCTAGAAGTTTTGGGGGGGAAATTGGGTTGCGCCCCCTTTGGGGTGCTAACTTCGCCGGAGCGCTACTTTTAGCGCCCCGAAAAAATTAGCGCCCCCGCGGCCGAAATTCACCGGTGGCGCCCCGCCTCCCTCTTGGGGCGCTGCGAGTGAATATCGTGGGGCCTAGCGCAGCGCGACCCGGGGCCCAGCTGGGCCACCAGGGATCGGAGTGCCGGCAAAAGAGCCCGGAGCGCCGGGCTCCCAGAGCGCAGCCGGCACTCCGCAGGGAGGGCTGCAGAGGAGGCCGGGGACGGCAGAGGGGGCAGGTGCTGGCAGTCGGCCAGCAACAAAAATGGCCGCCCGGCACCTCCCCTTTAATTTGTGCAGCCCCAGCCGCAGGTAGGCCCCCCTGACCCCGTCCGACATGGCGTCCGGCGGTAAGTCAGGCGGTGCTACCGAAGATAGTGGCTGGGGCGTGTGCGGGGCGCTGCGCACGGCGATGACGTCATCGCTGGCAGCGCAGTGCTGCGGGGTGCTAATGGTTATCGCTGCCACTAACCTCCCGCTGAATTTTTGCGGGAGGCGTTGGCGGCGGCACACCCAGGCGCTAGTTGCTTTGCGCCCCATTAGTGCCCTCTTTGGGCGCTAACGGGAGGCGCAAATCAACTGAATTTTTAGGCCTTTATGCCTTAAATTAGTTATGGCCTTTCCATGGCTTGAATTAGCAGTGGCTTTATCTATTTAATTTTCCCTGTTACCCTTGGTGCGACTTTCTGCCCAGCCCCTTTGGTGAGCTCCCAGCAGTCAGCCCAGTATGGATGGGATCTCACAGTAAATAAATAAAGAAGGCTAACTCCAGAAAATCCCAGTGAGCATGTGCGCACTGTACAGATGATTTGCCAGTTCCTATGGGCCCCACGAATATTTGGCCCTATAGTTTAAAAATATATATATAAGGATCTTACTTATTTCATATACAGTCTCATTGTGAGCAATTATATGATAACTGTTGTCGCTAGTAGTTACTCACAATAAGTACATTTTCACATACAAAAGAAGCTGTGCATACACTACATAACAATAGCTGATTTAGATTGAAGATTACATGGCTAATGCATAATCTTGGAGTTCACCGAATTGGGCAATTGAGTCCCAGCATGTGGGAACCCATGAACCAATTAGTGTTTTCAGTCTGAAAGTCGCCTCTGATGATGTCATCATTGCTGCTGCATTGAAGGTCTTCAGAGACTGCCTGGCCTTTGCTGTGAGAGGACCTGGATGCAAAATGAGCAGCAGCAGCCCTAAGTCTGCTCCCAGATATTTTTACACCACCACTCCCAGATATGTCTCCTCTCCATCCATATATACATCCCATAGCCAGCCAGCCAGCCAAATGTGCTCCCGCCAGGTTTCACATTCGGGGTTCAGAACAGGCGTGCTTCACGTAGAACAAGGGTTAAAATCACAAAGGCCTTTCAAAATGGCATTATAGAGGCAATTTAGTGCTTGTTAAGGGCCTTAACAGCCTATCCCGCTTCTAAGAGGCGGGATAGAGTCGGGACCAGCAGACACGATTTAATGAAAATTGCGTGGAGGCGGACTTGTGCCCGCCCGCCAGTTTTCGCAATTTTAACCCCCCACACGCCTCCAAACCCGCCTCCACGGGTCAATGAAAATCCAGCCCTAAGTATCCACAAGCATGTCCTTGTTCCATATTAGTGCAATTGGATTTCAAATATCTGCAATGGAGAAAATATTGCAGATCTTGGAATGATTCCAATGCGATCTATACCAGAATGACTGGAACCAAAAAACTACAGTATTAGCAGATGGCTTAGCTATTTTCTATTAGTAACAGTGATATTGTCCCACCCATGACACTGATGAGGTAGTTGGCATTTATAGTAAATGCTTTTAAATACATTTTTAAGAGGTACAAGCAAGAATGTGTGGGTTAGGTTGATTTGGCTATGATAAATTGACCCTTAGTGTTAGGGGGGATTAAATATGTGGGGTTATGGGGATAGGATGGGATATGTTAGGGGGAATTAAATACGTGGGGTTACGGGGGTAGGGTGGGATATGTGTACTGTGGGGATTAAAGCAGGGACAGGGTACTGGATTTGGATGATCAGCCATGATCGTATTGAATGGCGGAGCAGGCTCGACGGGCCGAATGGCCTACTCCTGCTCCTAGATTCTATGTTTCTATGTTTCTATGTAACTACTGAAACATAGTGGTAAATACAGTATTGTATGGGTCTATGCTATCCCTTATCTAACTACATTATATGCTGCACAAGTTTATCCAATGTGTAAAACATTTCCCTGATTTACAGTGTTTCAAAGAGCTTTCACATTGCAACTTGTAGATCTGATTTACTTGTTTACTGTTGCCGCAACTTTCTTTCATTAAACTACTTCTTTCAATTTTGCTTTTCTTTCTGCCATTTAGACGACAACACCCGATGAGGTGAGTTTGCTGATGTCTGAAAGTAGATTTTCTTTGCCTTGTTTCATATTGTTTCATGACTCTGTGCTGTGCGTTAAGTGAATCGTTCTCGCTTCTTTGATTTCCTTTCATTTACACCTTAGCAGCATTTCAAATGATTTAACATTTCAGGATTCTAAAATTATAAAAGTACTCCTTTGCTGAGGCCTGACTCCACAAAACTCAACAGCAGTTTTTTATATGTGGAAGTAAATGTATGGTTTACACATGTTAAACACTAAATTAATCTGTCGTACACTATACACAATATTTGCCTGAGAAAGTGCCATGGAAGCTTGCGGAGCCAGGCCTTTATTGTTTATGTTTCTTTGGATTCTGTTTTTCCCCAAATATATCAAAGCTATATTCTGAACAATAATAGTTTGGAAAGGTAATATAAATTATAGAATATTAATTTAATTCAGGCAATCTTAATTACTGCTCTACCCATCAATATATTCTCCGTTGAAGCATTAGCAAGATCTCCTAAAGAAACAGTAAAACCTTGAAGGAGGAGTAGATAATGCATGAGTACTTCAACACACTGCAGTATCTACTTCAACAGACAGTAATGTTGGCTAGGTTTAAATTATGTCAATGACTAAAACTAACAGAAATTGTTTTAATGAGCAGGAAATATTCAACATATTCCTACAGAATTCCTAGCACTGTAGTCACATTTTTAATGCCAACGTATTTACTGTTCCTTGTGTAAATTTACAATGTCACAGAACACCAAAAATCAATATAATTTTACCCCTGCAAACAGCAGAAAGCTGTTGACTATCTGAAATATTTAGCAATATCGGTGTTTACATGATTTCTTGAAGATATTGGTCTGGAATGAAAGTTGATCATGGTTACCATGTACACTGCCTGGAAGTGATTACAAGGCAGTAATCTAATTTAGCAGTTCAAGTGAAACCATAAACCATGAGAGTATGCTTGGGTAGTCATCTGAATCGTAACATTAGTTTTGCAGCCTTAAAGTCACTCCCAGATAGCTATATATTTTATAATGTATATACAGTCTCACATTTATGTGCGTGATTTATTTCATTTTGGGTCCATTTTCTGCTGATAACAACTGTAATTGTTAATGCCAATGATTAGAGAGCGACCAGGAAGAAGTTAATTATTGCAAATTTATCAGGGAGTTATTTGTTGGTGATTAATGTTGGGGCTAGATGTTCTATTGCAGAATACTGGCAAAAGACTAGAGGGTTCCCAATAATTATAGGCCCAGATATTCCAATCCCTACGGGTGGGTATGCGCTGTGTACCCACCCATAGGGACATCGGAAATGCCGGTTTCAGGTATGCACAGCGCATGCACTGAAAACCGGCATTTCCGATCTGTCAAGAATGCTCTTGACAGATCCTCCAGCTGCCCTGGAGAAGGGCCTCTGCGGGCGGATAGTTCTGCTTTTTGGAGACCCTCCGCCCGCAGAAAACCCTTACAATTCTTACGCCTGGTAAAAGCAGGCGTAAGGCCTGCTTTTACCAGGATGAGAGTTGAAAAAAAGTAAAACCCCGTAAAAAACTTTAATTATTTTTTCAAAAATTTAAATTTTTGTTTAAAATATTTAATTTATTGTAATTTCAAGTCTTTTTAAAAATGTGATTTAAAAAAAAATGTATTTAAAGTTTTACTATGTTTTTGGGGTGATCTCCATTCATATATTTGACAGGTCTTCCTGTCAAGTGTATGAAGGGAGATTCCCTTCTTTGATTGGCTCCCCATGGCCTACGTGATCCCAGGGACGCTGCGAACTACATGCGCCTCTGGGATACGTGGGCCCTGCGCACTTGGAGTTTGGAGAAGCCCAGGATCGGAAGTGTGTGCGTCCCGGGAGCCCTCAGGTAAGGGCGTAGATTTTTCCAGATCGCAGGCCTCCACACACAGGAGGCCTGCGATCGGAAAATACAGGCCAATGTTTATTGATGTCACAGTTTCTCCTCTGCTCTCCTGAAGATACTGGGGATGCAAATGGTCTTGGTGGTAGTGCAAAACGGGCAATAGTGAATTGGCAGCACATTTACAGCTCGCCTGATTTTCCTTTCAATTGACTTTAATGAAAAAGAAAATTGGGCCGAGTGTACAACAGGCTGATGATTCATTAGCGCTCGTTTTATGCCCCCCCCCCCCACACAAAGATAAATTTCAACCCCAATGACGTTATTCTATGGCTGCTAACAGCCTTCAATACCTGATCCAGATAGTCATTCTTTATGTGTGAGCCTCACCAGTGAGTGTCAGCAGTTTATTCAGCTGTGGAGGATATCATAGCTAAGCCCAATTCTTTTTTAACCAACATCCTCAAATGCATACTTGATAGTGTTCATGCGTTCTTGGCTGATTTTATCCCATCCCTAGCTAAGAGACACTGAAGCCAGATGTAACAACCCAACTGCCGCCCAGCTAGGATCACTAACTGAGCACAGACACAGGATTGAACCTGTGACCTTCCTTGTCTCCATAGCCTAGTATCACACTGTACATGCATTTACCTATTAAGCCACTGGGGGAGTAGACACTCCATTTATAACATTTTATTTGGTTCCTTCTGGTACAGGTTTGGTACTGATGGTGGTAAATTGATGGGGTTGTTAGCATTCTAAAATAGAAAAGAGGAAGTAGGGTGCCACTGTTTGATGGTATATCAACAGACTGCAGCAGGCTGGTAACATGTATGCTTCCTTCCAAATGTTTATGATCTCTGTTGTGTCACCAAGCATTTATCCCCCTGGGAGAAGCAAGAAAAATTAAAGGTGGAGTCCACCTTTCTTGCTCTTGTACACCTTCTGATGACTGGTTAGATAGCACCAATAGAAGAAGCTGAGGGGTAGATTACTTGTCTATCATCCCCATTCGCTCATGAGTGGTTCAGAGTGATATTATGGTGCGAAAAAAGTGAAATGTGCCTTGCAATTGGGCAAAACAAGAAATCTGTCTGTAAATAATAATGATCGACTTTCGAGTCACTGATATTCTTAAAAAGGACCATGCATATGCCCAATCTCATTTGAATAGATCTGGTACTGATGCGTGCAGTAGGTGCTGCGCTAGAGATCTGGGGGTAGATTTTAACTACCAGCGGAACATGCTGGCCGACTGCCCAATCCTGTCGGTGAGAGACCTGGTCCAAGCTACAGGCACCAAACGGGGTCCCCCCCGCCCCACTGCACCTCGCCAGCACTGGAACAACGCAATATCAGGCAGCCTGGAGGACATCTTAACCAGCAGGAAGGTAGGTCCTGCTCCTCCAGACCACGCAAAAATAATTTTAAATTTATCTTTTGGGGGCCTCTGCTGCTGTACCGTCTGGTAAAACAGGGCGGATCGTACATGGCAATAATCCCTCCAGTTGTCCATCAAAATTGCAGTCGAGGTCCTACGTATGTCATAGGTGGGTGCTCTGGACACCCAGCAGAAGGCCCCTTTGAGGGTGGCAAAGGTTAGTGCTCCGGCGTAAGTGGGCGGTGAGCCATCTTCAGGCCGCTGCTGCCCTGGGTAATTATCTTTGTTTTTCACAAGACTGTGAAATCAACGCAATGATAATTGAACAGGTTCTACAATGGGCGGGTGATCTGCTCCACCAGATTACCGCCCAAGTGATGAAGAAGAATGTCTACCACTGAGTACTTAATTGGTATTAATTGCCGGCTTTTAACTGTAGTTCATTCTTTTTTGGTTACATTAAATGTGTATGTTGAACTGGCTAATTATGTTCCTGTCAAATAATACACTGGGAAGACGACAAATGAAGAAATGTATTTTGATTTGTTTACATTCTACTCTATGTAAATAACTCACAAATACTGCAACCCTTTTATGCCCTTCTCTCCTTCACCCAAATAAAACCTGGTGATAAATAATGAGGCGAAGCACACGATCTGTCATTATTATTTTACTTTTTATATCAGCAGTACTCCATTTTTGGAGTTCTGTCCACTCTAAAATGGGACACTAATAATTTCAAACTGTAGCATGCAGACAGAATAATAGACCCCCATCTGACAGAGACGCCAGCATAATGAGTTTTATATCCCTGTTAATTATGTTTTTTTGGTTTGTTTATTTGACCAAAATGTCAGCGTTAACTATATTTCTTGGGTGTAGCTAATAGATCTGCAGTAAAACTAGATTTTTTTTACGGAGATAGGATCAGTGGTTACTGAGAAAATTAGTTAACTGACAGAATAACTCCAGTAATCATTACCCAGTCCTTACAGCTGTTGAAAGCTTAATGTAGCTGGTTTTCTAAGAGTCGCTTTGTGCATTCACTCCTTCACAGTGTTGCTGATGATCCTTTTAAGCAAAAGAATTATTGAAAAAAAAGTTTCCTAGGAAATATTATTTTGCTGTAAATCTGCCACATTTAGGTACTGTAATGTTTAACGCTACTGAAGCAACTGCTGTACAGAAGATTTTAAAGGGAACTTGATTTAAATTCTGAAGTGAAATAGGTGCCTGTGACAGAAATCAAATCAAATTAAATTAGAATCTCATTGGTCCTATTTATCTAAATGTTCTAAATTGTGAATTTAATTTCTTAACATTTGAGAAATACACAACAGTGAGAGCCAAAGTAAGATCTTTAATGCCCTGATTTCGGGCACAGACCAAGCGTACTGGACTGTGAAAGGATTCCTGCCGGATTCACACCAAATCTCAGTCCCACTCCATGTTCCAGACAGGAATGGGAAGGCAATTGAAGCTCCCAACTGAAGCAGACTGCAGCTTCATTACTATATGCAAAAGGCAACAGGGATGGATGCTGCTCCATTTTGCTGCCAGTGTATGCCAAGCCCCAACGATGCCCAGGAAACCTGGTGAAAAGGGGGCCTAGGGCAGACCTTCAGGCAGGAGGCCCTTTAAATAGTCCACAGATGTTAAAAGAAAGACTTGCATTTACATAGTGCTTTTCATGACCACCGGACGTCTCAATGCGCTTTACAGCCAATGAAGTACTTTTGAACTGTAGTCGCTGTTGTAATGTGGGAAACGCGGCAGCCAATTTGCGCAGGTAAAGTAAATGTTTTGAGACCTTTTCTGGGCCCTTGGTGGTAATTTTTGTGCATTTTCCAGCCACTTAGGCTTTTGAGATATTTTGCACCAGTAGTTGCTACTTATTTATTTTTTGCCTCTCTTTATTGTGACTGGTGGGTTTACCAATTGGGATCCTCCAAGCTGATGCTTGGAGGCAGAGGAAGACCCGGTGAAAGATACCAAGCAAGTCAGGCTGCCCAAGATGTGTTCCATGCCCTCTTGCTGGCATCTTCACCCCTGCATCTGCAGAGAAAGGTGAAATTATTTTGTTTTTAGCAGTCGTCCTGGTAAGGACTCCCCAGAGGAGGCGGCACAGCCGACACTAGTGGGATCACTACAAGCTATGAATGCCTGACTTATGCTGGAATATTCTGTAGAAGCACTCTATGCATCATATCATGCTTTACATGGTATTGTATGAAAGAGGGCATGCCAGGGTGATTAAGAGCCAGCATTACCTGTTTAGTGGCATCCTGACACACCTACCTGGGAATGACAAGGGGACTTGTCTTCTCAGATTCTGAGTCAGCAGAGAGGAAAATGCGGAACTTTGCCATTGGATAGCTGCAGCGACCTTGCAGCATAGGGTTGGCACATGCAGGAACAGTAATGGTCAGCAGTGGCTTGAAACCTGGCTGCTCCTTCTTGCAGGCATACTGCAAAGTTGACCTGTGGAATGGTGCTGCGGAGTGGCACAGAGGTCAACCCTCCTCACAAGCACCTTATGAAACACCAGTTTCAACCATTAAAAACTGAGTTAGACCTATAGACAAAAATCTGTCTTTTGCATAGTTACTCAAATGGGCATTTTATCTATGTGAAGATTTGGAAATCCTATTTCATTTTTACATTAATGGTAACTTATATAATTGGATATTTGGTATTCAGTTGCAGAAACTGAAAACTGCCTGAACTTGAAGCAGGTGAGAGTTATTTTAGAGCCAAATGAGTCAAGTTTGAAGGAATGATGTGACATTGGTAAAGTGGATTTAAAGATATGAAGTCCACGACTTGAACTTATCGCTTTTTCAAACTCCCCACCAACAGGAGCGATAAGAAAGCTCGGGTCACCTATAAAGGAACAGTGACTGTCAACCAGGACCAGCTACAGTTTGATTCCATTCACACTTTTATATAGAAAGGATGCTACAGCAGCATCACCAGACTGATCACATCTGGAATTACAAATTACTTTTCTCAATTTTTTAATTTAAAAAATAACGTCAAAATTTCATTGGAATACTTGTACTGCAACAGACACAATTGGTAAAGATTTCCTCTGTGTACTAGATGTAGCAAAACTATTAACTGTTCTTTATAAATATGTTTAAGACTTTGTTTCAATGTCTGCTGCAGCAGGAGCTTGTTGCAGCCTCTGATATGGCAGTGCTGCAGTACAGTTATCAGAACAGGCTGTTTAGGACCTGGAGCCATCCATGATTTCCTGAATACAGCAGTATTGTCCATTTAACAAAAAGAGAGCAGGCGGACAAATATCTGCTCAGATCAACCATAAAATAAGATTATATTATTCTGAAGGGGAATCACTTTGGTGTAAGTTTATTATATACATAGTTAGAGGTAACCAATATGGCAACATTTATAATCTTTGCTTCATTTTTTTTGAATGGCTAAAATACAGCTATTTCAAGATTTGATTTAATTAAGAAAAATGTGTCATGTAGCTAAAGCATAATATTTTTAAATCTAATATATAGTTACATCTACAATGAAAAGGTCATGGATAAGATGTTGAATACTCCATGGATGTACTGCTGTAAAGGAAAAATATAGATCTATTACGTGGCTTATTGTCAGCTTCCCCGATAACTCAACAAGCTTATCTAGTGAGTGAATGAGCCATACAAACCAGTAAGGTCCCATGTATGTTTGATACCAGGTGGTGCTGAGTTAGTTGATGGCAGCTGTGGGATGGTAAGGATGCTACAGTTGATGTCAGTATGCCTCGGCTAGGGAGGGAAAAATTTGCTAGGGTTCATACTCTTGATTGCCATCTAGTGACCGATGATGGAACATCCATTTTGTGGGCATTACTTGGGCTGCATTGTGATGTTCCCCATGGTGGAACAACCTGCTGGCACTCGCTGTCAAGGCACATCCTTGAGCAAGATACCAGAGGGAGTCCAATGTCCTTGGGACTATAGACCGATTCCCCCAATCAGGCACTCCTGGATGGAAAATGAGAAGCTGCAAGCTAGCTATTTCCCAACCAGTGCTTCTGTGAATGTTGCGTCTTACCAGAACTACCTGATTGGGGAACCAGCCTTATATCCCTAGAAGGATTCAACACTTTGAGAGGAGGGGCGAAGAATATTGGCGAGATGTAAAAACAATTTTTAAAAGTGCTTTATTATCATGTTTTAATTTCAATGGTAAAGTTCAGACCTGCATGGTTCCCAATGAGCTAGTCAGAAAATAGTTAGAGGACACAGACATAGGGGATGAACCTGCATGATCATTATAAAGACCTTTATGGATAAGATCATAACTACATAAACGTACAAACCCAATATAAGCCTATTAAAAAGCTAATGTAACTTAAAACTGCAACCCATTTTCATTGTACTTGTACTAAACCTATTGCTATTTTTCTTTCCATGGACAGGAACAAACAATGTGGTCATGCCTTGCTGCCATGGCAATTGCACACAAAGACCTCATGACAGCAGAGGTAGCTTATGCAGCAATTGGCGAGGTATATGAATAAAATGTCTTTTTAAAATCATATCTTTGTAATGAATCTCTCTAATATGTTACACTTTTGAGAGTTATATTCATGGAACCACTCCCAAAGCCTCATATAGACTCTATTATTTCCTTGCCTGCTTCTTAGGGTTACCCATTAGCAGCAAAAAAGACTTACCTGCACCTTCTTTCTGTTTTTCTCTCACTCTGAAAAACTGCTCCTCCTAACAATGTCTTCTAGCTACTGCAAAAGCTTGGTGTTTCTTGCTGTCATCATGCACACGATGGCTCAGTAGACTGATGCATGGTGAAGCCTGAAAGCCCTTTTGCCAGTGTCAGTTGTAACCCCTTCTACTCTTAATAGGAGAAGATTACCCGTAAGAAGAGGGATAAATGCCCCAAGCTCCATGTCTTCTGAAGAGACAGTTATACAAATCGTGAGCTGAGACAATACTGAGGAAGCAGGAGGCCAGTTCCTAGATCAGGGCATGTGAACAACTTTTCCATCTCCCTTTTTCATGCCTCACTCCTTCACTCACTGCCTGAGTCACTACACCCACATAGGCTAATGAACCTACAAACCTCATACGGTCTAATATTGAACGTGATCTGACATACGCTTGTTTCTCTTCTCTTTCTCTGACTTGAACTTGAGGGGCAGGGGCAGAGATAAGGAAAACCCTGCTGAAGATGCATCAGCATTCAATTTTAGCCTGTGAAGCTAATAGGCAAATTAGACAGTGACTTTGAGGGGAGTGCACTGGGATATGCACAAAACCTAATTAAGCAGGAGCAGGTAGTGGTGACAAAGGAAGAAATACAACAGAAATGTGGAAATCGGACTCGGATTTTAAAAGGTGCTTTCTGAGAATGAGAGATTGCTGGGGCTATTGTACTGTCCACCAAGGCGCTTTCACCACATGTCAGCTAGCCCCATTTCCACCCAATTTCAGTCTCATTTGTGCCCAAAATCCAGTGTAAGGGGCACAAAAATTGGCCGCTATGAGTCCCAGAGGGAAGCTCGCCTCTAGTCTCCTTCTCCAGTCAAGTATTTTTTTCCAACAATAAACTTTATTCATAAATGTAACAAATACACAAAAACACATTCCAAAAAAAAACATTCTGCAAATTGTAAGGTCATAATCATAGTCCAGAGGGAATTTGAGGTGCATCATTCCAGGTAGTGTTGGGACTGATATATTAATTTCTATCCAAACATTGCATTTTAACAGATACTAAATTAACATTGAAGTATACAGTTAGTGTTGGCACTAATACATTCATTTGTATCTATTTGGATGGTGCTACATAAATTGGAGATACACAGTTTCCAGAGGTCATTATTCACATTTGGTTCTTGTGTAAACATTCAAACTGAAAGAATAATTATGAATTCAAGCCCCCAGTGCACAAATATAATGGCAGGAATGGCTTCAGATTGTGGCTGTTCCTCATTTTTACCTTTGTGGCAGCTGCACCAAACGTCAGTGCATCCCTCAGCGCAGAGTCTTAGACCATGGAATGTACCAGACTGCAACACTTGGACAGTTCCTTGCTCTGGAAGGCCAGCATGCTTAAGGCTTACCAAAGGGCCTGAGTTGATGTCCTTCCAGCAACAGCTGTTTTTCCTTCGGTATGTGTCCTCAGGAACGGTCAGTAGAGAACAGAGTCCTGTGTTATGGAGCTGCTCGGGATGAACATCAACAAAACCCACTGCATCTCTCCCTAGACTTTCCTTGGACATGTACATTCCAGAGGAGGTGGTCCAGTCAAGTTACTTCAATATTGCTTCACACTCCATTTGTTAACCTTAACATGTGGCAGGCATTACTACAGGTTCTTTCCAGACCTCTTAGCTTCTCATTCATAGAGAGGGTCCACTTCTCTGGACCATTGTCCAAAAAAATGAAAACAAATTCCTGCATGGACAGTTATTCATCTGGGCTGCAAACTTTTTGAAGTTTGTTGTTTATCCCCAGGCTTCTTTTTAGCCTTTCTATCTGGGTAGAAATAAAATGATTACAAAAAAAATCAATGGAAAGAAAATAATTGCCTAAATTTGCAATGCTTCAATAGCAGCAGAATAAAGAAAGAACTTGCATTTCTATAGCACCTCTCTCAAACTCAGGACATCCCAAAGCGCTTTACAACCAATGAAGTACTTTTTGGAGTGTAGTCACTGTTGTAATGTGGGAAACGTGGCAGCCAATTTGCACACAGCAAGCTCCCACAAACAGCAATGTGATAATGACCAGAGAATCTGTTTTTGTTATGTTGATTGAGGGATAAATATTGGCCAGAACACCGGGGATAACTCCCCTACTCTTCTTCGAAATAGTGTCATGGGATCTTTTACGTCTACCTGAGAGAGCAGACGGGGCCTCGGTTTAACGTCTCATCCAAAAGACGGCACCTCAGACAGTGCAGCTCTCCCTCAGTACTGCACTGGAGTGTCAGCCTAGATTTATGTGCTCAAGTCCCTGGAGCGGGACTTGAACCCACAACCTTCTGACTCTGTGCTACCCACTGAGCCACAGCTGGCTAATAATAAACATTAACAAAAATGTATGCAACTAAAAAATCCAGTGTTCAAAATGTTACATTAAACAGAACAACACAATTAAATAAGTTGTAATTGTGCTCAAATTGAACAAATATATATTTTTTTAATTCCCAGATTGATAAAGTACAGTATATCAACTTAATCAAGGATTTGCCCTCAAAGGAGTCACGGATGGCACACTTGCTGCTATTTACTGGAAATGCACAGGATGCTGAGGGAATTTTAATCCAGGCGGGTCTTATTTATCAAGCCATCCAAGTAAATATTAACCTCTACAACTGGGAAAGGTGAGGAAATCAAACACATTCAGCACTAGGTTAAAATGAATGCTTACTACAGAGTTACAATTGCACACTAGAGGTCAGTGTTGTTAAATGATAGTAATTATGCTATCACTGCTCTAAAATAGATTTTTCTTTGCTTATTGACCAAAATCACGTAGTATTGAAGTCAGAACATAATATTTTGCCAGTGATATCTTTTCAATCTTGTCTAGTCTTATTTGTTTGCTGTACTGTCCCTACATAAGTATTAGTTTATTGCTTCTACATAGAGGAGGGAATTGACTAGTCATTGATAGATTGTGTATAGATGTAGCCTGAATCTAGTTTCCCATCTTCATTTATTCATTATTGGTTTAAGCATTTAGTGAGATCTAACTTCCTGTTTTCGAGGTATTTGTTCACCTTTCCTGGGCCTCCCCGTATTATGCACCATCCCTGAGTGAGAGGACAGGCAAGTAGACTGTCTGCTGGCTTCCTTCATTGCCGCTCTAAGATTGGCTGTCAGGAGGTGCACTAATGTGGCCCAGGTAATTGTCCCTTGATTTTCCCCATCTCCTGTGAGGAAGCATTGGGCCTTAGCTCAGTGTCTTCTCATGTAGCATGACTAAATCTTGTGAAGGATTTCTGGGATGAATCTGTCTCTGTCTTTTCACAGTGCAGCTTGTTTCATCATGGCAACACCATCTCATCTGAGATTTACCAGCCATAGGAAAGTTTTTGACTAAAATTTATTTTTTCAAAGATGGCTAGAAATTCATTATAGCCAAGGAATGGGCGGTGTCAGTAGAAAAGTTGGGGAATTAGCGCCAGGCACAAATGCTTTAGACTGCACGCAAAATTTGTGCTCACTGCTCAATAAAATGATTGGAGTCCTAAATCAAGTCTTAAAACCCAAGTTCATTGATGTTACACTCAGAGTGGACCAATATCGGGTGCAGTCTAATCGCAACTCATCATTGCCACAGGCTTTTTTCACCCCGCTATCCGCTCGTCCTGCTTCTCTCTGGTGATGGGGAAGGAAATGTAGTCCCTTCTCCTACTGTAGAGAGCCTCTGTGGCCTCCCGGATGCAGCGATGGATGGCGAACTGCAAAATGTTAGCTATGTCTCCTGTTGCAGACTGGAAGAATCTGAAGAAATTGAGGGCGATGGTGACCTTGACTGCCACTGGGAGAACCGTGGTCACCCTGATCTGAGGCTCGAGGTCTGGTTGCAGGAGGTGGTAGAGTTCTGTGACCACCTCCTTGTTGATGTGGAGCCTTCTAATACACTGCTCCTCGCTTAATTGGAGATAGGAGAAGTGCTTTCGGAATACCCTCAGAGGGCAAGGCCTCCTGTTCAGAGGCCTGATGGCCCTCCTCCTCCCTCTGGCCACACGTTCCAGTCTTACTCGCTGCCTCCCGCTCCCTCTGTCGTAGATCCTGGAGGGCGAGGTCGACTTCCAGTACAGCCCCCATTAATGTTACCGTGTAGCAGTTTGAATCTTTGAACACTAAATGTAGCTACTTTTTAGATGCAAGAAGACTCCTGATAGAAAAGAACCTTGAAATAACTGAATGAAACTGTTGCAGTGGGTGAAACTAACAAAAAAAACACTGAAAATGCACTAACCTGACAGCTGCGAGTGATTACTGATGATCCCGTTAAATAATGTCCCTGGAGCCGGCTTCCTGGTGCTGCACGCCAGCTCTCCCTGTCAGTTTTTACTCCAGGTGGTGAGGTAAGTGGCGAGAATCAATTTTGCAAATCGGGCGGTCAGTGAGCGTTGCAAGCTCACTGACGTCACGATCTCCCTGGCATTGACGTTCCCGGCGATACCTCTTACCGGCGGTGCTATGGGGGGGGGGGGGGGGGAGATTTGGCGTGTGGTGCTGGATTTGCCTCGCCCCGGCGATACTAGTCGCGAAATTTTCCCCCAAGTTTTTTTTCATATTACCTGATATATGTGTGTTGTAAATGTTAATGGCAAAGTTTCGCCCAGATATTATGACGATTTCTGCTAGATAATACCTCAGATTTATTATACTTGACTCATTCAATATAATGGCCTAGAAATTGCGGTCGGAGGCGTACCTCCGGAGTACACCTCCGACCCATGAAACATTTACGAAATTACCTCCTGGCCCCCAGGCTGCGAAGAGTTGTGGTGTCAGGCCTCAAGGTGGATGGCAGCATAATGGCCCACGGATCCCAGGGACACAGGTGGTTTGGAAGTGTACCTGGGATCACGTGGGCCCGGTCCTCCAATGACAAAGGAGAATTCCATTGCAATCAATTATGAAGGGAATCCCCTAATGATATGCAATGGACTCCCCAAATAATTATACAATGTACAGAATTCTAATAATTATACAATTGCAATTTTATTCATAAGTTCCTTCATTGCACCAACCTCAATAAAAATTTAATTTTTTGATAAATAATTTTAAACATCATTAAGACCAAGCCAATATTTGCTTAAACTTATTTAAAGTGTATGTGCATAATTTTGGATTTTTGAATGTTTTATTTAAGCCTTATATATATACTTATGCTGATGAAAGCAGGCCCTATGCCTGCTTTTACCAGCTGTAAGAGTTGCGTGGGCAATTGCTGGGCAAATAGCCCAATCTGTGCCAGCAATACTCATTTTTCAGGCGGTTTGGATGATCTGTCAAGGCGTACCTTGACGGATTGCAAGTTCCGGATATTGCGCATGTACAAGCGGATGCGGAAATCCGGAACTTGCAGGGGCTTTCAAAGGGAATACGATACTGCACTCTGAGAGTACGCCGGTGCAGACACCACAGTTTCAGGGTCAATATGCTTTATGCCAACCTTGGCAGCTGAACTTCTCCTTAAATGGCTATGTTAATTTTCGGATTAAATTATCATTTTAGTCATAGTCATAGAGTTAGTTATACAGCACAGAAAGAGGCCCTTCGGCCCATCGTGTCCGCGCCGGCCATCAAGCCCTGTCTATTCTAATGCCATTTTCCAGCACTTGGTCCGTAGCCTTGTATGCTATGGCGTTTCAAGTGCTCATCTAAATGCTTCTTGAATGTTGTGAGGGTTCCTGCCTCTACCACCCTTTCAGGCAGTGAGTTCCAGATTCCAACCACCCTCTGGGTGAAAAAGTTTTTCCTCAAATCCCCTCTAAACATCCTGCCCCTTACCTTGAAACTATGCCCCCTGGTTATTGACCCCTCTACTAAGGGGAAAAGCTCCTTTCTATCTATCCTATCTATGCCCCTCATAATTTTGTACACCTCACAGGTCCCCCCTCAGCCTTCTCTGCTCTAAGGAAAACAACCCCAGCCTGTCCAGTCTCTCTTCAGAGCTGAAGCGCTCCAGCCCAGGTAACATCCTGGTGAATCTCCTCGGCACCCTCTCCAATGCAATCACATCCCTCCTATAGTGTGGCGACCAGAACTGCACACAGTATTCCAGCTGTGGCTTAACTAGCGTTTTGTACAGCTCCATCATAACCTCCCTGCTCTTATATTCTATGCCTCGGCTAATGAAGGCAAGTATCCCATATGCTTTTTAACCACCTTATCTACCTGTCCTGCAGCCTTCAGGGATCTATGTACATGCATACCAAGGTCCCTCTGATCCTCTGTCCTTCCTAGGGTCCTACCATTCATTGTGTATTCCCTTGCCTTGTTAGTCCTCCCAAAATGCATCACCTCACACTTTTCAGGGTTAAATTCCATTTGCCACTGTTCTGCCCATCTAACCATCCCGTCTATATCGTCCTGTAGCCTGAGGCTTCCCTCCTCGCTATTTACCACTCCACCAATTTTCGTGTCATCTGCGAACTTACTGATCATACCGCCTACATTCATATCTAAATCATTAATGTAGACTACAAACAGCAAAGGACCCAGCACCGATCCCTGCGGTACACCACTGGACACAGGCTTCCAGTCACAAAAACAACCTTCGACCATCACCCTCTGCCTCCTGCCACTAAGCCAATTTTGGATCCAATGTGCCAAATTGCCCTGGATCCCACGGGCTTTTACATTCTTGACCAGTCTCCCATGTGGGACTTTGTCAAAAGCCTTACTGAAGTCCATGTAGACTACATCAACTGCACTACCCTCATCCACACACCTAGTCACCCCCTCGAAAAATTCAATCAAATTGGTCAGACATGATCTCCCCCTGACAAAGCCATGCTGACTATCCCTGATTAATCCCTGCCTCTCCAAGTGGAGACTAATTCTGTCCCTCAGAATTTTTTCAAATAATTTCCCTACCACTGATGTTGGGCTCACTGGCCTGTAATTCCCTGGTTTATCCCTACTACCCTTCTTGAACAATGGTACTACGTTAGCCGTTCTCCAGTCCTCTGGCACCTCCCCTGTGGCCAGAGAGGTTGTGAAAATTTGTGTCAGAGCCCCTGCAATCTCCTCCCTTGCCTCACACAGCAGCCTGGGATACATCCCGTCAGGGCCTGGGGATTTATCCACTTTTGATCAGGTTTTTCTTTGGTTTTTTTTAATGATCCACTTTCTCATCTAACACTCTTAAAATATTGGAAGATAGATGGAAAGAAATAAGTCTTTCTCACTTTTTTATGATACAACATCATGATGCTTTTTTTGTACCAATTGATTCCATTCTATTCAAAGGAATTATCTTTGTGATTGATCAGATCTCGCAGACACTTTCTTTGATTAATAAGAGGCTCTTATGACAACTGTTTACCCCACTCCCTTTGCCCCACCATTGGCAGCTGTGCCCTCCGTCGTCTAGGCCCTAAGCACTAGAATTCCCACCCTAAACCTCTCTGTCTCTCCACCTCTCCTGCTTTAAGATCCTCATTAAAACCTACCCCTCTGATCAAACTTTTAGTCACCTGTCCTAAAATCGCCTTCTTGGGCTCGGTGTAAATTATTGTTTGATTTTGCTCCAGTGAAGCACATTTTCCTATGTTAAATGACCTATATAAATACAAGTTATTTCTGACATATTTTGGTTGTTTGACCCCAGTACAAGAAAAACTTGCAACAGAGGCCTCCTGTGTCTAGCTTCCCCACCACATACATCAACATTTTGTGAGATTATGTGTATGTGTGTGTGTGTGTGCGCATGTGCGTGTGGAGGAGGGGCAGGGGAATGAGGTGAGTACGTCAGTGTCCATGCTTCCTGTCAGTTCAGGGAGACCTGTCCTCTTGCCTATGATCATCCAGCTTCACAAATGCTGAAACTCAAAACCTGAAGAAAAATAAACACAATCCTCATCCCTACCAGCACATTTCTTCACTGGATACAAACAAAAACTCACAGGAATATAAAGTTAGCTATTCTATAACTATCATAAAATTTTAATTGCACTTTTAATCTTTAATTTAAAGAAAGATATTTTAATTCCTTAGCAATATCAATCATCTCAAATAGTTTATTTCACACAGAAGCATCTCATGACATGCTACTTCTCCCATACAAAACGAAGTTTATGTAAGTTTAAAATAATACCTAATTGTTGAGAAATCTGATTAACGTGATGCTCATGGGAGCTCTTCACATGACGACGTCAGTGTTTCCTAATTAGTCAGTTTAAACAATTTTGTTGCCACATCCTATTTAACTGACAAAATCTCTGGCTGCAAATCCGCATACTCAGCAAGTAATTTTGTAGATTGATGTCATTAATTCAAAATGTAACATGTTAAAAAAAGAATTTAGCCCAGCCATCATGAGTTCTGTTTGTATTTTAATCTGTTCACTATCCAAAGAAGATTAATTTAATCGCAAAAGCTTATAATTCAGATGTTTGAAGTTGTGAACAATGATTTGAGGTAACAAAATATCGATCATTTATTTTGTTTTAATTCATATCCTTAAGAAATTTAGAAAATGTTTTATGTTTTGTCACAATTATATATATATATTGTAAATATAGACTCATTTTGGTCACTCTTGACTTTAACTGGAAAAAACAAATTAAGGGAGAAGGTAGAAAAATAATTCTTAAGGATACCCTGCTAGTGATGCTATTCTTGGTTTTAATTAGTATAATATGCCACATAAGTGTTTTGTGTCATCTGTATTTAAGATTTTCATTGATTTCCAAACGCAGAGCTCTGGAGCTGGCTGTAAAATACAAGACACATGTAGATACCGTGCTAGCTTACAGGAAGAAATTTTTGGAGGATTTCCACAAAGAAGAATCCAACAAGAGATTTTTACAGTATGCAGAAGGAGTAAGTAACTAGAAAAACAAAATGTTGTCGAGTCTGTTCACCCAGAGTGGGAACTAATCAATTCAAATTGGCGCATGCAGACAGATTAATAGATCCCATCTGACAGGGTGCACAGCTGTCATGAACTGTTCTCAGATAATTTTGTAGAAAGATTTAATTTTACCACTTTATTCACAATCCAGTAGTTCACTGGGATATATCAGGGAAAGTCTAATTCATCATTTTTAATCAGATTCCCCGGTCATGTTGCTCACATTGACTCAGAGGCTATGCTATTGGCAGTGGAGGAAGGGACTGCACATCTCTTGCGAAAAAATTCAGAATGAGGTTCGTATGGGAGCATTTACACTGCAAGCTTAGCATTGGTGCAAAAGAAATTCCACTTCTTACCAATGCTATCATTGGCAGTGTAAATCCAGAGTTACGGTCCGATCTGACTTTTGAGTGAAACAGTATGAGACTTCCTGGAGGAACTCTGGGACACTTTTTAAATCTACCTGATCTTAATTTAAATGTTTAGAGAGTAGGGACTCTCCCCTCCAATTCTCTATATATTTAAATGTATTTAACTGATAGGAGAGAATTCTGTACATTCATGTATTCATGCCCATTCAGAGCTCTCTCCGGGTATGACAACCACTCTTCCAGCTCGGCAGGAACCAGGCAATGTAAACACAATGCCCCGGATTTTGCATTGAGTAAATCGGACAGGAATTTCCGGAGTACACACATGCGCAGTTAAATGCGGAAATCCAGAAGTTGTAGTCCGAGATACCCTGCTCCTCCACAGGCTGCGCGATAACAGTACCTCGCCGATAGACTCGGCATTGAAATCCATGTAAGGGCGTGAAGTTGCGCTACTTACCCACCAGATACCCACTAAACATGCCAGAAAAAGTTAGGGCTGGTGCATTCAGGTATAAGTGAATTTTTAGCGCCATGATAAGTCTTAATTACTGCCCAACAACCTGTCTGGCACTGAAAATTTAATTTTACAAGTGTGGAGTCTCATTCCTTTAGAATTTAATTAGTTCTGCGAATTTAAATTTTTTTTTTTAACCTTTTCTGTCTGTCTCTTTTATCTCTCTCTTAATCCCATATTTGTTTCCCTCGCTATTTCTCTTTCTGTACATGAATTAAATCTAATTGATACTTCCTCGTTTAGACTCTGCGGGAGGAATTTTAACTTGGGTGAGTGGGTGCAGGTGGGGGGTTAAATGGTCAATAAATTGAGGTGTGTCGGGAAGCTGGCTACAACCTGCCGACTTCCGGGTTTTACTGAGGTGGGACAAGCGGGGGGTGGGGCAGCCAACCACTCCCAGGTGGCGAGTTGACATTTGAAATATGTTAATGAGGTTGGAAGCCTTAGATTTAACTTGCTTTGCAGGTTTTATTGTGGCTGGCCGGGTTTCCCGGGGCTCGAGAAACCCGGCAGCTGCAGCGAGGGGAGGACAGCCTTGGGAAGCACTCCTTGTGGGCCAGGAGAAGCAGGTGTGCTTTCTCCCGGCCCTCCAAGCACCCCCACCATCAGACCGCCCCCCCATACAACCCGCGCCCCCCCCGGGGTCAGGGATCGGACTCCCCTTGAGGATTCTTCAGTCTGATTGGTTGAAGAGCCTTGCTGTTGCTTTACCTGCTCACACATGCCACAGATCTACTGTAGAGGGCGGCATGCTGGATCAGACACCCGATGCCAGCAAGTCTCCGCTCAGAAGCCCGCAAAAACTCTGTGGGCAGCTGTCAGCGTAGTGAACGGCGAGTGCCGTTCCTTTGCCACTGATGGCAAAATCCAGGCCAATAATCCCAGACCCTAACCTGAACCACAGTCGGTACGGTGCAAATGCACCCTAAGAGGTTTCCCCAGGGCTGTGAATAAGTATTTTTTGATTGGTTTAAAGTAAATACTGTTTTCTTGCTGGTTATATGGGGAAGTAGCTCTTTATTGCAAATCTATTTAGTGTGTTGCACAGGGACCTGCAGTGGGCCAAAATATTTTTGTGAGGCAAGCTAGAAGCACTCCTACTCCTACTGGCTCCACAAAAATAAGAGAAAAAAAATCTTTACCGTTTTTGGAACAAGCTGCAACAGTCCCTTTATGGACTACTGATTAGGGATGGAAAATAAATGCCAGGGACCAATGGGCAAGGCCTCCACAACACACGCCATGCCCATTGATCCATGAAAATCTCGTTGGGGCCCTACAATGGGCATAAATGTCCTTTAGGGAAGGAAATCTGCCGTCCTTACCTGGTCTGGCCTATATGTGACTCCAGACCCACAGCAATGTGGTTGACACTTAACTGCCCTCTGAAATGGCCCAGCAAGCCACTCAGTTGTATCAAAACCACTACGAAAAATAATAAGAATAAAACCGGACGGACCACCCAACATCGACCTAGGAACCGGATTCGGACACGACAAGGCACACCCAGCCCAGTCGACCCTGCAAAGTCCTCCTCACTAACATCAGGGGACTTGTGCCAAAATTGGGAGAGCTGTCCCACAGACTACTGAAGCAACAACCCGACATAGTCATATTCACAGAATCATACCTTTCAGCCAACGTCCCAGACGCCTCCATCACCATCCCTGGGTATGTCCTGTCCAACCGCACCACACGGACTCCAGTGGTTCAAGAAGACGGCTCACTACCATCTTCTCTAGGGCAATTAGGGATGGAAAATAAATGCTGGCCTTGCCAGCGACACCCACATCCCGCGAATGAATAAAACAAACAAAATAAATATATCCCCTATTCAAATATTGAATTAAGGCTCTCCCCTCTTTTAGGCATGGGCATTGACCGTCGTTTCACTGCATGCTTGAAAGGCGCCTTGGGCTGCCAGTGGGTGGAACTTTTAAAAAATATTTTGTTTGCCTATCACTCCATTTTACAGCATAAACGGGGCGTTAGGCATATGAAAATGGGTGGGTGGGGGGGAGTGGATGGAGAGGCATGAGTTAGTTTAATTAGCAGTCCTCGTGACCAATCCCTGGACAGGGGGCGAGTCAGAGGCCAGCTGTTAATTTCCCATCCAGGAAGAAGGAGGAGAACAAAGACCCACTTGTGAAGGTCAGTGTGCGGAGAGAAAGGCTTAGACAGTTTATTATAAGACTTGTGCCAACCAAATCTGTGTAAGCCTTCGACTGTTTCACTGAATTGACCCAGCATCCACAGCTCTTTGGGGAGAGAGTTCCAGATTTCTATTACCCTTTGTGTGAAAAAGTACTTCCTGGTTTTATTCCTAAATGACCTAGCTCTAATTTTAAGATTGTGCCCTCTTGTTCTGGATTCCCCACCAGAGGAAATAGTTTCTCTGTATCTATCCTATCAAAATCCCATTATCATTTTAAACACTTTGATTAGATCACCCCTTAACCTTCTAAACTCAAGGGAATACAAGCCAAGTTTATGCAACCTGTCTTCATAATTAACCCTCTAAGCCCCAGAACCATTCTGGTGAATCTGCGGCACACCCCCTCCAAGGCTAATATATCTTTCCTGAAGTTCCAAAACTGAACGCAGTAGTCCAGATGGGGTCTGAGCAATGCATTATACAACTGAAGTATCACTTCCTCAGTTTGTATTCCAACCTCCTTGATATGCGGCCCCATTTCTGCTGGTGCCCGCCTGCCATCTTCATGGGTAGCATCCTGAGATGGGCAGCCTGAGCACCTGCCTGTTTCAGGCAGGAGGCCACATGTAATATGCAAATTGAATTCCTATAACGTACCCTGATTGCAATTGTGAGGTACAAATGGGTGGAGCGTGTGTCGCACACACACTACCCATTTGTACCAGGCATTGAGCAGCTTAACCAGCACTTCTTAAAGTGCCACACAGGAGGCTTATTAAGAAGATGGAAGCTGATGGAATTAAGGGGAAAGTGGCGGTATGGATACGGAATTGGCTCAGTGACAGGATGCAAATGGTGCTGGTGGATGGATGTTTTTTCATACAGGGAGGTGGTTTGCAGTGGTGTTCCCCAAGGGTCAGTTTTGAGTCCATTACTCTTTCCAATTTTTATAAATGACCTAGACTCTGTGTAGGGAGCAGCATTGTAAAGTTTGCAGATGATCCGAAACTTGGCAAAGTAGTAGATAGTGATGAGGATAGTTATAGGCTTCAGGATGACACAGACAGGGTGGTGAACTGGGCAGAAACATGACAGATGGAGTTCAATGCAGAGAACTGTGAAGTGATGCACTTTGGGAGGACTAATGTGAAAAGACAGTATACTATAAATGGCACAATTTTGAAAAGTGAAGGTGAACAGAGAGAGCTTGGTGTCCATATACACAAATCCTTAAAGGTGGCACGGCAAGTTGATAAGAACCATAAAATGGTTCCAGCACAGAAGGAGGCCATTCGGCCCATCGAGCCTGTGCCGGCTCTCTGCAAGAGCGCATCAGCTAGTCCCACTTCCCCCGCCCTTTCCCCATAGCCCTGCAAATTTTTTTCCTTCAGGTACTTATCCAGTTCCCTATTGAAAGCTACGATTGAATCTGCCTCCACCACCCTTTCAGGCAGTGGATTCCAGATCCTAACCACTCGCTGCGTAAAAAAGTTTTTCCTCATGTCACCTTTGGTTCTGCTGCCAATCACCTTCAATCTGTGTCCTCTAGTTCTCAACCCTTCTGCCAATGGGAACAGTTTCTCTCTATCTACTCTGTCTGGACCCCTCATGATTTTCAACACCTCTGTCAAATCTCCTCTCAACCTTCTCTGCTCTAAGGAGAACAACCCCAGCTTCTCCACTCTATCCATGTAACTGAAGTCTCTCATTCTTGTAAATCTTTTCTGCACCCTCACTAAGGCTTTTACATCCTTCATAAAGTGCAGTGCCCAGAATTGGACACAATACTCCAGTTGAGGTCAGACCAGTTTTTTATAAAGGTTCATCATAACTTTCTTGCTTTTGTACTCTATTTTTCTACTTATGAAGCCCAGGATCCCATATTCTTTTTTAACTGCTTTCTCAACTTGCCCTGCCACCTTCAAAGGTTTGTGCACATATATCCCCAGGTCTCTCTGTTCATGCACCCCCTTTAGAATTGTACCCTTTAGTTTATATTGCCTCTCCTCGTTCTTCCTACTAAAATGTATCACTTTGCACTTTTCTGCATTAAATTTCATCTGCCACGTGTCCGCCCATTCCACCAGTCTGTTTATGTCCTCTTGAAGTCTATCACTATCCTCCTCACTGTTCACTATACTTCCAAGTTTTGTGTCATCTGCAAATTTTGAAATTGTGTACTGTACACCCAAGTCCAAGTCATTAATATATATTAAGAAAAGCAGTGGTCCTAGTACCGACCCCTGGGAACACCACTGTGTACCTTCCCCCAGTCCGAAAAACAATGTTCACCACTACTCTCTGTTTCCTGTCACTTAGCCAATTTCGTCCCTTTTATTCCATGGGCTTCAACTTTGCTGGCAAGCCTATTATGTGGCACTTTATCAAACGCCTTTTGGAAGTCCATGTACACCACATCAACCGCATTGTCCTCATCAACCCTCTCTGTTACCTCATCAAAAAGCTCAATCAAGTTAGTTAAACACGATTTGCCTTTAACAAATCTGTGCTGGCTTTCCTTAATTAATCCACACTTGTCCAGTGACTGTTAATTTTGTCCCAGATTATCATTTCTAAAAGATTCCCCACTACCAAGGTTAAACTGACTAGCCTGTAGTTGCTGGGTTTATCCTTGCACCCTTTTTGAACAAGGGTGTAACATTTGCAATTCTCCACCAACCCCATATCTAAGGAGGATTGGAAGGTTTTGGCCAGTACCTCCACAATTTCCACCTTTACTTCCCTCAGCATCCTAGGGTGCATCACATCCGGTCCTGGTGACTTAGGTACTTTAGGAAGGCAAATGGTATGCTGGCTTTCATTACAAGAGGATCTGAGTACAGGAGTAAAGAAGTCTTACTCCAATTATATAGGGCCTTGGTGAGACCACACCTGGAGTACTGTGTACAATTTTGGTCTCCTTACCTAAGGAAGGATATACTTGCCATAGAGGGAGTGCAACGAAGGTTCACGAGATCGATTCCTGGGATGGCGGGACTGCCGTATGAGAAGAGATTGAGTAAACTAGGCCTGTATTCTCTTGAATTCAGAAGAATGAGAGGGGATCTCATTGAAGCATACAAAATTATTACAGGGCTTGATAGGGTGGATGCTGGGAGAATGTTTCCCTTGGCTGGGGAGTCTAGAACCAGGGACCACAGCCTCAGGATAAAGGGTAGGCCATTCAGGACTGAGATGAGAAGAAATTTCTTCACACAGAGGGTGGTGAATCTTTGGAATTCTCTACCCCAGAGGGCTGTGGAGGCTCAGTCATTGGGTATATTCAAAACAGAAGTCGATAGATTTCTGACTAGTAAGGGCATCAAGGGATATGGCGATAGGGCCGGTGAATGGAGTTGAGGCAGAAGATCAGCCATGATCTCATTGAATGGTGGAGCAGGCTCGAAGGGCCGAATGGCCTACTCCTGCTCCTATTTATTATGTTCTAAGTACAGCCAGTCTTTCTAGTACCTCCTCTTTATCAATTTTGATCTCATCCAGTATCTCAACTACCTCCTCTTTCACTATGACTGTGACAGCATCTTTTTCCTCGGTAAAGACAGATGCAAAGTACTCGTTTAGTACCTCAGCCATGCCCTCTGCCTCCATGCGTAGGTCTCCTTTTTGGTCCCTAATAGGCCCACCCCTCCTCTTACTACCCATTTACTATTTATATGCCTATTGAAGACTTTTGGATTCCCTTTTATGTTAGCTCCCAATCTATTCTCATACTCTCTCTTTGCCCGTCTTATTTCCTCTTTCATTTCCCCTCTGAACTTTCTATGTTCAGCCTGGTTCTCAACCTGACATCTGTCATACGCCCCCTTTTTATGATTCATCTTACTCTCTATCTCTTTCGTTATCCAGGGAGCTCAGATTTTGGTTGCCCTACCTTTCCTGCTCGTGGGAATGTACCTCGGCTGTACCCGAACCATCTCCTCTTTAGAGGCAGCCCATTTTTCAATTACAGTTTTGCCTGCCAATCTTTGATTCCAATTTACCCGGGCCAGATCCATTCTCAACCCACTGAAACTGGCCTTCCTCCAATTAGGTATTTTTACTCTAGATTGCTCCCTGTCCTTTTCCATAGCTAATCTAAACCTTATGATACTATGATCACTGTTCCCTAAATGTTCCCCATCTGACACTTGCTGCACTTGACCCACCTCATTCCCCAGAACCAGATCCAGCAATGCCTCCTTCCTCATTGGGCTGGAAACGTGCTGATCAAGAAAGTGCTCCTGAACACACTTCATAAATTCTTCCCCTCTCTGCCCTTTACACTATTACTATCCCAGTCTATTTAGGATAATTGAAGTCCCCCATTATCACTACTCTATAGTTCTTGTACCTGTGTGTAATTTCCCTGCAAATTTGCTCCTCTATATCCTTCCCAGTAGTTGGTGGCCTATAGAATACACCTGGTAGTGTAATGGCATCTCTATTGTTTCTTAACTCTAACCAAATAGATTCTGTCCTTGACCCCTCCAGGATATCCTCTCTCTCCGGCACTGTAATATTCTCCTTAATTAATACTGCCATCCCACCTCCTTTCTTTCCTTCTCTATCTTTCCTGAACACGTTATATCCAGGAATATTTAGTACCAAGCCTGCCCTTTTTTGAGCCAGGTCTCCGTTATCGCCACGACATCATACTCCCGTGTGGCTATTTGCGCCTGCAGCTCACCAACCTTATTTATCACACTTAGTGCGTTTACACACATGCACTGTAAACCTATCTTAGGCCTACTTGTATTCTATCTTAGTCTGACCCCACCTAATACCGTGCTATTTCTTACTCTAGTGCTATCTGTCTCTCCCAATCCTTTGTGCACCTTGTTTCTCCTTTCTAATGCTACATCCTGGTGCCCACCCCTGCCAAATTAGTTTAAACCCTCCCCAACAGCACTAGCAAACCCCCCCCGCGAAGATATTGGTCCCGGCTCTGTTGAGGTGCAACCCGTCCGACCTATACTGGTTCCACCTCCCCCAGAACCGGTCCCAATGTCCCAGGAATCTAAAGCCCTATCTCCTGCACCATCTCTCCAGCCACGCATTCATCTGCTCTATCCTTCTATTTGTATACTAACTAGCTCGTGGCACTGGGAGTAATCTGGAGAATACTACCTTTGAGATCCTGCTTTTTAATCTCTTTCCTTGCTCCCTAAAATCTGCCTGCAGGACCACATCCCTCTTTCTACCTATGTTGTTAATACCGATATGGACCACGACCTCTGGCTGTTCACTCTACCCCCTCAGAATGTTCTGCAGCTGCTCAGTGACATCCTTGACCCTGGCACCAGGGAGGCAACATACCATCCTGAAATCACGTCTGCGGCCACAGAAACGCCTGTTCCTCTAACTATTGAATCCCCTATCACTGTTGCTTTCCCGATTTTCCTCCTCCACCACCCTGTA
Organism: Squalus acanthias; assembly: GCA_030390025.1. Classification (NCBI taxonomy): domain Eukaryota; kingdom Metazoa; phylum Chordata; class Chondrichthyes; order Squaliformes; family Squalidae; genus Squalus; species Squalus acanthias. The sequence goes on from CM059429.1 coordinate 52,645,256, forward strand.
CAGCTGAGCCACCCGTGGTGCCGTGGACTTGGCTCTGGCTGTACTCCCCAGAGGAACCATCGCCCTCACCAGTGAGATGCACTCAGGGGACTCCTGCACTACCTGCTTGATCCTCCTTGTCTGTCTGATGGTCACCCATTCCCTTTCGGCCTGTACACTCTTACGCTGCGGGGTGACCACCTCTTGAAACATGCTACCCACATAGCTCTCAGCCTCACGGATGCACTATAGTAATACCAACTGCTGCTTAAGCTCCGAAACCCGCAGCTTCAGCTCCTCCAGCTGACGACACTTCCTTCACACGTGGTTGTCCAGGACATGGGAAGCATCCTGGAGTTTCCACATGGCACAGGTGGTTAAAAAAGCATATGGGTTATTTATGGGTTTATAAATAGAGGAATAGAATATAAAAGCAAAGAGATCATGCTAGAACTTTATAAATCACTGGTTAGGCCTCAGCTGGTGTACTGTGGACAATTCTGGGCACCACATTTCAGGAAAGGTGTAAAGGCCTTAGAAAGGGTACAGAGGAGGTTTAGCAGGTGTTACCAGGGATGAGGGACTTTAGTTATGAGGAGAGGTTGGAAAAGTTAGGACTGTTCTCCTTGGAACAGAGAAGGTGAAGAGGTGACCTAATAGAGGTTTTCAAGATGATGAGAGGTTTTGATAGAGTAGATAGAGAAAAACTATGCCCTCTGGTGAGTGGGTCAATAACCAGAGGTCATAGATTTAAAATCATTGGCAAAAGATCTAGAGGCGAGATGAGGAATTCTTTTTTCACTCAGAGTTGTCGAGATCTGGAACGCTTTACCTGAAAAGTTGGTGGAAGCTGATTCCATAAATAATTTTAAAAGGGATTTGGACAGGGATGATGGACTTACAGGGTTACGGACAAAAAGCGGGGATGTGGGACTAAGCATGACTGCTCTTTCAAAGAGCCAGCACAGGCACGATGGCCTGAATGGCCTCCTTCTGCACTGTAAGTTTCTATGACGGCTGGAGGCCACTCAGAAAACGGTCCAGGTTTTTTTTTGTTGGGGCATGGAGGAGCAGGAGTGCTCACTGAAAATGTATTTACCTGCTTTTCTTGCATTTGATTCATAGCTACAGTGCCTATTTAGTTGTGATTGTTATTTTTATGAGTGTGAGGTGCTAATAAGATGCAAGTGTGAAATTTGCATGTAAAAAGGCATGGCACCCAAGGTATAAAAGACACAGACATTCACAAAACACAATGGTCCCAAAATTCTGCAGCACTGTTTGCCCCGATATTGCTCTGTTGAACCAGGACTTCCGTCTGCCAATGCTGTCTAGAACTGTCACTGCCATCAATGTATCTTCAAAATTAGCATATCTGTTGGTGTTTCAGTAGCACAACACATGGGAGTACTGTACTTCTGTGCTTGGAAATTGCAACCTTTAAAATGCCAAGTATGGCTGAAGATCGCACCAGCGGGCTGGAGGAGCTACAGGTAAGTAGTCAAGAGTTTGGCACAGTGAGTTGACTGTCAGGTAGCTGTAATGGATGAATCACGTAAGATTTTGTGGCACTTGTAAAGAATGTCATCAAATGCAGGAGCAGGCAAAGGCACCGACAGAATGAAGCAGGGCATTGGAAGGAGGTGGAAAATAAGAGCCCAAAATATTAATGAGACCGACTGTCAGACACAAAGGAGACTGCCAGTTGTCCGTGGGAGGAAATCTCAGGGAAGTGTCTCCCCTGTGCGTGGAGGGAGGTGTCTCTTTCACCCTCAGAATTCAAACCAGTGCCTGAAGAAGAGAACGGCAGGCAAGGTAACAAATTGGGTACCATCATCCTTGGACACCATGGGCACCAATAGACTGTTAACTCTCTAAAATTAATCCCTCAAATGCTAGCCTTCACCTAATTCACTCAGTTATTACAGGAGAAACTTGCGCACAATGCCCTGCAAGGTAGGGTACTAAATTGAGCATTCTGGACATTAGAGAGCTAACCTCCTACAAAGAGCAGGCCATGGAGCTGCTGGGAAGGTACTCTGCTCTAGCAATGAGAGATGGTGAAATCAGTGGGATAGTGCGCACAGCAGGTCACTAGGTGCAGACCTACATAGTTGCATTGGCAAGCAGCAGACAGCCAGAAGCTTCCATAGAAACATAGAAGATAGGAGCAGGAGTAGGCCATTCGGCCCCTCGAGCCTGTTCCGCCATTTAATGAGATCATGGCTGATCATCCAAATTCAGTACCCTGTCCCTGCTTTCTCCCAATATCCCTTGATCCCTTTAGCCTTAAGAAATATATCTAACTCCTTCTTGAATATATTTAATGAATTGGCCTCAACTGCTTTGTGTGGTAGAGAATTCCACAGGTTCACCACTCTCTGGGTGAAGAAATTCCTCCTCATCTCAGTCCTAAATGGCTTACCCCTTATCCTTAGACTGTGACCCCTGGTTCTGGACTCACCCGCCATCGGGAACATCCTTCCTGTATCGAGTTTGTCTAGTCCTGTTAGAATTTTATAAGTTTCAATGAGATCCCCTCTCATTCTTCTAAACTCTAGCGAATATAAGCCTAATCGACCCAATCAATCTCTCCTCATACGTCATTCCTGCCATCCCAGGTATCAGTCTGGTGAATCTTCGCTGCACTCTCTCCATGGCAAGAACATCCTTCCTCAGATAAGGCGACCAAAACTGCACACAATACTCAAGGTGTGGTCTCACCAAGGCCCTGTACAACTGCAGCAAGACATCCTTGCTCCTGTACTTGAATCCTCTCGCTATGAAGGCCAACATACCAATTGCCTTCTTAACCGCCTGCTGCACCTGCATGCTTACCTTCAGCGACTGGTGCACAAGGACACCCAGGTCTCATTGCACTTCCCCTTTTCCCAATCTATTGCCGTTCAGATAATAATCTGTCTTCCTGTTTTTGCCACCGAAGTGGATAACCTCGCATTTATCCACAATATACTGCATTTGCCATGCATTTGCCCACTCACCCAACCTGTCCAAATCATACTGGAGTTTCTCTGCATCCTCCTCACAGCACACACGCCCACCCAGCTTTGTGTCGTCTGCAAACTTGGAGATATTACATCTAGTTCCCTCGTCTAGATCATTTATATATATATATTGTGAATAGCTGGGGTCCTAGCACCGATCCCTGCGGTACCCCACTAGTCACTGCCTGCCACTCGGAAAAAGACCCGTTTATTCCAACTCTTTGCTTCCTGTCTGCCAACCAGTTCTCTATCCAAGACAGTACCTTACCCCAATCCCATGTGCTTTAACTTTGCACCTTAATCTCTGATACGGGACCTTATCGAAAGCCTTCTGAAAGTCCAAATACACCACATCCACTGGTTCTCCCTTATCTATTCTACCAGTTACATCCTCAAAAAATTCCAGTAGATTAGTCAAGCGTGATTTACCTTTTGTAAATCCATGTTGACTTTGTCCGATCCTGTCACTGTTTTCCAAGTGCTCTGCTATTACATCTTTTATAATGGACTCTAGCATTTTCCCCACTACCGATGTCAGGCTTACCGGTCTCTAATTCCCCGTTTTCTCTCTACCACCTTTTTTAAATAGTGGGGTTACATTAGCTATCCCCCAATCCATGGGAACTGTTCTAGAGTCTATAGAATTTTGAAAGATGACCAGCAATGCATCTATTATTTCTAGGGCCACTTCCTTAAGTACCCTAGGATGTAGATTATCAGGCCCTGGGGATTTATCGGCCTTCAATCCCGTCAATTTCCCTAACACCATTTCCCTACAAATACTGATTTCATTCAATTCCTCCCTCTCATTAGACCCTATGGGGGAAAAATTCAATTGGTTGCCTTAAGAGGGCGTTAATGGGGCGCAAAGCATCTAGCGCCCAGGCGCGGCGAAGTTTGCGCCGCTTGCAAAATTAACTAGACATTTTGCGGTGGCGCTAAACACTACTGCCACGATCTCCTGCGCCGGCAGATCGTGACGTCAGTTGAGTGCGCAACGCCCCGGAGCGGATATTGAGTGGCGCCCCCTGCCTTACCGCCTGACGCTAGCAACGACAGGTTGAGGGGAACGTTCTGCAGTCATGAAGGGAAAGGGGGAGCGCTATTTAAAGGTGACCGCTTCCTGCCTTTTATTGTTGGTGCCATTTTTGAACGACGCATTCTGAGAGAGAGAGAGAGAGACTTCTGGAGAGATTCAACGTTGTGTGAAGGAGTTTTGGGTACTGAGCAGCACTTTGCAGGTTCATTTTGATTTGCCCTTCCTTGTATCGATTTAGCAGAGACTGTGGGGGCTGCACTCTGAGCTCTTTGCCTGGTACTCTCCATTGTTCTTTCCAGCAGATTTGATGTGCAGGTCTCTCCAGGCCGAGATTCAAGGCTGCAATGAGCAGGATGTGGATGGAAAGCAAGATTAACCATCCCCTTTAAGAACTGGCCCGTGCCATTGTGTGTGTGTTCCATTGCTGACTGACATTACATGAGCTTCGCCAGCACTCCGAGGTAGCGCCTCGCTCCTCGGCCTTTGCGCCTTAAGACAGGTGTGAAGCGCCTGATTTAGCGCTCCAATCACCTCCAGGGGCGATAAAAGTCAGGTTTGCAGTCGGTGGCGATAATTAGCGGCAGGCGCTAATCTTTGCGCCCGGCCGATAATTGCGTCCCAAATGGGGCGATACTGAATTTCTCCCCCTATGTTCCTTGACATCTCTGGGAGGTTATTTGTGTCCTCCTTTGTGAAGACAGAACCAAAGTAAGTATTTAATTGGTCTGCCATTTCTTTGTTCCCCGTTATAAATTCCCCTGATTCTGACTGCAAGGGACCTACGCTTGACTTCACCAATCTTTTTCTCTTCACATATCTATAGAAGCTTTTACAGTCAGTTTTTATGTTCCCTGCAAGCTTACTCTCATAATCTATTTTCCCCCTCTTAATTAATCCCTTTGTCCTCCTTTGCTGAATCCTAAACTGCTCCCAATCCTCAGGTTTGCTGCTTTTTCTGGTCAAATTATGGGGGGAAAATTCAGTATCGCCCCATTTGGGGCGCAATTATCGGCCGGGCACAAAGATTAGCACCTGGCGCTAATTATTACCTCCGACTGCAAACTTGGCTTTTATCACCCCTGGAGGTGATTGGAGCGCTAAATCAGGCACTTCACACCTGTCTTAAGGTGCAAAGGCCGAGGAGCGAGGTGCTACCTCAGAGCGCTGGCGAAGCTCATGTGATGTCAGTCAGCAATGGAACAGAGACACAATGGTGCCGGCCAGTTCTTAAAGGGGAGGGTTGATCTTGCTCTCCATCCACATCCTGCTCATTGCAGCCTTGAATCCCGGCCTCTACATCAAATCTGCTGGAAAGAACAATGGAGAGAACCAGGGAAAGATATCAGAGTGCAGCCCCCACAGTCTCTTCTAAATCGATATAAGGAAGGGCAAATCAAAATGAACCTGCAAAGTGCTGCTCAGTACCCAAAACTCCTTCACACAGCATTGAATCTCACCAGAAGTCTCTCTCTCTCTCAGAATGCGTGGTGCAAAAATGTCACCAACAAAAAAAGGCAGGAAGCGTTCGCCTTTAAATAGCGCTCCCCCAGTCCCTTCATGACTGCAAAACGCTCCCCTCAACCTGTCGTTGCTAGAGGCAGGCGGTAAGGCAGGGGGGCGCCACTCAATATCCGGTCAGGGGCGCTACCGGGGCGTTGCGCACTCGACTGATGTCACGATCTGCCGGCGCAGAAGATCGTGGCGGTAGTGTTTAGCGCCGCTGCAAAATATCTAGTTAATTTCATGAGCGGCGCAAGCATCACCGCGCACAGGCGCTAGTTGCTTTGCACCCCATTAGCGCCCTCTTAAGGCGCTAACGGAAGGTGCAAACCAACTGAATTCTCCCCCAATATGTTCTCTCCTTGGATCTTATGCTATCCCTAATTTCCCTTGTTAGTCACGGTTGAGTCACCTTTTTTGTTTTATTTTTATGCTAAACAGGGATGAACAAATTCTGCAGTTCATCCATGCGATCTTTAAATGTTTGCCATTGCCTATCCACCGTCAACCCTTTAAGTAACGTTCCCCAATCCATCCTAGCCAACTCGTGCCTCATACCATCGTAGTTTCCTTTATTTAAATTCAGGACCCTAGTCTCTGAGTCAACTACTTCACTCTCCATCTTAATGAAGAATTCTATCATATTATGATCGCTCCTCCCCAAGGGGCCTCGCACAACAAGATTGCTAATTAATCCTTTCTCATTACATAATACCCAGTCTAAGATGGCCTGATCTCTAGTTGGTTCCTCGACATATTGGTCCAGGAAACCATCCCGTATACACTCTAGGAATTCCTCCTCCACAGTATTGTTATTAATTTGGTTAGCCCAATCTATATGTAGATTAAAGTCACCCATGATAACTGCTGTGCCCTTATTGCACGCGTCTCTAATTTCCTGTTTAATGCCATCCCCAACCTCAGCATTACTGTTTGAGGGTCTGTATACAACTCTCCCACTAACGTTTTCTGCCCCTTGGTATTTCTCAGCTCTGCCCATACAGATTCCACATCATCAGAGCTAATATCCTTCCTTACTATTGTGTTAATCTCCTCTATAACCAGCAATGCTACCCCACCCCCTTTTCCTTTTTGCCTGTCCTTCCTGAATATTGAATACCCCTGGATGTTGAATTCCCAATCTTGGTCACCCTGGAGCCATGTCTCCGTAATCCCAATTATATCATATCCGTTTACATCTATTTGCGCAGCTAATTCATCCACCTTATTACGAATGCTCCTCGCATTAAGACACAAAGCCTTCAGGCTAGATTTTTTAACACTCTTAGCCCTTTTAGAATTATTATTTACTGTGGCCCTGTTTGATTTACACCCTTGATTTCTCTGCCTTCCACTTGCTTTTCTCCTTCCTGTCTTTTGTTTCTATCCTTGCTTCCCTTTCCTCTGTCTCCCTGCACAGGTTCTCAACCCCCTGCCATGTTAGTTTAAACCCTCCCCAACAGTACTAGCAAACACTCCCCCTAGGACATCGGTTCCACATCCTTCTCTGTCTCCTTTATCCCAATTCTTAGCTTAAACCCTCCTTTCCTGCAGATCAATCAGAGCAATGGGGGCAGGCGATGAGAAAGAGAAGGAAGATGAGGAGGAGGAGGAGAAGCAGGAGGGAAAAAACTAGTTTATGATGATGAGGAAGAGAATGTTGAAGACAAGGCCACACAGGAGTCTCTGGAGCAAGATCCTGTCACTAATTCCCCCAGTTCCTCTGCCCCAAACTCCTTGATGTCATCCGCTGCATCACTTGCTTTCTAACTCCTATACACCAGCTCAGAAACTTTCATCAGGGGGGAATTAGATAGTATAAGTGAAGATGTGGCGCCAGGTGATTTACAGAGCATGAGGGAGCCAGAAAAATGGAGAGTGGATGAAGCTTTGCCAACTTCCCAGCAGAGGCAGAGGTGTAGGTTGTCCATGGGGTCGAAGTCTTGGGACCCAGACCTGATGATCTATTCTCCTGAAAAGAAGGATGATGCAGCAGCATTACACCTACATGCAAGCACTGAGATCAGTCTGCTAGGATGGACCACAACTGACAGCTTTGACTCCGGAGATGACCGTCCCCATTTGTAGTAACATCAGGAAAGCTTTTTCCTCATTGCAGAAATCAATTGAGTGTATGGCATTGTTGGAATCTCAGACACCCCCCACCTCAGAAACGGCTAGGGACCAGTTGCCGCCTCATCCACAACAGAAACACAGACTGCTGCCCTGGCCTTTGAGGGTTTAAGAGGCACAATGTGTGCACAATAGCGTACTTAATAACTGGCCTTGAATCTGGCCAAGACTGTTGAGAATCAAGTTATGCACTCTAATGGGCCCCAAGTGAAGTGATTTTGACCAGTCTTATTTAATCTAATTCCTGGAAAAGAGTCCACAGCACAAAACTACCCATTGCTTGGCGCCAGAAAAGCCACATAAATGACAGTTTTGGAAATGTTATTTTGGCCTACTGGGTTCTACTGCAGTTTGGGTCAAGCACACTATTGTGATACTTTAGAGGAAAGTTTATCCTGCATCTAACGCATTCTATATAGGACCTGGAAGGTCAACACAAAGTGGGAAAATATTATTTTCTCAGTATTGATATTCCTCACTGGAATACACAAAGAATTTACTTCCAAAAGATTATTTTAACTTTTTCTTTAGTTTTGCTGGAATTGTTTTTTGCATATATATCGCATCTTTATTCTGAATGCTGATGGGAAAGTAACAAACAAAAATAAAACATTCACCTTAAATCTCACTATTAGTGGGAATTTACATAGAATATTGAATTTGATTGAAATACTTGACTAATGCTGATTTCATCTAATACCTTATGCAGGTAGAAGTAAACTGGGAAAAAATCCAAGCCAAAATCGAAATGGAGATTGCAAAAGAACGAGAGCGCGCAGTTACTGTTACTGGTGTAGGTTCAACAGGATCCAGGAGTACATCCTTACACCGGTAAAGCAAGTGCTCAGGGTTAGGTTAACTTTAGATGGACCTTATATAGCAGACCATTTAATCTCCTCAAAGTTCTTCCTTCCTTTTTGTAGTTGAAGGAAACACTTGGAAGACCTTGGGATTACATGTTAAAATAAAGTTCAGTAAGTTTATTTTTTAATCACAGTACAACAGTAAATACATATTTTTCAAGTAAAATCATTCATATACTGTTATTAATTGAGAATATATTTAGTGTATTTTTCAGAAAATTGTGGTTTTCTCTTCTGTATTAAATTGAATATAGAATTAATTTATTTTAAAATAAATGTAATCAACTTCTGAGGCCTGTGTTGCAGTTCTGACATCAAACAATCATCTTAATAAATGTTCTCATTGTATGTTACTGGTAATAAATTACAATTGTATAATGTCATTTGGAGTTTTTGTATTTAATGCACATTATATCATTATTCAATACTGTGCATATTCATGATTATTTTGACAGACTGGTTAGTACATTTCCAGATGCGAACAGTCATACAAGGGTTTAGCCAAACAATGGGTATAAAAAACTTCTGAAAAGTTAAAGTGGTATTTACTTGTGTATTTGTTGAATATGATATGAGGGAATTATTAAGTTATTTTATGCATTAACTTGAAACATAAGAAACATGTGCTTCTATTATGGTTATATTAAACAGTGTGCAATTTGATATTTTATATGCTTTTTAGAAATGTGTTTATAATCTGTTATAGTATCACTTTTTTAAAATTACACATTTGTATAAAATACCTTTAAATGGTACTGTATTTTAATTATTTTCCAAAAAGTGTTAATATTGAATATTACAGATTATTAGATAATTATGATCAAGCAAATGTATTTAATACGAGAGCACAATTAAAACATGTTCCTAGAGAGCAGTGAGCAGAATTCTTAAACTGCAGTTTTTGGCCTATCGACTGATAGTCACAATGCTTGATCAAGTTTGATGCTAGAATAAAGGGCCTTGAACTGTTGAAAGAATTCAGCTATGCTCCATGCTTGGTTAGTTCACCATCCCTTGTGTCACCACAAGTTACTCTGGAATGTTTATTTTTGCCATAATAGAACATTTCTTCATCAGCAGTATTTCCTAAACAAATTTTAATAATTGCTGCACTGTTCCATTTTAATTTATCTAAAAGTGTTAGTAAACTACAGAACCTAGAACCAGTTCCATAGAAAAAGGTGGAAAGAAAAAAAATCTATTCTGCAGCAGCTGAAAATATTTATTTCCTGGTTACACTATTTATACAAGAATCTATTGAGTGTGTCTTTTAAAAATAATAGGGTTGTCGCTATGATGTTTAGCACAAACACTCATTGACACACTGTAAATGGTTGTCATCGAAAGCCATTGACTTTTGAACTCATTGTCATCATCAAGAGAATCTGTTCACTGAAACCTTATCTCTCTTCACTATGACTTTGTTATAAAGGGAGGAAGTAATAAGCAATAACAACACACATGAAGGCCAGAGCCAACCCAAAAGCCTGTCACTGCAGTTTTTAGCAGAAAAATTAAAAAAATGCTGGGTTTTAGATTTTGTTTAGCCCTTTTAGGGTGAGGGGCAGTTTATTCACAAAGTATGAATGACAGAGTTACAAAGTTCCTGACTGTAGCCCTACAAAATGGAGGATAGGAGTATGTGTGTAATATGTACATTTTCTTCTACAATACAGGAAACGTCATGGCCAGAATAAATAATGACATCTCAGAAAGTGATACTGACCATAACTCACCTCACAAGCAACAACGCCATAAGTGAGTTATGGTCAGCTTTATGATTGGAGATATTTATAATATCGAGTTGCTGGGCTTGGCCGTAACCTATATTATTTAACCACACTTTTTAAGCAACCTGCTACCCTTGGTTTAACTCTGTATTCATTCATTTTAATAAGTGCTGTTAAAAGGTTAATTGGCTCTTTAGCATTTCCACAAAAATATATGAACTGTTTGTCATACAAGATCTTGGTTGCCATCTTCAAAATACCCCAAAATGGAATATTGAGGTAACAGCCCTACAAATGTTTATCTTCAGAATTCATTCAAAATTAAATTAATTTTTAAAAGTGAGGATAAAGATTTAGGGCTGGATTTTACCAACCTTAGTGGGTCCATGACGGGCAACGTCGGTGGTGGGTCCCGGCCTCGCTGCCGGCTCCAGCCCGCTGTCGAAAATGATTTTCCCCTGATTAGGCTTGCTAAGCCCGCCCAGCATGTTTAGAAACATAGAATCTAGGAGCAGGAGTAGGCCATTCGGCCCGTCGAGCCTGCTCCACCATTCAATACAATCATGGCTGATCATCCAAATCCAGTACCCTGTCCCTGCTTTAATCCCCACAGTACACATATCCCACCCTACCCCCGTAACCCCACGTATTTAATTCCCCCTAACATATCCCATCCTATCCCCATAACCCCACATATTTAATCCCCCCCTAACACTAAGGGTCAATTTATCATAGCCAAATCAACCTAACCCGCACATTTTTGGACTGTGGGAGGAAACCGGAGCACCCGGAGGAAACCCACGCAGACACGGGGAGAATGTGCAAACTCCACGCAGACAGTCACCCGAGGTCAGATTCGAACCCGGGTCTCTGGCGCTGTGAGGCACCAGTGCTAACCACTATGCCACCGTGTTTGCCGGCCAATTGAAGGAAGCGGGTCTGATGACGTCATTCGATGACACGTCATCAGCCAGTTTCCTTAAAGGGACCGTGCGCAAATTAATTTTGACATTTGTGCTGTCAGTGTTCTACAGCAATTGAGCTGCTGCAAACACTGACACGCACTGCACAAAGGTGCAGGGCTGCACCCAGGCTCTCTTATGACTCCCTCAAACATTGAAATCTTTATTTTCAACACTTTGCATTCTTGGACAGATTTGTGTGAACCTTTGAAAGTGGCTTAGTGAGTTGCAGTGAATGGTGAGACATAACGGTACCTCCCGCAATGGTCATGAGTGTGAAATGAATGGCCTGGGCATTGTAGGGATGCTTTATGGTGTTGATGTAGGGTGGTGCCAACCTGGTGCATCATGTGGCAGCCAGGGTGTACAGCGTCAAGTGAAGTAAATCTGGCCATGGTGAGGCCATACCTGGCCTCCCGGGCAGCAATGTGGTTGGGTGCTGATGCCCTCTGTCCTGTGCAGCATCAGTTGATTGCGGAGAAGGTTGGTGGTGTTGTTGGTGCTGTTGGTGTTGGGATTGATCGTGGTGGGATTCTGAGGACCAAGGTGAGATAGTTTCAAGGGTGCTGATGCTGATGTAATAGATGGCAGGTGAAGTTGAGAAGCGATCTGTCAATGGTGAGAGAGGTTGTTCCAATGAGGTGACACTGGATAGAGAGTTTACTCCAAACACTTGCAACCTGCATAAAGCTCAATCTGTCTTCCAAATGCAGTAAGCAACAGCTTCTGAGCTTGGAAAGTGAACAGATGTGAGATGGGAGCTTTTATAGCACATTTGCAGCTGTCAAGTAATGAGATGATTCCATGGTCATACAACTCCCGACCTGCTTACCTGACGTGATCCCCGAGCAGTGTGGACCCCATGGGTGTGTGAAGGTGAGCTGAAAATACTTCTTAATGGGCTGTTAACAAGGTCATAATGACTTGAATTGCCTCCCCTGCCGCTGTGTGTCAGGCCTGTTCAGCGCTGACCGACCCGACATCTGGGAAAGGCATGTGGCGGCAGGTTGACAGTGGGGTCCCGACCTGCTGTCAAAAAAAACATTTTCCCATCCAACCCACCACCGAACGCGCCCGCTGACCCCCCAAAAATTAACCCCCATAGATTTGGGACTGGGTGGCACTGTTCTTTCCCCTTTTGCGATCTGGAATTAAAATCTTTTCTGTTTGCTGGTAGTAAGGTCCCTATGTGAAATGCATTTGGGCAATCACAGCATACTTGCACTGAGCGCCCCTACTTTCACAAGATAATTACAGATGAGGAAGGCCCTTTTAGTTCATTCATCCAGAGTGACCCTAAAGTCCCCCCACTGTAGTGTCCAGTTGTTTCTTAAATGATTCCAGGGATTTTGGGGGGAATTTTAACGTGAAAAAACGGGTGGGTTGATGGCGGGGGTGGAAGTTAAAGTTTTAAAAATCTAAATCCCGGCCCCACCCGCCTCCAATTCACCCACTTTCACCTTTTACTCAGGTGGGACGGGGGGCAGGCAGCCAACCCGCTGCCAAGAGGCGAGTTAGCATTTTAAATATGATAATGAGGCCTGAAACCTCTGCTTTAACCCGCTGTGCGGGTTTTACTGTGGCCGGCCGGGGATCCTGGACCTCGGGATTCCAGGTAGCTGCAGCGAGGTGAGCACAGCCTCGGGAGCAATCCTTTGGGCTGGGAGGAGCAGGAGTGCTTCCTCACAGCCCCCCAAGCTCAGCCACCAGCAGCCCGCCCCTCCCCGGGGTCAGGGATTGGACAACCCCCCCCACTCCGGGGTCAGAGAACGGATCCCACCTCGGGATTGGAACTCACCCCTGGGGTCGGGGATCTGACTCCCCCAGGGATCGGACCCCCCCACCCCGGGCTTAGAAAACCCCGCCACGAACCCCCGGGGATCGAACTCACCCGGGGATCGGACACCAACCCCCGGGCTTGGAACACCCCCTGGGCTCGGACCCTCCCCCTTCCATCGAACCCCATACCTACCTGTTGGTTGCGGCCACTCCTCCAGTGTTCTCCACCCGACTGGAAGCCAGTTAAAACTCCACAGCGTGCAGGGAAACCCAGACTTACGGGTTTCCCGCGGTCTACCGCCCTCGCCCCCCCTTTCCTTCATCTGGGCTGGTCGGAAACTTAAAAATCCAGCATTTTGCCTCCACTGTTCGATCCAGGAGTCAATTCCATGTGTTGATCACTATTTGTGTGAGGAAAACCTTCCTGATAGTAGTCCTAAATTTGCCTTTAACTAGTTGAAATCTGTGACCCCCCCCCATGGCATACTTTCACAATTTCAATTAAAATTAATTTCTGGTTTTACCCTTTCCATACCATTTACAACTTTGTATCCCTCGATAAACTCACCTCTAAGATCTCCTTTCAAGGCTGAAGAGACCAAGTTTATCCATTCTTTCTTAATAACTGAGATCTGTAAAACTGGGGGTGATCCCAGTGGCACTGACCCAAATGATTTGAATGTCTCCCTAGTGTCTTGGTGACCAGAACTTGACACAGTGCTCAAGATGCGGTCTGACCAAAGTACTGTACAATTTGACCATGACTTCCTCTGTCTTGTATTCTGCTATTTTGGCTACATATTACAATATTCTATTGGCTTTGTTATTGCTGCTCTGAATTGATTTTGACATTTTGAGCATCAAGTCTACTAATTTGGTACTAATTGGCAATAACTTTCACAGAGGCAATAAAAATGAATTGTTTGGAAAATGGAACTGCCTTAATAACATAAGAATGTGGTTAAGACACATTGGTCGGAACTTCAGCTTCGGCAAGGGCATACAACGGACAATATCAGATCGGCTGCCTGTTATATACCCTGCCCAATTTTTTGTTCCATTGTAAAAGCGGGCAAGGTGTATAAAGAGCAGCCGATTTGACATTGTCCATTTTACGCACCCGCAAAATTCATAGTTCCACCCATTGTTGGGATAGTGTATGAAGAACATTAACCTGAACCTGGCTGTGCTAACCAAACCCGGGATTTCTTACTGGCACTAGATGCCTCAAATGGGGAACTGGTCGATTTCCCAGCACCAAGATTCTTTACCACGATAAGCACAAAAATGTACCTAAAAGATTGTAAATATACGATTACAGGGATGAGCACTGTGCACACAACATTCTATAGTACAACGGCCGTGGGTTACACAGAACTGTGGGGAAATTGCTTTTAACCAGGAGACTTCAACTTTTTAATACATGTTTTGACTGGGACTGAGCTGTTGAACTAAACTAGCTCCATAACAAATTATTTAACTATTATATATTTTTGGCATAAGGCAGCAATCAATAGATCATTGCAATTTGAGGATGGTGAGAATGGTTTCTATACCTTTTCCTAGGATATCCCAGTTTTGACAACAAAACTGTAAAATCTAGAATCGGTTTATGGTTTTGCTTCATGTGTATTATACAACATAGTTCAATCTAAACAGGCTAAGTTAATGTTTAGAATCAGAAATTATGACTAGTGCATTTATAGTTAAATTTTGACTTGTACATATATAATCAAGCTTTACTTCTATCAACTGCACTGATATGGTTAATTACAGTTCTGTTTTTGTGCTGTTCTTTATTACAGAATGGCAATAACAGCACAGCAGATTATAGATAACATTCATCCAATTGCTCACTAAACAATTTTCAGCACATTATCTAGGTAAATCTAAAAATTAGGAGCATAGATTATTTGAACTCAATAAGGCAGCACATATTTTTTAAATAATTGACACAGACTCTGTTGTATGTTTGTTAGATACAGTATTGGTCTAGTGACTACATTAATCAACTAGTCATTTGTTTGTTGACCTAAATCAGGATAACATATTGTACAGCAAATGCTATAAAAGATTGTTTTTCTTGTGATTTTTTTTATTAGGTTAGGTATTGTGCTGATCGAGGTGAGGGATGACAGTGATGTAGAATGGAATGCTTTTCCACTTACTGCTCCATGTGTCAGTATCATTCACCAAGGGTATAAACACCAACTACACAGAGGTTAAAATGAGTTGGAACGTTATGGTTCTTACAGTTTAATTCTTGTTTAAAGCAACAGCAGTTGTGAACCTCTTCGCACATGAAACGTCAGTAAGAGAGAAAAACAGCAGCCATGAAAACTGGAATAGAGAGGGGACAGGACACAGCTAGTGGGGGTAGCTAGTGCATATACACCTTTGTGGGAAAATCAAAAGTGGAAAAGTCAATGCAGAAATAAAAAGGACATCAGTAAGGGCTAAAAGGAGAAAAGAAAATTGTGATGACAAAGAGAGTCCAGGAGCGAGTTCAGGGAGAAACACCAAGTTGAGCGCAAGGGAAAGAGAGCATAAAAGAAGGTAAGAGGCAGAACTGAGACAGGGACACAATGGGGAAGAGTGCCTGAGAGAGTTCTGGGTACAGGGAAGAGAGCATGATGGAGATCCCTGAGTGCCAGGGCTCCTGAGACCTGAGTGCAACAGTGGCACAAAGAAGCCTGCAGAGGAAAGAAAGTGCCCATAGAGAGCTCTGATTGCCCAGAAGCAGAGTGCAGAGACAGGAAGCCAGCCAAAACAGACCTACAGCCTATAAAACCATTGCAGAGGCAAAAGGGAGAAAGGAGAGAAAAAAGGAAAGTGAAAAAGAGTGAGGGGAGAAACATAAGTCAGGAAGGGAGGAACACAAATGGAGGCAAGTGAAACAGAGTGACTACTTCAGTAAAAGTGACAATGAAAGGGTTAAAATTGTACAGTAATAGATGGCACATGATGTGCACTGGAACACCAATATGCGACACACAGGCCTACATCGTTGGATTCCATATTTCAGCAGTAGAGGTAGATTTTCAACTTGGTACCTGGGCGTAAAACTGGTGTTGCAGATCAGCCACCCAGTATAGAAACACATCAATTTTCAACTAAACAGAAAATCAGTCAGTTTCTATAACAAGCTGATCTGTCACGCTAGTTTAATGCCTGGGCAGCAAGTTGCAAATGTACCCCTTGATGTTTTGAATTCTCTATTTCAGCTGTGATGTGATGCACATCGAGATAACAGGAGTATCTCCCTGATGGAGTGGATCACCTGCCCATTGAAGAACCTGACCAATTGTCAAATTTTGTTTGATAACGCTTCTGTGAAGTGCCTTCGGACATTTTACTATGTTAAAGACGCTATATAAATGTTGTTGATTGCACTCTGCCAGGTTACCATCCAAGCGGCAAGTTGAAAATTACCTCCAACATGTTTCCCCATGGCTGGAGGAGGAAGAAAGGAAAAATCAGAGGAGTCTATATATTGGATCACTCATTAGCACTTTCTGGCACCCAGTGAAAAGTGTTATTAGTGGTTTCAGAGTAAGCCCCTCAGCTATGAAAACTGTGTAACCTGGGGGAGAGATCTGTAAGGTTGGAAAAAAAGTGGGAGAAAGGAGTACGTGTACCCTCGCTGGACAACAACATACCTTCAAAAAGAGAAAAGCAGAGATTTGGTAACGTGTAGATTGAGAATTATATGATAGCCACACAAATAATAACCACTGTGTCCATTTCTATAATTTAACTCATGCTATTTCAGTTATTGCATGTATTGCAGATTCCCCCTTCCCTTCCAAAGAAGCCTCAGATTGCATTGATTTAAGTCATAGAGGCATTTTGCATAAGATTGTGGAAATAAGTAGTGACTACAAAATAATGCATCCTGTAACTGAGAATCTAGCTGTTTTTATTGTCAAGTTTTTGCTCTCAGATCTATTCATAATAAACAATTGAAAGATTTCCAGTATTCTTTGGGAAACTGCAGACTTTTTGCTCTGCCAAATACTCAACATGCATTCGTTATTTTTGTTGATTGTGTATATAGTGTGTAGTAAATTTCCCAGCAATCTTATGCCAAAAAGCAAACTTATTAGCAAAGTATTATTTCGGTGATTGCATATACCTTCAATTGTGAGTTACTGTCATCATTATCACACTTTCGACTACTTCATACCACTCAGCATACTTGCAGCAAGTAAACTGAACAAAATAGTTGTTTGAATATGAATAGTAAAGTGAAAAAGAAATTATTAGCAGTGGGTTAAAAGCCATAACTCAACCTATTTTGCTGACACTCATGAACCATCCAAGCATCACTCTGACAGTTTATGGTGTCATCAGAACTGCTCAGTTGAATTACTTGCCATCTTTTATCCTAATGTAAAATTTGAAATGTATAGCATGAGTAGTCTCCAAAATGATGAATATTTTTTCATAATGTCATACATTGACGTGATGCCTAATCTATAACCACTATGATAACGGTGCCTGGTTATGGAATTGAACTTTTATTCCTGTACAGTAATCAACAGTAGATCAAAACATATTTTAACCCTTGCTCATTCTACTCGTGTACTAAAGCCCAAATTACCACTGGAGAGAATCAAAAAAGCAAAATCCCTTTGAAATGATTTGGACTTGAATGTAGGAAGTATGATTAAGAAGTTTGCAGATGACACAAAAATTGGCCGTGTGGTTGATAATGAAGAAGAAAGCTATAGACTGCAGGAAGATATCAATGGACTGGTCAGGTGGGCAGAACAGTGGCAAATGGAATTTAGTCTGGAGAAGTGTGTGGTAACACATTTGGGGAGGGCTAACAAGGCAAGGGAATACACTATAAATGGTAGGACACTGAGAAGTGCAGAAGATCAGAGGGACCTTGGCGTGCATGTCCACAGATCCCTGAAGGTAGCAGGACAGGTAGATAAGGTGGTTAAGAAGGCATACGGGATACTTGCCTTTATTAGCCGAGGCATAGAATATAAGAGCAGGGAGGTTATGCTTGAACTGTATGAAACACTAGTTAGGCCGCAGCTAGAATACTGCATGCAGTTCTGGTCACAGGAAGGATGTGATTGCACTAGAGGGGGTGCAGAGGAGATTTGTGAGGATGTTGCCTGGGCTGGGGAATTTTAGCTATGAGGAAAGATTGGATAGGCTGGGGTTGTTTTCTTTGGAACAGAGGAGGATGAGAGGAACCTATTGAGGTGTATAAAATTATGAGGGGCCTAGATAGAGTGGATAGGAAGGACCTATTTCCCTTAGCAAAAGGGTCAATAACCAGGGGGCATAGATTTAAAGTAATTGGTCGGAGGTTTAGAGGGGATTTGAGGAGAATTTTTTTCACCCAGAGGGTGGTGAGGGTCTGGAACTCTCTGCCTGAAAGGGTGGTACTGGCAGAGACCCTCATCACATTTAAAAAGTACTTGGATATGCACTTGAAGTGCCATAACCTACAAGGCTACGGACCAAGTGCTGGAAAGTGGGATTAGGGTGGATAGCTCTTTGTCGGCCGGCACGGACAAGATGGGCCGAATGGCCTCCTGTGCTGTAAATTTCTATGATTCTATGATCATATGGCATTATATTTTAATTCTGATACTATTTATATGGTGCTGGAAGAAAGTATCTCCCCACTAAAAATTTTCATTCTTTTTGCCATATGGCAGTAGCTACTACATCTTGTTAGCCCAGCTCTGGAAAGTTATTCATGTGGTGTTTTTTGCCTTGTATTTCTTGCAGTGCATTGGATTTCTTCCTGTTAAAGTTGTACACACTGTTTATTTATTGCTCGAATGGAGTGTTGAAACAGAACATTTCTTTGCTTAAGCACTGCTTCCAGTATCATTTTTTCATAGCTTTCAGTAAAGTGTAATTTTTTTCCATAAATACTTGAGGATAAGGCATCATAGAGCCTGATCATGGAATAATCCTTTAATATTCTAGCCTCATTTAGTCATTTTCAAGATAGTTGGAGGTGTAAATGCAGCTCATATTCATTTGAATCACCCTGTGCATAAAACTAAAAGAAAATGCAACACTGGTTTAAAATAGTGAAGAGTTAATTTGAATATCATAAATACAATGATCTATGTGAACCCGTGTAATAGGATTTTTCTTTCCCTTGTAAACATACTATAACTGAATCATATTTGAGAAATAGGAGTTATCCATTCACTAAAGTAATTGAAAAAATATATAAGCACAAAGCCCCATATTTTATCCTCTACTATAAAGAAATTCAATTAATTGTCTGTTTATACCTTAAGCTCTACAATTATTTTCCTATTTGAGGGGCTGAGTGGCTGGCCAGTTTAAAATGCTGTTTTTTCACCTCTGGGACTTGGTTCTGAATCCAGCCCAGACTGATGAGATAAATGTTTCCTCTCTGTGATAGCTATTACAATCATACATGGAAATAATTTAGGCAATCTCAAACCATTTCTCGTAAGTTAAGTCTGCAGTACAAAACTGTGCATAATTCAGCACCACATTGACAATAGCATCCAGAAAGGCCATAAGGATGGCTGGTGTGGCAAATAAAAATAATGTATTATGAATAGATATGTGAAATGTATCACTCTTCTGAGGCTCTGTTAAAGGCACATCGATGCGCAGCATAGAGGGGGCTATACTCTGCATCTGACCTATAGTTATACCTGAGCTGAGGTTGTTTAATGCTGGCACAAGGTCTCAACTCTGAGAAACTGAGATTCTTAGTCAGCCTAGAGGAATCCTAACTGAAGACCTCTCTTTCTTAAGTACGCAGTACTAGACATCCCTGGCTATTGTTATCTACTTCTAATAGAATGTTATAGAGTCATTTTAGTTTCCCAACAGTGACATCACTCACCTTGGTGAACATAACTATTTTGTTATTTTTATCTATTTGCACTTTAACATATGTTATATTGAATCATTGAAGACAAAGCGACAAGTGGTTTTGTTTTGAAATTAAACATGAATTTTCATTTGCTTTAATAAATAAGCAGATCTCAACAGAAATGAGTAAATCTTTTATAGCTACAGTATGCCAACTCATAGTTGCAACACGTACAGGGGACAACTAACTACTCTGAAAAATATTTGTGTAGACTTGTATCTCTTCAATCAAAAAAAAGTGTTTTCTTCACTGTTGGGACTCCAATAAATGAGCACCAAACCAAATTAAAAACCTGAAGTAACTCCGATTCTCATGCTGTATAAGTACCATGGCATGGGCTATTTTATTTTCTCCTTGTGCTTCAACGGCTTCATGGAAAACTTGTTCCAAGTATTTGTTTTTTAGCTGATTTTGAACATTTTCTTACATTACAAGAAGAAACCAACTATCGTATGTCAACATAATTCAATCTTCTGTTTAGTAGGTTTTGACTCTGTGAAGCTGAGATTCAGAGTCAGCCTAGAGAAATCCTAACTGGAGCCCTCACAAGACCTCTCTTTTTTAGTATTTGGCTTGAATCATCCCTGGCTATTGTTATCCACTTCCAAAGGAATGTTACAGAATCATTCAGTTGGAGATCTCCACTCTAGTAGCAAGTTGTAATATTCCAGAGGGCTTCAACCTAGGGTTCAAGTACTATTGGCAACAGGTCTTTGGGGCTTTGGATTCAGGACTCTTTGTGAGACTATTACAACTAGACCTACTCATTCACTGCTCCTCCAAACACTCCTTAGTCCCAGAAGGCAAGAGTGAACCAAGTTTTGATCTGGTGGTTTATGAAGAGATGTGTTTTGCGTGGCTTTAGGTTGCAGCCTCTTTGGTGTCTTACTCTGGCAACAGATGTATGTTTCAGAAAATAGGTGCCTATTTACAATGGGGTATTCTGCATCAAGGCCTCTAGATCCAACCAGATATTGTATGATACATCCAATATTGGGTGGATATTTACTCTTCACTTTGGACTAGATCTACAGCCAATGAATATGCCTTTGGCTGGACTACAACAGTGTGGTAAAGGTTATAAACAATCATGATAACATGAATATTACATGAGCTCCATCTCCAAACTCTAAAGGGGTAGATGTCCCTTTGATTTTTTTGTTCATTGTTGCATTTCTTATTTTCCATGGTTTGTGAAGTTTAACTTTCATTCCATAAATAGTCACTGCACATTTGAAAAAGAAAACGATCTCACCCAAAATCTATTGTCTGTATATGTACCATATGTTATTTAAATAAGCATGCTGGGGTTGCTTTTATTGCAAAGCATATGCACTGAAATGTAAACATGTAAATACTTTTCTATAGAATTTGAAAAAATATAAAGTGGACTAGTTTATATTGAGCCATTAAGTATATATTTGTAGTAATCAAAAAGAAAGCTGCATTGAAGATTATTAAATATTTTTGCAAATAAAGGGTGACAGCTATGCTAGTTTGTAACAAATAAGTTAACATTTATTGTTTTTATTCTTTAGTGACAAAGAAATGAATCATCACCAATATCCATGGGTGTTTAATATGCTTAAGGTGTCAGCTGTGGCTTAATAGTAGCACTCTCACCTCTGAGTCAGAAGGTTGTGGGTTCCCACTACAGAGACTTGAGCACATAATCCAGACTGATACTTTGGTGCAGTACTGAGGAACAGCTGCACTGTCGGAGGTACTTTCGCATGAGATGTTAAACCAAGGTCCTGTCTGTCCTCTCAGGTGGACATAAAAGATCCTATGGCACTATTCCAAGAAGAGCAGGGGAGTTCTCCCCAGTGTCCTGGTCACTATTTATCCCACAACCAACATCACTAAAACAGATTATCTGGTCATTATCACATTGCTGTTTGTGGGACTTTACTGTGAGCTTACCCTACATTAAAGAAAGACTTGCATTTATATACTGCCTTTCATGACCACCGGATGTCCCAAAGTGCTTTACAGCCAATGAAGTACTTTTTGAAGTGTAGTCACTGTTGTAATGTAGTATAGTCACTGTTGTAACATTACAACAGCGACTATACTTCAAGTGCATTTAATTGGCTGTAAAGCGCTTTGGGACATCCTGAAGCTGTGAAAGGTGCAAGTTCTTTCTTTTAAGTTTTTAGCACAGGGACCACAGACAATAAATTTTATTCTAGAATTCACAGCAACATATTTTAGGGAATGTAATTTGCTGCTTTACTAGAAATGACACAATGTTAGAATGCTCTGATTTTTTTTTTAAAGAAAAAATATTTTTCATTGTTTTAAAGTGGTTTTTTTTTCTTGTGCTGTGCTCTAGACCGAAGACAAAATTAATTATTTTCCATCAGATTATTACTATAGAAATATTCTTCTGAAAAATGTATTTGCCTCAAGTATGTGCAGACTTTAGTTCCCTAAGGTTCAACCATAAGGTTAGATAAACAATGTTGGTGAAAGGATAAATGTATTTATGCTATGGTTTGTTTATTTATAATAGATTTGTAATAAATATTGTGATAGGGATCAGTTGTAAGTCCAGTTACATTATCAGTTAAAGCCAGAGATCCAATATTAATAGGTCAACATTTTTTGATTTTTCAGAAATATATTGGTTTTCTATTTAGTGTTTACAATTATAATTCCAGATTTTCAGACAAGATGTCTTATACTATAACAGCTTTACATTTGTCACTGAAACTATTATTGGCTATTATTCTGATTCAATCCTCAAATACTGATGTTAATGTGCTGAAGTGATGAGTATCCAAACAGTTGTGCGGTCGTATTGCATCAGTGCAATTGTTTCCTTTGAAAACTTAACATAAATGTAAATTCAACTGACTTGAGGAATTATTGCTCATGTAAAATCATGTCAAGTAGTCGAACTAAATGTCAATGGCACCATCTATTGTAAAGCAAGTAAATGATGCAGTTATTAAATGCCAAGATAGTGCGCTCCCTAGAGGTTACACCAGATGGAGATGAGGCAACATGCCTAGTCCGCCTGTAATATTGTAGAACAACCTTATGTACTGCATTTACATTGTTCCTTGTTGATCAGGTAGAAGAAAAGTATCCTTGAGAAATGTATCTGACAGCTCACGTGCAATCATTTCCCGAGTACCAGGTGCAAAATAACTAGAGCATTTTTGCAGCACTCAAGTGAGCAAAAAAAGGACATAGGAATTGCTAGACGAAAAAAGACCACCCTAGTGGTCGTTCGATACAATAATGGAGTTGTTGACTGTGTGGCTCCAAAAATGTTTTTTTTTTAAATTGCGAGCACTGCAAATGGTACCCATCTCACCTGATCTGAACCTTCTAAATCTTACTCTGCTCCAAGAAAGCTATGTTTGCTTAATATTTTAACATCGCTTAAGTACCTTTCCACAATTGACCACCTTCCATTGCATTAATCGGAATTGTCACTTTATAGCCCTGATTTACTAAAGACTTATGTGAACGGTATTAGTTTTAGTCCGTGCAGGATATTAATCCAAAGGTTTAACGAGCAAAAGGTATGCACTGTGTCGGCTGCATACAGTGTTTAACAGTCTATGTTTGATACAATTTACTTAGACTTATTTCAAACTAGAGTGGATGTGGAGTGATAGACGGTTCCAATAGTTCATTGTAGAACCTGTGTAGGTTTACATAATGAGACACTTGGCGCCATCTTAAAAATACCTTTTGTTGTTAAAGGTTTGATTGGGCCCCTTAACTCCTTTTTTTCCATCTCATAGACTTGCCTTATCACCAGTAAGCAGAAAAAAAAATGAACGTACAGTATATGACATCTTTTCGAAAATTGATACGTCCCCATTAAACGATCAGGAACAATATTCCATGGGTTTTAGTAGTTCCCTACGTAATAAGCTTCTCATTCTGGGGGGAAAAATCAAGGTTGAAGCTGAGATCGCGTGTCAGTTTCACAGGCTGACCTTCCTTGGGTTTCCGGGACCGGCGACCTGAGGTCTGTGGAAGCTGGAGTGCCCGTGCTTTCTATACTGTCTCTGCTGTGCATGAACTCTTCATAACTTGGCAAATCTTTTACTTCTTCATATGACGGTGGCGATCGAGGGGTTGTGCAGGCGTGTGGAGAAATCACATGCAGTTCTTGATCTGTAAATCGGTCGAGCAAGGAGTTATCTGAGGCATAATTCAGGTTTTCACTGAACAGCGAGGAGGTCGTGTCCGTTCGGTAGCGTCGAGGTTGTGGACAGATGATGCGTTGTAGGAAATATCCAATGACAAACAGTACGCATAATATAAAAATCCCCGAAAGTTTTCTTAAGATCCAGCTAATACTGTCCAGAAAAGAGTGAATGGGAAGCTTGCAGCAGCGAATATACTGATTGGTGCCGTTTCCAAAGAGACAACATCCCTCGTGCAGTCCGCATAATAAATCCCCACATTTTCCGCTTACTTGACTGAAACTCAAAACGATTAATAGTAACGATAGCTTTTGTATATATGACTGAAAACACATCATTCGGTCTCTTAATGTCTTGATTCAGGTACCAAACACCTAACAGTTATTCTCTTGGCGAGCATAGAGGATCTCAATTCTTATCAGACTTCTGTCTATCGTGCTGTCAAAACAGGATAAAACGCAGGTCAGTGGGACCAGTGAACAAGGGTTGTTAAAGATATATATTTAGCAGGAAAAAAAAACACGGCATATGGTTTTCGGAACATGACAGAAAACAATTTCACTCATTTCTGAAATCCAAACCTTGCGCGTACACTAATTTGTGTATCTTTTATTCATTCATCCATCCTCCCTCTCACTCGTTGTTCTGTCGCTGTGCATTATCTGCATGTCGCTGGCCGTTCCATCGCTTTCTGCAGCCGCATTTCGAGCAGTTAATGGCCCAGAATCTCAGTAGATATTTCCTACGCCTTTATCTGTTTTACACGAGTGTTAATGCAAGTTCCTAGGTCACCTTGACTACCCTTAAATGTTCAGTTTACTAAGAAGTCTGCAATAGTTCGCATTTCTCATTAAGATTTCATGAGTTACTTTAAACTCAATTTAATGGCAGTCTTAATGCAACTCATCTTCCATTAGGACCTTGGATCAGTATTAGATTTTGACATAGCATTTCCAACCACATTTTTGGCTGAGTTCCATTTCAGTAGAAGTCGGATAATTTGTCCAATTCTCCAACATTTACATTACATTGATTCAGATTATTTGTTTTAATGAATATCAATCTTAAATATAAAAAAATAAAAGCTTAACTCTAACTTTAGCAACCTTAACTGTAATTTTTTTTCATTTTGAGTCTTCTTAGTACACAGAAACTGGATAACAGCCTTTGTAACCTGTCCAAGAAATCGGTCTCTAAAAATATTGGAAATGACTTTTTGCCAAATGTATGCCTGAGCAGGTCATGCATTATGCAAAATTGCAACTAAATATATACACTTTTTGGAAACAGGACTTCCATGGATTTCCCAAGTTATGAAATCTAATTAAAAAAACATGCAAGTATAATCATTTCTGTGGAAGATTTAAATGGTGTGAATTTTCACAAACACAGTGAAGTGGATTAAAATATCCTGAACAATTGTGTAACTGAAATAATGGTGTCTTCACCTCGATATGATTGTATCTAAAATGGTTAATAATGTAGAAAATACAGGGATAAATATCAAGCAGGTTTGTAATTGCAATTAGTACAATGAACAAATCACTGGAACCTTTCAAAGTATATACATATCTAAATTTAAACACTTAAACGGTTTTGACAGTTACACGTTATAAATTTTAAGCTGCATGCTCATTTATAAAGGGAAGATATGCGATGAAGATTGATGAAATGCCAGTCATACTATAATAGTACGGAAAGCCCAGTAATCAGCAGCAACAAAGTAAGTTATACAAGTTTCACAGAAGCTTTATGTAATAGTTAGAAAGAAAGACTTGCATTTATATAGCGCCTTTCATGACCACCGGACGTCTCAAAGCGCTTTACAGTCAATGAAGTACTTTTGAAGTAGAGTCACTGTTATAATGTGGGAAACGCAGCAGCCAATTTGCGCACAGCAAGGTCCCACAAACAGCAATGTGATAATGAGCTCACTGATCAGACTCCAAACTGTTGTATCTTGCCAATACATATTTAGTATCTGAAAATTTAATACTAACAGTGTTTGGTCACTCAAACCATTTTTGTGGCAGGTAAGCACTATTATGACACAAATGCAAATTGAGTAACTGTTATAATTTGGATTCTCAAGTTGTTTTATCTGTCAACCTTCTAACAGTGATTCCTGGGACTGGACCTCATATTCTATGATCCTAAAGCCATATCTTTTTATCAACCCTCTGACCTTGCAGAGTTACCTCTGGATTTAACATAGACTTGTTGGATTTAACATAGACTTGTATATCTTACCCAATTCCCTTCAAAGTGGTATATTATCTCACAGATCACAGTTTACAGACTAAAGCAGCTGATATATTTTTATATATATATATATATATATATATATATATATAGTAACATCAAACACAACAATTTATGTCTACTAACAGTATAATATATAAAAATATACATACATTGGAATAAGTCTGCAATGGGTCAATTACCCTTTGTGAGACTGGATTCCATTTGAGTTCAACAGTCTCTGTAAATTCCATAGACAAAGCTTTTATCTTTGTACAGAAAATTAGCCTTGTTTATCCTCTAAGAAATGTATTATAAGAGTTTATTTGTAAGATAGTGGTACTGGGCCTCTCGTTCGGATAAAACAAATCTTCAAACGACCTTTTTTTCTATTTCAAACAATCAGCTTTGAACCTCTTAGCTATCACTTCTATCAACTCCATTTTATGTAGAGGTACCCAGACAAAATCAACAATACATACATGTATCCAATTAATGTCACAAATACCGTGATAAATATTCAGGAAGTCTGCAAACATACAAATTTTCACAATCAGATGAACCAATCCTTTTCATTAAAAGGACAAATAAGAACATAAGAAATAGGAGCAGGAGTAGGCCATTCGGCCCTTCGAGCCTGCTCCGCCATTCAATAAGATCATGGCTGATCTTCTACCTCATCTCCACTTTCCTGAACTATCCCCATATCCCTTGATTCCCTTAATATCCAAAAATCTATCTATCTCTGTCTTGCATATACTCAATGATTGAGCATCCACAGCCCTCTGGGGTAGAGAATTACAAAGATTCACAACCCTTTGAGTGAAGAAATTTCTCTTCATCTTAGTCATAAATGGCCGACCCCTTATTCTGAGACTGTGAACCCCCCCCCCCACCCCCCCTAGTTCTAGACTCCCCAGCCAGGGGAAACCTCCTCCAAGCATCTACCCTGTCAAGCCCTGTAAGAACTTTTTATGTTTCGATGAGATCACCGCTCACTCTTCTAAATTCTAAGGAATATAGGCCTAGTCTACTCAATCTCTCCTCTTAGGACAATCACCCCATCCCAGGAATCAGTCTGGTGAACCTTTGATGCACTCCCTCTAAGGCAAGTAGATCCTTCCTTAGGTAAGGAGACCAAAACTGTACATCTGCAAATTAAATCAAGAAAATTAACCTATTTGATCTTTAGAGTTAAGGTGAGATCTAAGGGGAAAAATTGGGCCGCACCCCCTTTGGGGCGCTAACTTCGCCATGGCCCCCGCGCCCGAAATTCACTGGTAGCGCCCCAAGAGGGAGACGGTACTGCAGGCCTTCCTCCCCTTATTAAAGAGGGACCTTGCGCAGCGCAACCCGGGGCCCAGCTGGGCCACCAGGGATCAGAGTGCCGGCAAAAGAGCCCGGCATTCAAGAGAAGTGCCGGGCTGACGGAGCGCAGCCGGCATTCCGCAGGGGGGCTGCACAGAAGGCCGGGGACGGCAAAGCGGGCAGGTGCTGACAGGCGGCCAGCAACAAAAATGGCCGCCCGGCACCTCCCTTTAATTTGCGCCGTCCTGGCCGCAGGTAGGCCCCCCCTGACCCTGTCGGACATAGTATCTGGCGGTAAGTCGGGGCGCTACTGAAGATCGCAGCCAGGGCGTGAGTGGGGCGCTGCGCACGGCAATGACGTCATCGCCAGAGGTGCAGCGCCGCGGGGCGCTAACGGTTACCGCCGCTGCTAACCTCCCGCTGAATTTTGCGGGAGGTGCTAACGGGGCGCCGTGCCCAGGCGCTAGTTGCTTTGCACCCTGTTAGCGCCCTCTTAGGGTGCTAACAGGAGGCACAAATCAACCGAATTTTTCCCCCTAATTGTTTAAGTAAATAAAAGTACTTTCTGTGTTTAAAACACACTTAGTGCATCTTAAAGAATCTCATTGACCTTAAGCTGTCACAAAAATATATTGCTATCACACGTATGGGCCTGGATTTTAAGGAGGAGGGCGGGTTGGGGGCGGGGGGCCTCCGAGGCTGTTGGGAAACCTGGGAGGCCGTGTTTCTCGCAGGCCCTGCTGACTTTAACAGCCAGGCCTG
This sequence comes from Squalus acanthias, assembly GCA_030390025.1. NCBI lineage: Eukaryota > Metazoa > Chordata > Chondrichthyes > Squaliformes > Squalidae > Squalus > Squalus acanthias. The sequence continues at coordinate 52,673,627 of CM059429.1, forward strand.
ATTTGCATGCGAGGCCTTGGTTTCCCACCCGCAGCCAGCCAGATTGAGAGGCTGGCTGGCTGCAGGTGGGTAGGCCTGCGGCACTAGGCCACAGAGAGGAGGGAGGGAGGGTTCATGTGGGGGTCGGGCTGTTAAAAAGATCATGTGGGTGGGGTCAGGAAGAAGATCGGGGGTGGAGAGAGGATCGGGGCCGAATGATCCGGGGGTGGGGGGGCGGTGCTGAAGGGAAGATCATGGCCGGCCACCAGATGATGGAGGGGTGGGTGAAGGGAAGATTGTGGCCGGCCACTGGAGGATCAATGGGGGGGGAGAGAAGATCGTGATCGGCCTCAGCATCATCCGTTGCGGGGGTGGAGGGGGGGGGGAAGAGGCCTGGGTGGGGTGGGTTATGTAGGGTTCTTGGATCCAGGAGGTAGGTATAAAGGCATTTACCTCCTGGACCCTGCAGTCCCCGTCTTGCTGTAACTGTTGGTTTTTATGAAATGTGTAAAACCTGTCCAGATAAAACAAAATGGAGGTTATAAAAGAGGCTTCCAGCCTCATTATAATACTTAAATTGACATCCCGTCTCCTGGAGCTGATTGGCTGCCCGTCCCATCCTCCTTCTTGTCCCGCCTCCGTTAAAACCGGATGTGGGCAGGTTGGAGGTGGGTTCAGGTCAGGAATGCAATTTTTAACAATTTAACTACCCCCCCACGCTCCAAACCCACACGTATATTTAGGTTAAAATTTATCCCCACTCAGTATTGCAATTTTAGCTTGCGTGCCACTTGTGAAAACAAAAACTATTAGTTCCTTGCTTGTATCGTGTCTATGCAACATATACAATGCAGCTATTCAGAATTGTAATGTTTTTATTTAGTTTAATTCCATTTTCCAGTACACTTACTATTCTAGATATGTAATAATATAGACTTGGGTCATGTAATGCCATCCTGCACCACTTTGAAGGTTTTGAATTGCTATTTTGAACTGTGGGAAAGGTCACATAAGAGTTTTAAGGAAAAATTGGGATGGCATCATTTTAATATTTTATTGGGATTTTCCTCACTTATGCCCAATTACTTTACCATGCTGCTCTCAATGTCAGCTTTGATTTTAGCTGCAGCGAGATAAATAAGGTGATGTTGCTGCCTCCAGAGACAGCAACAAGACCAATCTGAAGGGTGGATCTCTTTGATGTTCCCAGAGGCATGTTGTCCCAGTAACAATGTAAACATTGCCAGCAGCAGCAAAGCTGTCATTTTTTGGCTGCTGCCAGTCTCAACCCACCCGTGCAAGCTGATGATGCGTTATTTGACTTACTGGACTGCACAGACTTTGCATCTAAAACAAAATTTGTGGACCAGAACTATATCTTTGCACTGCAATACTGCTTGTTTTTATTATGTTTGGACACAATGAAATCGACTGCACAATATGCACAGCATTGGAAGCACCAGATACTACTCAGAAACCATTTTTTGGAGACTTACTGCTACAATTTTTCCTTCCCATTACTCCTCATGATCCTGCCCTGTTCCCCCTTTCTTATCACCTTCCCAACACAATACACCCAGTCTGTTCTGTCCACCCACCCATTGTGATCTCTGTTAGTCTCTTTGGACCGGATTTCCCCAACCTCGGTGGGTCCGTGGTGGGTGACGTCGGTGGCAGGACCCGGCCTCGCTGCTGGCTCCAGCCCGCTGTCCAAAATGATTTTCCCCTGATTGGGCTTACTGGACTGCACAGACTTTGCATCTAAAGCCCGCCCAGCGCGTTTGCTGGCCAATTGAAGGAAGCAGGTCTGATGATGTAATCTGATGACGTGTCATCAGCTGGTTTCTTAAAGGGACCATGCTCAAATTAATTTTGACATTTATGCTGTCAGTGTTCTGCAGCATTGAGGTGCTGCAACCACTGACAAGCACTGCACAAAGGTGCAGGGCTGCACCCAGACTCTCCCATGACTCCCTCCATATGCTTATGGAGGGAGTCACAGCACGCAGGGAGGTTCTCTTCCCTTCCAATGGGGGAAGAGACCTCCCCAGGAGTTCAACTCAGCCTGGTTGCACATTGCACAGGAGGACACAAGCAGGGATGTTGTCAGGAAGACCAGGCTGCAGTGGCGCAAACCTTTCAATGATCACAGTAGATCACAAAATATTACTGCTGTGCCACTCATCACATCCCCATCACTCTGCCTCCCCTACCCTACTCCTGCACATCCTTACTCACACCAACTTACCTTGCACCTCCACCAATCCCTCTCTATCTATATTATCACTTCTCCATCTCACTAGTCACCCCTCACACTCACCCTCATCCTAGTCCAATCATACCAACTAACAACACACAAGGGTAGGCACTTGGGTGTTTTGGCCAATATTCATGTGAAGTTTCTGTTAATGTGCTGTCAAACATTGAAATCTTTATTTTCAACACTTTGCGTTCTTGGACAGATTTATGTGAACCTTTGGAAGTGGCTTAGTGAGTTGCAGTGAATGGTGAGACATAACGGTAACCCCCCGCAATGGTGATGTGTGTGAAAGGAATGGCTTGGGCATTGTAGGGATGGGGTTGGTGTGGGTTGGTGCTAACCTGGCGCATCATGTGGCAGCCAGGGTGTACAGCACCAAGTGAAGTAAATCTGGCCACGGTGAGGCCATCCCTGGTCTCCCAGGCAGCAATGTGGTCGGGTGCTGATGCCCTCTGTCCTGTGCCACATCAGTTGATTGCAGAGAAGGTTGGTGTTGTTGGCGCTGCTTGTGTGCCTGGTGCTGCTGGTGTTGGTACTGATCTTGGTGGGATTCTGAGGACCAAGGTGAAATAGTTTCAAGGGCACCGATGCTGATGTAATAGATGACAGGTGAACTTGAGATGACAGAAGCGATCTGTCAATGGTGAGAGAGGTTGTTCCAATGAGGTGACACTGGATAGAGAGTTTACACCAAACACTTGCAACTTGCTTCAAGCTCAATCTGTCTTCTAAATGCAGTAAGCAACAGCTTCTGAGCTTGGAAAATGAACAGATGTGAGATGGGAGCTTTTATAGCACATTTGCAGCTGTCAAGTAATGAGATGATTCCATGGTCATACAACTCCCGACCTGCTTACCTGACGTGATCCCCGAGCAGCGTGGATGCCGTGGGCAACCTCGTAAAATGGTAAGGTGAGCTGAAAATACTTCTTAATGGGCTGTTAACAAGGTCATAATGACCTGAATTGCCTCCCCCGCCGCTGCGTGTCGGGTCTGTTCAGCGCTGACAGACCCGACATCTGGGAAGGGCGCATGGCGGCGGGTTGACAGCGGAGTCCCGACCGGCTGTCAATTTTTTTTCCCACCCAACCCACCACCGAACGCTCCCGCTGACCCCCTTTTTTCTCTTCCTTTCCCATCATGACCCTAGAAAGTGTCATAGCTCCCTTTTACTTCCTGACAGGATCCTTCCCAGTTTCCTCAGTCTTCTTTCCTCCTCAGCCTCATGCAATTTGGCCTAATTTCCTTCTTTCATTGCCATTTGCAGCATTGTATACATAGCACAATTAACCACTGCTCAGCAAGAAGATGTAACCAACAATTAGTGGTCATTCATTGGAAGTCTAACCCATTAAGTTGAAACCACAGTCTACACACCAAACATGTTGTATAATCATCTTCATTTGTGAAGTTATTACTTTGACTACGTGTTATTTACTCAGCTCACTTGTGGAGATATTTATCAAAGCTCACTGATGGCAGCATCTATGTACAATAATAAGAACAAACTCTTTCTGAAATGCTACATTCCCATTTTATGTTCTTCATTATGACAACAAAGTGACTTTGGATACTGCTGAGACGACTAAAAGGAAATTGTATTGAACCACATTCTACAAGCCATTTATTATTTCTGCCATGAATATTACTGATTGACTATGATGAAGCAGAAACTGTCAAGTTCAAGTGCAAGTACACCAAATCATCAGCTCAACCTGAAATTGCTGCATTCTCAACAATGTTTTAAAGACAACTCAAGTCCAAAGAAGGTTCTCAATCATCTGTTTCTTCAGGTTGCAGGTCTTACCTCAAGTGGGAAATTGTGATCCTGAAACTGCCCAATGCTTGCACTGAACTTGAACATGCAGTTTTGAAAGTGTAATTAAGAGAAGCAGTCAATAGGCATCCATGAGCAATTTATAGCCATAGGTACCCTTTCTGCATTGATCGATAAAGTGCTTTTGATCGCTTTTTATAGGTTAAACAATGGGAGATTAACACTAATGCTGCCTATGGATTGCTCCTTTGGATATTTACAGTGTGCCAGTCCCAAAAGAGCAGTTTAGAGCTAATAGTGCAGCCCAGCATTAGCGCAAATGAATTTATTTCCAAGAAGTGGTCTTACTTTGGATTTGCTACAGTATAAAGTCTAAAGTTTTATTTTGGAAATTTTCAATTAAAGCACACTTTTTAAACACTGGCTTTGCAGTTAGCTAATAATTGAAAGAGTTTGCTGTGCTCTATTGAAGAAACTCACAGAAGTCAGTTACAGGTTGTTGGATTGTACATGAGTTTGAGTGTGCACAGGTAGAGTTTGGTCCTATACCACTTTACATTGATGCAACAGAGCACAGAACCATGGCTGCCTACTAGCACTATAGCTAAAATGATTTTGGTGTTTCCCTGATAGTTGCAGTACAATGACAGCTGTTTACTAAAACAGGTGTTAATTCCCTTTATACCATATAATAATAAATGCATATTATTCAGAAGTCTTAGTTTCTGCTAATACCCAATTGCCAACAACAATGCCAACTTTTCAAAGTTAGCAAGCAGAAGATTCTCAGAGGTGCACACTCCTAATAGGTAAAAATGCTGAAAGTTTATTGAGCAATTTCACCCATATTAAGAAGCTTGGATAATACACTGTGGACTGCCTGCTCCTTGACTTTTGTATGATACAGATTGTATGGGTAAAAACTACAGTCACTGAAGCATAAGACAGACCATGATTCTGGGAATGTGAAATAGGAAGTAAATGTAAGTGATACATGCAGTAATATGGAATCTGTTACAAACAAAGGTCATATTTTAAAACATTATTATGGAGCTAATTTAAATGTCAAGCTCTATGATTTTTGGCACTGTATCGACATTGTTTACATGGTTCACAGAGCACTTGCAGCCTCAGCTCTTACCTGTGACCCTTGGCAGACCCAGCACTTCCTATGTCTCTGCGCCTTCATTCACAGCTCACCCGGTTGCTTGTGCTGGAATTCAATGCTGTTCTCCCTTGCTGTCTAGCTTTCCAGCCAGAGATAGCAAGGGAATGTTGTTAAAAGGCAGAGCACCACAGTGCAAGTGAAATAAAGATTTGTATTCACATAGGATCTTACCATATCTCTGAGAAATCTCTTAAAGCACTTCACATACAATGCCATTACTTTAAGATACAGTGATTGTTATGTAGGCAAATGCTGCAGTTATTTTGCAAGATCCCAAACAGAAATGCAATGAATAGCTAGTTGATCAGTTTTTGATAGGTGTTGTTTGAGAGTAGAATGTTGACCAAGATACTGGGAGAAACCCCTGCTCTACTTCAAATAATACTATGGGATCAGGGATCCTGAACACCCAATTGAACTTTTGGAACTTGCACTTGGTTTCATATCTTTTCCAAAGAACGGCACCGCCAACAATAGAACATTCCTTTCGTACTGCAATGGAGTGTCGGCCTAGATTGTACGCTCAAATGCTAGAGTGGGGTTTGAACCCACAACCAGATAATAATTACATTGGTGATGCACACAAATGAGAAAGAATTGCTAAATTCTATACGTGAAATTAATTATTTGGCTTTATTATTAGTCAGAGATGAGAGTGCAAACAAAACTTAGATTTGAAACTGGTCAGAAGTTGAGAAATACGTTTCCTGTTACTTAGAAAATTTATCTGATCCATTCTATGAAGTGAACAGTCATTTCTTGTATTAAACATAAGTTAAATAACTGCAAGGTACAAAGTGAAGCTCAAAGGACACACAACTGATTACCATTTCCGAGATGGCCTTAAAACTGGCCATGTATAGTGCATTGAAATATCTTGATAACGCTTTACCCTGTGCCTATGATAATACAATCGCGGGTCATTGATCCACTAGGAACCTGTGGGTGTTGGAATACACCACTGAATAGCTAAAGACAAATAATTAATTCACGTGCAGCATATAGCAATCCTTTCTAATTTATGTGGATCACCAATGTAATTATTATATCACTGATATATAAAACGTTTAGTTTCGCTCAGTAAGCACCGTAAGCTATTTGTACACAAGCACCACTTTGATAAAGTATATATCCTATAATATATAGCTGCACCTCTAAATTAGCTGAAATAGATTTCGATTATAACACTGATATAAAATATACGTTTAAAATGTTTCCCCATGGAATTCGGTTGAGAATAGTAAGAATTCTATTTGAACCGAATGAAAAATGAAACACGACCTTACACATTCAGCAGGTACGCTTGTACAATTTGGTTTCCAATAAAAAGAGATGAACCATAGAGTAATCCAAGATTTTCCTCCTCTCTTTCCCTCTCCGCCTTTAGGAATTCTGCATACAGCAGTGAAATCAAACGTGGGAGCGTGACAGCGCTGAGCTTGCGTGATTCACCCTTCAGAAGACAATCACGTAAAATTGACCAAATCCAGTGTCGTTTTCAAGCGCACGGCGTGGGATGCTGCTTTTTGCAAGGAGCGCTGTGCTATGGCAGGACCTTACTGGCACTGAACATTGTGGCCTTAAAAACAACGTAACCAATTGTTAGCACAATTAAAGCTACATTCTTCGAAGTAACCTACAGCCAAATAAGTTACATTTTCAATCAAAATGAATGCGCAAGTTCACTCATAACTGCTGTTTAAATTCAAATATAGCGTGTAAGACTGGCCGAGAGGTCAGTTTAAAATTAAATTTAAGATTTTCGAAATGCTGATTCTCGCCAAGCGACATTCTAATACTACAGAAAGGCGAAATATTTTGGAATACACAAGTCACCCATTAAATATGAACAGCAATAGTAAGAGTGTGAGTTTGTAAAAATGTAAAGAGGCTTTTATAAATAGGGACATAGAGTACAAGATCAAACAGGTAATGATAAATTAGAATATGTCAATGGTTAGGTCACAGAGTACTGTGTGCAATTTTGGATGTCCCATTAAGAACACTGGCCTGGAATTTGCGGTCAGTGGCGAAGCGACGGCAATCGCCGTTGGCCTCGAAGAAAGTTGCCCACAAAGATCTCACGATCTCTGTGGCGAGAAGTTTGCCTTTTTTGACGCGCACATGATTTCAGTGCAGTATAGTGGGGAATCCCTAGCGCGATCTGCTGTGACATCAACAAGCTGTCTAAGCAGCCAATCGCAGAGAAAAATTTTCACAGACAGGGAAGCAGGAAATGAGAACCTGCTTTTATCCTGACTTTTAAAAATGTTACAGAGCCCAAAACAAAGATTGGGGCTCTCACATGGTGATAATGTACTACTTGAAATATCATGTACAAACTTTAAATTTTTTAATTTCTTAAAAATTGTAATTTTTATCATAATGGAGAAATTTGACACTCCACAAAATTAAAATTAGTTTTTCAGGGCCATAACCTTTGTTTAGCAGTCAATAAATACACTGTTAAAACCCCAGTTACACCTAATCCAACAAAGTCTAACTTTCAATGGGGTAATTAACAGCGATATTACCGCGGAAAAGCCCAAATTTTCATTAGTTTCATTGATTTCCCTGATTACACTGATTGCCCACTATTGGGGGGCGGGTCCACAGCGCAGCCAGTGTCAGAGCAGTGAATGACTGATCGCAACTACAGGATTTTCGCGTTTAGATGCACATGTGATACATCCTGAAGTTGCGGTCAGTTTCAAAGGGATAATAATGGTGAACGCTGTTAGTTTGCCATTATTACCCTCCACAAATTCCGGCCCATTAAAATTATAGGTAGCATACAGCTTAGATTCACCAAAGATGGGAAAATAACAAGGAGAGACCTGAGACATTGGGACTATTTCCACTGGAGCAGAGAATGTTAAACAGAGATTTAATAGAGGTTTTTTACATTATGAAAGGCTTTAATAGAGTGGACAGGGAAAGACTTTTTCCCCTAGTTGGGGTGTCAGTGACAGGGGTCATGCATCTAAAATTATCACTGAGAGTGAGGAGAGAGGTTAGGAGACATTTAATTATACAGAGGATTGCTGGAGCAGGAATGCTTTGCCACAGGAAATGGTTGAGCCAGAGTCTAAAGCATCTTTTAAGGGATAATTGATAAATAGTTGAAGCAGAGGGAGATACACGATTATGGAAAGAAAGCAAGACAGTGAAATTAGTTTTGGATTGCTCCAGCAGAGAACCAGCATAAAAACAATGGACTGAATGGCTTCCTTCTGTGCTGTTAACATCTACTGTTCTATAGGTACAAAGAGTCAAATATGTTTTTGCTTTTCAGTGGTTTCTCATTTGCAAATGTTATTTAACACTTTTGTTACAATCCTCTCATTCTCTCCAACTGCCATTACCCTGAAGAAGTATATATTTTTAACAACTTATTGTGGAATGAGTGGAAAACTCTAACACTGATTCAGGGGAAAAATATACCATTATGTCCATTTACTGTGTTTTAGGTCCATTGGTGATTTGCCCACTGGAAACAATGCCTCTTGTTGTTTCAGCAAGATCAAGCTCTCACTAAATGGAGAGTTGGTGTGTGAACTCATATCTCACCAGCAGTAACAATACATAATGAAGGTATGACCATTCCTGTTGAAAACAAATGATCCTTGTCAAGCTATGATGGCCCAGAAATTGATCTCGCTCTGTTCCCGCGTGGGTAAGCCTTCCCCGCGATGTCTCACCTCGCTTATGCTTTTTCTGATCCAGCTCGCACGAAATTGATGTTCCAGACATCAGCTGTGCTGGGCTTGCGTATCCCAGCGGCGTAGTTAATTCGTGCGAGCTGTGGGATCACGTGACTCAGTTAGAGCCAATGGCAGCACACCATCTTCCATTCATAAGTCTCACAGCATAGCTGTGAGACTTATGAATCTTACACCCCCCCAAAATAACAGCTAAACCTCAATTAAATTTAAAAAAAAACCCATCACATTAATAAAATAAGTATAGTTAATTAAATTAACCATTTTAAATAAAAAATTAAATTTTTGAAAAAATTTAAAATCTTTTAAAAAGTTATAAAAATAAACTTACCTGTCTTTAAAGTCTATAAAAAAGATATACCTGTAAAAAAGAATTCAAAAAAATACTTAATTCACTACTTACCTTCTTAAAAGCGGGTCTTACTCCTCCTTTTTACATTTCCAAAATCTTCCCTACTTACCTGCGCGTCCAAAGCATGAAGTGCACAGCGTGCGCGCAGCCTGTAGCGCGCACGCGATGCACTCAAGCCCCGCCCCCTTTTCGGAAGAGCAATTGCCGGTTTTCAGCGCATGCGCAGGGCATGCAGAAAACCGGCAATTGGAGTGGGAATACGCGAGAGTATGCAGTGCGTACTCTCGCATCCCGGGATCAATTTTCGGCCCATTGTGTTTCTTGTTTAACCCGAGGTGGCCAATCACAAGGTCTAGTAATCAGCATCTTATCTGATTCAGAATCATTAGAATCATGAAGTTCCACAGCATCTGATACATTACAGTAGAAAAATGATCATATTCTGAGCCTCCAATAATTAAAAACTCAATATATTGGCAGTCTCCAATGCACCATTGAGTTCAATAAGTGAGGAGTTAATATTTTCTCCAAACCTATAAATCAGAAATACTTATCACCAAGGCATCACCATTTATTAATTAATTAACAAACCAGATTAATTTTTTGGTCCTTCAAATTGGAGATTGAGAAATTTACATTTACAGTTGGAATTTTGACTTGTTTTACCAAAAAGAAACACTGCTACTGTGCCTCCAATGGCAGTGTGGTACTAGGTGGGTTAACACTTTCAAATCCAGCACAAATTAAGTTATTGTGAAAATACAGTCCAGGTATCACAATGGTTAAAGTTCAGAACTAATATTCTTTCACCATTGAGGAAGACCTTTGGAACTTAGTCACACATTCTAGAACCTCAAGTTGTATATGGTTCAATACTTGAGATATTTTGAAAATAGCAATGGCACGATAGATTACAGATTAATGAGTACCCAGTGTGTGGGGAACATTAATTCAAGAAAGCATCTGATCAAGTATGATTATTTCCTTATACATTCTTTCAGGATTAAAAAAAACTTGTTTGCAGGGGCAGTTTATTCTGTCCCTGTCACAGTTACACTGACTTTAATGCTTCGTGGGCATAATTTTTAGCCAACAAAGCAACTGATCCATTATTGGATAAGCAGATATACTTTCAAAAAAAATCAATAGTCATGGTCTCATTTGTGCATAGTTAGCCAAATAATGCAACCCTTTCTGATGAACATGATACATTTTTTTTTATAAATATAAAAATTCCTTTGTTGAAAGTAATAAGGATAATATATAATGCACAGAGCATTGCTTAAGGCAGGAAATGAAAACTGTGCATTTGTGTCATAAAGGACATACATATTCTAATACTTGATTAAGTGATGTGCAGACATAATAAACTTCCTTATTTACATTATGCCAGGCAACTTGTGGTGCCCTAGTGATAGGGAATGCTTAAGCAGTAAAATAGATACTGTACATTAGAAAGAATGGCAAAGACATGTAAAAAAAAAAGAAAGATTGCATTTATATAGCACCTTTCATGACCTCAGGATGTCCCAAACCGCTTTGTAGCCAATTAAGTACTTTTGACGTGTAGTCATAATCACTGTTGTAATGTAGGAAATGGAGGAGCCAATTGCGCACAGCAAGCTCCAACAAACAGCAATGTGATAATGACTAGATAATTTGTTTTTGTTATGTTGATTGAGGGATAAATATTGGCCAGGACACCAGGGATAACTCCCCTGCTCTTCTTCGAAAAAGTGCCATGGATTTTTACATCCACCTGAGAGAGCAGATGGGGCCTCAGTTTAATGTCTCATCTGAAAGACGGCCCCTCCGACAGTGCAGTGCTCCCTCAGCACCAATGTTCCCTCTAATTTTGTTTGGCACCGCACAGCCCCTTCAAAATACCACACATGCGCGTTTTTTGTATTGAAAAGCTGGCTGTATGGGTTGCCTGGAGTGCTGCGCAGCCGCCCAACTTAAAGGGAACATTGCTCAGCACTGCACTGAAGTGTCAACCTAGAATTTTGTGCTCAAGTCTCTGGAGTGGGACTTTGAACTCACAACCTTTTGACTCAGAGGCGAGAGTGCTACCCACTGAGCCACGACTGACACTTAAAAAGTACTGATAAAGAAATAAACTGCAAGTGCTAGAAATCTAATAATACAAACTGAAAATGCTGGAAATAATCAGTAGAATCATCCACATCTAAAAAGAGGACAAAAATATCTTTTTGTGTGTGGACGTTCATCAGAATTAGAAACTGGAAGATAAGCAAGAGAAGATGTAGGACTGAATAAAGAGGAAGGAGAGAACCAGCAGAGTCAGGAATGCAGAATCCCACCACAGTGGGTAGTTAATAGGTTTAGTGGCCTGTAAATAGATGTTTTGAAATGTGGGGATGTGAAAACCGGTGGATGACGTACAAAGATAATTTTAGAAAGGCGGTGGTGGGGGGGGCTGTTGGTTTAACTTTCAGTTACAGTTCTGCCAAATGATCTACACCCAAAACATTAACCTGTCATTTTAGCTGTCGACAGATCTACTAGTGTATTTCTAACACATCCAAATACAAATTGTTTTCAGGCTGGCGAGCAACACTGCCATGGTCGTATTTATTGCCCATCCCCGTGACCCAGGGTGATGGTGGGCCACCTTACTGAATTGCAGCAGTCCTTGTGGTGATGGTTCTCCAACAATGGTGGAAGGTAGGGAAATCCAGAATATTGACCCAGCAGTGATGAAGGCATAACAATATATGTCCAAGTCAGGATGATGTGCTAGAGGTGATTATAATACAGAGAGCTACTAATAGTTAAATGGAAATGTATGTCTTTGTGTAGACTAACACATGTCAACACCATTATTAAATAGAAAAATAGAAAACTCAAGGCTGGAAAAGATGGTATGCCCATCTAGTCTACCTTCCTGCTGCTACAACAGTTGTATCCAATAACTTGTTTCTTTTCAAGGTACTCATCAAATTTTGTCTTGAACATATTCAAGCTATTTGCCTCTGCTATACTCCTTGTTAAGCTATTCCAATAACTTGCAGCCCTCTCAGTAAATTAATGGTCCTTATAGCCCATTTGGATGTATCTCTTTGGTTTAAACATGTCCCCTTGTCCTGCTGTCTCTTGCCAATATAAATAGTCTTCTAATCTTCTGCATCTGAGTTTTGCTGCTCTGGATACCTTAAATCATTTTTTTTCTCCTTGTCTGTTTTCTCTCCAGCGAGGAATCCCAGATACTGTCCTTAAATTTATCCCAATATGCTTTTTTCTTCAACTCGTTTATCTTAGTAGCTCTTCTTTGCACTATTTTAAGTTTAGTTAGAGTCTTTCTGTAATGTAAGTTCTAGAAGAACTTACTACCTTGGTTGGGGGGCGGGGGGAAATGCTGACCAATATTCAATATACTGGTAGGAGTATTCCTTTCATCTACTCTCCATTCTTCCCAACATCCCATTCTTTTTGAGACAGCTGACAGAAATTGGCTTCATGGCTTGAGGAAATCTATTATGATCCAGAGATCCCTTTCCGAGTCAATTTTGATCATTATTTTCCCCATTAATCCTGAAATTCCTCTGCCTGCTCCTTATTCCCAAGTGACATTAATTTATATTTACCCACTTTAAACTGCAAAATAAAATAACAGAACTTAATAACAGACTGATATGATAGCTTTCTGTGAAATACTTACTGGTTCCATATGCACTAACTCTTCTATTGCCGCCATCTTATACATTAGAGCTCTGGGGGGAAAAATTGGGTTGCTTTGCGCCTCCCATTAGCGCCAAGCAACTAGCGCCCGGGTGCGGCGCCTCCCGTGAAATTCAGCGGGAGGTCAGCGGTGGCGCTAACCGGTAGCACCCTGCGGCGCTGTGCCGCCGGCGATGACGTCATCGCCATGTGCAGCGTCCCGCTCGCGCCCTGGCCGCAATCTTCAGGAGTGCCCCCTGACTTACCGCCAGACGCTATGTCCGACGGGGTCAGGGGGGCCTACCTGCAGCCGGGGAGGCGCTATTTAAAGGCGCAGTGCGGGGCGGCCATTTTTGTTGCTAGCCGCCTGCCAGCACCTGCCTGCGCTCCCGTCCCCAGCCTCCTGCGCTCCAAGAGTCTGGCACTTCTCTTGAGTGCCAGGCTGTTTTGCCGGCACTCCCGATCCCTGGGGGCCCAGCTGGGCCCAGGGTCGCGCTGCGCAAGGCCCCTCCCCTTTAAGAAGGGGAGGAAGGCCTGCAATACCGCGGCATGACGTGCCGCGATATTGACTCGCAGCGCCCCAAGAGGGATGCGGGGCGCTTCCAGTAGCGCCCTGCTTCCCTCTTGGGGCGCAACCATTCAATTTCCGGTGCGGGGGCGCTAATTTTTCTGGGGCGCTAAAAGTAGCATCCCGGCAAAGTATGGGGCGCTACTCAATTTTTAGCCCCTGATATTTAGCCCCACCGGCAGGACAGACCCACCAGAGGTGGCGGCACAGAGGTACATGGTCGGGAGGGTGTGGCCCTGGGAGTCCTCAACATTGACTCCAGATCCCATGAAGTTTCATAGCATCAGGTCAAATATCAGCAAGGAAACCTCCTGCTGATTACCACCTACCGCCCTCCCTCAGCTGATGAATCAGTATTCCTCCATGTTGAACACCACTTGGAAGAAGACCTGAGGGTAGCAAGGACACAGAACATACTCTGGGTGGGGGACTTTAGTGTCCATCACCAAGAGTGGCTCGGTAGCACCACTACTTACCGAGCTGGTCTGAAGGACATAGCTGCCAGACTGAGCCTGCGGCAGGTGGTGAGAGAACCAACATGAGGGAAAAACCTACTTGACCTCAACCTCACCAATCTGCCTGTTGCAGATGTATCTGTCCATGACAGTATTGGTAGGACTGACCACCGCATAGTCTTTGTGGAGACGAAGTTCGGTCTTCACACTAAGGACACTCTCCATCGTGTTGTGTGGCACTACCACTGTGCTAAATGGGCTAGAATCAGAACAGATCTAGCAGCTGAAAATTGGGCATCCATGAGGCGCTGTGGGCCATCAGCAGCAGCAGAATTGCATATCACCACAATCTGTAACCTCATAGCCCGGCATAATTCTCACTCTACCATTACCATCAAGCCAAGGGACTAACACTGGTTCAATGAGAAGAGGAGCATGCCAGGAGCAACACCAGGTGTACCTAAAAATGAGGTGCCAACCTGGGGAAGCTGCAACACAGGACTACATGCATGCTAAACAGCGGAAGCAGCATGCTAATAAGTGATCCCACAACCAACGGATCAGATCAAAGCTCTGCAGTCCTGCCACAACCACTTGATAGTGGTGGACAATTAAACAACTAACGGGAGGAGGAGGCTCCATGAATATCCCCTTCCTCAATGATGGTGGAGCCAAGCACGTGAGTGCAAAAGGCAAGGCTGAAGCGTTTGCAATCTTCAGCCAGAAGTGCAGAGTGGATGATCCATCTCGGCCTCCTTTACAGCGGCGGACCTGGGCGAGAAGTGAGTGGAGCAGCGAGGCTATAAAAGCCTGCGTTATCCAGGTAGGCCCCTCTTTTACAGCGGCGGACCTGGGCGAGGAGTGAGTGGAGCAGCGAGGCTATAAAAGCCTGCGTTATCCAGGTAGGCCCCTCTTTTACAGCGGCGGACCTGGGCGAGAAGTGAGTGGAGCAGCGAGGCTATAAAAGCCTGCGTTATCCAGGTAGGCCCCTCTTTTACAGCGGCGGACCTGGGCGAGAAGTGAGTGGAGCAGCGAGGCTATAAAAGCCTGCGTTATCCAGGTAGGCCCCTCTTTTACAGCGGCGGACCTGGGCGAGAAGTGAGTGGAGCAGCGAGGCTAAAAAGCTATACAGGGTGATTGCTTTAATCGTGCGGGTCGCAGTGGTTGCTGGGTAAGCTTTTTTTTAACCTGTATATAAGTTGGCGGTTTCTAAACCCGAGACACTACACTTGTAGTGTCCCCCACCCTTCCACCTCCTCTAACCTAAAGGGGGTGAGTGTATATCAGGAGGCCCGGTGAGTATCTAAACTCACTTTCGCGGGCTTTTGTTTGCAGAGGCTGCTGTCGGGAGCAGAGAGAGCCGAGGCCCGGTGAGTATCTAAACTCACTTTCGCGGGCTTTTGTTTACAGAGGCTGGTGTCGGGAGCGGTGAGAGCCGAGGCCCGGTGAGTATCTAAACTCACTTTCGCGGGCTTTTGTTTGCAGAGGTTTACCAATCTCAGACCGGCGGCGGCGTTCCAGAGCCACGTTACGATTCAAAACGTGACGTGGGCAGGAGGGAGCGGCTGATTGGGTGAGTACGGCAGGTTAGTATTTATACTACTTTATAGTTTGATAGTTAAGGTTCATAGTTTATAAAGTTTTGAAGATCTTAATTTTGTGATTATAATTTCTAGTGCTAGTAACCAAGGGCCCTTGAGTAATTCATTTAATTGAGTGAAATTGGTGGTATTGATTTGATTTAATTAAAGTTCAATTAATTAAAGGGTAAGTCATGGCAGGACAGCCCAGCCCCATGTTGTGCTCCTCCTGCTCTATGTGGGAAATCAGGGACCCTTCCGGTGTCCCTGACGACCATGTGTGTGGGAAGTGTATCCAGCTGCAGCTACTGACAGCCCGCATTGCGGCGCTGGAGCTGCGGCTGGATGCATATTGGAGCATTCGCCATGCTGAGAACCTCGTGGATAGCACGTTTAGTGAGTTGGTCACACTGCAGGTGAAGGGTGTACAGGCAGGAAGGGAATGGGTGACCACCAGGCAGAGTAGGAGGTGCAGGCAGGTAGTGCAGGGGTCCCCTGTGGCCATCCCCCTCTCAAACAGATATACCGCTTTGGATACTGTTGGGGGGAATGACTTAGGGGAAGGCAGCAGCAGCCAACTTCCTGGCACCATGGGCGGCTCTGCTGCACAGGCTGGGAGGAAAAAGAGTGGAAGAGCTATAGTGATAGGGGACTCAATTGTAAGGGGAATAGATAGGCGTTTCTGCGGCCGCAACCGAGACTCCAGGATGGTGTGTTGCCTCCCTGGCGCAAGGGTCAAGGACGTCTCGGAGCGGCTACAGAACATTTTGGAGGGGGAGGGCGAACAGCCAGCTGTCGTGGTGCACATAGGCACCAACGATATAGGTAAAAAAGGGGATGAGGTCCTAATAGCAGAATATAGGGAGTTAGGAGGTAAATTAAAAAATAGGACCTCAAAGGTAGTAATCTCAGGATTGCTACCAGTGCCACGTGCTAGTCAGAGTAGAAATAGGAGGATATTTCAAATGAATACATGGCTAGAGGAATGGTGCAAGGGGGAGGGATTCAAATTCCTGGGACATTGGAACCGGTTCTGGGGGAGGTGGGACCAGTACAAACTGGACGGTCTGCACCTGGGCAGGGCCGGGACCGCTGTCCTAGGGGGAGTGTTTGCTAGTGCTGTTGGGGAGGATTTAAACTAATGTGGCAGGGGGTTGGGAACCTGAGCAGGGAGACAGAGGAAAGCATGTCAGGAAGGGACAGAAGGTATGGAGTAAAAGGTAAAGTGTTAAATAAGGAAAAAGCAGGAAGTAAGTGTCGCAAAACACATTTGAAAGTTCTTTATCTGAATGCACGTAGCATTCGTAACAAAATTGACGAGTTAACGGCACAAATAACTATGTATGGGTATGATCTTGTGGCCATTACAGAAACATGGCTGCAGGGTGACAACGTCTGGGAATTAAATATGCCAGGGTATTTAACAATCAGGAAGGACAGGCAGGAAGGAAGGGGGGGGGGGTGGCTATGTTAATAAAGGAAGGAATCACTGTAATACAGAGAAATGATATTGGGTCAAAAGATCAGGATAATGAAACAGTTTGGGTAGAGATAAGGAATAATAAGGGGAACAAAACACTGGTGGGCGTAGTATATAGGCCTCCTAATAGTTGCAACTCTGTTGGAAGAAGTATTAATAAGGAAATAGTTGGGGCATGTAATAAGGGAACAGCTATAATTATGGGTGATTTTAACTATCATATTAACTGGACAAATCAAATTGGGCAGGGCAGCCTTGAGGAAGAGTTTATTGAGTGTCTTAGGGATGGATTTCTTGAGCAGTATGTAACTGATCCTACAAGGGGGCAAGCAACCTTGGACCTGGTACTGTGTAATGAGTCTGGATTAATTAATAATGTCCTAGTTAAGGATCCCTTTGGAATGAGTGACCATAACATGGTTGAATTCCATATCCAATTAGAGGGTGAGAAGGTTGGTTCTCAAACAAGCATACTGAGCTTGAATAAAGGAGACTATGATGGCATGAGAGCAGAATTGATTAAAGTGGACTGGGAAAATAGATTAAAGGGTAAGACGGTACATGAGCAGTGGTGTTCATTCAAGGAGTTATTTTACAACTTTCAAAATAAATATATTCCACTGAGGAAAAAAGGGTGTAAAAGAAATGACAGCCATCCATGGCTAAGTAAAGAAATTAAAGAAAGTATCCAACTAAAAACAAGGACATATAAGGTAGCCAAAGTTAGTGGGAGGATAGAAGATTGGGAAGTCTTCAAAAGACAACAATAAGTAACTAAAGGATTGATTAAGAAAGGGAAAATAGACTATGAAAATAAATTAGCAAAAAATATAAAAACAGATAGCAAGAGTTTCTATAGTTGTATAAAAAGAAAAAGGGTGGTTAAGGCAAACGTAGGTCCCTTAGAGGATGAGACCGGGAAATTAATGGTGGGAAACATGGAGATGGCAAAAATGCTGAACAAATATTTTGTTTCAGTCTTTACGGTAGAGGACACTAAGAATATCCCAACACTGGACAAACAGGGGGCTCTAGTGGGGGAGGAGCTAAATACGATTAAAATCACTAAGGAATTGGTACTCAGTAAAATAATGGGACTCAAGGCGGATAAATCCCCTGGACCTGATGGCTTACATCCTAGGGTCTTGAGGGAAGTGGCAGTAGGAATTGTGGATGCTTTGGTAATAATTTTCCAAAACTCCCTGAACTCAGCAAAGGTCCCGGCAGATTGGAAAACTGCTAATGTAACACCCTTATTTAAAAAGGGTTGTAGGCAGAAGGCTGGAAATTATAGACCAGTTAGCCTAACATCTGTGGTGGGTAAAATTTTGGAGTCTATTATTAAGGAGACAGTAACGGAACATTTAGATAAACATAATTTAATAGGACAAAGTCAGCATGGCTTTATGAAGGGGAAGTCATGTCTGACAAATTTGCTCGAGTTCTTTGAGGACATAACGTACAGGGTGGATAAAGGGGAACCAGTGGACGTAGTGTATTTAGACTTCCAGAAGGCATTTGACAAGGTGCCACATAAAAGATTATTGCTCAAGATAAAAAATCACTGGATTGGGGGTAATATTCTGGCATGGGTGGAGGATTGGTTATCTAACAGGAAGCAGAGAGTTGGGATAAATGGTTCATTCTCGGACTGGCAACCAGTAGCCAGTGGTGTTCCGCAGGGGTCGGTGCTGGGTCCCCAACTCTTTACAATCTATATTAACGATTTGGAGGAGGGGACCGAGTGTAACATATCAAAGTTTGCAGATGATACAAAGATGGGAGGGAAAGTAGAGAGTGAGGAGGACATAAAAAACCTACAAGGGGATATAGACAGGCTGGGTGAGTGGGCAGAGATTTGGCAGATGCAATACAATATTGGAAAATGTGAGGTTATGCACTTTGGCAGGAAAAATCAGAGAGCAAGTTATTATCTTAATGGCGAGAAACTGGAAAGTACTGCAGTACAAAGGGATCTGGGGGTCTTGGTGCAAGAAAATCAAAAAGTTAGTATGCAGGTGCAGCAGGTGATCAAGAAAGCCAATGGAATGTTGGCTTTTATTGCTAGGGGGATAGAATATAAAAACAGGGAGGTATTGCTGCAGTTGTATAGGGTATTGGTGAGACCGCACCTGGAGTACTGCATACAGTTTTGGTGTCCATACTTAAGAAAAGACATACTTGCTCTCGAGGCAGTACAAAGAAGGTTCACTCGGTTAATTCCGGGGATGAGGGGGTGGACATACGAGGAGAGGTTGAGCAGATTGGGACTCTACTCATTGGAGTTCAGAAGAATGAGAGGCGATCTTATTGAAACATATAAGATTGTGAAGGGGCTTGATCGGGTGGACGCGGTGAGGATGTTCCCAATGATGGGTGAAACTAGAACTAGGGGACATAATCTTAGAATAAGGGGCTGCTCTTTCAAAACTGAGATGAGGAGAAACTTTTTCACTCAGAGGGTAGTGGGTCTGTGGAATTTGCTACCCCAGGAAGCTGTGGAAGCTACTTCATTAAATAAATTTAAAACAGAAATAGACCGTTTCCTAGAAGTAAAGGGAATCAGGGGTTACGGGGAGCGGGCTGGAAATTGGAGATGAGTTTGAGTTCGGATCGGTCAAGGCCCTGTGGGTGGCGGAGCGGGCCCAGGGGCCGAGTGGCCTGGTCCTGCTCCTACTTGTGTTCTTTAGAGTTGAGGTTGGATCAGATCAGCCATGATCTCATTGAATGGCGGAGCAGGCTCGAGGGGCCGATTGGTCTACTCCTGCTCCTATTTCTTATGTTCTTATGTCCTCTTGAGGTCCCCACCATCACAGAAGCCAGTCTTCAGCCAATTCGATTCACTCCACATGATATCAAGAAACAACTGAATGCACTGGATACTGCAAAGGCTATAAGTCTCGACAACATCCAGGCTCTAGTGCTGAAGACTTGTGCTCCAGAACTAGCTGTGCCTCTAGCCAAGCTATTCCAGTACAGCTACAACACTGGCATCTACCCGGCAGTGTGGAAAATTGCTCAGGTATTTCCTGTCCACAAAAAGCAGGACAAATCCAATCCGGCCAATTACTGCCCCATCAGTCTACTCTCAATCATCAGCAAAGTGGTGGAAGATGTCGTCGACAGTGCTATCAAGCGGCACTTACTCACCAATAACCTGCTCACCGATGCTCAGTTTGGGTTCCACCAGGACCACTCGGCTCCAGACCTCATTACAGCCTTGGTCCAAACATGGACAAAAGACCTGAATTCCAGAGGTGAGGTGAGAGTGACTGCCCTTTACAGCAAGGCAGCATTTGACCGAGTGTGGCATCAAGGAGCCCTAGTAAAACTGAAGTTAATGGGAATCAGGGGAAAACTCTCCACTAGCTGGAGTCATACCTAATACAAAGGAAGATAATTGTGGTTGTTGGAGGCCAATCATCTCAGCCCTAGGACATCGCTGCAGGTGTTCCTCAGGGTTAGTGTCCTAGGCTCAACCATCTTCAGCTGCTTTGTCAATGACCTTCCCTGCATCATAAAGTCAGAAATGGGGATGTTTGCTGATGATTGCACAGTGTTCAGTTCCATTCGCAATGCCTAAGATAATGAAGCAGTCCGTGCCCGCATGCAGCAAGACCTGGACAACATTCAGGCTTGGGCTGATAAATGGCAAGTAACATTCACGCCACAATGCTAGGCAATGACTACCTCCAACAAGAGAGAGTCTAACCTTGACATTCAATGGAACTACCATCACCGAATCCCCCACCATCAACATCCTGGGGGTCACCATTGACCAGAAATTTAACTGCACCAGCCACATAAATACTGTGGCTACAAGAGCAGGTCAGAGGCTGGGTATTCTGCAGCGAGTGTCTCCACCTCTGGACTCCCCAAAGCCTTTCCACCATCTACAGGGCACAATTCAGGAGTATGATGGAATACTCTCCACTTGCATGGTTGAGTGCCACTCCAACAACACTCAAGAAGCTCAACACCATCCAGGACAAAGCAGCTCACTTGATTGGCACCCCATCCACCACCTTAAACATTCACTCCCTCCACCGCCTCCGCACCATGGCTGCAGTGTGTAACATGCACAAGATGCAATGCAGCAACTCGCCAAGGCTTCTTCGACAGCAGCTCCCAAACCTGCGACCTCTTCCACCTAGAAGGACAAGGGCAGCAGGCGTGTGGGAACACCATCACCTGCAAGTTCCCCTCCAAGTCACACACCATCCTGACTTGGAATTATATCGTCGTTCCTTCATCATCGCTGGGTCAAAATCCTGGGACTCCCTCCCTAACAGCACTGTGGGAGTACCTTCACCACACAGACTGCAGCAATTCAAGAAGGCAGCTCACCACCACCTTCTCACAGGCAATTAGGGATGGGCAATAAATGCTGGCCTTGCCAGCGACGCCCACATCCAGTGAACGAATAAAAAGAAAACATCTTTAGCGAAACTGATTTCTGTTATCTTAGTCTGCTCCTGCAATTGGCACCAGTAAATATTTCAGAGAAAGCTACCACATCAGTCCTTTCCTTAAGTTCTCTTATTTCATTTTGCAGAGTCTCCAGCCTACACCTGCCCATGTTGTTGTTTCCAATACGGATCACAATAAATGGTTCCTCCCCACAGTCCAACAACATATCACCCATGTTGAGATCCACCATCTTCACACCTGGGAGGCAACATACCTGGTAGATTTCTCATTCATAGATGCATATCATCCCATCTTCATATCTAAAAATGGAATAATCTACCATTACTCTGGCTATCCCTCCCCTCTGTAGGCTAGTGGAATCACCTGTGTGTCCTAAGATTTTATAGCCTCCTGGCTCCTCAGACCTCACACTCACCAAGGGCATGTAGTGAAGCAGTAGAAACTCCTTCTCCCTCTTGTGATCACGTTCTGCACTGTTCCCCTCACTACTTGTAAGCCCATATCACAGCTTCCCCTGCCCTCTACCTTGCTCAGGTGATCACATAACTATCTACAGCATGTCCTTCTCATCTTAATATTGCCAGTAATGATTCAAGATTTGTGACTGGTGCAATGAGCTTGCATTCATGGAATGTAAAACAATCTTGCATCATGGGCTGGAAGTTAAATGTACCACAGTGTATGAAACACAAGAGATACCCGTCTAGTCCACTTTTGTTTTTTGTACTGGTTACTAAAATTTATCCAACTCCCAAACAACCCAAACTTCTGATCCTCACTTTGTTACTTCCTCACTGAATTGCATCCTCATTCCTGTCTACTCACAGCTCAATTAAAATATTTATATTTATAGTGTATACATATATAGAGCAACTCAACACCTGCCCTCATTCCCTCAAATAAAGAGAGATACTTCTTTACTCAGCCATAAATCCCAGTTTACTCAGTGGCTTTCTTCCTTTTATACTCAAAGTAGGGCTTTGCGGCCATTGATTGTTACTTCCTGACAAACCCCCAAACATTGGGCTCTGTTTAAACTAATTTAAATGAAACTAGTGTCTATTTCCTAAAACCAGCTCCACTCAGTTCGAATCACACTTCTTCAGTCCCAACTCCCTTAAACAAAGAAAAGAACTTCCTCGCTCAGTTAAAAGTCTCAATGGCCTGGAATTTGCGGTTGTGATGATGGCAAAACTGTCAGCATTCGCCATCATTACTTTGTGAAAATGACAGCAACTTCTGGCGTCTGCACATGTACAATTAAACACGGCAATCCGGAAATTGCCGTCAGTGATACCCTGCTCCTCCACAGGGAGCGCATTTGCAGTCTTTGCAGATGCAATCAGCATAGAATCAGTGATTTGACATGAATTTCAACTTTTTATGCACTATTCTCGCTGTAAAACCATTGAAAGTTAAGCTTTATGCAATAAGATGTAACCGAGTTTTTAACAGTCTATTAAGTAGTAATTACTGCTGAACAACCTCTCGGGCCCTGAAAAACGAATTTTAGAAGTGTGTCGTGTCATTCCCTCCATTCCATGATAAAAATTCCATAGATTCTTAAAACAATAATTTATTTTTATTTTTTTTAAGTTTGTTTATGATATTTAGCTTTTATCTTAATCCCATGTGTATGTCCCAATCTTTATTTCAATCTCTGTAAAATGATTAAAAAGTGAATGATAATCAGTGCTTTTTACTTCCTGGTTTGCTGTCCCTGAGATGACTTCAATCTGATTGGCTGCTCATCCTGCTTGATGACTTCACTGTTCCTGGACAGCAGAGATCCACTATAGATAATGCCAGAATGAAATTGACAACATAATATGGGGAAATTGACGCCACAGAGCCCTCTAAATTTTTGTGGGCAGCTTTCTTCGAAGTCAGCAGTGAGGGCCATCCCTTCGCCATTGACTGCAACATCCGGGCCAATATGTATCAAGTTCTGGGCACATTTTACAGCTTATATTAAACAAATACTTTGTGTCTGTCTTCACGGAAGAAGATGCAAAAAACTTCCCGGAAATAGTGGAGAGCCAAAGGTCTAGCGAGAATGAGGAACTGAAAGAAAATTAATGGGACTGAAAGCCAATAAATCCCCTGGACCTGATGGCCTACATCCTAGGGTTTTGAAAGAGTTGGCTATAGAGATGGTGGATGCATTGGTTGTCATTTTCCAAAATTGCATAGACTCTAGAATGGTTCCCGCGGATTGGAAAGTAGCAAATGTAACCCCACTATTTAAGAAAGGAGGGAGAGAGAAAACGGGGAACTACAGACCAGTTAGCCTGACATCAGTAGTAGGGAAAATGCTAGAATCTATCATTAAGGACGTGGTAACAGGGCACTTAGAAAATAATAATAGGATTGGGCAGAGTCAACACGGATTTATGAAAGGGAAATTGTGTTCGACGAATCTATTAGAGTTTTTGAGGTTATAACTAGCAGAATAGATAAGGGGGAACCAGTGGATGTGGTGTATTTGGATTTTCAGAAGGCATTCAATAAGGTGCCACACAAGAGGTTATTAAACAAAATTAGGGCTCATTGGATTGGGGGTAATATTCTAGCGAGGGGCCAAATGGCCTACTCCTGCTCCTATTTCTTGTGCTCTTATATTCAGAATAAGAATTCTTAGGAAAAGGCCATTTAGGGGCAAGCAATCATGTTCTTTTTTTGATAAATTTTAACCCCAGACTATCAATACATCCCATTTAGGTTATCCCCTCTCTCCAGTTTTTAAGACAATTATCTGCAGAGTGTTCTATTTTATTACCTATTCCATGATTCTTTGTCATAGCCCTGAATTACAAATGTGGAACTTTGTCTAAAGCTTTCTGAAAGGCTAAGTATATCTTTATAAGTAGCATTTCACTTATCCACACAACCAATAATATCTTCAACAAAAACTCTCTTCAGTGAATTCATGTTCACTGTCCTATGTAAATACCTGTGTTGTTACTTAGTTTAATTAGGTTAATGTGCTTAAAATACAGGTGCTGTGCTTTGCAGGTGTTAACAAGATGAAATTCTATAAATTGGTCCTAGCCGTTCATCATACAACATCAGACATAAATTAACTGTTGAACTGAAGACTTTTTCTCTTCGAAAGCTTGGAGTTTTGTTTGGCAATGTCTATATTGTTTCCTCAAAGAAATTTAGCAGATATAAGTGGGGTCTATCTAAAGATTCTTTAGCGTCAGTTTGCTTCTCAATTTTTTTCAGAAAGAAGAGCTTCATGAGTTTGTGGCTCATGTATTTCATGTGAAACTCTCTACCTGAAAGATACGGACTTGAGATAACATCCTGTTACAAAGGAGCATGAGAAGTCTGGACCATTACCATTTGTGGTGCCACTAATAATGACTTACTTGATTCTACCTGTTGGCAGAAAGATCAAGAGAGCTTTGATGAAGTGTATATATTAACTTACACTTGTCTTGTACACCAGCATTATTCTAATTGACTGTATTTTATAACTATCTGATTTTGTAAATAAATTTGATTAGTTGTATTAGTCTGTCAAATCTATCATCTCTGTGTGTAATATTTTCTATTCATCAAAAGTGAATGCTGGAGCCTGAGGCTGTGCTTGATGCAGTAGCGGTACTGTAATGAGGATAATTGTTGTTCTCTGTTTCATGTATCCTGCAAGCACAGAAAGTGAATAGAGGCCGATTTCTGATTGTAAGAGGTGTAGACTGCTTAGTGAAACTGTTGTTAGGTTGTTCAATGAGAAAATTATGCAAATAAAAATGAAACTATCAGCTATATAAGCAATTCCGTTTACATAAATAGATTTAGTTGTTAACATCTTTACGCTTAGCCATCTATTAGGTTTTTAACTTACATTTTGATTTGCGGATGAGAATATTTGAAAAGAGGAGAGGCTGGATTATGAAGAATAGGGAGACAAAGCCTTACTATTATGAAGTATATCTGACATGAATGTTTGAATCGATTTTTCTGTTCCTATATATTACCTATCCACTGTGTCGGATTTGAGTAGGAGTACTTTATATCACATAATGCACATCTTCTGTGGATATGGATCAATGATTTTAATTCTAATGCAATTCCAGGACATATTACTGACTAACAAGATCAGTGCATGGACATGCATACATATTTTAATGGTGTTTCCCCAGTGAAAACAATTAAATAATGTCAATATTTGACTTACTGGCAAGCTCTCAAAATGGGGGTCAATGAAATAAAGCTATTTTTTGCTATAAGACGTGCAGACCTTATCAGCCATAAATTACAATTTTTCTTAGGAATAGGTATATTTGCATCTCACTGTCATTCAAAATGTATCTTATTTATAAAATGTGGGTGGCCTTATAATTATATCATTGTATAATTAAGCTTTATTTGCTAAACTTTTTTTTATATAGACTATTATAAGAATAAAGAGTGCATTAGCACGTTCTATTTAGTCACGTGATTGGCAGCCACATAAAAAAAAAAAAATCCTTCATTGGAGTACCAGAAGACAGTGCTTCTGTGACATTGATTAGTCGCATTTAAAACAGAGGCCCTGAATTTCCAATCGGAGGTTTCCTGTGGACGGATGCCTCCGATCGGAAAAAAATCTACGAACCTACCTGCTGGTTCCGTAGATCCCAAGGCTTCCGATCCTGGGCCTCTCCTGTTGGAAAAGTGCAGAGGCCCAGGTATCCCAGGGGCGCATGCAGTTGGCAAGCGCCCCTGGGATCACGTGGGCCAGGCGAACCAATCAAAGAATGGAATCCCACTTCATACTTTTGACAGGTCTGTAGGGACAGAACTGTCAAAAGTATGAATGGGGATCACATTTAAAAACACACTAAAATATTTATTAAAAAAAAAAATTACATAATTAAAATTAATTAAAATTCCATTTAATTATTGAAAAAAAAAATTTTGGAGAAAAAAATTAAATGATTTTACAGGGCTAAAAATAAACTTACCTTTTTGAAGAGTATTTTAAATTTATAAATGAGTTATCAAATTTAATTTTTCTATTTTTCAACACTCTTAAGCTGGTAAAAGCAGGCCTTATGCCTGCTTTTATCAGGCGTAAGAATTTTATGGCCTTTCAGTGGGCAGAAGTTGTGCAAAAAGTGCAACTCTCCACCCGCAGAGGCACTTTTCCCGGGCAGGCGGATGATCTGTCAAGAGGCACTTACGCGGCCCCTACGGGTGTGTACACACCTCGTACATACCCGTGGGGGTCGGAAAATCTGGCCCATGGAATAAGTATTAAAATCGTGGGCCATTTTGGCCTTGAATATTACTTGTTTCAAGAATAAGTCAAAAATATTGTTTTCTTTACCCTTTTAAAAAAAAAACAAGTTCATGACTTGAAATGATGACAAAAATATTCATCGATCTTTTCTAACCTGGTGACTGCTAAACAGAAAAGAAATGTAATCATACCATTTCAGTTGTGTACATCAGCCCTGAAGGGTAATAGAAATAATGTTTATACATGCAGAAAAGCTGTGGTGTGGATCTGCAGTTACTGGATGGACTGTCCCAAAGGGAAATGGTGTTTGCTGGCTGGCAAGCTGACGTGGCAATTGTGAAGATATAATTATCATTTCAACAGTTGCCAGACTACATGAGTGATAAAAAAATCATTTTTTAAGCAACATAAGTGCATTTTAACCCTAGCTGTCAGCCCTAAGTGTCAGCCGTGGCTCAGTATGTAGCACTTTTTCTCTCCTCTGAGTCAGAAGGTTGTGGGTTTAAGTCCCACTCCAGAGACTTGAATGCAAAGAAGCTAGACTGATACTCCAGTGCAGTACTGAGGGAGTGCTACACTGTCGGAGGTGCTGTCTTTCGGATGAGACGTTAAACCGAGGATGCCCTTTCAGGTAGATGTAACAGATCCCATGGCACTATTTCAAAGAAGAGCAGAGGAGTTCTGACCAATATTTATCCTTCAACCAACATCAGTAAAACAGATTATCCGGTCATTATCACATTGCTGTTTGTGGGACCTTGCTGCGCGCAAATTGGCTGCCACGTTTCCTACATTAAAACAGTGGCTACCCATCAAAAAGTACTTCATTGGCTGTAAAGAGATTTGGGACGTCCTGAGGTCGACAAAGGCTCTATATAAATGTGAGTCATTCTTTCTTTTCTTTCCAATTGTATTTAATGTTCTAGTTAGGGATTATAACAGATTTTAGCGTTATCTAATAACAGTGAGTAAGTGATATGACTTGCCAATGTCACAGCAGTACTGTGCTCTGATACTACAGGCCAAAGGACTATTGGATAATAATTGCAAATTTTGTTGGCTGTATGTTTGTTGCATGTTAAAAATGTTACACCATTGAAGACTTTTGTTAAGGGTAGTAGAATGTTAATAAGTATCACACCAGTATATTACAGCATTACATGGTAATAAAATGCAACACATAATGTACCCTGATGCCTGATTGTAAACAGATAGCACGATTACACACAAGAACCAACACTCCCACGAACAGGAATTCCAATATTGTGCAGGAAAAAAAATTAGTCTGATACAAACTTGCAAACAAAAATGGCAAAACTATGGAATCGACTGGGTTTTTAATGACCATTGTTTTCTGTCCATTTCTGTTTAATTATGAATGGCTGCCTCATATTTCAGAATCTAAAATAATCATAAATTGAACTATGACTGATTAGTTGCTTGGGCCAATATTAAAACATTGTATATCTTTATTATTTAGAAAAAATATTACAGCATTTTCATTATTTCCATACAATTGAGATTTTTTTCTGTGTGTACAGCAAAATTACAGGCAAAAATATATGTGTGTAATATTTAAAACTGATAGAAAGTTTAGCTAAATATGATAAAATATTATATGCATCTTCTTCTTCATAAAAAAATGAACCAGGATCACTTCCTTGCACAGTAATACTTACTATTTTAGTCTGGGTCAAAATCCTGGAACACCCTACCTAACAGCATTGTGGGTGCACCTTCACCACACGGGCTGCAGAGGTTCAAGAAGAAGGTTCAACAGCACTGTCTCGAGCAAATAGGGATGGGCAATAAATGCTGGCCTTGCCAGCGACGCCCACTGCCGAGAATTAATTTTTAAAAAGAGCTGGGTTATCCAACCTATGCCCCTAGGGTTACCTGCAGTCCCCGAGTCCATGGCAACCTGGCCATTGAAACCCAGGTCACTCAGGCCTATTTGCACTTATTTCTTATTTTCTGGTGTGTCTTGTATGAATTTTGTGAGCTTCAATGGTTGGAAAGGGTTGTTTTTGTGCTGTTGCTTTATTGATGGATAAATCCTAACTCAGTACAACAAGATCTGTTAGTATCAGTAACTTGGTTTTTATACAAATAAAAATATGAACATGGATTTAAACTTTGCATGTGGCCCCTGAGGCTGCATGGTGTGCCACTATTAGGGCCACAAAGAAAAAAGCTTGGTCGCACTGGTCTCACTGACCTTACTGAATGATATTGTTCAGTTCATCAGAGGTCCAGAACCAACAATGAACCACTGTTTTTGAATTTTATCTTGTAGGTGCATAAATGTTATAAATACTGGCTGATCCTGAAATAGGACTTGGGGTTTACAGGAGTGTTGGGGTACTATTCTACATTGGCGGTTGCTGTTTTAAACCAAATATTTCACTTCTTTACCCAAGATTGAGTAGTCAGCATTTGTGTTTAGGCTACGATATATTAACAATTCATTAGCAAATTTGAAATCAGTCCAGTGAACACAGGAGAGACCAATAATAACTTGTTCTCTAATATTTGATGCAGTTTGCTAGAGACTGTATTTGTTCGATCTGATTGCTTTAGTTGCATGATAATTGATTGAATTATACTTTCCTGTATCATCATTAAAATAAGACAACATTCTCCTTATGGGACTTGACTTTAACATGTCTGTTACTTGTTGTATTTTGCATTTATATCCATTAATCTTTGACTGATTATTGATACTGCTATTTGTTCATCCATTAACATAAGGTGGATGTTAAACATCTAATGATTTTTTGTTCTTGTTTTGATAAATATTGCCTGGTCATGAATTTTAAAGCATTAAAGGCTGGATACGATCATTCTGCAATGGGAAGTTAGACTTACCTTTAATTATTATTTGCATCCGTTCCATGGCTGCCAGTCAAATGAAGAACAAAATGTAAAAAAGTGTTTCAACTTTTGCTAATCTCAGAAACAAAAACAAGATGAAGACATCTACTTTTAAAAATGTGCTCATTTAAGATGAGGGCTATCAGTACTGGGGAACTGAGCACCTTTTCAGCATTAATTATTCCTAGATCAGGCATAGCACAGATTAAATGAAGAGTAGACCTCCTGTTCTACTGCTTTAACACTGTGCTTTAACCACAACTTCAGAAGAGTAGCCTTGCAATCATTGTGCAGTTATAAAAGACAAGTTCGATGCCAGTCTATGCAGTCAAATCCACAGCAGTGGTTTTACAGAGGTAAGCGCCAGTTGTAGTGGCCCACACATCCTGTGCTTGCTCAAATGCTAAGCACCGTCACATGATGTATGAACTGAAATTACCCAATACGCTTGGATCAAAAGTATTAACGAGAGAGAAAACATTCTGTTTACAGTTTTACAGGATATAACCAGGAACCAAAATCAATTAAATGGATAGAGCTGGCTAAGAATCAGAAAAGTAGAATGTTGTTCACATGGGTGTTTACAGTGGGCATAACCATATAAAAATGAAAACCTTGCGGAGGTCCCACTCCTACTGACACAATGAAATCCACTTGGGGGTTTATAATCAAGATGTTTGTGCTGCATTGATTTGAATGCAGCATTAAAACTCAAATGTAATGGGACTTCCAATTTGTTCCAAACTATCGACAACTTGGTGCTATGGATCTACTTTGAGTTTATATAAAATAATTCCATTTGAAATTCGTATGGTCATTAGACTTTTGCATTGTCAGTCTAACCATAATTGTGTTAGTAGGTTGAATGAGTTACCGAGGAGGACGTGCTGAACGGATGCAGTGGAGATGCTGATTAATGTAAAGATACTGATTAACCTGAACTTTCTTCATCAGTTGTATATCTTTATGTGGCTCCCCACCCACACTACCACCCACACTATCACCCACACTATCAGCCACAGTAGCTCTTTCATATTCCTGTTACATCAGCAGCACTTTGGTGTTTAAACAAAATTATTCTGAAAATTGACAAAAACAACATGGAAGCATGTTATAGTTAGTCATGATTGTTTGTAGCAGTTCAGTTTTAAAAAATAGGGTCCAGATGGAGCCATTCCATGGGGAGATGAAATGCAAGTTGATTTCCCACTTCTGAGTGCCCAAGCTCAGATACACTACTCTAGATTTGTATTGACTCCTACAGGGCACTTCCCACGAAGGGGAGGGAAATCAGGTAGTGAGTATTCATTAGGTTGTCCTCATCCACATCCAGGTGGGTGGTGAGGAGTAAAACAGGCAGTGGTCTGGAAGCAGGCTTTCAGCAGCAGGACGTGTCTAACCCAGGAGTGACTAGAAGTAGGAAGAAAAACAGATGAAAAAGAGGGTACCATCCTCAAAATAGGAATAAAGAGGTCCTGAGGTTAGACTTACCTAATACAAATATTAAGATGACCTTCACTTGTTCTATTAATGCTCTCATTGTAAAACATATTTGTTTCTGTGACAGCAGTAAAACAACAATGACTGTTATGATTTTTATGCCATTCCTATATTTTAACTGTGTGATTATAGATTAATGCTTCAATGGTATTCAATACCAAACTGGCAGATTGGTGCTCTGCTGTGTGCTCAATTACTTGTAGATTCTGTTGGTAATAGAGGGAGTAGAATGGCTCATTCATGTTACTGTTTTGGGTGGTACACTTGATGACCTGGCACTGACATTGTGATTGTGGTCATAACTGAAAGTGGCATTCAGCTAAGCATATGTGTCACTCTTTTTGGACCCTAGCTTAATTTATGTTCAATCAAGGAAATCAACAGGGATGTGACTTTCTTATATAAAGTACACTTTGGCAATCTGACACTTAGACCTAGAATTTCCTCGAAATGACTTAACACTTCTGTTGCACCTTAAAAAACATTGCATCTATCGATGACCTCTCGAGGGAGATACAAGTTTCCTGGATCTGCTCATTTGCATACACATTGGTGCAGGCATTGGTGCAAAATGCATGTAAGCAGCTGAACTACCTGGAAACTTCGGTGCAGCCTTTAAAAACACAGTTCAACCTTCACTCTTCTGCAGCAGACTAAGAGGCAAACAGGTAACAGAGCAACTGTACTTGGCTCTTTCACTTCATTCCCTAATAACTGCTCTGTCAATCCCCGTCAGAATCTTGTATGTTTCAATGAGATCACCTCTCATTCTTCTAAACTTCAGAGAGTATCGGCCCATTCTACACAATACATTTGATCCCTGATTTGCACTGAGTTAGCTGATCTGGGCCAGGGAAGCAGTCGGGGCACTAAAGTTGCCCTCAGCACCCTTGAGTTAAGGAGGAGAAAATTGGCCATGGTTCCTGGCCCTTATTCAACAAGCCTTGCTGGACGTGCATGTGCACACAAGATCATACGTAGCTGCTGACTCTCAAACTTCAAACATGAATAATGGATGAGGTAGCACGGTGCTCTTGGCGTGTCACTTATGGCTGAGTAAAGAAATATCCCTCTTTATTTGAAGGAGTGAGTGTAGGCGTTGAGATTGTAGAGATGGAAAATGAAAATGGATATTGGTCCAGCAATTCTTCTGGAGGTAGGGGTTAAAGCACATTGTTAGGGCATCACAGAGGAAACTTCACTCCTTTTTTGGGTCTTGCTAAACCTAGGTGTCAGCCATGGCTTAGTAGTAGTGCTCTTGCCGCTGAGTCAGAAGGTCATGTGCTCAAGCCCCAGTCCAGAGACTTGAGCACATAATCCTGTGCAGTCAGTCAGAGATGTTGTCTTTTGGATGACGTTAAACCGAGGCCCCATCTGCCCTCTCAGGTGGATGTAAAGGTTCCCATGGCACCGTTTAAAAAGAAAAGTAGAATTCTCCCCGGTGTCCTGGGACAGATTATCTGGTCATTATCACATTGCTGTTTGCAGGACCTTGCTGTACGCAAATTGGTGCCACGTTTCCTACATTACAACAGTGACTATCCTTCACTTGGTTGTGAAGCTATTTGGAACATCCTGAGGTTCTGAAAGGTTTTATATAAAGTTCTTTCCCTATAAATGCAAGTTCTTTTTTTATTTTATTAATTTTCCTACCTCCCTTTCGGAAGATGTTGACACTTTGCTGGTATACTAAACAGTAAAAAAAAAAATCCAAATCAATGAACTGGAATGACGGAGGGCATAAATCAAGGTGTCTCTTTTCAGAGGGAGGAGAGATTTATGTCTGATAAGTGTAATTAGAAACTGAATAATGTGAGACGCAGTTATCGTTTAAAATTCAAGGCCAGACCTGTAATAATAAAAACGGTTTTCAAATACAATGTTAATTCCCCTATTTAGAATAATTTCAGTACAAGAAGCCTGTTCTCTATTATAGCCAGACAGGAATACGATATTCTAGCAAAAGTCCAACAGAATATTATATAAAGTAATGAAAGCATGCCGAGAAACAAAACATTGTAATGATTTTAGAATATAAATAAATAATGAGCTGACCAGACCTGTCCCAGTTTAGATTCCTTTTCCATTCCCTACCCCCACCCAAATTGCTCACTTTTTCTCAGTTCCTCTCCTTAAGGTACTGATTCATGCTGGACAATGGTTCCATAGGTGCCAGCAGCCCGCTAGTGCTTCACTGAAATGGTCTTTCTTAATGTGGGAGCCAAAACCATGCATCTTACCAGACCGTTTGTGATGCACATCACAGTCAAGCTTTATCCAGTTCTCACCGAATACGCATGTGTACACATTCTGCAGCAGTGGCCATACAGTCAGGAGCAGGAGCCCGAGGTGATTTTTTTATTCTCTCTCCCTTCCCCAGCCTGAGAGTACAGAATTCAACTGTAGTGTCCCCATTACTGCTTCAACTGCGACCAACTCACTCAGTGCAAGGGATAGAACCTTCTTGGTTTCTATGTCTCGGCAGCACATCAGGTAGTGCATTTATCTACTTATATGTACTAGTGGACCTCCTGTGGTATTCTTAAATTGGAATATGCCCTGGGGTCTGGCAGCACTGGGGTGGAGGGAAGATTTATAGAATATGGGGGGGGGGGGGCTGGAGGGAGGCCTGTGTTGCTTCCCTCGCCCCCCTTTTTGTGCTGAGCGAGTCAAGCAAGAGATTTAATGAAATAAATAAATACATTTGGGAGTTTGTGTAGCACAACTTTATTTATTTCTTTTTGCAGTGGAGATTTCATAAATGAAGTATATTGAGCTACACAAATTCCTGACTTTATTTAAGATTTTACCAGACATAAAAATGGCAATCTACTTATTGTCAAAGGCTGCAAACATAGGTTGTAAACTAAGGTCAAGTATGCTCTGAGGACAGGAACTATCTGCCGGAAAAGCCAGGTAAACACTTCAAGCTGAAATGGAGTTAAATTCAAGCCTAGGCCCCCAGGGAAAAGTCTGGCCTGTGTAGAAAATAGTTTTTGTAAATAATTCTAAAATTATGTAGGCTAAGTGATTTCTTCATGATTTTATATGTTCACAAAAAATGGCATATATCATCAGTGGCTAAAAACCAACATGGCCACTAAAAAGTTGGAAAGATATTTTGAGCAATTTGATTGGTTGGTTTTGTAGTAGTTGATTGAACACTAGTAGCTTTTTGGTGCTTGCTGATTGGTTATTGGTAGTTTTCCTGCCGCTTTGGTTATAGTTAAGGACAATCAATATTGTTCGGTTAATAAGGATTTATTGCTATTTTCAACTTAAGGATTTTTTGGCCTGTTGGTGCTTCCCAATTGTGACAAATGGATGTGGGATCATTTGTGCGGCGGATACCGTGCGGCGGTTGCTGTGTGCGGCGGATGCTGTGTGCGGCGGATGCTGTGTGCGGCGGATGCTTTGTGTGGTATTTCCAGTGCAATGTGCCCCAAATCATCAGAACGAGCTCAAAAGATCGAGGAATTTCAGGTGCAAATTACTTCCAATGCAAACCTAGTTTCCGCGATCTTTTGTGTTAGTTTCAAAATCATCATGCTGGAAGCCGCACCGACCCACAAAGCTGGCCACATTCCCAGATCAAATTAATCACCATGGCCAGTTTCTGCTAATTGTGCCCGTTTGTGGGCCTTGGAGGAGGCTCTTAAAATTAGTTTTTTTGGCACAAGGGCACTAATAGGCATCTCTTTAAAAGCTTTTAAATATATATTTTTTAATTTACTAAGAAACTGACTACTGTACACCAATGCAACTAGTAAATGGTTCTGTATAGTTTTTTTAAAGTAATTTACAGGTGGAGGACTAGACACTCTGATTAAAAATGCATATTTTTTGTGATTAAACCCATTTTCAGCTGTAATAATAAAACTACACCAGGTTGCCACTCTTAAATACATCAAGGAATATTTTTTAGAGCAAAAAAATTACATCCTAAAACGCTGCCCGATTGCGCTGGTTCATGGAATATTTTACATTTGGCAATATGCAAATGAGTTTGAGCAGAAACTTGAGCAGAAAATTCAATCAGAAAACTGGTAAACCCAGCAAGGTGATAGTGGCAGCCATCATTTCAAGGGGGATTTAAATTTTAAGGTGTGGAGCTTGCCTCAATAATCCAACATATTCAGGCTGGGGTTAGGGGCGTATTCAGGGCAAACTCCCACCCCACCAAAGATGCACCAGGATTCCACAAGAGTGGAAAATCCTAGGCAACCAATTCAAAATTAATTTTGTTTTACCTTTTGCAATTCAGAAAACAATTCTGAGTGCAGTTTGCACCCAGAATGCCAATTGTCCCCAAAGCAGATACTCTACCCCTTTGTGTGGTGGATACTATACATATATGACATTTTCATGGGTGCTGAAGACCCACTAAATGCAAAACTATTAATAGATGGATCTTCTCTTATTAGCCTCCCATTTCTACTCAGGTTCCTATCAATTCAAATTTGCGATTCTAAGAAGAGCTAAGAGGTGCCCAAGAGCAGACTAGAATCCCTTCTGCATTTTCTCTTTCTTTCTTTCTTTCTTTCACATTGGTGCAAAGTGAAATAGATGTTCCAATTTTGTTAGTTCACAATACTAAATCTATTAATCTAATTAGTGAATCATTGATGAGCTACTCAGATTATCAATCCCGTTAAAATTAATTCTAGTGGATATAGCCAGTAAAGAGTTACTGGACTGGAAACTGTTGAAAAACGATGTTAAAAATAACTTTAATGGAACTGAAGCAGTAGTCTCCCAGGGGTTAGATGGAAGCATGTTATGAAATGTAATGGCTCTCTGTTTCCAACCCTCCAACAATAGGTTACATCTAAGATCAAGTAGGTCTGCCATTTCCACAGCAACATCAGTTTCCCAGAGATTTGCATAAGGAATTATGTCTAAGTTACTTATTATATTAGGCCGAATTTTGCGACCCCTACGGGTGTGTACAAGGTGCCCATGTGCCCGTAGGGGTCACGCAAGTGCCGGGTTTAGGCATGCGAAGCGCATGTGCTAAAACCCGGCGCTTGCGATCTTGACAGATCCTCCGCATCCCCGGGAGATGGGCCTCTGTGGGTGGAGAGTTGCGCTTTTTGCACAACTTCCACCCTTCCGCTGCTTTTACCAGCATAAGAGTTTAAAATAACATAAAAATCATTTTTTTCAATCATTTAAATTTTTTTTTAAAAACTTGTGCAATAAGGCAAGGTTATTTTTAGCTCCTTTAAAACATTTAAATTTATTTTTCAAAAAATCAAATTTTTGTTTAAAATATTTAATTAAATGACATTTTAATTAATTTTATATATGTAATGGTTTTTCTTTATTTATTTCAGCGTGTTGGTGCATTTTTGCAGTCATCCCCATTCATACTTTTGACAGTTCCATACGTACGGAACAGTCAAAAGTATGAAGGGGGATTCCCTTCTTCCATTGGTTGGGCTGGCCCACATGATCCCAGGGATACGTGGGCCTCTGCGCATTTCCAAGAGGAGAGGCCCAGGATCGGAAGCCTCGGTATCTATGGAGCCAGCAGGTAAGTTTGTAGAATTTTTTCTGATCAGAGGCATCCGCCCGCAGGAAGCCTCCGATCGGAAATTCAGGGCCAATAATTCGGTGATCTAATTTTCCAAATAACTATAATCTCTGTTGTTTTAACTGAATGAATATTATTGCGAAAATATCTTTGGACTACTTGTTATATCATTTGTAGGGGGCAAGTATACAGACATCAGTATTTTTTTGCCAGTGACCTATTAATGTCTACAACAACAACAATAACAACTTGTATTTATATAGCGCCTTTAATGTAGTAAAATGTCCCAAGGCGCTTCACAGGAGTGTTATAAAACAAAATTTGATCCCCAGCCACATAAGGAGATATTAGGGCAGATGATCAAAAGCTTGGTAAAAGAGGTAGGTTTTAAGGAGCGTCTTAAAGGAGGAGAGAGAGGTAGAGAGGCGGAGAGGTTTAGGGAGGGAATTCCACAACTTAGGGCCTAGGCAACAGAAGGCACAGCCACCAATGGTTGAATGATTAAAATCAGGGATGCTCAAGAGGCCAGAATTAGAAGAGCGCAGATATCTCAGAGGGTTCTGGGGCTGGAGGAGAATACAGAGATAGGGAGGGGCCAGGCCATGGAAGGATTTGAAAACAAGGATGAAAATTTTAAAATCGAGGCGTTGCTTAACCAGGACCCAATGTAGGTCAGCGAGCAAAGGGGTGATGGGTGAACAGGACTTGGTGTGAGTTCGGACATGGGCCGCCGAGTTTTGGATGACCTCAAGTTTATGTAGGGTAGAATGTGGGAAGGCAGCCAGGGGTGCATTAGAATAATCAAGTGCAGAGGTAACAAAGGCATGGATGAGGGTTTCACCAGCAGATGAGCTGAAGCAGGAGTGGAGATGAGCGATGTAATGGAGGTGGAAATAGGCGGTCTTAGTTATGGCACCGATATGTATCAGAAGCTCATTTCAGGGTCAAATATGATACTGTGGCAGATCGCCACCTAAAACGGGCATAATCCACTCTTCCGTCTAAGGCACCTTACCTTTAAGGCAGAAGGGGGCGGGGCCTCAGGTTTTACCCAGAGAATTCTGGGAGCTTTTCAGTCTGCCATTTTGTGCCATGCTGTGATTAAAAAGTCTCTTGTTTAACACAAATGGATTCAGCCTTAATTCGTGTTTCGCGGCAGCCTCAACATTGGTGACCCCGACGCTCAGAACGTATTCCGAGCACTGCAATGGCGGACACGTGAAACTGCCGGAGTTTTGGGAAAACCAGCCCGAAGCCTGGTTTCTCCAAGCTGAATCTCGCTTCCGGCTGCGAAATATCACCACAGATGGGACGAAGTACGACGATCTCGTCACATCACTCGGTAGCGCCGCAGTTTCCAAGGTTTGGACAACGCTGCAGAACCCACCAGAGGAAGGCAAGTACGCACATCTCAGGACAGCGCTCCTTAAAAAATTTACGGCCTTGGCATATCAGCGAAACTGCCACCTCCTCGACCTTCCAGGCCTCGGTGATGCCTCACCGTCAGACCTCCTCTCCCACATGCTCTCCCTCACCGACGAGAGCCCACCCGGATCCCTCTTCCGCACGCTGTTCATCCGCCAGCTCCCTCTCAGGATCCGCCCAGCGATCGTGGCGTCCGGCCTCACGAACCTGGAAGCCCTGGCCGATGAGGCCGACAAGCTGCTGTCCGCTCACTCCAGCCGTGACGTCACTCCGGACCTGGCAGCCAATGCCTGGGCGCGCCCCTCACCATCCAGCACGCGGCCACAAGGGCCTGTCACCAGGCCCACGGGGCCGTCACACACCACTAACCCGGGCCACTGTTACTACCACGCATGGTTCGGCGCCAGGGCACAACGGTGCACACCTCCCTGCTCTTTCAAGTCTGCCCCCGTACCAGCCCCCGCGATGGCCGTGGGCCACGCGGGCTCCCTACTGTTCGTCACGGATGACAAAACCGGCCGCCGGTTCCTGTGCGACACTGGGGCTCAGCACAGCATCATCCCGGCCTCCTCCCTCGACATCCAAAAGGGCGAACGAGGACCGGCGCTGGCTGCTGCTAACGGCTCGGAAATCCGGACGTATGGCACCCGGACAGTCACCCTCGACCTCGCTGGTCACCGCTACCGATGGGAGTTCATCACTGCCAAGGTGCTCTCCCCCCTCATCGGCGCAGATTTCCTGTGCGCCCACGGCCTACTGGTAGACATCCCTCGTCACCGCCTCGTGGACATGAACACCATGTCCCCCTTCCTGGGCGCCATGGCCCCCCGTCAACCCGCCGAAATGGCGTCACAGCGCCACGCCCGGGCCACGGATGACTACTCGGCACTCCTGGCCGAATTCCCGGCCCTTACCAATCTGACCTTCTCCACGGAGGCCGCCAAACACGGGGTGGAACACGTCATCCCCACCACAGGCCCCCCAGTGTACGCCCACGCCCGCAGGCTGGACCCGGCCAAACTGGAGATCGCGCGGACCGAGTTTGCCACCATGGAACAGCTCGGCATCATCCACCGCTCCAACAGTCCCTGGGCCTCCCCACTCCACATCGCCCCCAAACCAGGCGGAGGTTGGCGCCCCTGCGGGGATTACCGCCGCCTCAATGACGCCACCACCCCTGATCGGTACCCCGTGCCGCACATTCAGGACTTCTCGGCTAGACTGGCCGGCCGCTCAGTCTTTTCCAAGGTCGACCTGGTGCGCGGCTACCACCAAGTCCCCGTCCACCCCGCGGACGTCCCCAAGACGGCCGTAATCACCCCCTTCGGCCTGTTCGAGTTCCTGCGGATGCCCTTCGGCCTCAAAAACGCGGCCCAGGCATTCCAACGGCTCATGGACTCGGTCCTTCGGGACCTGACGTTCCTGTTCGTCTACCTGGACGACATCCTGGTAGCCAGTTCCTCCAAGCAGGAACACCTCGAACACCTTTGCATCCTGTTCGGGCGCCTCAGCGACCACGGGCTCATCCTCAACCCAGCCAAATGCCAGTTCGGCCTGGACAAGATCGACTTCCTCGGCCACCACATCACCCATGCTGGGGCCATTCCCCTGCCCACCAAGGTGCAGGCCGTCCAACAATTTCCCCGCCCCACCACCATCAAAGGCCTCCAGGAGTTCCTCGGGATGGTGAATTTCTATAACCGCTTCATCCCCAAAGCGGCGTCCCTCATGAGGCCCCTGTATGAAGCCCTCCGGGGCAGGAGCGGCAAGATGGCGGTCGAATGGACGGCAGACGCGTCCGCCGCCTTCGATTCCACCAAGACCGCGCTCGCCAACGCCACCCTGCTCGCGCACCCACGGCCCAATGCCAGGGTAGCGCTCACCACGGACGCCTCCGACCACGCGGTCGGCGCCGTGTATGAGCAGTGGGTCGACGGCGCCTGGCAACCACTTGCCTTCTTCAGCCGCCAACTACGCCCCCCGGAGGTCAAGTACAGCACCTTCGACCGCGAGCTCCTCGCGCTGTTCCTGGCGGTCCTCCATTTCCGGTTTTTGTTTGAGGGCCACCCCTTCACTGCGTTTGTCGACCACAAGCCCCTGACATTCGCAATGGCAAAGACAACCGACCCCTGGTCCGCCAGGCAGCAGCGCCAGCTCGCGGCAGTGTCCGAGTTCACCACGGACATCCAACACGTCTCCGGCCGAGACAATGTGGTAGCCGACTGCCTCTCCCGCCCCGCCATCCACGCCGCACACCTAGCAGTCGACTACGCTCAACTCGCAGCAGACCAGATCACCGACCCTGATCTGCTCTCCGCACCCAGCAACCTACCAGGGCTACGCCTGGCCAACGTCGCCTGTGGCCCGACCGCAGTCACGGTCAAGTGCGACATATCCCTATGTCAACCTTGGCCCGTCGTCCCAGCGTCCTGGCGCCGCCGGGTATTCGACATTCTCCACAACCTCTCCCACCCCGGCGCCCACGCATCCATCAAATTGGTAGCCAACCGCTTTGTCTGGCGCGGCCTTCGCAAGGATGTGCGTACTTGGGCCAACTCCTGCCTAGCCTGCCAACGGGCCAAGGTACAGCAACACACGAAAGCACCCCTCGAGGAGTTTACCGTCCCCTCGCGGAGATTCGACCACATCCACGTGGACATCGTCGGGCCCCTGCCGCCGTCGCAAGGCCACACGCACTTGCTGACCATCGTTGACCGCACCACACGCTGGCCTGAGGCAATTCCACTGACCTCTACCACCACCGCCGACATCGCCAGAGCCTTCGTCAGCACCTGGGTCGCACGGTTCGGCGTCCCCTCCGACATGATGTCGGACAGAGGTCCGCAATTTACCTCTGAACTCTGGACCGCCGTCGCACACAATCTCGGGGTGACCATTCACCGCACCACAGCGTACCACCCCCAAGCCAACGGACTGTGTGAGCGGTTCCACAGATCCTTGAAGGCATCTCTTCGAGCCAGCCTCCAAGACGGCGCCTGGACCGATCGACTTCCGTGGGTCCTCCTCGGCCTGCGCACCGCGGTTAAAGAAGACCTCCACGCATCGGCAGCAGAGCTCGTGTACGGTCAGCCGCTGCGCGTACCCGGCGAGTTCCTGCCCACCGCCACGACACCCTGGTCAGCCGACCAGCAACACCACGACTTCGCCTCACCGGCGCTGCAGTTCGCCCCGGTGCCCATTGCCCGACATGGCGAATCCACCTCACACGTCCCACTAAGCCTGCACCAGGCACGGTTTGTTTTCGTCCGGCACGACGCCCACCACGGACCCCTTCAACCCCTGTACGACGGGCCCTACAAGGTGCTACAGGCTGGGGACAAATTTTTCACCCTGCAAGTGGGCGACAGGACCGAAAAAGTGTCGGTTGACCAACTCAAGCCAGCACACTCGGAGCCCGGTGAGCAGGTCCCTGTAGCTCATCCACCTCCACGCGGCCGACCTGCCCTCAAGCCGGTTCACCCGGCTGCTCCACGCCCGGCCGTTCCACGTCCACCGGCGTCCTACAAGAGCCGCTCCGGCCGGCCCATCAGACCGCCGCACCGTCTCGTCCACACCTCCTAAGCGGATTCTGGGGGGAGCTGTGTGGCGGATCGCCACGTGGCGGATCGCCACCTAAAACGGGCATAATCCACTCTTCCGCCTGTGGACAAATTTCCAGCACCTTCCCTTTAAGGCACCTTACCTTTAAGGCAGAAGGGGGCGGGGCCTCAGGTTTTACCCAGAGAATTCTGGGAGCTTTTCAGTCTGCCATTTTGTGCCATGCTGTGATTAAAAAGTCTCTTGTTTAACACAAATGGATTCAGCCTTAATTCGTGTTTCGCGGCAGCCTCAACAATACC
This sequence comes from Squalus acanthias, assembly GCA_030390025.1. NCBI lineage: Eukaryota > Metazoa > Chordata > Chondrichthyes > Squaliformes > Squalidae > Squalus > Squalus acanthias. The sequence continues at coordinate 52,715,508 of CM059429.1, forward strand.
AAGGTTGCGGACAGTCTGGTTCAGCCTCAGGCAGATGTTAGGGAGAGGGATGGAGTCAGTGGCTAGGGAACAGAGTTTGTGGCAGGGACCGAAGACAATGGCTTCGGTCTTCCCAATATTTAATTGGAGAAAATTTCTGCTCATCCAGTACTGGATGGTGGACAAGCAGTCTGACAATTTAGAGACCGTGGAGGGTTCGAGAGAAACAGCAATACTATGTGCAACAAAATTGGTTATTAAAGATGGTGGTTTCCAGGTTCTCATGGTTTATAATGGAAGTTTTTTGAAAGTATCGCAAAGAGAGCAATTAAAGCAGATCCAATTAATGGTAGTCACGTTGCAGTTCCCTACTGATGTGGCCTGCACATATGTTGGTTATTAATCAAGCAGAGAGCTGACATAAATGGGCTTCACAATTCAGTAAACCCAGCAAGACAATAGTGGCAGCCATCATTTCAAGGGGATTTAAATTTTAAGGCCAGGGAGCTTGCCTCAATAATCCAACATATTCAGGCTGGGGTTAGGGACGTATTCATAATCAAACTCTCACCCCACCAAAGATGCATCAGGATTCCGCAAGAGTAGAAAATCCTGGCCAACAAATTCAAAATTAATTTTGTTTTACCTTAACTTGTTTTAGCTATTTTGTGATCTGGTCTGTTCAGTAATAGCACGTTCAATTTATAATGTACCGCGGATTGTAAATGTTCTTTAAGCCACATATTTCAGGGAATCTGTGGGATGGAATTTTACACTAATAAATGACATATTCATTGTGGTTTGGCACTTTAAACAAAAATCAGTTCTTTGAAGAATAGCTCTTTGAAGCTTTGATTCCTTCAAAAACAGCACCAAATCCTTGTGAGGGTTAGCCCAGCTGTCATGCTAAATGCTAGAATGGTTTTGGCTTGTCCAAAAGATTGGAGAATAATTTTTACATTTTTTAAACTTGAACATTTTTAAAGTACTTGTAAAACAAAGATTGCATTTTGATGCACGATGGCAGCTCATCTTAAAACTTGAAATGATTTAATACTTGACAGTAATTTGCTGATTTTTTCTTTCACCGAGTCACGATAAAACACTTATAATACAGGGGCTAGTAACACAGGCCAGAAATTTCACCTTTGCATTGGGTTGGGTGCGTGCGGGCAGCGAAGCACGTCCAAAACGTGATGTTCTGAGCAACGCGCTGCTCAGAGCGACTTTCACTCAATTGGAAGAGTCATGCGCGTTTCCCGGCCCTATTAAATGGTGCGGTCTGATGACATCATCGATGACTTGTTCCCAGCGCCCATATTTAAAGCAGCCTTGCACTGAACTCACGAAGATTTCCAGAGGAGGGTGGAAGGTGTGAAAGAAAGACCACAGGAGAGAGAAAACTTTTGAAACATGGATAGCCTAAGGCCGAGGACTGCACCCCGGTTCTCAGATCCTTCCTTGCATACTCTGGTGGAGGCTGTCGGAGCACGCAGGGAGGTCCTCTTCCCTGCTGACAGGCAAAGAAGACCTCCACAAGCAACAAAGAGAGTACAGCTGGATATTGCTGAGGAGGTCAGCAGCAGGGATGTGGTCGGGGGACCTGGATACAGTGCAGGAAGTGCTTCAATGATCTCATGAGGTCAGGAAATGTGAGTGCAATGCCACACTCACCCTCATCCTGAAGTGCCTGTCAACACATCCCCATCACTCTGCCTTCCCAAGCCTACTCCTGCACATCATTACTCACACCAACGTACCTTGCACGTCCACCCATCCCTCTCTCTCTATGTACATACTCACATCCCCATCTGACTAACCACCCCTCACACTCACCCTCATCCTAATGCAATCATATCAAGTAACACCACAGAAAGAGGCCATTTGGCATTGGCACCCGACTCCCTCATAGTCACGCTCTACAGATGTAACCCATCCATTTCTTACACTCATTCCATCACTCTCACTCAAACTTCTCTTCTTTCACTCCTTACAGGAGAAGAGAGCTCACAACAACAGGGAGAGGGAGAGAACCGGAGGTGGCCCTCCTGTCATTGCACATCTGACAGCAGCAGAGGAGGCGGCTCTGGATATTTCGGGAGCTCAAGAGATGCTGGCGGTGGAAGATGGAGAGAGGGGCACATCCCAGCAACCTGGTGACAGAATCGCATCTCATAAAGCCACATGGCATACAACAGTCACCCATATGGTGACTCAGGTCAGCAGCCAGTGAAAAGTCATCATGTGCATAATGGTAATGTCACCCATTCTTATTATAATACTTCTAATTCATCTCTTTACTCTCCCACAAGTCCATCAACTGCCACCCCCCCACCCCCCCCCCCCATCCAGCCGGAGGAGGAAGACGACTCCTCAGAGGAGCCTCCAGCCTCTGAGGGTGCAGCGTCAGCAGACCCAAGTGCAGCCAGCACCAGCGCAGATATGCACATCTCGGTGGGACCTTTGCGCCATAGAGTAGAGTTGTCACCTGGTGTCTCTCAATTCACAAGTGAGCACGAGCAGATGGCGTTGACAGGGACAACAATGGAGACTCCTCGCCGAAGGGTGCAGGATGCTCCAAGCTCTGCTGAGCTGCATGCAGATGCTGAACCTCAGGGGCCATCGAGAAAGAGGGTGATCTTGGAGGGGCAGCAACAATTGCCTGAGGCTCTGGCAGTTTTTGCAGCCGCAATGTCTGCAAATGTGCAGAGAATGGAGGAGTCCATCTCCAATATGAACACCACCGTGTCGCAGGTGATGGCGATGATGTGCTGTTCCATGGAAAGGATGGCCACCTGCATGGAGCAGCAAATGCGCCACTCACATGAGCACATGCTAGCTGTGGACAACAGATTGCAGACGCTCATAGACCTCCTCTCAAGGAGGGATGTAAACATAGACTTGGGCCTTCATCGCCCCACTGCTGTGCAGGAAGGTGCTCGCCAGCTCCTTGCTAACAGGGAAGTGCGGGTGGCCCATGATCGGGATGATGGTGAGAGGGGACATGGAAGTGGGGGCTCTTCTCAAAGCGCACCCACTTCTCACACGTTGCCTCCCCCTCAGTCAGAGCCCCAGATGCTTCCTTGGTTCGCGATGGCCGAGTCTGCCTCTGCACAGGTGCAGGTGGAGCAGACTTTGGCGGGGCCATTGCAGGCTCTAAAACCCAAAGGACGTCCACCAAAAGTGTCTATGCAGTCGCAGCAGGGAATTGAGCAGTTTGCAACTACCTCTGCTGAAGCCACAAGGGGTTGCACCTCGTAGAAGCACTCGCAAACGAAAAATGACACAAAAGTAGATGCACAGGGGTAAGCACATGGGTGTATCAACAAATGTTAGTGCTAAGTTTCAGTTGTTTTGATTGTGCACATAAATGTTTTTCTTTGCACCACTTTCCTGTCTTGTCCATTTTTGCCTCAAACCTTGGAAGTGGCTTTGTCACTTGGAGTGAATGGTGAGACACTATTTAACCTCGAGCATTGGGCCTTTGAGTGAGAGCAATGGCTTGGTCATTGTAGGGATACTTTATGGTGTTGTTGCGGGGTGGGGGGGGGGAGCTTAGTACAGGATGTGGCTTGCATGTGGCTGCATTGGAGCAAATTAAGTAAATCTGGCCATGATGAGGCCATCTCGGGCAGCAATGTGCGCCGCTGCTGGTGGCATCTGCATCTCAGCTTCCTCCTCCTCCTCTTCCTTGTCTTCCACCTGCTCATCCTTCTCCTCCTCCGAAGAGGCTGCGTGCTGTGCACCATGCTCCTCCTGCAGCTCCAGTCCTCGCTGCTGCACTATGTTGTGCAGCACGCAGCAGATGACAATGTTTCTGGAGACCCTGGCTGGTGTGTACTGAAGGGCTCCTCCAGATCTGTCAAGGCATCTGAAGTGCATCTTCAGCATGCCTATTGCTTGTTCTATGACACATCTGGTTCAGATGTGGCTCTCATTATAACGCTCCTCGGCCTCGGTACTTGGCCTCCTCAGGGATGTTATGAGCCATGTCTTCTGTGGATAGCCATTGGTAACACATGTCTACCAGGTCCTCTGGGCAGCAGGTCTTTTTCCAGTAAGGTACAAATGTCTGCGATGACCTGGCGTGACAGCCTGAGCCTCCTGAAGCACTGCTGCTCAGTCATGTTGAGGAAGCTCATCCTCTGCCTGTGTAACCTGTGTTGGGGGTACCGCCTCCGGCGTGCTGCAGCCCTGTGGTGCCCTCCTCTCTGCTGTGGAGCATTAGGTCGTTGAGGAGAAGGCTGCTGTTGTGGTTGCTGCTGCTGGTGTGGCTGGTGCTGTTGGTGGTGGTGCTCATCTTGGTCTGATTCTGAGGACCAAGGTGAGACATAAGAACATAAGAACTTAAGAATTAGGAGCAGGAGTAGGCCATATGGCCTTTGAGCCTGCTCCGCCATTCATTAAGATCATGGCTGATCTTCGACCTCAACTCCACTTTCCTGCCCTATCCCCATATCCCTTAATTCCTCTGGACTCCAAAAATCTATCTATCTATCTCAGCCTTGAATATACTCAAAGACTGAGCATCAACAGCACTTTGGGGCAGAGAATTCCAAAGGTTCACAACCCTCTGAGTGAAGAAATTCCTCCTCATCTCAGTCTTAAAAGGCTGGCCCCTTATCCTGAGACTATGCCCCCTAGTTCTAGACACTCCAGCCAGGGGAAACAATCTCTCAGCATCTACCCTGTCAATCACCCTCAGAATCTTATATGTTTCAATGAGATCACCTCTCATTCTTCTAAACTTCAGAGAGTACAGGCCCAATCTACTCAATCTCTCCTCATAGGACAACCCTCCCATCCCAGGGATCAATCTTGTGAACCATCATTGCACTGCCTCTAAGGCAAGTATATCCTTCCTTAAATAAGGAGACCAAAACTGTGCACAGTACTCCAGGTGAGGTCTCACCAGAGTCCTTTACAATTGTAGCAAGACTTCCTTACTCTTGTACTCCATCCTCCTTGCAATAAAGGCCAACATGCCATTTGCCTTCCTAATTGCTTGCTGTACCTGCATGCTAACTCTTTGTGTTTCTTGTACTAGGACATCCAAATCTCTATGAACACCAACATTTAATAGTTTCTCACCATTTAAAAAATATTCTGTTTTTCTATTCTTCCTACCAAAGTGAATAACCTCACATTTCCACACATTATACTCCAACTGCCACCTTATTGCCCACTCACTTAACCTGTCTATGTCCCTTTGCAGACTCTTTGTGTCCTCCTCACATCTTACTTTTCCACCTAGCTTTGTAAAGTCAGTAAACTTGGATACATTGCACTCGGTCCCTTCATCTAAGTCATTAATATAGATTGTAAATAGCTGAGGCCCCAACACTGATCCTTGCAGCACCCAACTAGTTACAGCCTGCCAATCTGAAAATGACCAGTTTATCTCTACTCTCTGTTTTCTGTCTGTTAACCAATCTTTTATCCATGCTAATACCTTACCCCCAACCACATGTGCCCTTATCTTGCTTAACAACCTTTTATGTGGCAGCTTATTGAATGCCTTTTGGAAATCCAAATATACTACATCCACTGGTTCCCCTTTATCTACCCTGCCAGTTGCATTCTCAAAAAACTCTAAGAAATTTTTCAAACACAATTTACCTTTCATAAATTCTCTGCCCCAGAGGGCTGTGATTACTAAGGGGGAAAAATTAGGTCGCGCCCCATTTGGGGCGCAAATATTGTCTGGACGCAAATATTAGCGCCTGGCGCTAATTATCGCACTGACTGGAAACTTCACTTTTACCGCCCCGGGAGGTGAGTGGAGCGCTAAATCAGGCGCTGCACAGCTGTCTTAAGGCGCAAAGGCCAAGGAGTGAGGCGCTAACTCAGAGCGCTGGCGAAGCTCATGTAATGTCAGTCAGCAATGGAACACACACACAATGGCATGGGCCAGTTCTTAAAGGGGATGGTTAATCTTGCTTTCCATCCACATCCTGTTCATTGCAGCCTTGAATCTCGGCCTGGAGAGACTTGCACATCAAATGTGCTGGAAAGAACAATGGAGAGTACCAGGCAAAGAGCTCAGAGTGCAGCTCCCACAGTCTCTGCTAAATCGATACAAGGAATGGCAAATCAAAATGAACCTGCAAAGTGCTGCTCAGTACCCAAAACTCCTTCACACAACGTTGAATCTCTCCAGAAGTCTCTCCCTCTCTCTCTCAGAATGCGTAGTTCAAAAATGCCACCAACAATAAAAGACAGGAAGAGGTCCCCTTTAAATAGCGCCCCCCCCAGCCCCACAGCGATTGATAGCGTTCCAGTCTTCTGGTCGTTGGATGCGCCAGGCGGTAAGGCAGGGGGCGCCACTCAATTTCCGCTCCGGGGCGCCACAAGGGCGTTGCACCATGGAATGACATCACAATCTGCGCGCGCAGGTGGTCGCAGCGGTAAAGTTTAGCGCCGCCGCACAATCTCTAGTTAAGTTCCCGAGCGGCGCAAACATCGCTGCGCCCGGGCGTTAGCGGCTTTGCACCCCATTAGCGCCCTCTTAAGGCGCTAACGGGAGGCGCAACCAACTGAATTTTTACCCCTAAGTCTTTGAGTATATTCAAGGCTGAGATAGATAGATTTTTGGACTCTAGGGGAATCAAGGGATAGAGAGATTGGGCAGGAAAGTGGAGTTGAGGTCGATGAACAGCCATGATCTTATTGAATGGCAGAGCAGGCTCGAGGGATCGTATGGCCTACTCCTGCTCCTATTTCTTATGTTCTTAATGTTGTGATACTGAGTAGCAATGTGGTGAGAGTAGCTTCTGAGGTTGCAGAAATGACCTGCAAACTCCAGAAACCTAAATCTGTGCACAAAATGGAGTCATCAACAGCCTTTCCCTTAGGCAACTAATGAAGTATAAGGTGTGTGTATTTATCTGGCCGACCCCGGCCCCCACGCGATCCTTCCTTCTCTCCTCTGTGTGGCCTAGTGCCGCAGGCCTACCTGCCTGGAGCCAGCCTGCCTCTCAATCTGACTGGCTGCGGGTGGGAAACAAAGCTTTCCCATGCAAATCAGACACTGCTGTTAAATTCAGCAGGTGATGCAGGAAACCCTTTCTCACGCGTTTCCAGGCTGCTTCAGAGCCCCCCTGCCTCCAACCCGCCTTCCCCATTAAAATTCAGCCCCTAGTGTTCAAATGTCGGCAGAGGTTGCCTCAGGCCCAAAAGGGAAGAAGAGCCTGTGCAAGTACCCTCAGAGTACAGCCGTGCACAGGCTCCATTAGGTTAAACTGAAATTGTCAATGTTGAAAAAATGTTATAACTGTGGCATCTCGCTGGCCACCTATTTCTTTTGCTGCAGAAGGTCTTCCAGCTCTGCCACAACAATTCTCCACCCCCGCACGAGTGTTATCCCCCCCCCCCCCCCCCAGTAGAGGTCGGGTAGCCCACCTCCCATATGTAAATAACTCCTGGATCAAAAATAATATCTGGCGTCATGTGGGCATCTCCAGGGTAGGCAGAAGTCTCCCCCTCACCAGAGATGTGCCCTAATATTGGAATAACGTTGAAAGCTCGGGCCAATTGGTCAATTAAATGTCTGTAGTTCAGTCTAAGTGCTGCTCACTGTTGCTACAAATACTGTAATAACTGGGAAATTTTGGCTCATCACAATCTGATCAGACTACAGTGTCTTCACGTTGGACCTGTTTTCTATCACCATCCTCCCTCTCTGTCTCCGTTGTTCCTGTGTTGTAGGGCAGTACCTCTTGCACATTAAATGCTGCCAGCATATTTGCTGAGGCCACTGTCTCTTACTTTAGACTGACTAGTTATTTTCCCCCCCAACATCACCTCCACCCTTCCCAAGGCAACCACTACCAACCAGTCCTGGCAAAAGGCTGATGAATTTTGAAACATGTACACATCCAAAAGCTATGATGCCCAACTTTACTGCTGTTCTCTCCCAAACTGGAAAAATCCGCTCCTCTCTCTAATCTGTCTTGATTGCACAGGTGGTTCTATGTTGTGTTTCATTGTAGGGGAAATAGTAATTGAACCTCATTCTATATAACACCATCCAGTCACACATTAGAAATTTAGTGTTCTTCTCAAGATAAATATTGACTTAAAAAGAATGTTATTCAAATAATTGCAATGGATACCCATCTCTCAGCCAGTGATTCGACTAAATGGGCAGATTGATCCGTGACTATAATCACAATGGTATTGATTTTATTTAGTTTGTCCTCATATTTACTCCCTCCCTTCAGCTGGTGAAAGATTGGATTGCCCCTCTGCAATAGCAGTGCTCCTGTTGGTTTATATAATACGAGTGGTACTGTTGGTTTATATAATACAAGGCGACTGGGTTTAATACTTTTCCAATTATATTTCCAGAGCATTTGTTCGGGTAGAAAGCACTATACCACTACTGCAAAGCTGGAGGCTTTTAACGTGTATTTAGAAAGTTGGATGTACAACTGCTCTTCGGCCCCACAGTACTGACCCCCCAGGATCAGTTTCCCTCCCAACCTCCCTGCACCGGCTTGGCTCCGCAATCGAGCAGCCGAATTTTAGCGCCCCGTCTGATCGGTGCACATTTCCCGAGTGCGGCCGCAACCCTGACAGCGGGGACTGCAGCGGCCGGACTCTGGACAGGGACTCGGAGGCGTTCCCAGGCTCGTGCCCGCGGGGATCCTCCAATCGCAGCCTGACTTTCCCCCACACTGCAGCCGCTCGCGCTCTCCGGGTTGGGTTTGAGCGCTCAGCTCGTGCCCGTTTCTCACAGACTGACCGCAGCTTTCCGTCTGCACGCGCGGCCACTCTCACACTCCGCAGTCCCACCTGGTGCTCCTCTGCTTTGCAGTCAATACTGCTTTATATTAGATGCATCTGATAATATTTGACAGCTTACAGAGTAAACCACACAGATTGCCATGGGAAGGAAGGGTTCCTCTTTGCCTCTGGGAATTTCAGGATTTATCCCAGTGACAATGAAGGAAATGATATATTTCCAAGTCAGGGTGGTGTGTGACTTGGAGGTGGTGGCGTTCTCATGCGCCTGCTAGGTGGTGGAGGTCATGAATTTGGGAGGTGCTGCCGAAAAAGCCTTGCTGAGTCCTGGAACTCCCCACCTAACAGCCTTGTGCGAGCATCTCCACCACAGGGACTGCATGCAGTGGTTCAAGAAGAAGGCTCACCAGCACCTTCTCAAGGGCAACTAGGGATGGGCAATAAATTCCGGCCTTGCCAGCAATATCCACATCCCGAGAATTAATTTAAAAAAATACATTTTCTTGTTATGGATACTTAAAACATCTGAAAACCTAGGTCAGTGTAAAGTAGAATTAAGTTCTTGGCAACCAAGTTCAATGAGATCACTTCTATAAAGGCCACTTTATAATGCACGAGAAACTTGACACACAAGGGTTAGCCTAGTTTGTACAATTTATACATTTTAGAGGCCTCTTGAAATCTTACCTTTCACAAAAATTATCTCTGACTAACTTGATTTCCAGGTTTCTATATGAGCCATTTATATTGTCTTACTTTTATGGCACAACCTCCAAATATTATTTTGTATCATAGCAGGGTGCACTTTGTACCAGCCAACATCATCACACATGTAAATCACATTAAAATACATACAAATGACACACGGGAACCAAAAGAAAAAAAAATTAAAAACAAATAACTTCATTAAGGAGCACATTTGAGGTGCTGAAGTTGACCTCCTCACTGAGAAAACATTAGACAACAAGAAGACAAAAATGTAAATTGTTTGCTAGATTTTCCTCTGGAATGTTAAGAGGACAAAATTGAGAGGTCGCACAACACCAGGTTATAGTCCAACAGTTTTATTTGAAATCACAAGCTTTCGGAACTATCGCTCCTTCCTCAGGTGAAGTTCCGAAAGCTTGTGATTTCAAATAAAACTGTTGGACTATAACCTGGTGTTGTGCGACCTCTCAATTTTGTCCACCCCAGTCCAACACCGGCATCTCCGCATCATGTTAAGAGGACCCAGGCAAATGACAAAGAGGGAAATAAATTAAGTCTATCCTTAGGCAGTTGAAGCGCTTTAGTTAGGCAGTTCTTCATTGGCCACAAATATAAGGAGAAATTTCTTTGCCCAGAGATTGGTTAGAATGTGGAACTCGCTACCATGTGGAATAGTTGTGGCGAATAGCATAGATGCATTTAAGGGGAAGCTAGATCAGTACACGAGGGAGAAAGGAATAGAAAGATATGCTGATAGGGTGGGAGGAGGCTCATGAGAAGCATAAACAGCACAGACCAGTTGGGCCGAATGGCCTGTTTCTGAGCTGTAAATTCTATATAATTACTCTGGAGTTGATGAAAAGGTTACCATTACTGCAACCAATAGGTAAGCTTTCAACTCTCTCACAGGCCAAGAACATCAAACAATTCTATAGTGTGTGAGCGAGTCTTGAGACGTAGTTCCAAAGAGCAGAGAATTCCCTCAACAAATGTTAATTTGTAATATTCAACTCTACTATTGGGAAGATTAAAGTAGCATTTAATGATGTAGGTGAAAGAGTACAGTCAGTAATGAAAAGACTTAGCCTGAAGGATAATCACAGTGGTGGGACAGATTTACTGATATAATGTATTTATTTTGTTCAGTAAATTACAGGCTCCTGTTCCCTATGGTATATATAATCAAGGATATAACATTACACAATGTTACAGTAAAATTGAGTTATTCATTGGATTATTATGCTTTGTTAGCATTAATGGAAATACATGAAATGGATTTACTTCTAATGTTAGTGTTATACTGCAGACCAGTCTGCCAGACAGAGTTAAAAGTGAATACAGTAAAAATGATACTTTATCAAATAGTAAACTCCAGAAAGAATTAACCATTAATATCCATTTCATTTTTGTTGTAATGCTAATTGTACTGGAGTAACTAATGCTGAGCTTGGTTGGTGCCACTAGCTCTTGAGATGGCCAGTGATTTATGCCCTGCCAAGGAGTGGGGTTAGGTCACAGATGGGTGGAAAGCCACAGCTACAGTGTGCTTGATGGACCCACTTCAAAAAATTAAAAAGCCAAGAGCACTCCACCACTTCTCTTGTTTTTTTAAAGCTTAGCTTTGTAAAAACAGTTTAATTAATTTTTGCAGTGTTAATCCTAAAATGGAAATGTTCAATAGTCTACCACTACCAAATGCGGCTTAATTCAGGCCACAGCTTTAAGCAATACAGGGTGCCTGTGTGCACTGTTCAGCCACACAGAGCACAGATAAACTAAGTCCATCAAAATTTCAGTTTTCTTTAATGTAAAGCAAAACAAGCTATCACTGCTATTTAACTCGGCTTTAAAGGTTATAATTAACCCTTTTTTACATATAAAATGCTGTGCAGTGCACTGCCTTTTGAATGTGACTTAGTTGGCTAATATTACAGTCTCTGCGAAGGATACAGTACATTTTGTTCACTTCTATTTATTGTTTCTGTCTGTTCTAACTTCTTGCATATGATAGGATTCCACTGCATCTGCAAAGTGTACAGTTCATTCTTTCCAGAATTCTTGAGGTCATTTTAGCGACCTATAATACATACTACAGTGTATTTAAAGCCATGTTAAAAAAAATGCATAGGCACAACATACTATAAGTGTGCCCAAAAAAATAGTATTGCAATAGACCTGACCCACATTAGCTAATTCATTTCTGTTCAGCACTAACACAGGAAAATTGTTCTTATTTGTCTAGTTTGCTGAATTGCATTGTGAACTTTTTCTATTGCATCGCATTTTTTCAGTATTTTTTACAAAGAGCAAAGACAAATGCAACAGCCAAACAGAACTCAGCTCAAGTGCAGAAATCATCAATTATTCTTAGTTCAGTCAAAATATATTGCATCATTGCTTAAGTCAGCACTTTCCATGTGTGTCTGGTCTATGATATTACTAGTCATGCACTGCTGATTAACAGCATTGCAGAATATGATACAGACCTAGCAAAGCAAAGTTTAATGTAAAACCAGCAAACCTCAGTTTAGTGTGGAGCCAGCAAAGCATAGTCCGATATTGTGCCAGTGAGGCATAGTACAGAGGTCAGCAGTGCTCCCAACATTTCAGTTTAAAATGGGGTGATAACCATTGCAAATGACAGTAGGATGCTACTTCTCTCAATGAGCACCCTGTGCTTTTTTCCCTTGCTGATCTCTAATTTTTATGGTTAGGGCCACCAGTTAATAGAGAGTTTTCCCCTTAATCACGAGAATCTGTAATTTAGATGTGTGGCATTATCTTATTGCAGGCTAATAATTTACAGATGCCCCTTTTAATTTGGGGGGGGGGGACCAGGAAAGATGGCTGTAAATATTGGTAATATGGAAGAGTTCATGATTGACTCTTAAGTGTAGACATCCTTCCTGATCTGTGGGAGATGCAGAAAGTTTAGGATAGCATATTGGCAAGATTAGAGATGCAAGGGTGAGTTTGTTGCTGAACCTGATATGGAGTCAGAAAAGGAAATATTTTTTAGTGCACTGAATTTAAATTAGAAATATGGCTGTGTATATAGAGGAACATAGATGTGTATTTTATAGGGAGCCAGCCAGCAAAGTCTGATTTTATTGGGTGTGATAGAGATTTTTTTCCTGTTGTTACGTAGAAACATCAAAAATCTATATTGTCTCAAAATTATCTGCATCTGTAAGGACTAAAATGATGCTACAAAATTGAATTACATGGTGTTCTAGCTTTGAGTATTTTCATTTCCATAATGCACTGACTAATCAACAATTTTGTCTCGGTGGTGTTGAGCATAGCGAAAACAGGTGCAGATGGGTTGTAATGGCGCACTAAGTTAGGTAGAAGTCAATGTTGCCTAATTTTTACCTATTTTTCACCCCACTTCAGTTTCCCATTGGGTCCAGAGTGAGTGGTGGAAGCTGCTATCAACAGCTGTTGGAATTTTCATTAAAATATGACACCCTCACACATATGGCATAGAAATCCCTCAGACAGTTTTCTGCCGTGCAGGCAAGCTGGACGCGAGGTCAAACCCACATCCAGGAACTTGTTATACAGCATTGCTAAAACGGAACCTACCTGCCAAAGTCCTTGAGAACCTATCTCATGAGGGTCTGGGTCAGCAGAGAGGCAGATGTGGAGTGTGCCATCTGTTGCAAGGACGCGTGCAGCTTCTATGCAGCATAGGGCTGGCACATGCAGGTTCATTAATGGTCAACTGTGGCCTGAAATTGGGCTGCACCCCCTTGCAGGCAGGCTACAATGCTGACCTATGGGTATGATGCTGTGGAGTGGCAACCTTCCTTGCAGACATCTCGCGCATGGCACCGTGACTTCAGCAGGAATGAGTGGTGGGCTGCTTCAACATTGACTGCAATTTACCCTTCATCTGGGATTCCCTTGCCCTTCATTTTTGCCTGCCACTTCTCAATCTCCTGCCCCATAAACCTTGGCAAAGACTGCTAATGGGTTGAGTTGCCTTTTGAAGTTTTCCAAAGGCTTTATGAATTTTGGTCCTCCTATTGTGACACACTCCTTTAATTGTTCCCATTCCTTTAAATTTGGCTTACACACAATTTTTATCTCCCACCATTTGTGGTCTGCCCAGACCTATTTGAATTTGCAGCTGCTGCTGTGGATATACAAATGAGCATACACCAGAGAATTGAATGCTATTAACACTTGACCTTTTAGACTGTTTTTTTACTAATTTAGAACTGGCTTAGATCTGTAGATAAAAATTGGCCTTAGTGACTCTTTTTCTGTTTAGAATGCTAGCAGAACCTCTTGGTGAACTGCTGTGGGGAATGCCCTCCTCCCCATGTCACCATGAAACATATTGGGGAATCCTCAGACTAGCTGGATCTCCATTTAAGGTAGGGATTGTTGTCTGGCTGGAGAATATGGGTGAGATCATTAACTTTGGTTGCTGCATGTGCTAAACCAATACAAACCCTTTGCAGGATGGAAGTTCTTAAAATGAATGATCATTAAGTAAATACTTTTAAGTTCTCAAAAAAAGCTATGTGATGTTTTAGGGCTTTAAGTTGTCACTGGTAATTGTTTTTAATGATGTTTACATACTTGTTGTTTTCCAGTCTCTACATCTAAGTTGACTGCGGTTAGTGCCATTATAGCTTTATAACATGATTGAAACATCACCAAAATGTTCTCAATGAAACACAAAGGCTAGGTTTCATTTGTATTAACTCCAAAATATGAACTGCAAAATAATCTGCTTCAGTAGATTATCTGTAGCTTGATTCTTTCTCACATGGGTACATATTGTTTTCCTGGTGCTCTGACTGTTTAAAACTCAAATGATTGTGAGTCCTCCTGTGGATATTTTTCAGAGTTCACTAGACTCTGGCCAAAGCCAGACAATTGGAAAATAGAAAATATGACTCCCATCTTCAAAAAAAAGGATGAGAGATGAACCATCAAATTATAGACCTGTAAGCCTTAGTTCCACTGTTGGGAAAGTGTTTGAAAGTATTATGAGGGATAACATAAAGAAACATCTTGAGGGGCATGAGCGAATCCAAGACAGTCAGTGTGGTTTTAGGAGTGGGAGGTCAAGCTTCACTAAATTATTGGATTGTTTTGGGGAGATGACAGACCTAATAGATAGGGGATAGACAAATCTCTCCACGGCATCACCCCTCCCTATCTCTTTATCTTCCTCCAACCCTACAACCTTCTGAGATCTCCGCACTCCTCCAATTCTGGCCTCTTGCACATCTCTGATTTTCATCGGTCCACCATTGGTGGCCTTGCCTTCAGCTGCCTAGGGCCTAAGCTCTGGAATTCCCTCCCTAAACCTCTTTGCCTCTCTTACCTCTCTTTCCTCCTTTAAGACGCTATGTTTCTATGTTTCTATAAGGTCCAAGTCCAATGTGACAGATGGGAGTGTATTAAAATGGACAGGCAAATGGTTGGTTGGTAGGTAACAGTGAGTAGTAGTGCATGGGCAGGTATCTGGTTGGTAGCCAGTTACCAGTGGAGCACCACAAGATTCAGTGTTCGGGGCATTGTTGTTTATCATTTTTATAAATGATTTAGAGGAAAGAATTGTGTCAAATTTGCAGACAATACCAATGCACACAAATTCAAAAGGATCTTAACAAGTTCCTTCAGTGTGTGGAGAAAGGCAGATACAGTTTACTGCAGGAAAATGTAAGGTTATGAGATTTGTCAGAGGGAAGGTTGATACAGATTATGTACTAAATGGAAATGTATTTGAGGTATCTGAGCAGGAGAAAGACAGGTCACTAAAACCATCAGCACAATGTTGCCTGGCTGTAAAAAAGCAAACAGAATGTTGGGATGCATAGGAAGGAGTATAACACATAAATCCAGAGAGGTCACTTGGCCCTGATGAGACCACATCTGGAGTACTGCATGCAGTTTTGGTCTCCCTGTTTCAAAAAGGCTATTTAGTATTTGGAGGCGGTCCAGAGAACGGTTACATGGCTGATCCAAGAACTTAAAGGAATGATATATGAGGAAAGATTGACTACCCTGGGTCTTTTCTCTCTTGAAAGAGAGAACTGAAAGGAGATATAATTAAAGTGTTTAAAATTATAAAAGGTTTGGTTAAATTGGATCGAAGTAAGCTCTTCTGCTATGTGCAGAATTTAAACACAAGGGGCTAGAAATTCATTATAGCCCAGGAATGGGCAGTATAATTAGAAAAGTTGGAGAATTAGTGCCAGGCGCTAATGCTTTAGACTGCACGCAAAATTTGTGCTCACTGCTCAAAGAAATGATTGGGGTCCTAATTCAAGTCTTTAAGCCCAAGCTCATTGGCGTTACACTCAAAGGGTGGACCAATATCAGGTGCAGTCTAATCGCAAGTCATGATTGCCACATGCTTTTTCCAGTTCTTAAATGGGAGGTTCATTGATGCTGCAGAACCTCATTCTCAGCATTGCTGGCTGTGCAGCTGCCACAGCAAGCAGCAGCAGGTCAAGGAGAAGGAGCCGGAGGACTGAAGCAGCTGTACTTATGGCAGATCCACGCCCCAGGAAGAGAGCCCACAGATTCTGCAATCAAGCATTGGAGGCGTTGGTGTTCGCTGTGGAGAGACGGAGGGGGGTGCTCTACCTGGCAAGTGGCAGGAGACCCTCGCCGCAAGTCTTCCGCACCATGTGGAGGGAGGTTGCGCAGCATGTCTCAGGCAGCACTGTGGTCCCCAGGACCCACACACGGTGCAGGAAGAAATTTAACGACCTCACTCGGGTGGTCAGGGTGAGTGAATGCTTCAACAAATGCTACATACCACCATCTGAACCACAGTCTTCACAAACTACCCAAAGCACCACACCACCAGCACTCACCCACCAACAATCTCTACCTACCAACACTCACACCCACATCTCACACTTTGCACACAATGACAGCTATTCAACTATGGCAGGCACATCACCCAAACATATTGGTCCACACTCACACACTTTCCTTTCTCTTGCAGGCCAAGGTGGCTCACAACAGGAGGGAGCAGGAGTGCACAGGCGGAGGACAAGCTGACACCCAAATACTGTCTGCGCTGGAAAATAGAGCGCTGCAGATTATTGGGTGCCAGGTAGTGGGCGCCGTGGCCACCGGTGACGTTGACCCCCTTGGGGACAACAATGGTATGTTCATCCCAACTCCTTCTTCTCACATCCCACTTCCCCCTCACCCCACAAGCGTTTTGCACTTTCCAGCTAATCATGCTGTCTCCATGCATTTCTCCCTTCCTGCCCCCCTCCCCTCACCTTAACCCGACTCTTGGGCCTTTATGCTTTCAGATAATGAGCAAGCACCTGAGCAGCCTATCCCTAAGGGCACCGTAGAGAGCGAGGCGGGAGAAGAGGAGGAGGAAGAACACACCGAGTCACTGCATGTCTCACCCGCAGGCACCAGCTCAGATACTGGCACTACACATTCTTTAGAGGCTAGTATAGTAACGGGATCTGCCCAGGGTGATGCAACAAGGCCAGGGGAAAGAGTAGCTCGGGGGCCAGCTCCCCGGAGGGCGAGTTCTGCTGCACAGGACTCAGATGAGGACCTCGATGGGGAGGTGTTTAGAAGAAGGGTGATGGGCATGCACACGGAGATGATAGGTGCAATGGCCTGGACTAATATTCCGGAGACGTCAGTTCAAATCCCACCACGGCAGCTGTGGAATTTAAATTCAGTTAATTAAATAAATCTGGAATAAAAAAGCTAGTATCAGTAATGGTGACCATGAAACTATCAGATTGTCGTAAAAACCCATCTGGTTCTCTAATGTCCTTTAGGGAAGGAAATCTGCCGTCCTTACCTGGTCTGGCCTATATGTGACTCCAGACCCACAGCAATGTGGTTGACTCTTAACTGCCCTCTGAAATGGCCTAGCAAGCCACTCAGTTGTACAAAACCGCTACGAAAAACAATAAATTGAATAAAACCAGAGAGACCACCTGGCTTCGACCTCTGCACTGGCTTCGGATATGACAACAGCACACCCAGCCCAGTCAACCCTGCAAAGTACTACTCACTAACATCTGGGGACTTGTGTCAAAATTGGGAGAGCTGTCCCACAGAGTAGTCAAGCAATAGCCTGACATAGTCATACTCACAGAATCATACCTTTCAGCCAATGTCTCAGATTCCTCCATCACCATCCCTGGGTATGTCCTGTCCCGCCGGCAGGACAGATCTACCAGAGGTGGCGGCACAGTGGTATACAGTCGGGAGGGAGTGGCCCTGGGAGTCCTCAACATTGACTTTGGACCTCATGAAGTCTCATGGCTTCAGGTCAAGCATGGGCAAGGAAACAGAATGTACTCTGGGTGGGGGACTTCAACGTCCATCACTAAGAGTGGCTAGTTAGCACCACTAATGACCGAGCTGGCAGAGTCCTGAAGGACATAGCTGTCAGACTGGGTCTGTGGCAGTTGGTGAGAGAACCAACACAAGGGAATAACCTACTTGACCATGTCCTCACCAATCTACCTGTCGCAACTGCATCTGTCCATGACAGCATTGGTAGCAATGACCACTGCACAGTCCTTGTGGAGATGAAGTCCCGTCTTCACACTGAGGACACCCTCCATCGTGTTGTGTGGCACTACCACCGTGCTAAATGGGATAGATTCAGAACAGATCTAGCAGCTCAAAACTAGGCATCCATGAGGTGCTGTGGGCCATCAGCAGCAGCAGAATTGTATTCCACCACAATCTGTGACCTCATGGCCCGGCATATCCCTCCCTCTACCATTACCATCAAGCTAGGGGACCAACCCTGGTTCAATGAGGAGTGCAGAAGAGCATGCCAGGAGCAGCACCAGGCATACCTACATAGGAGGTACCAGCCTGGGGAAGCTGCAACACAGGACTTACATGCCATGCTAACCAGCATGCTATAGACAGAGCTAAGCGATCCCACAATCAACGGATCAGATCAAAGCTCTGCAGTCCTGCCACATCCAGTCATGAATGGTGGTGGACAATTAAACAATTAACGGGAGGAGGAGGCTCCATGAATATCCCCATCCTCAATGATGGTGGAGCCCAGCACGCGAGTGCAAAAGACAAGGCTGAAGCGTTTGCAACCATCTTCAGCCAGAAGTGCTGAGTGGATGACCCATATCGGCCTCCTCCTGAGGTCCCCACCATCACAGAAGCCAGTCTTCAGCCAATTCGATTCACTCCACGTGATATCAAGAAATGGCTGAGCGCACTGGATACAGCAAAGCATATGGGCCCTGACAACATCCCGGCTGTCGTGCTGAAGACTTGTGCTCCAGAACTAGCCGCGCCTCTAGCCAAGCTGTTCCAGTATAGCTACAACACTGGCATTTACCCAACCATGTGGAAAACTGCCCAGGTATGCAGGACAAATCCAATCCAGCTAATTACCGCCCCATCAGCCTACTCTCAATCATCAGCAAAGTGATGGAAGGTGTCGTCGACAGTGCTATCAAGCGGCACTTACTCACCAATAACCTGCTCACCGATGCTCAGTTTGGGTTCCGCCAGAACCACTTGGCTCCAGACCTCATTACAGCCTTGGCTCAAACATGGACAAAAGACCTGAATTCCAGAGGTGAGGTGAGAGTGACTGCCCTGACATCAAGGTAACATTTGACCGAGTGTGGCATCAAGGAGCCCTAGTAAAACTGAAGTCAATGGGAATCAGGGGGAAAACTCTCCACTGGCTGGAGTCATACCTAGCGCAAAGGAAGATGGTTGTAGTTGTTGGAGGTCAATCATCTCAGCCCCAGGACATCGCTGCAGGAGTTCCTCAGGGCAGTGTCCTAGGCCCAACCATCTTCAGCTGCTTCATCAATGACCTTCCCTCCATCATAAGGTCAGAAATGATGATGTTCGCTGATGATTGCACAGTGTTCAGTTCCATTCACAACTCCTCAGATAATGAAGCAGTCCATGCCCGAATGCAGCAAGACCTGGATGACATTCAGGCTAGGGCTGATAAGTGGCAAGTAACATTTGCGCCACAGAAGTGCCAGGCAATGACTATCTCCAACAAGAGAGAGTGTGATGGGTGATCTGGCAGCTTCCATTGAAGCACAGGCGGAAGCGATGCAACGTCTTAGTGCTTTAATGCAGTCTATGCTTGGTGGCATCCAATCTCAGACTGCTCTCATGCAGTCTCAGCTTGATGCCACACAAGCTCTGAATGCTGCCATCGAGGCTGGGTCTACGACTGTCGACCAGGGCTTTCACAGTGTCTCAGCAGGCCAGCAATCTGTGCTGGAACAGATTGCTAGGGATGCTGAGGTGCTGGCCTGGAGGAGTGGCAGTGGGTCAGTGGAGCTGGAACCTGCTGTCCTCTCTCAGGATGACAGCATTCCTGCTCCCACTACTGCCACTCCGCCATTGCCCTTGTTGGTGCCTGTCATCCAGCCAGTCCAGACTGCTGCCGCCCATGCTGAGGTGGTGCAGTCTACAGCTGGCCCTTCCAGGCCCAGAGCTGGTCAAGGGCGTCCTGCAAGGCCATCTGAAGTCTCCCGCACGGACACTCAGCAGCCTTCCACCCGCCGTGCTGCAGCCACTGAGCCAACACTTCGTAGGAGCACTAGAGCAGGCAAAGGCACAGTAACGAGAGTCACTAAGGGATTGCACAAGGATGAATAATTAATATTTTTGTTGTAAATATGTGTTCACTGATTATTGATAAATTTATTAATTCAGTTTGGATTCTTTTATGGTGTCTCTCATTTCAGCTTTGCGCTGTGATATGGCGTGCAACAGGGATGGAATGATGGGGATGTGGTGAGCAATGGGGATCTGGGGTTTAATTCATTCGAACCGCAGTCTGATGAGGCGGTCACAGACCAAACTTCCGGAAGGCCGATTGAGTGGCTGCCTCCTCCCTCGCTCCTGTTCCTCCTCCTCCTCCTCTCCCTCTTCCTCCTCCTGAGGTGGTCCCGTAATCCCTGGTGGCAAGGGCTGGGCCCTCCTGATGGCCAAGTTGTGGAGCACGCAGCAGCCTACCACGAAATGGGACACCTACTCAGCCGAGCACTGGAGGGCTCCTCCCGATGGTCAAGGCAGTGGAACCGTTGCCTCAGCAGGCTGGTGGTCTGCTCGAAGATGTTATTGGTGGCAGCATGGCTCTCATTATATGGGTGCTGGGCAGGAGCGTTGGGGTTGTGGAGAGGAGTAATGAGCCAGGTGGAGAGCGGATAGCCCTTGTCTCTGACCAGCCAGCCGCGAGCTTGACGTGGTGGCTGGAAGAGTGCTGGCTCACTGGTCTGGCGCAGGATGAAGGCATCGTGGCTGCTGCCAGGATAGTGGGCATTGACATTGAGGATTCGCTGTCTGTGGTTGCACACCAACTGCATATGAAGTGAGTGGTAGCCTTTGTGGTTACGGAAGATCTCAGGATTGTTATGTGGTGCCCGCAAAGTCACATGGGTGCAGTCAATGGCGCCCTGCACCATGGGGAATCCCGCTACCTTGGCAAAGCAACATGCACACTCGTCCTGCTTCTCTCTGGTGATGGGGAAGGAAATGTAGTCCCTTCTCCTACTGTAGAGAGCCTCTGTGACCTCCCGGATGCAGCGATGAATGGCGAACTGCAAGATGTTAGCTATGTCTCCTGTTGCAGTCTGTAAGGATCCACTGGCGAAGAAATTGAGGGCGATGGTGACCTTGACTGCCACTGAGAGAGCTGTGGTTGCCTTGATCTGAGGCTCGAGGTCTGGTTGCAAAGGGATAGAGACAGGTTAAGTAAGTGGGCAAGAACATAGCAGATGGAATATAATGTGGAGAAATGTGAAGTTATCCACTTTGGTAGGAAAAATAGAAAAGCAGAATAATTTTTAAATGGTGAGAGATTGGGCATTCAGAGGGACCTGGGTGTCCTTGTAAACGGATCACAGAAAGTTAACATGCAGGTACAGCAAGCAATTAGGAAAACAAATGGTATGTTGGCCTTTATTACAAGAGGATTTGAGTATAAGAGTAAAAACGTCTTACTGCAATTATATAGGGTGCTGGTGAGACCACATCTGGAGTATTGTGTACAGTTTTGGTCTCCTTACCTAAGAAAGGAGATACTTGCCATAGAGGGAGTGCAACAAAGGTTCACCAGACTGGTTCCTGGGATGGGGGGATAGTCCTATGAGGAGAGATTGAGTAGACTAGGCCTATATTCTCTAGAGATTAGAAGAATGAGAGGTGATCTCATTGAAACATACAAAATTCTTACAGGGCTTGACAGGGAGGATGTTTCCCCTGGCTGGGGAGTCTAGATGCGGAGATGCCGGTGTTGGACTGGGGTGGACAAAATTGAGAGGTCGCACAACACCAGGTTATAGTCCAACAGTTTTATTTGAAATCACAAGCTTTTGGAGCTATCGATTTGCTCCTTCCTCAGGTGAAGTAAATTAGATACAGAATCTCCAAAGCATATATAGATGGAAAACAAAGCATGTGTACTTTACAATTGCAGACCAATAAATTAAATCATCCTGACTATCTGCCGAGGTGTGATAAAGTTAATTAAGTCAGCCAGGAAGGTACCACATCAAAGACATAGCAAGATACAACTGAGACAATGAGGTGTAGTCGCAGGGGTTCTAACGTGTCAAAAGCTGCCGTCTGTATGTAAAACGAAAAGCTTTAACATTTTTTTACTTTTTTACTGGGAAAATTTTTACTTTTTTACTGGGAATCACATCTGTGAACAAGCTAACGACGACTCGAGTCCGGATCACGTCATGTATCGTGACATAAACCCAAGATCCCGATTGAGACTGTCTTCATGAGTGCGGAACTTGGCTATCAGTTTCTGCTCGATGATTTTGCGTTGTCGGAGTCTAGAACCAGGGGTCACAGTCTCAGAATAAGGGGTCAGCCATTTAGGACTGAGATGAGGAGAAATTTCTTCACTCGGAGCGTGGTGAATCTTTGGAATTCTCTACCCCAGAGGGTTGTGGAGGCCAAGTCATTGAGTATATTCAAGACAGAGATCAATAGATTTTTGAATATTAAGGGTATCAAGGGATATGGGGATAGTGCAGGAAAGTGGAGATGAGGAAGAAAATGGCCTACCCCTGCTCCTACTTCTTATGTTCTTATTTAACAGAGTGGACAAACTGGGAGTATGTAAAGTAGTCTTTGTAAGAAACAGGGTGGATAGTAGTATAATTCAGCTGTTTATGGGAGTCTATAGACTTGTAATTGACGTCCGCCCATTGCAAGGAGTGGAGAGAGATAAATCCAATAAGGGGAGGGAAGGGTATTCTCTCGCCCTCTGGCCTGAACATTGATTTGACCTTGGTGCTCTTGCCCATATCTCCCATCTATCGTCCACTTTCATCGTTATTTTGGAGTGTTTTTCTGTGTGCATTTTCCCCATGCCTTTTTACCACCTTCTGTACTTATTTTCAATACCCTCTTGTTCTTTTAATGTCTTTTCATTGCCTCACTGAGATGATCTTTGTTTTCACTTCTTTCCAGGCTTTGAAACAATCTGTCTGAGGCTGTAAAATCCATGAACTGCTTCCCCATGGCAGAAGTCAGCACTCCCGACTCGACTTTTCCCTGCTGTTCTCATTCCCCATGCTATCAGTCCTATAAAAAGGTTTGCTTATCTTCCAGTTTCCAGGCTGACAAGGGTCTACATCCAGAACATTAACCTGTCTTTTCTCTTTTTAGAAGCTGATGACTGACTTGCTATGTATTTGCAGCATTTTCAGGTTTTTAAAAAAAGTTTTTGCTATATGTGTATCTAATAAATTTAAACTCTATCTTATGACATTCAGAAACGATGTTGCTAGCCATTAAACAATAATATATAAATGTAAATTCAGATGGGCTGTGCTGCCAGAGCCTTGCTAGATAGGAGCACAGATCAAAGAATCAGTGTACAGTGTTGTGGCCCTATCTTCAATTGTGCTGTCATTTAGCAAGGCACTGTGCAGGGCAGTGCAGCCTTGGTGAGCTTAGCCTATAATGCAGACTTCATCAAATTACACAACACAGCATTTATCATCAAGTATGACTGAAAACTAGCATTAGTCTTCAGGCATCACCTTTTCAAATGTGTATAATTAAATATGGATAAAGTGAGACATATCATTCATATCAATAAGATAGATCAGATTTTCTTCAGCCTTATACCCATGAAAATAAATATAAAAATTTAACAGTTTATGTTCCACGACACAATAAATGCATGTCCTTTTAATAAGAATATGTTTGAATCTGTCGGCGTAGAGTTTCCGCTCGTGTACGCCAGTAATATCTGTGCAATCCGGGTGGATCGTCCAAATCAGCGCAAAAGATCGGGGAATTTTCAACGTAAGTGAATTACGCCCAAAACTGCTTGCGTTTGTGTTGTCCACGATCTTTAATGCTGGTTCAAGATTTAATTCGCCCAAATCAGGCCCTGACCACAAAACTGGCCACGCACCCAGGTCAAAATTGCGAGATGCTGCCGACTGCGCTAATTAGTGAAGGCTCTTCAAATTGTGCTAATTTTCTTAGGCACACAGGCACTAGTAGGCACGTTGTAAAAGCTTTCTCAGATCAAAAAATATTTAATTTACTGAGAAACTGACGATTGTACACCAATGAAACTATTAAATGGTTCAGCAGAGTTTTTTAAAAGTCATTTTCAGTGATTTTAAATCAGGTTACTCACAGGTGGAGGACTGGACACTGTGATTAAAAATGCTTATTTTTGGTGATAAACCCATTTTCAGCTGTGTTAACCAAACTGCACCAGGTTACCGCTCTTAAATACATCAAGGAACACTTTTTAGTGGAAAGACAAAAAAAGAAACAATTATGTTTGATTTACGCTGCCCAATGGCGCTGATTCATTGACGATTTTATGTTTGTGATTATGCAAATTCATTTTAGTGGAAACTTGAACCGCAACCTAACCAGCGCAACTTTAGAGTGCAATTTCCCGATTGTGCACAATGCGGAAACTCTATCCCGTAGTGCTATGTGAGGAAGCTCTGGAATTCCCTGCCTAAACCTCTCCGCCTCGCTACCTCTCTTTCCTCCTTTAAGACGCTCCTTAAAACCTACCTCTTTGACCAAGCTTTTGGTCACCTGCCCTAATTTCTCCTTATGTGGCTCGGTGTCAAATTTTTTTTTGTCCTTTAATACTCCTGTGCAGCGCCTTGGGACGTTTTACTACGTTAAAGGCGCTATATAAATTCAAGTTGTTGTTGTCGTTGAAGGGAAGTTTAGAGGAAAGATGCTTCCCTTTCAAGGTGAGAAAGATCATCGGAAGAGTTACTGTACAGTTATTTCTATGTACCACCCAACAGCGGCACTATTGGAAGCCTTGGAGCAGATCGGTCATCATGGTGTAGCACCTAGAGAGACCCAGGAATATAGGGGAATTAACTTGAAAAAAGTTTCATACCTTCAAAATGTACTTAATGGAATATTTGTTCCAGGCCAAAGATTCACAGCAGGCAGTAATTGCAGATAATTCTCATAAAATGCATGCAGGGATGATCATGATATAATGTAATTTTCATCCAACCCAAAGGTCAACTTTTTTTCTGTTTATTGCCAATTATTTATGGAAACTATTAGAGTCCCACTCTTTTACTCAGGAATCTTTTAAGTGCCACCCACGGCAAATGAATGAATCATATTCCAAGAAAGATGCTTCCTGATGGGCCCTGCTGAGAAGCTGGCTCTGCTGACAGGCAGCACTGAGTCTGAAAACTAAACTCATACTTTTTGGAAGTCAGTTGGACTGTTTTAAGATGTGTAACTGAACCTTTTTTATGGGGAATGGAACATCTGTTTTTGCACTTAATGATTCACCAGCTTGATCTAATATTGTGAGAGTAATTGAGACCAAAAAAGAATTTATCAACCAATTTGGATGAATTTTTAAACAGCAGATTGGGGAAAGTTCTCCTCTGGTCACTATGTGTTGATGACATTGTTAACATAGTGAGTGGTAAGCTTCCTATCATCACTATTTCTAGTAAAACTGTAAATGTATTTATTTTATATGCATTTCTGATTCTACTAGACATAACGACTAGAGGAAATCATGCCAATATGTTTCTGATGTCACTAAAGCATAAAGAACCAGAACAAATCTTACATTGTCTCAAGATATAAAAGGAAGAGCGTCAGATCTAATAGAGCTGACAAAAATGATTCCCAACTCTATACACTAACCACTGAGATCTTTATTTCATGAAAACAAAATCTCTCAGATCACAGTGATTAATTGTCAATTGGGCAAAATACTGGAGGGCAACCCATGCTGGTAGAGCCATACCCAGCATGAGTCAGTGGGCTGGACTTTCCTCCATTATCCCACCCCAAATCAGATGGAATAACAGGGATAATTGGGCAATGAGGCCCAGGGATGCTTCCCCACCCTGATTTCCCTCCGTCTGCCCCCACTGATACCACTGCTAGCTGCCCCCTACTGACCTACTACACGCAAATGCCAGTGGGAAGGCTGGGCCTAGATTGCTGCCCATTTTCCTCCTGTCTACCACTATTACTGCTGCTCCCCAGGGCCGCCAGGAGAAGCCTGCCGGTAGTACCTGGGGCAGTGATGAGAAGGCCCTGAAGTCCCTGGATAGAGGAAGAGGGCTTAGTAGAACCCACAGTGTAATAACAGGAAAAAGTTGGGCCCAGAATTTGCGGTCAGTGGAGAAGCAAAGGCAATCTTGCGATCTCTGTGCTGTGAAGTTCGGGTTTTCCGACATTCAATTTAAATTGACGGAGTATAGTGGGGATCCCCTCGTGCAAGCTGCTGTGACGTCAACAAGCTGTCGAAGCAGCCAATCAAAACACACAATTCTCACAGAAAGCGAACAAGGAAGTGACAAAGCTCTTAAAATTCTAACTTTTTAGAAATGTTAGAGAGAGCAAAACAAAGATTGGAGCTCTCACATGGGGAAAAGGCAAACCTGAAATAAAGATGGACAAACTTTAATAAAAAAAGATTATTTTTATTAAAATGGATAAATTTGACACTTCACAAAATTAAAATTAGTTTTTCAGGCCCATAACCTTTGTTTTGCAGTCAATAGGTTGTTAAACCCCAGTTACACCTAATCCCTTTGAATCTAACTTTTAGTGGGGAATTTAACAGCGTAATTACTGCGGAAGAGCCAAAGTTTTCGTCAGTTTCCATGGCCACGATTTTCCCTACCTCGGCGGGTCCATGGTGGGCGAGGTCGGTGGCGAGTCATGGCCCCGCTGCTGGCTCCATCCCAGCCTCCAACATGACTTTTCCCTGATTGGGCTTGTTAAACCCGCCCAGCGAGTTTCCTGGTCCAATTGAAGGAAGCGGGTCTGATGACGCCATTTGATAACGCGTCATCAGCCGGTTTTCTTAAAGGGACCATGCGCAAATTTACTTTGACATTTGTGCTGTCAGTGTTCTACAGCATTGAGGTGCTGCAAACACTGAGAAGCACTGCACAGAGGTGCACGGCTGCATCCAGGCTCTCCCATGACTCCCTCCATTTTCTTAAGGAGGGAGTCACAGCACACAGGGAGGTTCTCTTCCCTTCCAATGGGCGGAAGAGACCTCCCCAGGAGACCAACGCAGCCTGGTTGCACATTGCACAGGAGGACACAAGCAGGGATGTCATAATGAGGACCAGGCTGCAGTGGAGCAAACCTTTCAATGATCTCAATAGATCACGAAATGTTACTGCAAAGCCACACTCAACCTCATCCTGCTGTGCCACTCATCACATCCTCATCACTCTGCCTTCCCTACCCTACTCCTGCACACCCTTACTCACACCAACGTACCTTGCACCTTCACCCATCCCTCTCTATCTACATTATCACTTCCCCATCTCACTAGCCACCCCTCATACTCACCCTCATCCTAGTCCAATCATACCAAGTAACAACACACAAGGGTAGGCACTTGTGTGTTTTAGCCAATGCTCATGTGAAGTTTCTGTTAATGTGCTGTCAAACATTGAAATCTTTATTTTCAACACTTTGCGTTCTTGGACAGATTTATGTGCACCTTTGGAAGTGGCTTAGTGAGTTGCAGTGAATGGTGAGACATAATGGCACCCCGCCACCAGCCCCCCCCACCCCCCCCCACCAACCCCTGCATTGCTGATGAGTGTGAAAGGAATGGCTTGGGCATTGTAGGGATGCTTTATGTTGTTGGTGTGGGGTGTTGCCAACCTGACACATCATGTGGCAGCCAAGGTGTACAGCATCAAGTGAAGTAAATGTGGCCATGGTGAGGCCATCCCTGGCGTCCTGGGCAGCAATATGATCAGGTGCTGATGCCCTGTGTCCTGTGCAGCATCAGGTGATTGTGGAGAAGGTTGGTGTGGTTGTTGGTGCTGCTGGTGTGCCCGGTGATGCTGGTGTTGTGGCTGATCATGGTCAGATTCTGAGGACCAAGGTGAGAGAGTATAAACCGTACCCATGCTGATGGAATAGATGGCAGGTGAACTTGAGATGACAGAAGCAATCTGACAATGGTGAGAGAGTTTGTTCCAATGAGGTGACACTGGATAGAAAGTTTGCTCCAAACACTTGCAACCTGCATAAAGCTCAATCTGTCTTCCAAATGCAGTAAGCAACAGCTTCTGATCTTGGAAAGTAAACAGCTGTGAGATGGGAGCTTTTATAGCACATTTTAAGCTATCAAGAAATGAGATGACTCCATGGCCATTCAACTCCCGCCCAGCTTAACAGATGTGATCCCCGAGCAGCGTGGACCCTGTTGGTGAGTTGGTAAATTCCAAATGTGAGCTCAAAATTGTTGTTAATCCTCTGTTAGCAAGGTCATAATGACCTGAATTGCCTCCCCGGCCTCTGCATGTCGGGTCTGTTCAGCGCTGACAGACCAGACATTTAGTAAAGGCGCGTGGCGGCGGATTGACAGCAAGGTCCCGACCCACTGTCAAAAAAAAATCACTTTCCCACCCGAACCACCACCGAACGTGCCCGCTGACTCCCCGGAAAATCTCCCCCCTCCCCCCCCCCCCCCCCCCGCATGATTTGAGTGATTCCACTGATTGGCGGCTCAGTGCAGCCAGTGTCGGAGCAGTGAATTACAGACCGCAACTTCAGGATTTCCCAAATCCCGAAGTTGCGGTCAGTTTCAAAGGCGGAATGACAGCAAATGCTGCCAGTCTGCCGTCATCCGGACCAAAAATTCTGGGCCAAAAGCTTCTTGAAGATTGAAATATGCAAGAACTAAAATTATTTGAATGTAAGGAAATTGTTCTAGTGTGCTCCCAGAGAACTGTGTGGAATGACTTGGCCCCAATTCATAAAACTTCATGGAGCTTTCCCCGCGTAACTTTACTTGACTAATATGGGACTGGTAGTCTAATTAATACACCATCCCAGTTGCTGTCAAGTGCACTGTTCAAGCGTTGAAAAAGTAATTGCGGAAGTTATTCTGATAGTTTAGGTGGGGACTCTGTTGCAGAAAGGTAAAGGGGTATTTGCTGATCTGATTTTCAAGAGGCTGTGTTGTAAGGTGCACAGTGATTAATGTTTCCTGAAATAGAAAAGGGAGAAATATTACAGCCTAGTTTTTGAGATACGAGTGTATCCTGGCTTATCAGCTCCTTGCATTCCATTTTAATCCTTAATTGTGGTGAAGACAAGTTATTCTGGAACCTCTTTTCCTAAAGTTTTTGAGAGCTGCAGTGACATTTCTTTGTGTGTCACTGGAATAGATGCCCTATTAGGACAACTTGTAGTCTAAGTTGATATGTATAATGTCCATGTAATGTGAGAAGGTTTGCTGCATACAGTAGCAGTTTGACGTTGAGGGAAAGCATATCCGTTTTTACATCACAGAACAATGGAAATCTGCATAATATAAAATACTGATTTAAAATTTTCCAATTAAATCTGAAAGATGATAACCTAAAGAATAGGAAGCGGATAGAAAAGCCAGGCTAGGCAATGGGTTAACTGAATCCTGTAATGCTAGAGAGCCAATTTTGGCACAAAATAGCTGCAAAAAGAGTTTGGGCGTCACAAGCTAATGAAATGACAACTGTAATTACAGTTTACTCCCAATATAAAATATTTTAGATTTGTACACTTATTAGTTGTAGTACACTGTGCGCTTGTGAGAGCTTTGGATAGCTGGAATCAAAATTCAGCCTTTATCCTCTCAAATGTCATTGACACCAAATGAAATCCTGAAAGAATGACACACTGCTGCCCCCTATGGGTACAAAAGCAAAATACTGCGGATGCTGGAAATCTGAAATAAAAACAGAAAATGCTGGGAATACTCAGCAGGTCAGGCAGCATCAGCATCTTCACATTGTCCATCTTAGACTCTTCCCTTCCCTTCCTTGACTTCTCTGTCGCCATCTCTGGGGATAGGCTATTGACAAACATTCACTACAAGCCCACTGACTCCCACAGCTACCTGGATAACACTTCCTCTCACCCTGCTTCCTGTAAGGACTCTATTCCATTTTCCCAGTTACTCCATCTCCGCTGCATCTGCTCTGACGATGCCACCTTCCGTACTAGTGCTTCCGACATGTCTTCCTTTTTCCTCAACCGAGGATTCTCCTCTACTGTGGTTGACACGGCCCTTGACCGTGTCCGTTCTATTTCCCGCACTTCTGCTCTCACCCCTCTCCATCCCTCCCAGAACATGATAGGGTTCCCCTTGTCCTCACCTTTCACCCCACCAGCCTCCACATTCAACAGATGATCCTCCACCATTTCCGCCACCTCCAGCGTGATCCCACCACCAAACACATCTTCCCCTCACCTCCCCTTTCAGCATTCTGAAGGGACCGCTCCCTCCGCGACACCCTGGTCCACTCCTCTATCACCCCCAACACCCCTGCCCCTTCGCCCAGCACCTTCCCGTGCAAGCGCAGGAGATGCAACACATGCCCTTTTACCTCCTCCCTTCCCACTGTCCAGGGCCCCAAACACTCCTTCCAGGTGAATCAGCGATTTACTTGTACTTCTTGCAATTTAGTATACTGTATTCGCTGCTCACGATGCGGTCTCCTCTACATTGGGGAGAGCAAACGCAGATTGGGTGACCTGCTTTGCGGAACACCTCCGTTCAGTCCGGAAGGGTGACCCTGAGCTTCCGGTCGCCTGTCACTTTAATTCTCCGCTCTACTCCCACTCAGACCTCACTGTCCTCGGCCTCTTATACTGTTCCAATGAAGCTCAATGTAAGCTCGAGGAACAGCACCTCATCTTTCGATTAGGCACTTTACAGCCTTCTGGACTCAACATAGAGTTCAACAATTTCAGACCATAACCTCGGCCCCTATCTTTATTTTCCATTTTTTTCCCTCTCTCTCACATGGCAGCTACCAGTGCCATTTACACTTCATCTAGAGCCATCTTTTGTTTCTTAACTTGTCCCATTACCATCTCCTTTTGCCTTGCACCATCATCCCTTTTGTCTCTTAATCTCTCCTACCTTCCATCCTATCACAGACCTTCCCTTTTGTTCTTTCCTCCCCTCCCCCCTCTCCCTGCCCCTGCACTTGCTTAAAAACCTGTTCCATCTCCAGCTTTTTCCAGTTCTGACGAAGGGTCGTCGACCTGAAACGTTAACTCTGTTTCTCGCTCCACAGATGCCCCCTACGGGTCACTGTTTAAAAATACAGCAGTAATTTGTAGCCTTGGAAGAACTTATATGTTTTTTTAAATCAAGTTTTCCCCTTTATTTCCTTTAAAAAAAAATCTATTTTTGAGATCTGAAAGAAGGAAAAGTGTTAACATAAGAGTTTGCACTTACATGCTAGCTGTAAGTGCTATTAAATATAAACAGCCAGATCTTCCCAGAGGTACACCGGAGGCCCACAGCTGCATGGAGCCAGGTTTGTGATAAGAATATAAGAGCACAAGAATCCATAACTAAAAAGAGATATAGATCACGCTTGTGTCTTCTGATGTCCCTAGTGTTATCTGAATGAGATCAGTGGAAAGCAAGGACATATTGTTTTCATAGCTCATTATCACAGCTTCAATAAACTTCCTGATATGTTACACGACAGAACAAATGTGATATTTTTTTCAAAAGAAAGGGGGAGGGATGCTAGAGTATGCAGAGTAGTTCAAATAGTAACATTCTCTTCTAATATTGGGAAATTAAATAAATGTTTACAAAAACTCCAGCCTTGCAGAGAATATTTCAAACATTGTGTTATTTTCCGACCCCCATTTCAGTTCTCTGGACTCGGGAACAAGCTGTTCAGCTGATGTCAGCAAATGGTTCCACAGAGAGTATCACTCGCATCCTTTTTCATCCTGGATGCCAGTCAGGAGGCATCAGTAATGGCAGAGTTTTTTTTAAATTTGTTTTTCAATTAAATGGAATGATTAGAGCTTGAAGACAAAAAGCTCCTCGCAAAATTACAGAAGTAGATTCAAACTGATGAATTAAAAAAGGAATTCTATGAGAATTAAACAACTTCCATAGAAAAATAGAATATCATGATTAAAGTTGATGGAGCCAGGAGTTCTTTGTCTTTATAACTGTTCAGAAAGAAACTTCAGTCATCGAGCCAGCTATGCACACAATAGGATTGGTTTGCAGGATTTGTCACAGGCCCAAGGGGGATAATCCCAAACTGGGTTCAGAATGATGGTCACCCAGTTCCATCTTTCGACGTACCTACCCAAATGCAGATTCCTCAGTGTGTGTGTGGTGGGGAAGGTCTAACCTGAGTTTTTGTGTATTATGTATGAGGGATAAATTGTACTACAGTATCATTTTGTAGTTAATTGCGAAACTAAGTAAAATGTTAAACTCAGTCTTCATAGTAATTCTAATATCTTAAAATATTGCTTCAAGTATTCGTATTGAAAATGATTAAAAGTGTGTTTGTAGTAAAATATGCTAGAAGTGGCAGAAATTAGACCAATGTCAATGTATTTTAAAAATGAGAAGTCGCACAACACCAGGTTATAGTCCAACAGTTTTATTTGAAATTACGAGCTTTCGGAGCTCTGCTCCTTCTTCAGGTACAGGTACAGTGAGGGAATACAAATCGATTACACAGTATATAGAGACAGAGAACAATGTGTCTGCAGAGATACAATCCATCAGGGACACATCAAAGACACATCAGGGTACAGCTAAGACAATGAGGTGGGTCACAGGGGGTCCAACGTGTCAAATGCTGCCGTCTGCAGTTAAGCTTTTAACTTTTTTTTAAAAACTGGAAAAACAGACAGCGATGTCGAGTCACGTTCTGTAGCATGACATGAACCCAAGATCCCGGTTGAGGCCGTCCTCATGGGTGCAGAACTTGGCTATCAGTTTCTACTCAATGATTTTGCATTGTCGTGTGTCTCGAAGGCCGCCTTGGAGAACGCTAACCCGCAGATCCGAGGCTGAATGTCCTTGACTGCTGAAGTGTTCCCCGACTGGGAGGTAACAATCCTGCCTGGCGATTGTTGCGCAGTGTCCGTTCATACGTTGTCTCAGTGTCTGCGTGGTCTCGCCGATGTACCATGCCGCGGTGCATTCTTTCCTGCAACGTATGAGGTAGACAACGTTGGCCGAGTCACATGAGTATGTACCATGTACCTGGTACATATCTGGTAGCAGAGCTCCGAAAGCTCGTAATTTCAAATAAAACTGTTGGACTATAACCTGGTGTTGTGTGACTTCTCATTTTTGTCCACCCCAGTCCAACACCGGCATCTCCGCACATTGTATTTTAAAAGCAATGTTTAATTTTTTTTCAATTGAGAAGTCTAAGTACAATACAGGGTTATCTATATGGACTTACTTATTCATAGGATAAAAAAACTGTTTTCCATAGTTATCCCTTAAGTATAGACTATTAAAGTCAGAAGCAAGGCAAAAATCAATAGCAGGTGCATTAAAGGAAACTCCAGCCTTGAGACAGCGTGGATTTAAAATTTTATTTGGGCTCATGAAGGTGAAGGATGTTTTGGTGCTGGGAAATGGAACTCTTCCCATTTCAGGCCCTCAGGGCCAGCATCAAATACTCCCAGGTCAGGTATAGTGCAGTCGGATGCAGAGTAAAGATCTCTCTACTCTCTCCCAAGCAATGTACCTTAGCTCCAACCTCATAACAGCAGCCCCTACTGCACCAGTGTGACATTTTCTAATTTCCCACAACAGCCATTTTGTAGCCTTTCTGGGTAAGATTGCCAATTGGTGCCAAATTAGGGACAGTTTTACACTTAAAAACAACCCCAAAATATCTGAAAACAAAAACAGAAAAAACTGTAAATACTCAGCATCAGTGGACGTTTACAGGCCTTGGGACTCTTCCTCACGACTAGGAGGTGTAGGCCCATGCCCACTAGGAATTTGATTGAGACTGTCCCAACTCATTTCACATAGGACCCTATGAACAGAACAATCCTTCTATACATAGTTATTAGCAGAATTATTTTTATCATTCTGCATATATGATAAAAACAGCTTTCAAAATGGATGCTTTCCAGATATTTGGCAACAGCCACTAACTCCTTGTTGACTGCAATTATGTTTTAAAGACGTCTCCACTCAGCGGCACTGGGGCAGTGTGGTCACCCACCTGTCTTGGCTGGGGATGGTGCATGTCCAAGAAAGAGCAAAAGAATAAGGAATACATAAAAAAAAAGACAAATACACCCCAATCCAATTCAGTTTTCTTATAAGATGAAGCACATGATATCTTATGTTTTCTCACTGGTCCATGGAAGGAACAAGAAAATGAGAGAAATACTGGCAGGGTGATGGAGGCAGAAATGACAAAACATTAAGGGTCAAATTTTGCGGTCAGCGGCAAAGAAACTGCCCCAGCTGTTTGTTACACTTGCACTTGTCCATAGACTTGCTATGGGCTTTTGCACCGGAAGTTCCTGTCAGCCAACTAGCTAAAAAGTTCAGCGCCCTCTACAGAGCATCTGGGACCTGTGTGAACAAGGAAAGCTACTGTGTACCTCCTTAATCCATCAGATTGAAGAATCGTTAATGAGCAGTGCAGAGTCTGAACCAGGAAGTATCAGTTAGAATATTGAATTCAGTATCAAATTAAGAGAAAGGAAACGTAAAAAAAGTTTTATTTAAATTTTAATGAAAAAATCTCCAACAATAATTAAGATCTGAAGGAATAAGACTCCAGATTTTGTTATTTTTCAGTGCCAGAGAGGTTGTTTGGCAGTAATTAAGACTTACCACGCCATTAAAAGGGTGCTTACACTGGAATGGACAAGCCCTAATTTTTTCTGGTGAGCTTAGTTCGTATTTATGAGATAAGTACAGCAACTTCATGGTGTTCAATGTATTTGAATGAGGAGCCAAACAGCGAGATTCCATTTTTGGGAAGCTTTTGGAGGAGCAGGGCATCTGGGACAGCAACTGCCAGATTTCTGCGTTTAACTGCGCATCTGCGGTAGTCGGAATTTGCTGTCTGATTTCCACGTAAATAATAAGCACTGTTAGCCTCATTGTTATTTCCACTGCAAAAATCGGCTCATTATGATGCAGTTATTCTCTTCCTAGCTCTTTTTTTAATAATGAATCAGGTCATTAGAAGGGTATACGTTTTGACTTTTCCCAGAAGCACTGCTTTCCAGTAAATTCTAAGGCGCTCCTAATGGTTGACATTAAAGTTACATGCAAGGGCTACTGTGCGGTTTCTAATGTGAAACTGATCTTTTGTAACAAGACCCACTGCAAAAAGCTAATTAACACGTTATCATCTTACACAATCTAGTCAGAGGAGAACTACTTTTCTTAGAGCTTTTGTTAGGAACATAGGAACAGGAGTAAGCCATTCAGCTCCTCGTACCTGTTCCACCATTCAATGAGATCATGGCTGATCTGTATCCTTACTCCATCCACCTGCCTTGGCTCCATATTCCTTAATACACTTGGCTAGCAAAAATATATATATCTCCAATTTTAAATTATTAATTGAGCTAGCATCTACTGCTTTTTGTGGGAGAGCTCTCCACGCTTCTACCACCCTCTGCATGAAGAAGTGTTTCCTAACTTCACTCCTGAATGGCCTGGCTCTGATTTTAAGCTTGTGTCCCCTTGTTCTCGACACCCCAACAGCAGAAAAAGTTTCTCTCTATCTACCCTATCAATTCCTTCAAAATCCTTAAACAGCTCAATTAAATCACCCCTTAACCTTCTATATTACAGGGAATACAAGCCTAGTTTATGTAACCTCTCCTCATAATCTAACCCTTGGAGCTCTGGTAACATTCTGGTGAATCTGCGCTGCACTCCTTCCAAGGCCAATACATCCTCTCTAAGATGCGGTACCCAGACCTGTACACAGTATTGCAGATGTGGTCTAACCAGGGCTTTGTATAGCTGTAGCAAAACTTCCTCCCTTTTATATCCTAGCCTCCAGATATAAAGGCTAACATTCCATTAGCCTTTTTGATTATTTTTTGTACCTGACATTTTAGTGATCTGTGTACATGGATTGGTAAATCTCTTTGCACCTCCACTGTTCCTAGCTTTTCACCATTTATTTTTACACCTCATTTTTGTTCCTGTTAAATCTCCAATGCTGTATACTTTCTTCCTCAGCCCTGATGCAGAAGGGATTCATCTTTAAACCATTGCTATCGTGTGTCTTAAATTTGAAGCTGCACTTGTGATCAATGGGCCCGATCATAACTCGGAGGTGGGTTCTGAGCGCGGGCGTGGGGGTGGGGGGGATAGCGGGAGCGAAACGCGGAAGAAATTTCGGCACGTTGGAATGTCCGATTTCCACATGGATACCTAATTATCATTTTACTTCTGAGTTTCATGTCTCCAATGTGTGTTAGCAGGTGTGATGCACACCCCCGCATGAAGCAATCTCAACTCGACTATTTAATGAGCCAATTCAAAGATGGAATTTGGAGGAGTTGGGAGTCGGAAAACTTACAAGATGGACTCAGGACGTTCAAAAGCTGAGCCATGTATTAATGATGCCTCATTTGATGTATTGCTGGGTGCAGTAAGGAACAGAAAGGAGATAATTTTCCACAGCAAAGGGAAGAAGAAACCTGCTGCTGTCACCAAGAATGTGTGGCTTAGAGGTGGCTGAGGAGGTCAGCAGCAGGAGTATTATGCCCTGTACCAGGAAGTGGTTTATTGACCTAAACAGGTCATGAAAGGTGAGTACAGTTGCAAATTCACCCACATCCTGTATTGCACACCCCGCCCCTCACTCTGTCTTGTCAAGCGTACTCCATCACATCACGCCTCACAGCCACTTAAGTTTCAAGAGCGCTCATCATTCACTTTCTAACCTCTCCATTTATTCATACACCAATGCCACTCACCCCAATCCTTATGCAATGTGATGCATCTGCCTGATAGTCACCCTCACCGAATGCACTGCATCCATCGGGTGAAAACATGCCTTACAGACACTCATGGGTCTGTTGTTTCCCCATTGCAGGAGAAGTGAGCACAAAACACAAGGGAGAGGGAGAGGATCAGCGGTGGCCCGCCATAGATAGTGCAGCTGAGATCATCAGAGGAAGACAGCCATGGAGATCAGTGGCATATCTGCGTGATCATCAGAGATGGAGAGATTGGGACCTCGCAGCTGCCTGGTGACAGAATTAAATATCTCCGACCGACATCTCTTACAAGACTCAGTCATGTTGACTTGATTTCAGCAATGAGTGAATTATGATCATCTTAATTATGCTAAGTAGCAACATTTTTACATTGCCATTACTAATTCATATCCGTCTCTTCTCTCCTCCAGGGCCTTCACATGTAGGGCAGCAGTCTGGGGACTTTCCAGACGACGATTCCTCAGGGGAGCTGATTCCTGCCGAGCGTGTACCGTCACAGGACTCGTGCTTACCAGGCACTAGTGCAGACAGGCACACTTTGGTGGGTCCTGTTACACAGTTAGTTGGGTTTTCACTTGGTGACCCACAGTTCACAAGTCAGCACGAGCAGAGAGTGGTGGCAGGGACAGCTGTGGAGACTCTGCATCGGAGGGCAGAGCCCTCTCTGAGCTCTGCTCAGCTGGGCACAGATGCTGAACCCTGGGAAGCCATCGATGGAAAGGATAATCATAGAGGGACAGCAGCAAATCTGCGAGGTACTGGCAGTCCTGCCATGCACACTGTCCACAGTAGCAGACAGGATGGAAGAGTCCAGCTAAAGCATTAGTGGATTGATGTCGCAAGTCATTGCGAGAATGCCGCCTTCCATGGATAGACTGGTCTCCTCTGTGGAACTCCAATCATGGCAATCAAATGGGCCCATGCAGGCCATGACCATGGCCATACAGACTTCTGATGACACCATGTGTGCTGCTTTAAACAGGATGACAGATACCTCAGCAATGCTTCACAACATGTCACTGATCTACACCAAGCTGCTTCCTTGCAGAGAGGTAGGAGTGTTGTACTGCTGACCTATGAGAGGGATGATGGCGAAAGGGGACATGGAAGTGGGACATGCTGCCTCCTCTCCCGATGGCCGAGTCTTCCCTTGCACAGGTGTAGGTGGAGTAATCTTTGGCAGGGCCCTCACGGGCTCCAACACCCAGAGGTCGTCAGCCAAGAGCATCTCAGCAGTCAGAGCAGGGATCTGAGCAGCCTGCCTCAACCTCTGCTGAAGCTACAGGGATTGCACCACATAGGCATGGTAGGCAAAGGAAAAGTAAAACATTGTAGCTCACCAAGGATATGCACATGGGTTTTTGTGAAAATGTTGGCCCAGAAATTAGACTTCGATGGTTGCCGCGGGGGTAAGGATCCGGCGCGATATCGCACTCCGCGCCTGCCTTTATGTTTCGGGCCCACACGAACTTCGGGTCCCGGGCCTCTCCCTGGTGCCGGCGCGCAGTGCTTGCGTGTCCCAGAGGCGCAGTTAGTGCGATGCGACCTCTGGGATCAGGTGGGCCATGGAGAGCCAATGGCAGCACACCATCTTTCATTCATAGTTTTGACAGGAAGAGCTGTCAAAACTATGAATACAAATTGCCCCCAAAAGAACAGCTAAACCTCAAATAAATTAAAAAAAAACCCATCACATTAATAAAATAACTATAGTTAAATAAATTAACCACTTTAAACAAAAATT
Source organism: Squalus acanthias (assembly GCA_030390025.1). NCBI lineage: Eukaryota > Metazoa > Chordata > Chondrichthyes > Squaliformes > Squalidae > Squalus > Squalus acanthias. Next base: position 52,753,969 of record CM059429.1, read on the forward strand.
TAAATTTTTGAAAAAATTTAAATTCTTTTTAAAAGTTATAAAAATAAACTTACCTTTCTTTAAAGTCTCTAAAAAAGATAAACTTGTTGAAAATTTTTTAAAATAATACTTAATTAACTACTTACCTTGTTAAAAGGGGGTCTTACGCCTCCTTTCTTCATGTGTAAAATCTTCAATACTTACCCTCGCGTTGAAACCTGAAAAAAAACCTAAGTGTGCTGCGTGCGCACAGCCTGTAGTGCGCACGCGGTTCACCTCGGAACCGCCCCCTTCGCAATATCGGAAGTGCCGGTTTCCCGCGCATGCGCAGTGCATGCAGGAAACCGGCACTTCGGGACCGAATACGCGAGAGTACACAATGCGTACTCTCCCGTATTCAGCCGAAGTTTTGGGCCAATATGTTATTAAGTTTCCTTTTTTTTAATCAAATCACATAAAATTTATTAATTTGCACTACTTTGCCGTGTTCACCATTCTTGCCTGCCGAATACCAACTTGGGGTTTCAGTTGCTTGGTGATGAATGTGGAGACATGAATTGACTGAGGCCAATTGGTGGATATGCAGTGAGTGGATGGTTGGTTACAGGACTGCTTTGTGTCACTGGGGGTGGGGTGGGAAAGGGGGCGGGGATGTGATAGTTACTTTGGTCCAGTATGAGTGTCTAACAACCTTTGAGCCAGGGCATCCCTGGCATCCCGAGCAGCAATGTGAGCGGCTGGTCTGGCATTGGGTGCCCCATCTTCCTCCTTGTCCTCTCCATTGGCATCCTCGTCAGATGATGAGTGATGAGCGGCTTATTCCACCTCCACCTCTAGTCCTCGTTGCTGTGCTGTGTTGTGCAGAACACAGCACACAACGATTATCCGAGAGACCCTCGTTGGTGAGTACTGAAGGCCGCCTCCAGACCTGTCCAGGCACCTGAAGCACATCTTGAGCATACCGATGACACATCTGGTTATGATATGGCTGTTACGGTAGAACTCTTGGGGTTCATTGGTGGGGTACCTCAGAGGTGTCATCAGAAAGTTTGAAGGGGGTATCCTTTGTTGCCTAGCAGCCACCCTTTAAGGGTACTTCCAGGTATGAACATATCAGGATGCTGACGCAATATGAAAGCATCATGGCATCTCCGAGGGAATCTGGTGCGGACCTGTATGAACTTTTTCTTGTGGTTACAGACTAGCTCAACATTGATGGAATGAAATCCCTTGCGGTTGACGAATAGTTCTGGTTGATCTGGAGGTGCTTGGATTGCTACATGTGTGTAATCGATGGCACCCTGTACCCGTGGGAAGCTAGCCAGAGACGCGAATCCGAGTGCCCGCTCATTCAGTCTATTGTCATCACAGGGAAGTTTACATAACTCCCAGCCCTGCCAAACAATCCATCTATCACCTGCCTTACGCATTTATGTGCAGCCGACTGGGAGACCCTCAGGAGTCTCTGGTAGCAACCTGGAATGAACCAGAGGCAAAGAAGTTGAGGGCGGTGGTGACTTTCATAGCCACTGGTAATGCGTGGCTACCAGGTCCAGCAGGGAGCAGGTCTTCTTCTAGGAGGCTGCAGATCTCTGTGGCCACCTGATGTGACATTCTCAACCTCCAGAAGCACTGCTCTTCCGAGAGGTCAAGGAAGCTAAGCCTCTGTCTCTATACCCTGTTACATGGGTAGTGCCTTCTGTGAACTTGATCTCTCTGTTGCTCCCCTCCCTGTTGTCCAGCTCTCTGTTGTCCATCTGTAGCTCCCTCCACAGCATGCCCCTGCTGCTGATGATGCTGATTGTCTTCCTCGTCTGAAGTCCAATCTAAAGCAGCCATGGCACCGCCCATCTGATGATGTGTGTGTGAAGGCCTCCAAACTGTACAAATAAGTCTCTCACAACAAATACTGTCACCAAACCATTTCCCAAAGGGAACGGAGAAAGCAGCTGTGAGCACTGAGCCTTTATTAATCTCGGGACTCCTGACCTTTCATAGCTCCATAAAGTGCCGCTCAATCTTGCCTTCGTTTTAATGGCGACTTTCCCAAACCCCGGGAAACCTGTGCAGGAAGCGTTAAGTTCAAATTGTGCCGAAAATCTCATAACTGGCCCCAATTTAAATATTAAAATCACCTAACCTGTCTCTCCAGAGGGGGTTACTCACAGCACCCAAACCCTCCGTGGTTAAACAGGAATTGGTGCATTCGCAGCAGGTTGCATTCTGGTTTTAGGTATTTGCTAATTTAACCACCCACCCCGCCGACCCTCTCCCGCCCATTGTGGGGGGGGGGGGGTTAAAATTCCCCCCAATTAATCCAAAATATATAAAAAATCATTAGAACAAGAACATTTTAACCTGAATTTAAAAAGAGGTCTCTTATCCAGAAACCCCCCCTTCCCTCCAACCCCACAAGATATGGAACACAATGGGAGCAGTAATTCAGGGAATGGTGTCATATAAACACAGTGCTTCACTCCAGGGAGTCAGAGTAATCATCACCAACCCATCGCTTCACACATGGACTACTTAGCATCAATGGACCAATGCGGATATGCACATTGATCAGCTCAACAGTTCCTAACACAGCAAGTCTTTCTTCAGTCTGTTTCAAGCTCCATAGCAAGACTCTCCTTTCTCTCACATTCTTCCTTCACGGTCTAGACTGCTAACATCTTCACATTTTCAGTCAGTGTGATTGTTTGATAAACTGAGATGTGCCTTACCAGCCAACCCTTCCCTGGGAAATGGAATATTTTGCTCTGGCTGATGAGCAGTGAAAATAAGCTATTCAATCACAATCAAGAGCAGGATTCATTCCACTGGGAGTCTAGTGCCCAACCATTACAGAGACCATACTGCCCCAGCAATGCAGCTCATGTGGGAGTTTTAGCAATTACAATTTTTTCTACTTCTTCATCTGGAGCCAATATACATATCTTTGCATCATCACAAGAGAGATTTGTTTAAAATGCATATTTCAACTTCCCCACTGGCTCAATTAGACAGGCCAGCAGATCAGAAGGTCCCAGGTTCAATCCCCAGTGTTCTGAGTTAGCTGAACTCAGTTGGCACAATGATAGGGGCACCATATTGCCCTCAGTGCCCTGTGCTACGAAAGGAAATCAGTCAGGATTTCCACTTTATTTGCCATCTATTGGACTTCCACTCAAACACATGAGTTCCTAATATCACACAACACAATTTCAACCCTTCAGTTTAAATATGGTATAATACCAGGACCCATATGCATCCTGTCATTTGCCCACCCATCCATACCTTCTCAACTGTATATATAAGCAAAAATGGACTTACCTGGAGATGTCAGACAGCAGTGTACACCGAGCTAAGATTCAGCAGCAAGCTACATACTGGAATCTGATCGACAGCCAAACTCCAGGACTGGCATGGCACTCAAACTGCCCGTCAAGATCACTTCAGCTCTCAATTTTTATTTCTCAGGCTCATTCCATGCCATTACAGGGAACATTAGCACCATCAACCAATCCGTAGTGCACAGATATATCAAATGAGTGAATGATGCGTTGCTTAATAGAGTTAGGAACTTCATTACTTTTCCCATAGACAACTGGCATGAAAAGGCACTGCACTTCTCTTCAAATTGCAGGATTCCCCAGAGGCTGCCTGCTATCGGGTAATCAGGAAATTTCCAAGTGCCCACGATCACAGTCACTGGTTTCTGATCCCCAATTAGGAGCAGTATTTTAGTGGTAATTCAATTAAATCGAATGATCAATGCAGTACACTTTTAACGACTGTGAGGAGGGAGACGGTACGAGTTTAATACAGCGCGGGGAACCCGAGTGGTGGCAGCGGAGTATCGTGTGAGAGGGCCGGAGCCAGTTTAATACAGGGTGGGGAACATGAATGGCGGCAGTGGAGTATTGCAGTAGAGGTCCAGAGCGATTATAAAGAGCCCGGAGCTGACCAAGGTTCCGTGGAGCAGAAGGCAGTCCAAGGGGGGAGGAGCAGAATAGTAAGGTTGTAGTTATAGGGGATTTGATAATCAGGGAGATAGATAGCATCCTCTGCAGTCATGAACAAGAGTCCCAAAAGATGTGTTGCCTACCTGGTGCCAGAGTAAGGGATTTCTTGAAGCAGCTGAAAAGGAACTTGGAAAGGGAGTTGGGTGGGGGTGGGTTTAGAACACACTATTTGCTGTAAAAGCTGACCAAATTTTACCATCATGCTTCGCGAGGACAAAGACTGGTGCTGTGAGAACTTTGCAAAATAAACTGTTTGACTTGTAAGCTGTAAAAGCTGCCAATTGTCTTTCAACAGATATGGAAAACAAGCTTATTGAAGTTCTGTGGGAACAGACTATTGACTGTGAAATCCGTGCAATAACAGAAACATCTTCAGACTATGGAAATTACCTAGCCTTGAAGGCCCACAGTTGCCTAATGGACTAGTGATGAGGGTCTGGGAAACAACTGCCGACCATTATGCCGTATAGTTAGGGACACGTACGCAGTGGGAGGGTTGCCAAATTTTGGGGTATAAAAGGTGCAGTCGGGAGAGGCGACCTGGTCAGTTGGCAGTTAAAGTCGTATGTCTAGTCACAGTCGAATTGACCACTCGCTGGTGTAGTACGTATGTGGTTTTGCTTATAATCACCTGAGCTTAAAGTAAATGATTTTAGATGCTTGCTTGTAATAAGTACATGAATTGAGTACAGTTTGTATTCTGGTAATTACTTGTAACCTCTTGCTGAATTTTAAGTAAAAGAAGTTTCACAGATTCATTGGGTTTTGTGTTGTCTGTTCGATGGGTCTGAACTTTGGAAACTGTTTGACGGGGCGAGGGGCGATTTCCACACCTCTTACGGGGGCGGGGGGTGGGGGGGAGACCAGTTGTCATGGTCCATGTCGGAACACAGAGAAGGTTCTGCTAAGGGAGTATCAGGAACTAGGAGCTAAATTTAAAAGCAGGACCTCAATGGTGGGAATCTCTGGATTACTACTTGAGCCACATGAAAATTGGCATAGGGATAAACAGATCAAGAAAGCAAATGCACGGATGACAATCTGTGTGAATATGGATCTCTCACCTTCAGCACATTTGCTCCAGTAAGATCTGTGTTGCCCATTGGAAAAATGAACTGTCCTGTTGTTGGAATAATTAAATGAAGATATCTGCAATTTCCTATTATGTAATGATTATGCTCTGCTGTCAGTTGTGCCTCTTTAAACTGCTGCAGGCCTTTGAGGCCTATTTGAGAATGTGATTTCCTGACCATTAATGGGTAAACTCCCAATGAGAGGCATTATTGACACTGGGGGCTCGATTTTAATTCCCGAGGCGGGTTGGAGTTGTGTTGCGTGGTGGGCGGGTTCGGGAGCCGCTTCCGGCGGGAACAGCTGCAGAGTTGCGATTTTTATTAAACTACCTTGTTAATTTCATGGAGGCGCGCTGACCGGTCCAATGAGTGGGATCGGGTCGGCTGGCCGCCTCTGATGACGTCATAATAACAGCTGCTTTTAAAGCTGCCTTCCAGTCTGAGCCTTTCCATTGTGGTTTCCTGCACTTCTTTTCAAAGCTATGACTTGTTCCAGAGGCAAGGCAGCGCCTCGTTTTAATGATGAGTCCCTCCATGTTCTTGTGGATGCTGTCAGAGGGCGCAGGGTGATTGTCTTCCCTCCTGATGGCCGGAGGAAGCCTCCTCAGCAGACCAAGGCGCCTGGCTGCGCATTGCTCAGGAGGTGAACGCAAGGTGCATTTATGCACGCTCATGGATCCAGTGCCGCAAAAGGCTTAATGATCTTATGAGAACATCAAAAGTGAGTGTCCCATCTCACTTGTCTTCACTCTGCTTCCCTTCTCTTCTCATCATCAGCACTCTGCTTTGGAAGCCTCCTCCTTCACATCCCACCTTACTCTTACTTCCCGTGCACCCTTTCCTATCCATCTCTGTCTCTGCACTGAATCACTTCATCATCCTGCCTATGCACCCTTAGACTCGCTCTCACTGTCATGCAGTGACAACAACTATCAACGCACAGGGAGCTATCTTCCTCTTGGCACCTTACCCCATCTTCGTCTCCCTCAAAGCTTCTATGGTAGGGATTAATCACACTCACTCCATCACTGTGGCTGAAACACTGCTTGTGTCCCTCCTTGCAGGAAAAGATAGCCCACAATAAGAGGGAGAGAGCAATGACTGGAGGAGGAACACCTACCCTAGCCACATTGACCAGTGCTGAGGAGGCTGCAAACGAGATTGTTGGAGGTGGCGAGGACCTGGAAGTGGGTGATGGTGAGACGGAACACTAGAGGAAGCTGGTGACATAATAGAGTTTCATCCCTCTCAGAAAGCAATGCAATATGATGTTCATAGAGAATCGCTTTGTATCATCTGCTCAAAAGGATGTGTCTGCTACATCAATATCAGATGTCTAATTCAAGCCTTTACTCTCCCACAGGACCATCGAGCGCCCCCCTCCCCACAATCCAGGACGAAGACCCGGACATCTTCTCAGAGGAACCTGAAGCCTCTGAGGGACCAGCGTCACCAGGTCTCAGCGCACCCAGCACCAGCGCAGCAACGCACACCTCGGTGGGGGCCATCGCGAGTTAGAGTAGTGTTGCCACCTGGTCTATCACAGTGCACAAGTGAACATCAGCAGATGGTGGAGACAGTGACAGCAGTGGAGAGTCCTCGGCGGAGGTCGCAGGACTCTCCTAGCTCTGCTGAGCTGCATGCAGACGCTGTGCCTCTGGGGCCATCCAGAAAAAGAACGGTTCGTGAAATACAGGAACAAGTGCAGGTGTCTCTGGAAGGGTTTGCCTCCAGGGTTAGTGCGAGTGTGGAGAGAATGGAGGAGTCCATCTGTAACATCAGCACTGCCGTGGTAGAGGCAATGGTGCATGAACGCACCACCATGGATAGGATGGCAACCTCCGTGGAAAGGCTGGCTACCTCAGTGGAAAGGATGGCTACGGCCATGGAGGAAATAAGTCGCCAGAGTCAGGAAAACATGGTGACTGTTCAGAATAGAATAACATCTCTGGAGGAGCGATGGGCAGCTATTGAGCAGAGAGACCAGAGCTTCATGGATGTCGTTTTGAGGAGGACTATCAGTGCAGATACGGGTCCTCATGGCCCCCCTGAAGTGCAGCAAGGTGCTCTCCTGCCACTTGCCAGCACTGAGGTGCGGCTGACCCATGAGAGGTATGTTGTTGGCAGGACAGAAGGAAGTGTGGGCTCCTCTCAAAGCACTCGCACGACCATGCCACTACAGAGCCCTCAGTCAGAGACCCACTTTGCAGAGACAACTTAGATGGTTGTTTCAGTCCCTGCACAGCCGCAGGAAGAGCAGACTGTTGAAGAGCCCTCCCAGGCTCCCAAACCCAGAGGACGCCCGCCAAAGGCATCTAAGCAGGTGCAGCATCCTAGTTAGCAAGGTGCCTCTACATCTGCTGAAGCCACAGAGGAAGCACCACGTAGAAGCACGCATAAGAGAAAGATTAAGCACCTATAGTCACAAGGGGACTCACTTGGGTGATGTTTCTTTTTTTCCTGACTGGGTATATTTTGTCATGTGTTAAAGATAAATTATGTCAAACAGTTGATTGTGTGGCCTATGTGTTCTTGGAAATGGCAAAAGCGTATTGAGGGCTCAGGGCGACTTGCATTTGTAATGCTGATGGTAAAAATGATAGGAAATAAGAAGGTATAGCAGAGATGGAAGTATGACATTGGACAAGTGTCACCTGCAATTACAGAGCCATGTGGTGGCCACCTATGGTCGAAGAGTAAGCTTATGGTAGTGTGGCATGGCAGTGTGCATACCCTGGTTGACGGGCAGCAGTGAACTGGAGGGATGCTGCATTGGTCGCAATAGGGCATGCAAAACTCCCCTCGTCCTCCTCCTACTCCTCTTCCCAGGAAGATATGTGGTGAGCCACGGGGCTGCTACTCCTCCGATTATGAGGACCAGGATGAGGGGGCATAAATGTTTCCCATCCCCTTGCTATAGATTTCATTTGAGGCAACAATCTTGCAAGTGCACAGTCGAAGTGACCTGAAATATTTCCATCCATGACACACTGCAGATGGGTGTCAGCTTGGACAGTCAGAAGGTCAGTAGATGTGCAAAATGTTATCCCATACCTACAACAGCAAAGTTGTTGCATTTGAATGTCAGTCATGTTTCAGGGGCGCTTTTAAAGCGCTCCACCAATGCATACAAATCATGTCCTCCAGCAACTCGTCTCCTTGAACCTGGCCTGTTTCTGACTAGTCAGGAAACAGTAGCCAGAAGCAGGAAAATGGGAAACCACTATGAAAATAGGATTAGCAAGGCAGTTAACAGGCTGTTGGAGACGGGTCAGTTTGTGAGCGGCTAAACAGACACTCAGGAAAATCGGGTGGGGGCGGGTTGGGTGTCTGAAGCCACTTCTCCTGATTTTTTCCCGATTTTCCCAACAGGCCCGCCTCCTCAGGACTATTAAAATTGAGCCCTGAAGCTCACCTGCCATATGCAAATTAGCCTGATTCCAGTAATAGAGACAGGTGCGCAAATTAAAGCCCCAGCCAAAATTGAGCCTGTGGTCTGCTGAATTTGTTCATAAATAATTTGGTGCAGTCGTTCCCTGGCACCATATAGAACTTACTACCTGCAGCATCTACTGAAAGACAGAAAGGCTTCGAAGGCAGCTCTCCCCATGTGTAAATCCAATGTATGCAATTATCGGGCACAAAATGATACATTGCATCATGCTGCCAGTCTGTAAGGGTGACTTTCTATTAAAAATTTGCTTCTGTGAAAGATGGCTGTGAAACGCCTGTACTGCAGCAAATAGAGGATAGACGGCAACATAGTCTGCTCTATTTTTGGACCACAAACTATTTATAGAACTAAGGGGTCATTTCACACTTCTACAATCCCATTGGCCAGCTGTGTTTGGAGGGAGTCAGGGTTGAAGAATCTGGGCTACAATGTTGTGGTCCGACCTCTGACTCAAGCTCACTGTGAGTGCAGCTCCCCATTGGGAGTGCTGAATTGTGAAATTATCCTTTAACCTTATTGACATTTCCTGAAACTGCAGCCAGAATCCAAAGCTTAACATGTAATGTGTTAGATCAGGACCAAGACAAAGGAATAGAAACATAGAAGATAGGAGCAGGAGTAGGCCATGGCTGATCATCCAAATTCAGTATCCTGTCCCTGCTTTCTCCCCATATCCCTTGATCACTTTAGCCTTAAGAACTATATCTAACTCCTTCTTGAATATATTTAATGATTTGGCCTCAACTGCCTTCTGTGGTAGAGAATTCCACAGGTTCACCACTCTCTGGGTGAAGAAATTCCTCCTCATCTCAGTCTTAAATGGCTTACCCCTTATCCTTAGATTGTGACCCCTGGTTCTGGACTCACCCGCCATCAGGAACATCCTTCCTGCATCTAGTCTGTCTAGTCCTGTTAGAATTTTATAAGTTTCAATGAGATCCCCTCTCATTCTTCTAAACTCTAGCGAATATAAGCCTAATCGACCCAATCTCTCTTCATACGTCATCCCTGCCATCCCAGGTATCAGTCTGGTGAATTTCGCTGCACTCCCTCCATGGCAAGAACATCCTTCCTCAGATAAGACGACCAAAACTGCATACAATACTCGAGGTGTGGTCTCACCAAGGCCCTGTACAACTGCAGCAAGACATCGCTGCTCCTGTACTCGAATCCTCTCACTATGAAGGCCAACATACCATTTGCCTTCTTAACCGCCTGCTGCACCTGCATGCTTACCTTCAGCGATTGGTGCACAAGGACACCCAGGTCTCGTTGCACCTCCCCTTTTCCCAATCTATTGCCGTTCAGATAATAATCTGCCTTCCTGTTTTTGCCACCAAAGTGGATAACCTCACATTTATCCACATTATACTGCATCTACCATGCATTTACCCACTCACCCAACCTATCCAAATCATACTGGAGTTTCTCTGCATCATCCTCACAGCACACTCGCCCACCCAGCTTTGTGTCGTCTGCAAACTTGGAGATATTACATCTAGTTCCCTCGTCTAAATCATCAATATATATTGTGAATAGCTGGGGTCCTTGCACCGATCCCTGCGGTACCCCACTAGTCACTGCCTGCCACTCGGAAAAAGACCCATTTATTCCAACTCTTTGCTTCTTGTCTGCCAACCAGTTCTCTATCCAAGTCAGTACCTTACCCCCAATCCCATGTGCTTTAACTTTGCATGCTAATCTCTTATGCGGGACCTTGTCGAAAGCCTTCTGAAAGTCCAAATACACCACATCCACTGGTTCTCCCTTATCAATTCTACCAGTTACATCCTCAAAAAATTCCAGTAGATTTGTCAAGCATGATTTACCTTTTGTAAATCCATGTTGACTTTGTCCGATCCTGTCACTGTTTTCCAAGTGCTCTGCTATTACATCTTTTATAATGGACTCTAGCATTTTCCCCACTACCGATGTCAGGCTAATCGGTCTATAATTCCCCGTTTTCTCTCTACCACCTTTTTCAAATAGTGGGGTTACATTAGCTACCCTTCAATCCATGGGAACTGTTCCAGAGTCTATAGAATTTTGGAAGATGACCAGCAATGCATCTATTATTTCTAGGGCCACTTCCTTAAGTACCCTGGGATGTAGATTATCAGGCCCTGGGGATTTATCGGCCTTCAATCCGTCAATTTCCCTAACACCATTTCCCTACAAATACTGATTTCATTCAGTTCCTCCCTTTCATTAGACCCTATGTTCCTTGACCTCTCTGTGAGGTTATTTGTGTCCTCCTTTGTGAAGATAGAACCAAAGTATGTATTTAATTGGTCTGTCATTTCTTTGTTCCCCATTATAAATTCCCCTGATTCTGACTGCAAGGGACCTACGCTTGACTTCATTAATCTTTTTCTCTTCACATATCTATAGAAGCTTTTACAGTCAGTTTTTATCTTCCCTGCAAGCTCACTCTCATACTCTATTTTCCCCCTCTTAATTAATTCCTTTGTCCTCCTTTGCTGAATCCTAAACTGCTCCCAATCCTCAGGTTTGCTGCTTTTTCTGGCCAATTTATATGTCCTCTCCTTGGATCTTATGCTATCCCTAATTTCCCTTGTTAGCCACGGTTGAGCCACCTTTCCTGTTTTATTTTTATGCCAGACAGGGATGAACACATTCTGTAGTTCATCCATGTGATCTTTAAATGTTTGCCATTGCCTATCCACCGTCAACCCTTTAAGTAACGTTCCCCAAACCATCCTAGCCAACTCGCGCCTCATACCATCGTAGTTTCCTTTATTTAAATTCAGGACCCTAGTCTCTGAGTCAACTACTTCACTCTCCATCTTAATGAAGAATTCTATCATATTATAATCGCTCTTCCCCAAGGGACCTCGCACAACAAGATTGCTAATTAATCCTTTCTCATTACATAATACCCAGTCTAAGATGGCCTGATCTCTAGTTGGTGCCTCGACATATTGGTCCAGGAAACCATCCCGTATACACTCTAAGAATTCCTCCTCCACAGTATAGTTACTAATTTGGTTAGCCCAATCTATATGCAGATTAAAGTTGCCCATGATTACTGCTGTGCCCTTATTGCACGCATCTCTAGTTTCCTGTTTAATGCCATCCCCAACCTCACCACTACTGTTTGGGGGTCTGTATACAACTCCCACTAACATTTTCTGCCCCTTGGTATTTCGCATCTCTACCCATACAGATTCCACATCATCCGAGCTAATATCCTTCCTTACTATTGTGTTAATCTCCTCTTTAACCAGCAACGCTACCCCACCTCCTTTTCCTTTTTGCCTGTCCTTCCTGAATATTGAATACCCCTGGATGTTGAGTTCCCAGCCTTGGTCACCCTGGAGACATGTCTCCGTAATCCCAATTATATCGTATCCTTTACATCTATTTGCGCAACTAATTCATCCACCTTATTACGAATGCTCCTCGCATTAAGACACAAAGCCTTCAGGCTTGTTTTTTTAACACTCTTAGGGGTACAAATTAGGTCGCGCCCCATTTGGGGCGCAAATATCGTCCGGACGCAAATATTAGCGCCTGGCGCTAATTATCGGCACTGACAGGAAACTTCACTTTTACCGCCCCGGGAGGTGAGTGGAGCGCTAAAGCAGGCGCTGCACACCTGTCTAAAGGCGCAAAGGCCAAGGAGTGAGGCGCTAACTCAGCGCGCGAGCGCAGCACAGCTGCTGCCAGTTAGCGAGGGAACACAGACACACTGGCGCCGGACACTTCTTAAAGCGGGGGGGGCCACTTGCCCCCCAGCCACACCCTGCTCATTGCAGCCTTGAATCTCAGCCTGGAGAGACCTGTGAATCCATTTTGCTGCCAAGCATGGAGAGGGTGAGAGAACGCGCTCATCGCTTCACCGAGCGGGCCTTGGATGCTTTGGTTGGCGCAGTGGAGCGCAGACGATGTATGCTGTTCCCTGAGAGTGGCAGGAGGCCTTTGCCACGCGAGTTCAGAAGAGTGTGGAGGGAGGTGGCTCAGAGCGTCTCCTCCAGGAGCATGGTGCCCAGGACCCATACTCAATGCCGAAAAAAGTTCAACGACCTCACTCGGGTCGTCAGGGTGAGTGGCTTTTTCTCAATACCTCTCCATCCCTCCATCTCAACCTCCCGCTCTTTTTCCTCCCGTCCTGTGCAGCAGAGCCACCCACAGTGCCATGAACTTGGCTGCTGCTGCCTTCCCCCGATAAGCCATCCCCCCCAACAATATCCAAAGCGGTATATCTGTTTGAGAGGGGAATGTCCACAGGGGACTCCTGCACTACCTGCCTGCGCCTACTACTCTGCCTGACAGTCACCCATTCCCTTCCTGCCTGTGCAGCCTTTACCTGCGGTGTGACCAACTCACTAAACGTGCTATCCACGACGTCCTCAGCTTCGTGGATGCTCCAGTGTATATCCATTCACAGCTCCAGCGTCGCAATGTGGTCTGCCAGTAGCTGCATCTGGATACACTTCCCGCACACATGGTCGTCGGGGACACAGGAAGTGTCCTTGATTTCCCACATAGCGCAGGAGGAGCATGCCATGGGGCTGAGCTGTGCTGCCATGACTTACCCTTTAATTAACTTAAATTAAATTACATAAAATCAAAGACCACTAATTACACTACAATTAAAAGATATTAATTACTCAAGGGCCCTTGTTTACTAGCACTCCCCGCTACACAACAGAGACCTTAGAAACTATAAACCACAAAATTAAGACCTTCTAAACCTTATACACTATTAACCTTAACTGTCAAACTATAGAGTAGTATAAATACTCACCTGGCCGTACTCACCCAATCGGCTGCTTCCTCTTGCCCGCGTCACTTTTTGAATCATGACGTGGCTCTGGAACGCCACCGCCGGTCTGTGAGATTGGTAAGCCTCTGAAAAAACCCGCAAAACTGAGTATAAATACTCACCGGCTGCTCCTGACACTGGGCCTCTTAAAAAACCCGCAAAACTGAGTATAAATGCTCACCGGCTGCTCCCGACACTGGGCCTCTGGAAAAACCCGCGACACTGAGTATAAATACTCACCGGCTGCTCCCGACACTGGGCCTCTCTGCTTTCAGCTGGTATCAGAGAAATAAGGAAACGAATGTTTCAGAAATGACGTCTACACGATGAACTGAACAAGAGTTTAATTGATCTCTGGTTGAAATCTGACAGGAAACCCAATGTTAGCAAAAACAATGGAGAAACCTTGGACTGAGCTTTTAGAGGAAATACACAGTCCTAATAAAAAAGATATTTTGGGTTTCTGTTTATGGTGCTACATGTTATTCTTCTGCACAGATCAGATGTTTAAACAAAAAGTGAACAACGTTCAAGTTATTATCAATTAAATACCAGCATGGTGGAGACCAGCATAATAGTTTTCCCCCTCAGGGGTGATGTCGGGAAGCACTTTTTCATACAAAGGGTAGTGGAAATCTGGAACTCTCGCCCTCAAAAAGCTGATGAGTCTCGGTCAATTGAAAATTTCTAAAATGAGATTAATAGATTTTTGTTAGGTAAGGTTATTAAGAGATTTTTTTTAAATATTCGTTTATGGGATCAGGGCGTCGCTGGCAATGCCAGCGTTTATTGCCCATCCCTAGTTGCCCTTGAGAAGGTGGTGGTGAGCCACCTTCTTCAACTGCTGCAGTCCGTGTGGTGAAGGTACTCCCACCGTGCTGTTAGGTAGGGAGTTCCAGGATTTTGACCCAGCGACGATGAAGGATCGGCGATATACTTCTAAGTCAGGATGGTGTGTGACTTGGAGGGGAACTTGGAGGTGGTGATATTCCCATGCGCCTGCTGCCCTTGTCCTCCTAGGTGGAAGAGGTCGCGGGTTTGGGAGATGCTGCCGAAGAAGCCTTGGCGAGTTGCTGCAGTGCATCTTGTAGATGGTACACACTGCAGCCACGGTACGCTGGTGGTGGAGGGAGTGAATGTTTAAGGTGGTGGATGGGGTGCCAATCAAGCGGGCTGCTTTGTCCTGGATGGTGTCGAGCTTCTTGAGTGTTGTTGGAGCTGCACTCATCCAGGCAAGTGGAGAGTATTCCATCACACTCCTTGCTTGTGCCTTGTAGATGGTGGAAAGGCTTTGGGGAGTCAGGAGGTGAGACACTCGCCGCAGAATACCTAGCCTCTGACCTGCCCTTGTTGCCACAGTATTTATGTGGCTGGTCCAGTTAAGTTTCTGGTTAATGGTGACCCCCAGGATGTTGATAGTGGGGGATTCAGGGATGGTAATGCCATTGAATGTCAAGGGGAGGTGGTTAGACTCTCGCTTGTTGGAGGTAGTCATTGCCTGGCACTTCTGTGGCGCGAATGTTACCTGCCACTTATCAGCCCAAGCCTGAACGTCGTCCAGGTCTTGTTGCATGCGGGCATGGACTGCTTCATTATCTGTGGAGTTGCGAATGGTGCTGAACACTGTACAGTCATCAGCAAACATCCCCATTTCTGACCTTATGTTGGAGGGAAGGTCATTGATGAAGCAGCTGAAGATGGTTAGGCCTAGGACACTGCCCTGAGGAACTCCTGCAGCAATGTCCTGGGGCTGTGATGATTGACCTTCAACCACCACAACCATCTTCCTTTGTGCTAGGTATGACTCCAGCCAGTGGTGTGTTTTCCCCCCGATTCCCATTGACTTCAGTTTTACTAGGGCTCCTTGATGTCAAGGGCAGTCACTCTCACCATGCCTCTGGAATTCAGCTCCTTTGTCCATGTTTGGACCAAGGTTGTAATGAGGTCGGGAGCCGAGTGGTCCTTGCAGAACCCAAACTGGGCATCAGTGAGCAGGTTATTGGTGAGTAAGTGTCGCTTGATAGCCTGTCGATGACACCTTCCATCACTTTGCTGATGATTGAGAGTAGACTGATGGGGCGGTAATTGGCCGGGTTGGATTTGCCCTGCTTTTTGTGGACAGAACATACCCGGGCAATTTTCCACATTGTCGGATAGATGCCAGTGTTGTAGCTGTACTGGAACAGCTTGGCCAGAGGCGCGGCTAGTTCTGGAGCACAAGTCTTCAGCACGATAGCCGGGATGTTGTCAGGGCCCATAGCCTTTGCTGTATCCAGTGCACTCAGCCGTTTCTTGATATCACGTGGAGTGAATCGAATTGGCTGAAGAATGGCTTCTGTGATGGTGGGGACCTCGGGAGTAGGCCGATATGGATCATCCACTCGGCACTTCTGGCTGAAGTTGGTTGCAAACGCTTCAGCCTTGTCTTTTGCACTCACGTGCTGGGCTCCACCATCATTGAGGGCGGGGATATTCTTGGAGCCTCCTCCTCCCGTTAATTGTTTAATAGTCTACCACCATTCACGACTGGATGTGGCAGGACTGCAGAGCTTTGATCTGATCCGTTGATTGTGGGATCGCTTAGCCCTGTTTATAGCATGCTGCTTCCGCTTTTTAACATGCATGTAGTCCTGTGTTGCAGCTTCCCCAGGTTGGCACCTCATTTTTAGGTACGCCTGGTGCTGCTCCTGGCATGCTCTTCTACACTCGTTGTTGAACCAGGGTTGGTCCCCTGGCTTGGTGGTAATGGTAGAGTGAGGGATATGCCGGGCCATGAGGTTACAGATTGCGGTGGAATACAATTCTGCTGTTGATGGCCCACAGTGCCTCATGGATGCCCAGTTTTGAGCTGCTAGATTGGTTCTGAATCTATCCCATTTAGCACGGTGGTAGTGCCACACAACACGATGGAAGGTGTTCTCAGTGTGAAGACGGGACTTCGTCTCCACAATGACTGTGTGGTGGTCACTGCTGCCAAGGACAGATGCATCTGCAACAGGTAGATTGGTGAGGACGAGGTCAAGTAGGTTTTTCCCTCTTGTTGGTTCACTCACCACCTGTTGCAGGCCCAGACTGGCAGTTATGTCCTTCAGGACTCGGCCAGCTCGGTCAGTAGTGGTGCTAACGAGCCACTCTTGGTGATGGACATTGAAGTCCCCCACCCAGAGTACATTCTGTGCCCTTGCTACTCTCAGTGCTTCTTCCAAGTGGTGTTCAACATGGAGGAGTACTGATTCATCAGCTGAGGGAGGGCGGTAGGTGATAATCAGCAGGAGGTTTCCTTGCCCATGCTTGACCTGAAGCCATGAGACTTCATGGGGTCCAGAGTCAATGTTAAAGACTCCCAGGGCCATTCCCTCCCGACTGTATACCACTGTGCCACCACCCCTGGTGGGTCTGTCCTGCCGGTGGGACAGGACATACCCAGGGATGGTGATGGAGGAGTTTGGGACATTGACTGAAAGGTATGATTCTGTGAGTATGACTATGTCAGGCTGTTGCTTGACTAGTCTGTGGGACAGCTCTCCCAATTTTGGCACAATCCCCAGATGTTGGTGAGGAGGACTTTGCAGGGTTGACTGGGCTGGGTGTGCCGTTGCCGTGTCCATAGCCGGTGCCGAGGTTGATGCTGGGTGGTCCGTCTGGTTTCATTCTTATTATTTTGTTTTGTAGCGGTTAGTTACAACTGAGTGACTTGCTGGGGCAGTTAAGAGTCATCCACATTGCTGTGGGTCTGGAGTCACATATAGGCCAGACCAGGTAAGGACGGCAGATTTCCTTCCCTAAAAGGACATTAGTGAACCAGATGGGTTTTTACGACAATCCGATAGTTTTCATGGTCACCATTACTGATAGTAGCTTTTTATTCCAGATTTATTTAATTAACTGAATTTAAATTCCCTAACTGCCATGGTGGGATTTGAACTCACGTCTCTGGATCATTAGTCCAGGCCTACTGGATTACTAGCCCAGTGGCATTACCACTACGCTACCATTCCCATGATATGGTACCAAGGCGGGTAAATGAAGTTAAGATAACAGATCAGCCAAGATCTGACTGAATAGTGGAACAGCCTGAAGGGTCTGAATGGCCTCCTCCTGTTCCTATGTTCCCTCTACAATTATAGAAACTTCCATGATGCAAGTGTTATAACAAGGAGGATGATTGGATAGCGTGTGTGGGGAATATTTTCCTCAGTTAGGAAAAACGGAGCAATGCTGGTTTTTTAATCATAGCTTCACTAATGCCCAGTTTGAAACAAGTGATTCCTGAGATTTCAATTTCATTAGCAGGAATGCAAAATAGGAGCCAATCACAATGCATAATAATGACCACTTAACACTTTGCAAGCAGCTAAAGAGCCATTTAACCAGTATAAATATTGGAAAGTTCATTGATCCGGGTGTGGAGTATGAATAGCTCAATAGACCTGGAGCATTGCAAACATAAATTCAGGGGTGGAGCAGGGGGTGGGTGCGGGGACAGTAAGAATATCGATATGTTTTTACATTGCTTTTGGTTTTAATAGAGACAAGACTATAATATGGAAAGGATTTGTTTCGATCATGTTCTCTAAAATGCCTGTCTTTCACAGGAAGGTGCCGTGGGAAGGGGTGTTGGGAGTGATAGAGGAGTGGACCAGGGTGTCGCGGAGGGAGCGGTCCCTTCGGAATGCTGAAAGAGGAGGGGATGCAGAGCTGGGCCGAAAAATGGCAGATGGAATTTAACCCTGATAAGTGCGAGGTGATTCATTTTGGTAGGGCAAATTTGAATAAGGATTACAGGGTCAACGGCAGGGTTCTGAGGAACGTGGAGGAGCAGAGGGATCTGGGGGTTCATATCCACAGATCTCTGAAGGTTGCCACTCAAGTGGATAGAGCAGTAAAGAAGGCCTATGGTGTGTTGGCGTTTATTAACAGAGGGTTTGAGTTTAAGAACCGTGAGGTTATGCTGCAACTGTACAGGACCTTGGTGAGACCACATTTGGAATATTGTGTGCAGTTCTGGTCACCTCACTATAGGAAGGACGTGGAAGCATTGGAAAGAGTGCAAAGGAGATTTACCAGGATGCTGCCTGGTTTGGGGGGGAGGTCTTATGAGGAAAGATTGAGGGAGTTGGGGCTTTTCTCTTTAGAGCGGAGGAGGATGAGAGGCGACTTAATAGAGGTTTATAAGATGATGAGGGGGATAGATAGAGTGGATGTTCAGAGACTATTTCCTCGGGTAGAGGCAGCTGTTACAAGGGGGCATAACTATAAGGTGCATGGGGGGAGATATAGAAGGGATGTCCGAGGTAGATTCTTTACTCAGAGAGTGGTTGGGGTGTGGAATGGACTGCCTGCTGTGATAGTGGAGTCGGACACTTTAGGAACTTTCAAGCGGTTATTGGATAAGCACATGGAGCACACCAGAGTGATAGGGAGTGTGATAGCTTGATCTTGGTCTCGGACAATGCTCGGCACAACATCGAGGGCCGAAGGGCCTGTACTGTGCTGTACTGTTCTATGTTTCTATGTGTTTGGTGGTGGGATCACGCTGGAGGTGGCGGAAATGGCGGAGGCTGGTGGGGTGAAAGGTGAGGACAAGGGGAACCCTATCGTGGTTCCAGGAGGGAGGGGAAGGGGTGAGAGCAGAAGTGTGGGAAATGCCTCTATGCTGTTGCAGTGACCGATATGTTAAAATAAACCATTGCTGCTGAACGCTTTCGGGGCACCGACCGTTGAAAAGCCTTCCCTTTTCAGTTCCTAAATTTGGTTAATTTCTGATTAAATTCTAACCTGTATGGAGAGTTATTTCTTTTTAGATTGAAAGGATGGTGTGGATGTTGTTTGCTGCCAAATTAAGACTTAACTGCCATGTCTCTATCTCTGCTGTAAAAAGATTTTGACTTTTAAACTTCCAGCTGTGTTTCTGTTGAACTGGTTCTACCGGTTTTCAGCTTTGCTGATCACTGGCTTGTGGTTTTACTATTTCTCTGCCGCTTTGGTCTACGGTGACCTCCAACTTGCGTCAATTTAGCCATCATCTTTCTGCATTGCTACCGACTCTCATTCCTACAGCAACAACCTCCATCCTCGCACTCTCTACCCTTCAAATAGCTTCTGGACTTCACTCACCTGCTTTGGACAGCAGTTCGTCGATGCTCCGTGCCAGCGCCATCCTGCTCACGTCGGCTTTGTCCTTCCATGGGACCTCTGACTTTGACCCTGGTCTCCCTACTATTGTCCCCAACCTATTCCCTGCTACCAGAAATATGTATTCCATTAATTATTACATTTAAACAGGCCTATGTAACCTGAGCTTTTCTCGTGTCCATTCGCATGCGCACTTTGGCTGCCGCTCCGGACCCAAGCCATTCCACTTTTCCCCCCTATTTTCCTTTTCTCTCTATCCCTCCCTGACCGCACTCTCCTGTTGTCATGCCTCCTTTCATCTCTCCTCTCTTGGATACTCTGCCCTCCCAAATCCCTACCCCAACCCTTCATTACTCTTCGACCTTCCTACTCTCCTGCCGCCGTCCCAGGCTTGACTCCCGCTTAGATAAGCCCACAGCTTCCCTTTGTGCCTCTCTTGGCATCCTCCGAAGGGCCCATCGAGGCACTCGTCACTGCTGCCTTACGAGCAGCAACCCCAACTGCCCCATTCTACTCTCTCGCCGACCTACCTGCCCAGCGCGCCCACTGGGGGCAAATCCTGCCAATCTCCTCCCCATCCAATTCATCCCCCCCAGCGCTGACCCTGTGGACGCTGGCAGTGAGGCAGCCATCACCGACCCTCTCCACATCTTCCTCCAGAATGTCCGTTCACTTGCGCACAAGGCCCTTGCCACCCATGAGCTTATCGTGGATGATTGCATCGACATCATGGCCCTGACGGAAACTTGGTTGAGGGGTGATGACACCTTACTCTGAAATGAAGCCTTCCCGCCTGGCTATACCTTCCACCACTTGCCCCGCCCAGACCGCCGTGGTGGCGGTGTGGCTCTCATCACCAAATCACACCTTGGTCTGTCCCCCTATTCCTCTGGCAGTTTCTCCTCCTTTGAGCATCTCACCTTATTTCATCCCTCTCACCTCTCACTTAAAATTCTTGTTCTCCACCGCCCACCCAAGTACCATAAAAACTTTATTACTGAGATATCTTCACTGTTCTCCTGCCTCAGCCTCTGCACCAAACGACTTCTCATCCTCGGTGATTTCAACCTCCATCTCAATTCATCATGCTCTCTCTCCTCGGAGTTCACTAGCCTCCTATCCTCCCTTAATCTCTCCCTCCATGTAAACTCCCCATCCCATATTCATGGCCACCCCCTCGACCTTGCCATCTCTCGTGGCCTCGCTACTCCCATTCTGTCAATTGCAGATAAGGCCATCTCCTCATATCGCTCTCCACCCACATCCTCCTTCCACCCCCCCCACCCCAACCCTACTTTCTTCTGTGTCCGCCACTGGAAAAAACTCTCTCCTAACTCTCTTGCAACTGCACTTATGAAATCCCAACTGTCCAACCTCTGGCCCTCCATTCACCATGACATTTCTGCAGCTACCGATCTGTTCAACCACACCCTCATAAAGTCATAGGGGGAGAAATTCGGTATCGCCCCGTTTGGGGCGCAATTATCGGCCGGGTGCAAAGTTTAGCGCCTGGCGCTAATTATCGCCTCCGACTGCAAACTTGGCTTCTATCGCCCCTGGAGGTGATTAGAGCGCTAAATCAGGCGCTACACACCTCTCTTAAGGCGCTAATACCGAGGAGCAAGGCGCTACCTCAGAGCGCTGGCGAAGCTCATGTGATGTCAGTTAGCAATGGAACAGACACACTGGCGCCGGCCAGTTCTTAAAGGGGAGGGTCGATCTTGCTCTCCATCCACACCCTACTCATTGCAGCCTTGAATCTTGGCCTGGAGAGACCTGTACATCAAATCTGCTGGAAAGAACAATGGAGAGGCCCAGGTAAAGAGCTGAGTGCAGCCCCCGTAGTCTCTTCTAAATCGATACAAGGAAGGTCAAATCAAAATGAACCTGCAAAGTGCTGCTCAGTACCCAAAACTCCTTCACATAGCATTGAATCTCCCCAGAAGTCTCTCTCTTTCTCAGAATGCGTGGTGTAAAAATGTTGCCGACAAAAAAAGGCAGGAAGCGGCTGCCTTTAAATAGCGCTCCCCCAGTCCCTTCCCGACTGCAAAACATTCCCCTCTACCTGTCGTTGCTAGCGGCAGGCGGAAAGGCAGGGGGCGCCACTCAATATCCGGTCTGGGGCGCTACCGGGGCGTTGCACGCTCGACTGATGTCACGATCTGTGGGCGCAGGAGATTGTGGCGGTAGTGTTTAGCGTCGCCGCAAAATTTCTGGTCAATTTCACGACCGGCACAAACATCGCCGCGCCCGGGCGCTAACAGGAGGCACAAAGCAACCGAATTTTTCTCCCATAGAGTCATAACGGCACAGAAGGAGACCATTCAGCCCATCGAGTCCGTGCTGGCTCTCTGTAGAGCAATCCAGTCAGTTCCATTCCCCCGCTCTATCCCCGTAGCCCTGCAAGTTTATTTCCCTCAAGTGCCTATCCAGTCTCCCCTTGAAAACATTGAGTATCTCCGCTTCCACCACTTCCGTCGGCAGTGAATTCCAGGTCCTCACCACTTGCTGCGTAAAAATGTTTTTCCTCACATCCCCCCTGTATCTCTTGCCCAAAACCTTAAATCTGTGTCCCCTAGTCCTTGTACCATCAACTAGTGGGAACAGCTTTGCCCCGACTAGGCTATCCAAACCCGTCATAATCTTGTACACCTCTATCAAATCACCCCTCAACCTCCTTTGCACTAATGAAAACAAATCCAGCTTCTCCAACCTGTCCTTGTAGCTAAGATCCCCCATCCCCGAACCATTCTGGTAAATCTCCTCTGCACCCTCTCAAGGGCCTTCACATCCTTCCTAAAGTGTGGTGACCAGAACTGGACACAATACTCCAGTTGTGGCCTAACCAGTGCTTTATAAAGGTTCAGCATAACTTCTCTACTTTTGTACTCAATACCTCTATTTATGAAGCCCAAGATCCCATATGCTTTGTTAACCACTCTCTCAATATGTCCTGCCACCTTCAGGGACCTATGCACATCAACTCGCAGGTCCCTCTGTCCCTGCAAACTCTTTAAAACTGTGCCATTAAGTGTATATTGCCTCTCCCTGTTCCTTCTGTCAAAATGCATCACCTCACACCTCTCTGTATTAAATTCCATCTGCCACTTGTCTGCCCATTCTGCTAGCCTTTCTATGTCCTGTTGCAGTCGATTGGTATCATCATCACTGTTTGCCACCCCCCCAAGTTTGGTGTCATCGGCAAATTTAGAAATTCTACTCTATATTCCAATATCCAGGTCATTTATATATATCAAAAAAGCAGTGGCCCCAGCACTGACCCTTGGGGAACACCACCGACTCCATCCTCCAGTCTGAAAAACAGCCATTTACCACAACGCGCTGTTTTCTGTCCTTAAGCCAATTCCTTAATCAAGCTGCCACTGACTCACCTATTCCATGAGCATCAATTTTGTTAACCAGCCTTCTATGTGGTACTTTTTCAAATGCCTTCCACCACCACCTTTGATGCCCTAGTCCCTACTAAAACAATTTCCCTCTCTCACCCTGGCCTGTTCCCCCTGGTACGGCTCTCATCATCGCTCCCTTAAGTCCAAAGGACGCAGACTTGAACAGATATGGCGGACAACTGGTTTAGCCATTCACCGCCAGATCTGGCTGGACCACATAAAGCATTATCGGGTCCTGCTCTCATCTGCCAAAATTGCCCACAGATAAACCCCAGCTCCTATTCTCTACTGCTTACCGTCTTCTTAAACCCCTGTCTCCTTCACCCTCACCTCCGATTACAAGTGTGAGGAGCTCATGGTCTTCTTTGTCTCTAAGATTGAGACCATCCATTCAGCTGCCTCTGCCACTTCCCTTCCTTCCCCTAGCCCACTGAGACAAACTTCCTCCAAGGTTCCCCCCTGCCCTAGCCCTGGACTCACATCTTTCTCCAGTTTCTCTCCGATCTCCCCTCATGACCTCTCTGCGCTCATCTTGTGCATGAGACCCACTTCCTGCTCACTCTACCCTATTCCCACCAAACTGCTGACCACTCAACTTCCTTTTCTGGCTCCCATGTTTGCTGATATTGTTAACGGTTTGTTCTCCTCAGGTACTATCTCTCCCTCAAATCTGCCGTCATCATCACTCTCCTCAAAAACCAACCCTTGATCCCTCCGTCCTTGCAAACTACCGCCCCATCACCAACCTCTCCAAAGTGCTTGAACGTGTTGTCGCCTCCCAAATCCGTGCCCATCTTTCCTGCAATTCCATGTTTGAATCCCTCCAATCAGGTTTCCGCCCTTGCCACAGTACCGAAACGGCTCTCATTAAAGTCACAAATGACATCCTTTGTGACTGTGACAAAGGTAAACTATCCCTCCTTGTCCTTAGCCTTTGACACGGTTGACCACTCCAACCTTCTCCAACGACTCTCCACCGTCGTCCAGCTGGATGGGACTTCACCCACCTGGTTCCATTCTTATCTATCTAATCGTAGCTAGAGAATCACCTGCAACGGCTTCTCTTCCCGCTCCTGCATTGTTACCTCTTGTGTCCTCCAAGGATCTATCCTTGGCCCCCTCCTATTTCTCATCTACATGTTGCCCCTTAGCGACATCATCTGAAAACACAGCGTCAGTTTCCACATGTACGATGACGACACCCAGCTCTACCTCACTACCTCTTCTCTCGACCCCTCCACGGTCTCTAAATTGTCAGACTGCTTGTCCAACATACAGTTCTGGATGACCCAAAATTTTCTCCAATTAAATATTGGGAAGACCGAAGCCATTGTTTTCGGTCCCCGCCACAATCTCCGTTCCCTAGCCACTGACTCCATTCCTCTCCCTAACATCTGTCTGAGGCTGAACCACACTGTTCGCAACCTTGGTGTCATATTTGACCCTGAAATGAGCTTCCGACCACATATCCGCAGCTTAACTAAGACTGTCTACTTCCACCTCCATAACATTGCCCGTCTCCGACCCTGCCTCAGCTCATCTGCTGCTGAAACCCTCATCCATGACTTTGTTACCTCTAGACTTGACTATTCCAATGCACTCCTGGCTGGCCTCCCACATTCCACCCTACGTAAACTTGAGGTCATCCAAAACTCGGCTGCCTGTGTCCTAACTCGCACCAAGTCCCGTTCGCCCATCACCCCTGTGCTCGCTGACCTACATTGGCTCCCGGTTAAGCAGCGCCTCAATTTCAAAATTCTCATCCTTGTTTCCAAATCCCTCCATGGCCTCGCCCCTCCCTATCTCTGCAATCTCCTTCAGCCCCACAACCCCCGAGATATCTGCGCTCCTCTAATTCTGCCCTCTTGAGCATCCCTGATTATAATCGCTCAACCTTTGGTGGCCTGTGCCTTCTGTTGCCTAGGCCCTAAGTTCTGAAATTTCCTGCCTAAACCTCTCCGTCTCGCTACCTCTCTTTCCTCCTTTAAGATGTCCCTTAAAACCTACCTCTTTGACCAAGCTTTTGGTCACCTGCCCTAATTTATCCTTATGTGGCTCGGTGTCATATTTTTTGTATTACAATACTCCTGTGAAGCGCCTTGGGACGTTTTACTACGTTAAAGGTGCTATATAAATGCAAGTTATTGTTGTTGTTGCTTTGAAGAAGGAGATACCAGAGTACCTGAATACTTCTTTTACTACTGAAATTGGCGGATCCAGATGGGTCGCTATTTATTTGGCAGAATAATGCACCCAAAACTTTAAAATTTAAATTTTTCCTATGAATCAACTTAAAGAATAAGGAAGGAGTTATTCAATCGGGGTGGGGGGATCAGGGGAAGAGGGCATTTCCCAGCTATGTAAAGGAGGCAGCTAGTATGGCAATTTGCTATGAATGAAGTGGGATGCCACACGTCAAAGACTCCAAACATTTGGCAGGAGGTCTGGAAGATATTGAGCGGCTTAAGGAAGTCACCAAACGAAAGCCATGGAAACTACTGTAAACTGCCAGCACAAGAGACATAGGAACATGCAACTAAGTAGCAGTTGTTAAAGATATATGCAGAAAATACTGGTCAAGAAATTCAACTCGTGCAAAATGGGTGATGCAATCCGAAGACGTGTCCGATGTCAGCGAGAATTTCGAGCCTCATTTGAATTAATCATTTGTCAGCCGTGGCTCAGTGGGTAGCACACTCGCCTCTGAGTCAGAAGGTTGTTGGTTCAAGTCCTACTCCAGGGATTTGAGCACATAAATCTCGGCTGACACTCCAGTGCAGTGCCGAGGGAATGCTGCACTGTCGGAGGTGCCGTCTTTCAGATGAGACGTTAAACCGAGGCCCCGTCTGCTCCCTCAGGTGGACGTAAAAGATCCCATGACACTATTTCGAAGAAGAGCAGGGGAGTTATCCCCAGTGTCCTGGCCCATATTTATCCCTCAATCAACATAGCAAAAAAACAAATTATCTGGTCATTATCACATTGCTGTTTGTGGGAGCTTGCTGTGAGCAAATTGGCTGCCGCGTTTCCCACATTACAATAGTGACTACACTTCAAAAGTACTCCATTGGCTGTAAAGCGCTTTGAGATGTCCGGTGGCTGTGAAAGGCGCTATATAAATGTCAGTCTTTCTTTTGTTCTTCTTTCTTCTTCTTCTTAAATAGGCGAGCTGTGGACGCCAGAAGTGCACATCAGGAAATCACAGGTGCACTTCCCACAATTTTCGGTCCATTAAAATTAATGGATGGAAATCATAGAGAGCACATCCGTGATTTCCCAGTAGGTGAGGCTTTCTGTCAGGTGCACGGAATCCTAAAATAAACCCTTATACGTACAACGAAGGGAAAGAGAATGTAATGCATGAAAGAATTCCTATGGGCCAAGTCACTCAATCTCAATGCCCACTGGTCGTATGCTTAAAGGCAATAATGGCACATGACAGGAGGCTACAGATTGGAATAGTAGCGGAGAATATAGCATAAAAGAATTCTGCATATGACATGGAATAATTGACTTATATGGGAAGGAGAGTTTAGAAAGGATGAGGGTTGTGGAAATTGGAGGGGTGCATAGAATTACTGCTGCATATATTATTAATCATATACACTATGGTTTGCATGATATGGTACATCAATGTGTCCATTCACACTGACTGCAGACAAGGGCCCAAGAGAATCATAAGGAGGATTTTAACTCCTCGTGGTTTGGCTGGTGGAATGCATGGAGAATTGCCCCAGAGGTCTGGTCCATTTTAACAGTCAGGCCTTATTTAAACAGTGTCATCAATCAACCAAATATAAATTGCAAAAACCCAAGAAGTTTAAAGTCAGAGTTGGTAAATATATTGCTGACTGCTTCATGATCCAGTACGTCCCTAGGTCAATGACCACTGAATGATTAAGTTTAACATGATCTAGGATTCAGATATATCTAAACTAGGAGCCAGGTATATACCTTTAAAAGGTCTAATTTAATGAAATGAGGGAGGAACTAAACGAAATGGATTGGAAGAGGATGTTCAACAACACTTCGGTAAGGCCAATGGAATGCCTTTAAAGGAATAATGCTGAGAATGCAGATAAATACATACCTAGAATCAGAAAGCTCAGACCAAACAAGCATAACCCTAAATGGATTAACAAGCAAATTAAAAGAGGAAAAATGCCCTCTACAAATCCTGCAGAAAGTGTTCACTGGGGTTAACATAAGAATATGTAGAAACAAGTTAAAAGGATGGTCAGAGGCATTGAGTGGAGTGCCCCAGGCCAGGACTCCCTGTTAGGACCACGACTGTTTCTAATTTATATCATGACTTGGATTCAGAAATTTATTGATGATATCAAACTGGGAGGGACAGTGGAATTAAAAGAAGCAGCTCAGAAGTTACATGAAATATTAAATATTTTATGAACAGAAACATAGAAGACGAAATTTAATTATGGCAATTTAAAAGTTCTGCACATTGAAAGGAAACATGGGGACAGACATTCTCTATGATTGGTGCTGCAATAACTAAGAAAGGTTAAAAGATTCCTGGGAGTCTTGGTGGTATGGATAAGGTAAGTTTGGAGGACTACTTTGAATTATAATACGAGATTAGGACAAGGGGACAATTTCAAACTAATAAAGGGTAAATTAAAGACTGCTATCAGGAAGTTCTTGTTCACACATAAGAAATAAGAGCAGCAGTAGGTCTTACGGCCCCTCGAACCTGCTCCGCCATTCAATAAGATCATGGCTGATCATCGACCTCAACACCACTTTCCTGCCCGATCTCCATATCCCTCGACTCCCCTAGAGTCCAAAAATCTATCTATCTCAGCCTTGAATATACTCAAAGACTCAGCATTCACAGCCCTCTGGGGCAGAGAATTCCAAAGATTCACAACTCTCTGAGTGAAGAAATTCCTCCTCATCTCAGTCTTAAATGGCCTACCCCTTATCCTGAAGCTATGCCCCCTAGTTCTAGACACTCCAGCCAGGGGAAACAACCTCTCAGCATCTACCCTGTCAATCCCCTTCAGAATCTTGAATGTTTCAATGAGATCACCTCGCATTCTTCTGAACTCCAGAGAGTGTAGGCCCATTCTACACAATCTCTCATCATAGGACAGCCCTCTCATCCCAGGAATCAATCTAGTGAACTTTTGTTGCACCGCCTCCAAGGCAAGTATATCCTTCCTTAGATAAGGAGACCAAAACTGTGCACAGTACTTCAGGTGTGGTCTCACCAAGGCTCTGTACAATTGTAGCAAGACTTCCTTACTCTTGTACTGCAACCCCCTTGCAATAAAGGCCAACATGCCATTTGCCTTCCTTATTGCTTGCTGTACCTGCATGCTAGCTTTCTGTGTTTCTTGCACGAGGATACCCAAATCTCTCTGAACACCAACATTTGAAAGTTTCTCACCATTTAAAAAATATTCTGTTTTTCTATTCTTCCTACCAAAGTGAATAACCTCACATTTCCCTACATTATACTCCATCTGCCACCTTACTGCCCACTCACTTAACGTATCTATATCCCTTTGCAGACTCTTTGGGCTGGATTTTCTCAATGGGAAGCTTTTGGAGGCGGGACTGCTGCTTGCCGGCTTTCAATCGCACCTCCATCAGCTTCTGGCCAACCAGCGGGATTTTCCCCCGATTGACCTTGTTAAGCCTGCCCAGCGGGCTCAGCAGGCCAATTAGGGGGAAGTCAGTGACAGAGCACGTCAACATATGACGTGCCATCTGTCAAGAACTTTTGAAAGAAGAAATGTCATCGTTTGACAGCTCTGTGAAGCTGTCAAACACTGACATTCTGTGT
Source organism: Squalus acanthias (assembly GCA_030390025.1). Classification (NCBI taxonomy): domain Eukaryota; kingdom Metazoa; phylum Chordata; class Chondrichthyes; order Squaliformes; family Squalidae; genus Squalus; species Squalus acanthias. The sequence goes on from CM059429.1 coordinate 52,782,625, forward strand.
AGTTTGATGAGTCCTTGTGTTCAGGACTCATCAAATCAGGACTCATCAAACCTTTCAACTTTGCAGAAATCACCTGGCTGTTGGTTTGGAGGATCCAACAGCCAGTCTGTGATATCTACAATGGAGATGTCAGGACTCCGGCTCCACAGCGGCTGAAGGCTTTAGGCAGAAACAAAGGTAAGTGAACATTTTCTAACACTTTACACTCACCTTACATACTTACCACTCCACACTTGCACCCATCACCCACCTCTACATCGCACTTTCAGACCCCGCAGACCTCCTACTCATCTCCTACATCCTGGCGGGGTTCCCTGAGGTCGGGAAGCCTGCACTTCAGAACGAAAAATGGGGATAATCCTATTTTCTGCCTGTTAACTTAACAGGCAGTTAATAGGCTTTAATCACTTTCCCACCTCGAGGAGACGGGACCCGGGGCAGGACGGCTTCCCGCCTCCTGGCAAGAGGGCACGGAGGCGGGTTGGGGGCGGGTTTGCCACCCGCCCCCAAATTCTGCAACTTTACCGGCAGTCCCGCCTCCATACTCGCCTCCTTGGGGCTGACAAAATCCAGCTCAGTGTGTTCTCCTCACAGCTTACTGTCCCACCTAGCTTTGTATCATCAGCAAATTTGGATACAATACACTTGGTCCCTTCATCTAGGTCATTAATATAGATTGTAAATAGCTGAGGCCCTAACACTGATCCTTGCGGCACCCCACTAGTTACAGCCTGACAATCTGAAAAAGATCTGTTTATCCCTACTCTCTGTTTTCTGTCCATTAACCAATCCTCTATCCATGCTACTATATTAACTCCAATCCCATGAGCCTTAATCTTGTGTAATAACCTTTTATGTGGCACCTTATCGAATGCCTTTTAGAAATCCAAATTACTACATCCACTGGTTCCCCTTTATCTACCCTGCTAGTTACATTCTCAAAAAACTCTAATAAATTTGTCAAACACGATTTCCCATTCATAAAACCATGTTGACTCTGCCTAATCATGTTATGATTTTCTAAGTGACTTGATACCACTTCCTTAACAATAGATTCCAGCGTTTTCCCGATGACTGATATCAGACTAACTGGCCTGTAGTTCCCTGTTTTTTCTCTCCCTTCTTTCTTGAATAGCGGTGTTACATTTGCGACCTTCCAATCTGCTGGGACCATTCCAGAATCTAGAGAATTTTGGAAGATCAAAACCAATGCATCCACTATCTCTTCAGCCACCTCTTTTAGAATCCTAGGATGTAGGCCATCAGGTCCAGGGGATTTGTTGGTTTTTAGTCCCATTAGTTTCTCTAGTACTTTTTCTCTACTTATAATAATTACGTTAAGTTCCTCACCCTCATTAGACCCTTGGTTCCCCACCATTTTTGGTATGCTTTTTGTGTCTTCTACTGTGAAGACAGATACAAAATATTTGTTTAACGTTTCTGCCATTTCCTTATTCCCCATAATAATTTCTCTTGTCTCAGCCTCTAAGGGACCAACGTTTACTTTTGCTACTCTTTTCCTTTTTACATACTTGTAGAAACTCTTACAATCTGCTTTTATATTTCTTGCTAGTTTTCTCTCATTCTATTTTTTCCCTTTTTATCAATTCTTTAGTCAACCTTTGCTGGTTTCTGAAACTCTCCCAATCCTCAGGCTTACTATTATACTTTGCAACATTATAAGCTTCTTCTTTCAATCTAATGCTATCCTTAACTTCTTTAGTTAGCCACAGTTGGATCATTTTTCCTGTGGAGTTTTTGTTTCTCAATAGAATGTATTTTTGTTGAGAATTATGAAATATTTCTTTAAATGCTAGCCACTGCTTATGTACCGCCATACCTTTTAATCTATTTTTTCAATCTACCTTAGGCAACTCGCCCATTATACCTATGTAATTGGCTTTATTTAAGTTTAAGACTCTAGTTTCGGACTTAGGCAAGTCACTCTCAAAATTAAGGTGAAATTCTATCATATTATGATCACTCTGCCCCAGAGAATCCTTTACTATGATATTGCTAATTAACCCTGTCTCATTATACAATTCATGATGCGGAGATGCTGGTGTTGGACTGGGGTGGACAAAAATGAGAAGTCGCACAACACCAGGTTATAGTTCAACAGTTTTATTTATCAGTCAGGATGATTTAAATGTAGTCGTCTGCCATTGTAAGTTACACATGCATTGTTCTCTATCTATATATGCTTTGTCGATTCTGTATTTCTTTACTTCACCTGAGGAAGGGGTGTAAGCTCCGAAAGCTTGTGATTTCAAATAAAACTGTTGGACTATAACCTGGTGTTGTGCGACTTCTCATCATTATACAATACAAGATCTAAAATAGCCTGTTCCCTGGTTGGACCCATGACATATTGTTCTAGGAAACTGTCCCGAATGCATTCCATGAACTCGTCCTCCAGACTACCTTTGCCAATTTGATTTGTCCAGTCTATATGAAGATCGATAAAGTGATCAACACATGGATTGGCTTTCCATATAGGAGGCGAAAAACCTGGAATCATTTAAGAAACGATTAGATGTTGTAATGTGAGGAATATAGGGTACATTGGATGGATGAACTAAGATGGATCAAATTATCTTCCTTATCTTGTGATTTTGCAATTTGACTGTGCTGCCGTGGAATGTTGAATGAGTTCATCATTACTGGCTTAACAATCATGAAATGGATTGTTTACTCACTTTTTGCCCATTCATCCATTTTTGAACGAGTAGGAATTCTCAGAGCAATGCTAAATGCAGATAAATAATGCATTAGCGCTTTCTACCGAATTACACTACTTATACCTCCCATTTGCTTTCTTGTTAAGATTAGTAATATGGCCCAAAAACAAAGAGCAAAATTAATTCAAAATTGGGTAAATAAATGCATTGCCTACATTAACACCAGATGCCTTCTACTGAAGAATCAGTACATGAAAATGAAAAGATTATTCAAACTGAAATGGAAAAGGTCATTTGAATTGTGCATTTCAGTTATTATTTTGCATATATCATTTCATTACACTTCATATTTGAAATGGCTATAAATTCCATTATGCAAAACTGAAAAATAAATTTAAAAGGATTACATTTGATGAGAAAGTTAATAACTGGGAGTTGATAAATGCATTCTCAGCACTGACAGAAATTATTCTTATAATGTGATATTGCTCGATATGGCAAATAGATAGTTCATTAAATTAAATCCACCTCATTTTTTGTGTTGAAATGGCTTAAATTTTAACATATGCATCATTCTCACCAACTTTTTTTAGACATTCATTTGATTGATCAAATATTTGCCTTAAATAACAATGAAAAAAATCGTAACAAGCACTGAAGACAATTATATTCAAACAGGATGTAGATATATTAGTGAAGATAAAAATACGGTTTATCTAAAACACAGAGAAAATCGCTATCAAACTCTAGAAATCTCTGTTAGGCTGAGTTGGGCTGTGCTGCCCCTAGATTTTTGGGTGTAAATTTACTCCCTTTCAGAACAGGCATAAATCCAGGAAACTTGCATTCTTTGGTCTTTCACAAGGGGCCGCAGTTATGTTAATGAGCTCAGGATGGCGGATCTAACTCGGGAGCGGCGCAAATGGTTAAAAAAATGTGCACGTTATGAGGTACCGCCGTAAAACCTGTGTTCCTGCATTACAATGATAACTACAGTTCAAAAAGTACTTCATTGGCTGTAAAGTGCTTTGGGACGTCCAGAAGTCATGAAAGGCGCTGTATAAAATGCAAGTCTTTCTTTCTTTCTGTAAGTCACATAATAGCACAATGCAGTTCTTATGTCATTGTTGTGCCAAAAATTATGAGGACATTCCAGGCTTTAACAAGGTTTAACTGGCAATCAGCTGCGTAACTAAATTGTGAGCCAAGCCATGATACTATGGAACTATAGTGACCTGTTGCGATTCAGGACAAAACTTTCAAATTTGGTATAATGGGCGACCGATCCTTTACCACCCTTTTATGCCCCTGTTGAAGTTAAAAGTTCTTCCCTTAATTAGCTACATCTATGCTTACGTGAATCCCTTTCAAACTCCGATATTCATCCAGTTCCCTTTTAAAGGAGTTAATCACCAAATCTTACATTTTTGGAGAGTGTTTATTCCACAGATCTATTGGTTTGTAAGAAAATAATTGCTTTGTAACCTAAATTTTCCAATTGGGACCTTGGGGGTGAAATTCAACTTCGTTGGGGGAATAAAACAGATGGTAGCAGGTCAGCTGCCTGTTATACACCCTGCCATATTTTCCTGTCCATTGTGGAAAGGAAAATTGGACGGGGTGTATAATGGGCGGCCAAACCACAACTGCCTGTTTTGCATCCTCACCAAAGTTGAATTTCACCCCCTCTTTCTGTTTTACAGGCATAAATCAGGCACCCCAGATTTCAGTGCGGCAGTCAAGTGAAGCACCTGCCTCAATCATGCAGAAGCTTAATTTAAATACTAATTTGGGAGTAGTGACATTCAGCACACCATTCCCTGACTTTTACAATAATAACTAGATTTGTACAATCAGCTGTATATTTTGCATAGTCCACGTGACAACAGTGTATTGCTTTTGCGATTAGCACTTCCATGCAAAGTTTCTATAATAAGCTTCCACAGCTTGATGCTGACAGATTTCATCTAACAGACTTCCCTTCACGTGACTTGTGGCAGCACAGAACTATAATAGCTATAGAGGCTGCATCTTTATCTTAAGGTTGCATTCTGTTATGCATTTTAACTTCAGTTTGCATTGTGGTTTACCATCAACTATCACTTCTGTTTCTGCTTTATCTTACTCTTCGGTCTAGTTTTACAGTTTTGCGTACGAGTCTAGCTGCACATATTCTTTTAGGCTCATTTTATTTTAGGCTTGCTCTTTTGCCTTTGTTTAATGCTAAAAGCTGCATGAAAGCGTATCCATTCCCCAACAACCCTCCCTCTGGAGAAGATGAACAGGAAGGGGGTGCAGGCCATCATTCCCCTTATCATGTCGAGGATGCCCAGGAGAGAGAAGAGATGGCATAGGACAACCCATTATCAGCAGCATGTGACATTCTACAGAAAATTAACAACATTTTCCATTTGAAAGGATATCCCCTAACTTTGGCTCCATGTGTTTCCCGGGCTTCCTGGAACTCGCCAGTGAAAGCAAACCAGGAAGAAAGTGGCAATTGAAGGGGCTGAAGCCATGACAGGGAAATATGCCAATAAGTACTGAGTACTCACAGCTGTTTTCTTATCTGTTTGTGTGAAAGGGTTTGTTCACAGTACTTATGCTGAGAGGTTACTTTACACACTTTAGAGGTTACTTTACACACATTGGAGGTGTCATGTATAATTTGGAGGTTCGGAGATCTGATCTGCACTTTGGAACTCTGATCTATCATATCAACATGGGTGCCACTTATGCTGTGTTACTTTGGACCTCAGATGAGGACCAAGATGAGCACCAGCAGCAGCAGAAGCACTAGCAGCAGCACCAGCTGCACCAGCAACAGCCTGCTGCTCACAGACCTGCAGCTCCACAGGAGAGAGGGGATCAGCAGAGAGGTGCAGCTCGCAGGAGGCCATACCCGGCACACAGGGCCTACAGGCAGAGAATAAGCTTCCTCGACATGCTGGAACACCAGTGTCTCAGGGTGTCGTGTCAGGTAGTGGCAGACATTTGCAGCCTCTGGAACAATACCTGCTGCCAGCTGGACCTGGTGGCCACACTTTAGCAGTGGCTGTCAAAGTCACCACCACCCTCAACTTTTTTGCCTCTGGATCCTTCCAGGGCTCATCCGGAGATATTGCAGGATCTCGCAGTCGGCAGCGCACAAATGCATAAGACAGGTCACTGATTGCTCCTTTGCCAGGGCCAGCAATTATGTCAACTTCGCCTGCGATGGTGCCAGTCTGAATGAGCAGGCTCTCAGCTTTGCGGCTCTGGCTGGCTTCCCACAGGTGCAGGGCATCATCGACTGCACTCACGTGGCAATTAAGGCACCAATAGACCATCCAGGAGTGTTTGTCAACCACAAGGGCTTCCACTCCATCAATATGCAGCTGGTGTGCAACCACAAAAAGATCTTTATGCAGGTGTGCGCAAAATTCCCGGGCAGCTGCCATGATGCTTTCATCCTGCGGCAGTCCACCCTCCCTCAGCTCTTCGCACCTGGAAGCAGAGTTACTGTCTGGCTGCTCAGAGACATGGGATACCCACTTAAAACGTGGCTGACAACACCTCTCAAAACCTGAGAAATGAGGCAGAGGAGCGATACAATGAATGCCATATGATCACCAGATGTGTCACCGAACAAGCCATTGGCCTGCTCAAGATGCGCTTCATGTGCCTAGAGAGATCTGGAGGCGCCCTTCAGTACGCACCAGCCAGGGTCTCTAGAATGATCGTGGTGTGCTGGGCTCTGCACAACATTGCGCAGCAGCGAGGTTTGGAGCTGTAGGGGGAATAAAGCACAGAGCACAGAGCCTGCTAGGAGTCGTCCGAGAAGACGGAATGTGATGTGGACAATGCACCGTCAGCGGCGCACTATGCTGCATGGGATGCCTTAGGTTCCACCAGTGCACCCATCTAACAACCACATGCAAAAGTTATTTTGCCAACACCACCACCGCCCCCCACCCACCCAATGCCACTAACACAAAGCAGTTCTGCAAATAACCAAGCCGCCCTTTCACAGCCCCCCTTTCCTCGGCGCCAATTCATGTCTTCCTATTCATCATCACACAACTGAAAAGGCCACTTGCCAGCCACAAGAATGGGCATGGCGTGAAAGTTATGCAAAAGAATATTTCTGTCTCTCACATATGAAACAGAAACTTAAACATTCTAACAATGTGCATACCCTGTGCGACAACAAATCTTTACTCTTCCTTTTTCTACCCCTTCTATAAGGTGCAACCCCTGTGGCTTCAGCAGCGGTAGAAGCAGGCTGCTTAGATCCCTGCTCTGACAGCTGAGGTGCTCTTGGCTGACGTCCTCTGTGATTTGGAGCCCGTGAGGGCCCCACCTAAGACTGCTCTACCTGCACCTGTGCAGGGTCAGACTCAGCCATTGGACATGAGGCAGCATGTAAGGTACTGACTGAGGGGGAGGCAAGAGGTGAGAAGTGGAAGCGCTTTGAGCTGAGTCCACACTTCCTCGTCCCCTTTCATCATCATCCCTCTCATGGCCCAGCCACACTTCCCAGCTAGCAATGAGCTGGAGAACACTTTGCTGCAGATCAGTGGGGCGATGAATGGCCAAGACTAGGGTATCAGTAATTTTATTTAAGGTTGCATTCATAGTTTGCAAGCCATTGGTGAATGCCTGCATGCACTCATGAGATTGCCGTGTTTGATGCTCCATGCAGGTGGCCACTCTTTCCGTGGACGAATATATCATCGCAAAGGCCTGCATCATACTCCTCCAATCTCTCTGCAAGTGTGCACAGTGCGGCTGGAACACCTGCCAGTACATCGCACATTCTCTGCTGCTGCTCCTGAAATATCCTGTTCATCGATGCCGAGGTACAGCATCTGTGTCTGAGAAGAGCTTAGAGTGTCCTGCGCCCTCCGGCACGGACTCTCCACTGTTGTCCCTGTCTCCACTATCTGCTCATGGTCACTTGTGATGTGTGAGTCACCAGGTGAAAACCCAACTACCTTACTGGTGCCAGCAAAGTGTGAATATCTGAGCTGGTGCATGGTCTGCATGAGTCTTGTGACGGTGCACCCTCAGAGTGTGTGACATCCTCTGAGGAGTTGGTGGTGGCAGCGGCGATCTGGACCACCTCCTGCGGGATGCATGAAGGCCCTGCGGGAGATAAATACATAAATGAGTACTGTCAAGGTAAGAAGGTTTGACGTTATCATTGGGCCAGAAATTCGGGTCGGAGGCTTCCCGCGGGTGCAAGCCCCCAACCTGCACTTACCTAGCGCACCTGCCGTTGTGCTGTGGGCCCGCGTGGGATTCCGATCCTGGGCCTCCTCCAGCTGCCGGTGTGCAGTGCTCGCGTATCCCAGGGGCGCAGTTAGTTCGAAGCGTCCCCTGGGATCACATGGGCCATGGAGAGCCAATCGGAGCAGGGAATCTCCATTCATAGATTTGACAGGAAGACCTGTCAAATCTATGAATAGAGAACGGCCCCAAAACCTAACTAAAACTTCAAATAAATTAAAAAAAAAAAACATTTTTAAAATAACTATAAATTACATAAATTAACTATTTTAAACAAAAATTTAAATTTTTGAAAAAATTACTTACAGTTTTTAACGGGGCTAAAAATAAACTTACCTTTCTTTAAAGTATTTAAAAAAGATAAACCTATGGAAAAAATGTTTAAATTTGACTTAATTCACCACTTACCTTGTTAAAAGCAGGCCTTGCGCCTGCTTTTTCAACGCGCAGCTGCTAGGGACTTACCCTCACGGAGAAACCTGAAAAAAAACCGGAAGTTCCAGGCGTACGCGCTGCCTCTCCGGCGCACGCGTTTGACCTCCGAACCCCTTCCTTCAAGGGAACGGAAGTTCCGGTTTCCAGCGCATGCGCAGTGCATGCGCAAAACCAGCACTTTCGTTGGGTCTACGGGTGAGTACACTGCGCGTACTCACCCGTGGAGACCCGAATTTCTGGCCCATTATGTACATAATCATATTTCGCTCACAGTTGACATCAAGTCAACATGAGTGTATGCCATGTGGCTGTCTGATATTTAATTCTGTCACCAGGTAGCTGGGATTCTCCCATCCCCCCATTTCCAACGGCCAGGCACACCGAGACTCCACTGATTTCCAGTACCTCCTCCTCTGCACTTGTTAGCTGTGAGATCTGTGAAGGGCCACCTCTGGCTCGCACCTTTCCTGCTCTGCTTAGGTCATTGAACCGCTTCCTGCATTGTATCCAGCTCCTGCTGCTGACCTCTTACATAGATACATAGAAGATAGGAGCAGGAGTAGGCCATCCGGCCCTTCGAGCCTGCTCCGCCATTTAATGAGATCATGGCTGATCCTCCAATTCAGTATCCCGTCCCCGCCTTCTCTCCGTAACCCTTAACCCCTTTTGCCTGTAGAAATATATCTAATTCCCTCTTAAATATATTTAATGAGCTGGCGTACACTGCCCTCTGTGGCAATGAATTCCACAGGTTCACCACCCTCTGAGTGAAGAAATTCCCCCTCATTTCTGTCCTAAATGGTTTAGCCCTTATCCTTAAATTATGTCCTCTAGTTCTGTTCTCACCCGCCAAGGGAAACATTCCTTCTGCATCTAGTCTGTCTAGACCTGTCAGAATTTTATACACTTCTATGAGGTCCCCTCTCAATCTTCTAAACTCCAGTGTGTACATCCCTAAACTACATAGTCTCTCCTCATAGGTCAATCCCGCCATTCCTGGTATCAGCCTGGTGAATCGCCGCTGCACCCCCTCCATGGCAAGAACATCTTTCCTCAGATGAGGCGACCAAAACTGTACACAGTACTCGAGGTGTGGTCTCACCAGTGCCCTGTACAGCTGCAGCAAGGTATCCCTGTTCCTGTATTCCAACCCTTTTGCTATGAAGGCCAGCATACCGTTTGCCTTCTTGACCGCCTGTTGCACCTGCATGCTCGCCTTCAGTGACTGGTGTACAAGAACACCCAGGTCTCTCTGTACTTCCCCCTCTCCCAATTTATTGCCATTTAAATAATAATTTGCCCTCCCGTTCCTGCACCCAAGGTGGATAACTTCGCACTTGTCCACATTATAGTGCATCTGCCATTTATCCGCCCAATCACCCAGTCTGTCCAAATCGCTCTGGAGCTTCCTGGTCTCCTCCTCTGAGCCCACCCCCCCTCCTAGTTTAGTGTCGTCTGCAAATTTGGAAATGCTGCATCCGACTCCCTGATCCAGGTCATTAATGTAAATTGTGAACAGCTGGGGACCCAGGACAGATCCCTGTGGTACCCCACTTGTTACTGCCTGCCATTCAGAAAATGAGCCGTTTATTCCAACTCTCTGTTTTCTATCTGACAGCCAGTTCTCTATCCACGTCAATACTTTCCCCTTTATCCCATGAGCTTCAATTTTCCATGCTAATCTTTTATGTGGGACCTTGTCGAAGGCCTTTTGGAAGTCCAGGTACACCACATCTACTGGCTCTCCCCCATCTATTTTACCAGTTACTCCCTCAAAAAATTCCAATAGATTAGTCAAGCACGATTTACCCTTTGTAAATCCATGTTGACTCTGTCCTATCCTGTCCCCATTTGCTAAGTGCTCCGCCATTTCATCCTTAATGATGGACTCCAGCATTTTGCCCACAACTGATGTAAGGCTTACAGGTCTGTAATTACCTGCTTTTTCCCTACCCCCCTTTTTGAATAGTGGGGTAACGTTAGCTACCCTCCAATCCATGGGCACTGTTCCCGAGTCTAATGAATTCTGAAAAATCATACTTAGTGCATCCGCTATCTCTAGGGCCACCTCCTTCAGTACCCTAGGATGCATGTTATCAGGCCCTGGGGATTTGTCCGCCTTCAATCCCTTTAGCTTCCTTAACACCATATCCTTAGAGATATTGATTTGTGTCAGTTCCTCCTTTGCCAATGTCCATATTTTTCCCGATATCCCAGGGAATCCTAGGGCCACCTCCAACCACACCTTCTTGGTGTCCCCAGCCGGCTTCTTCCTCCCGTCGCTAGGGAACAGAATATCCTTCCAGGGTCTCACAGCTCCCAGCAGCACATCCAGGGAGGCATCATTGAACCGAGCCGCAGCCTTTGACCTTCTGGACTCCATTCTGCCACTTCCTTCTTTTTGGCTCCCAACTCCAAACTCCTTCAAATTGGAGGTTTGGAGTGTCCCTTTAAATACTGGAGTTGAAATCACGTCATGCAGGTCGTCACCACGCCCGCTGATGCTAAGAACATACAAAAAAACATAAGAAATAGGAACAGGAGTAGGCCATTCGGCCCCTCGAGCCTGCCCCGCCATTCAATAAGATCATGGCTGATCTGATCTTGGCCTCAACGCCACTTTCCCGCCTGCTCCCCATAACCCTTGACTCCCCTGTAGCTCAAATATTTGTCTATCTCTGCCTTGAATATATTCAATGACTCTGCCTCCACAGCTCTCTGGGGTAGAGAATTCCAAAGATTCATGACCCTCTGAGAGAAGAAATTCCTCCTCATCTCCGTTTTAAATAGGCAACCCCTTATCTGAAACTGTGCGCCCTAGTTCTAGATTTCCCCCATGAGGGGAAACATCCTCCCTGCATCTAGCTTGTCAAGCCCTCTCAGAATCTTATATGTTTCAATAAGATCACCTCTCATTCTTCTAAACTCCAATGAGTATAGGCCCAACGTGCTCAACCTTTCTTCATAAGACAACCCCTTTATCTCAGGAATTAACCTAGTGAACCTTCTCTGAACTGCCTCCAATGCAAGTATATCCCTCCTTAAATAAGGAGACCAAAACTGCACACAGTACTCCAGGGGTGGTCTCACCAGCGCCCTGTACAGTTGTAGCAAGACTTCCCTACTTTTATACTTCATCCCCCTTGCAATAAAGGCCAACATTCCATTTGCCTTCCTAATTACTTGCTGTACCTACATACTAACTTTTTGTGTTTCATATACGAGGACTCCCAGATCCCTCTGTACCGCTGAAATCTGTCGTCTCTCTCGATTGGTTCCCGACCTCTCTAATTGGTCGGGAAACCTGGAAATCATATGGTAATGCAATGGCTGGGTTAAAAAGCCACTGACAGACGCACTGCACTGACTTCTGGGTTTTCCGCGCACTACCGGACCCTCAACTCCCAGCGCGTCCCGAACTTAAAATCCAGCCCTTTGTCTCCTCGTCCACATTTCTGTCTTTTTTTTTACCTTTTCTATCCTGTTCATTTCTGCATGCGGAGACTGCAGGATGGAAATAAAACGAGAGCTGATAGGTGCAGGCCAGGGTCGCTGACCAGAAAGCACAGTGAGAGCGAGATACTAAAGGGCCGAAGAACAGGAAGAAGTGGACAGTGCAGCTACAACCACACGAGGTGCAGGACGCATCTGGCTGGGACTGCTATAGTACCATGGATTATGTGTTCTCAACTGAACTTCACAAGGTTCAAAATTGTGCAGAAACCTAAAAGAAAAAATTGGATACACAGGGCTGAATGAAGAGGAAAGGCTTGCGATGACAGCCGGGAAAGAACACAAGCAACTCCACCCACAGTACCAGCATCATTCAAGTTCAGTTTAATTAATCACATTTTAACAACAACAACTTGTATTTATATAGCGCCTTTAACATAGTAAAACATCCCAAGGCGCTTCACAGCAGCATTATCAGACAAAATTTGACACCGAGCCACATAAGGAGATATTAGGACAGGTTTTCATGAGCATCTTAAAGGAGGACAGAGAGGCAGAGAGGTTTGGGGGGAGTTCCGGAGCTTAGGGCCAAGACAGCTGAAGGCACGGCTGCCAATGGAGGGGCAACGGAAGTCAGGATGCCAGAATTGGAGGAGTGCAGAAGTCTCGGAGGGTTATCGGCAATGTTCCCTTTAAGCTGCGCGGCCATGCAGCTGGCTCATCGGCTTTTAAATGGGTATAGACTGCGCATGTGTGGTATTTTGAATGGGTCACACAGCTCCTTAAAGGGTAAAAAAACAGCTGTAATTATACGCTGAATGGAAGTAGACTTGGTGATGTGGAAAGAGCAGAGAGATTGGAGGAGTAGAGGTTCACTGCACATTAAAGGGATGGGCAATAAATGCTGGCCTTGCCAGCGACACCCAGATCCCCTAAACGAATTTAAAAAAAAGGCAGCACCTTAGGTTAATAAGGTCATAAAAGAAAGCTGACCTGAGTTGGAATACTGTGTGCAGTATTGGGCTCCAAACTAGAGGAAGGATATTGAGGCTTTAGGGAGGGTACAACAGCTTCTCTAGGATGCTGCCCGGTATGAGGAAATACAAAGATGAAGAAAGACTTGGAAAATATTTTTTTTCTTTCATGAGGTGATATGATAGAAATGTTTAAATTATGAAAGGATGGCACAGGGTGGATTGAAGCAGACTGCTTCCAGTAGTTGAGGAATTTAGAACTAGGGGCACTAGATACAAGATTTAGAACAAAGAACCAGAGAAAATGATTGACACAGAGTGTTGTGAGGATGTGGAATTCATTTCCAGTTCTAACGTCTGAGGCAGAAACTATATCAACATTCAAGATTAGATTGCATAGGCGGATGAAGGAAAGATATGGGAACAGTGCATGTAAGTATGATTAGGACAATTTGCTTGCATGGAGGGTAAACGCTGACATGGACTGGTTGGGCCAAATTGCCTATTTCTATGTTGTAATTTTGATTGCATTGTTGTATTTCTATCTATTATTAAATGCACCAGGTGAAAAGGCATGTCAATTATTATATCAAAGACTGCTGTTCTAGTGAGCACACAGAGGAAGCAGATGGCCTTCTTCAGTCTGAGATGTGTAGAGGGGGATTGCACAATTGATTTTTGCTATTCCCGGGCCCTTTGTTACAATCTGTAAATCTGAGACTGCAAAGCAACAGCAGAACAGAGGAAGAATCATTTATTTTCCCAATTATATAATTTTGAGTTTGTTCCAAGTTTCTGAGTATCAGTTCCTCCTCCTTTCCAGTTTACTCCCTTTGTTTAACATTTTTAGGTATAGGAATTTGAGGAGAAGTGTTGACAAGGTGGCAATGCTTTGTCATTCACCTTCTAACAAAAAACATTACCGATCAATAAAAGTATGTTACTTAAAGGAAACTAATAATTCGAAGAGCCCTTTTATGGCTTTCCCACGATGATTCCGACCTCATATTATGTCACATTTTTTATTTTGATCTATTTAGTGGCCTGTGTGTTGAAGTTTTTCGGTGCCTCCACCGCACACCATTCAGGCACTGAAAGGGAGAGATGGTGACCGGGTGTGTGTTCCTGTTGTTGCACCTCTGGAAACAACGATAGACGCCATCGCAGGTCATCATCTCCGTTCAGGGCCACCCTATCCTAATTTGAATTAAAAGTGTTGGCAGGCGGGCTTTTACAAATGCTCAGGAAAATAATTACTGTTTTTTCAAAGCAAACATCCATTGTAACCGTTCCCGTTTAAAAAGATGTAGCGACAGCATTTGTTTTTGCTTTTAAGTAGCTTATTATATAAAGTGATATCCAATCTTCGTGGAAAAGCATTTGGAAAACCTTCATGTTGAAACACTCGGTTGTGGTGTACTTGTGGTGAAAACAAAACTTGGCTCCTCTCCCTTCGCAAAAAAAAACGATTCGCAAAAAGGCATTTTATGAAGACAGTGTCCGTAGCTTTTCGCCAGCTGGGTCTTTGGTGACTGCCGGCACAGAACACAACTTACATTTACAGTAGTTAAATCTGTTCTACACCTAAAGCACTGCTCTCACAAGTCTCATTCTTCTCACAGCTCAGTATTCACTCTCCGCTCTCATTGTACTCATAGCCGTTTCCTTGTATTCACTCAGACCGCTGGCTGAGTTCCAGCTCTCCGTTCATTAACCCTGCTTCCTGTCCATTCAAGAACAGCTCTCATTGCCTGGATTACTTTCTCTGTCCCCTCCGCCTCACTTTCTGCGGTTCCAATTGTCCTCACTGGAGGAGGAGTCTTCGTTCCCGCCACCCCCTTTTAAAATCATAAGCACCGAGTGCTATCTTATGCATTTAATGGATAGAAATGGTTGCAAACTGCTCAGTTGAAGAAATGCAAGCCAGGTCAGTGGAGAATTAGTTTAACATATACCACAGAGAAATCCCATGTGCTTGCTTGTGTGTGTGTGTAATGCGTTGATCATAACAAGCCGTTGAATATAGTTGAGTTTACAATTATAACAGCACATGCCTGATTAGAGTAAAATATTCATAAAGGCTGTTGTAAATGTGGATATTTTAGGAGGGTTGCAGAAGTTTTTTCCTCTTTGTTTGCGTGGCTAAGTTCCTGTAGCTGTGGAAGCCGGGTCCCATTGTTATTGTTTTGGAGATTCAACGAGTAACGTGGTGCTGTGCTGTCCTTTGGCGCCATGTTTTTGGAACAAAGACTTGTTATTAATGCTACAATCGGAGGTCATAACCAGCAAACACCACACTTAAAGCAACCCTTGTGTATTTTACAATCAGAGTAGATGCATTTATTTCTGCGAAAACACCTCCGGGTCTCCCAGGAAAAGGTCCGTTGTGTGTATTGCTCGGAAGCTCACCTGTGGAACAGGTGATGTGCTTTTTATTTACAGCAAACAGTGGAGACTGAGCCACACGGTGCGCAGAGGCTGCAGCGCCCCACCTGTGCCACAGGGCGCGTGTTTCTCTCAACTGGATACATCTGGAGAAATGTAACTCCGGCTCCTGGAATCCCGTGAATGCAAATTAATAGCTACATTTTAGAACGTGATGCAAATATTTGGTATTCGCGAATTTCCCTCTCTACCTGGGAAAACAAGTGTTTCTTACACAAGTTACTGATAATGGACGGGTTTACTCAATTATCTGCGTGATATGCTTCGTGAGTTGTAGACCAACGATTGCCAGGAATAACACTCATTTGCACAGATGGACATGTGCCAATAGATCACCATAGAAATAATCAAAGATACTGTACATGTTTAAACCTGGCCAATGACGTACCTGTAATTGAAGCCGTTGTTAGCTTTCCCTTTACATTACCTGCCAAGGGTTGATTTCACAGAGTGCTGCGAAGGGAATCCTGCAGATTGCAGACTTGCTGCTTTTCAACGTTGAAGTCAGTAACGAACGATTGAAGAACACTCCACTGCAAATCTCAATTTACAAATAAAACATATTGCAGCAAGAGTATAAGTTTTATTCAATCGAAAGCGAAAGTGCAGAAACAAATGGGAATAACTGGCCCGTAACCAGAGTAGCTGGGGTGCTTATCGCTCGTGTTTTGGATTTTCTGTGCTGGAACCGCCCCTTCCAGAGTAGTGAGTTCGCCAGTTGCTGCTTATTTGCCGTGAATGATACTGCATTTCAGTTCTGGAAATTATGAGAAACGACGACAGTGCTTTCAATAATAATAATAATCAAATATGCTCATATAATACCCTCCACAAAAGTCCAGATATTAGTGAATAAAACTTCCATTTAACTGGACAATCGAGTTTATGGGTAAAGGTACCACGATGCATCACTTTTGTCCAGCACCACTATATAGGCAATTTGGAAGCACAGCAAAACATTGCAAAAAACAAATAGAGTGCTGGAATGTATGACCTGAACAATCTAATACAAAACAAAAAAGACTATATTGTCCTTGCATAAGATTTTTGTTCGGCCTCCTCTAGAATACTGTGCTCACTTTGCATCCCCTCACATTGTGGGTGATATAGAAGCCTTGGAAAAGGTTCAGAGGAGGGGCGCGAGATCGATACCTAGTTTGAAGGTCCTTAGTTACCACGAGACTGAGAGAGCTGGAGCTTCTTACTCTAGAAAATGAAACTTGGAGAAGATTTGATTGAGGTCTTTCAAATAATGAAAGGATTAGCTTTGGTCCATGTGGATAGGCTAGTTGATTTAGATAGGTTAGGGAGAACCAGAGGGCGTGAGTATAAATTCCATAAGCAAAGAACTAGGCTAGATGTCAGGAGGTACTGTACTTTACACAGAGTTGCCGGCTCATGCAGTAAGTGCGGATTTGCTGCAAACATTTAAAAGGGAGCTGGTTGAGTTCCTAACTGTGGCCTACATCACTATGTATAAATGTAGGTGAGGTATTGCTGGATGTATCCCCAGTCACTGGCGTCTCCTGGAAATCGTTTGATTGCCTTTGGGGGTCAGAGAAATTTCCAAGTTTTTTTTTCTCTGCATTTTTGCATCTCCCAGGAGATTGTGTGGTTGGCTGGTGAGGGTGAGGGTGGATGGCAGTCATGGTTTGCAGAAGTTCCACCATGAAAGTATGGGGCAGGCTTGACAGACCAGCTGATCCTTTCTTGTTTGTTGTTTTCATATGTTCCTATTACAGGAACACTGACAAACATCAGAGCAATTTTTAAAATGCACTGTACAAACTGTAATGCAAAGCTCAGTCATTTTGTAAATTATTTAGTGAGGTTTGCTTCTTGCTGATAGCACATTTTCCATAAAATTGTCCATTCTCTTTAGTGCAGGGAAAATTTCAATCTGGGCATCTGCTTAGTTGTCAGCTACTTCATCAGCAATTGCACAGAATTAGACACCAAGGTGGTGCCTGGATCCTCTACCTCCGTTTGCTCACTAGAAATACTTGCGTGAGCGTCTTCCTCACTTTCATTCCCATTAGCAGCTTCCATCACAATGTCAGCAATTTTGTGTTGGCCAACAATCTGGATGCCAGCACTTCCTTATCAACACCAGCCCTACAACCCTCTGAGAACTCTGCATTCCTCCAATTCTGGCCTCTTGTGATTCCCCCACTTCTTTCACCCCACCATTGGTGGCCATGCCTTCAGCCGTCTAGGCCCTAAGCTTTGGAATTCCCTCCTTAAACCTTGCCACCTCTCAACCTCACCTTCTTGAAGACACTCCTTTAAACCTACTTCTTTGACCAAGCATTTAATCACCCATCCAGTACCTCCTCCTTTGCCTTGATCTCAATGTTTGTCTCATTACGCTCCTGTGAAGCGCATTGAAATGGTTTCCTAAATTAAAGGTGTTATATATATGCAAGTTCTTGTTGATGACAATGGATTCAAAGCTCATGTCTATGGCAGTTGCAATAGAGAACATATTTGCGAAAGAGGTTCACCGCTTTAGAGTGGGCTGTTGGTCCCTCTGTGGATCCTTGGCTGTATCAGATAAAGTTGCTTCCTCTGCTAGTGGGAAGAATTTACAGTGCCAAAATAAGTTGGCAATGGATTCTGCTTTCAGCTCCTCACACAATGAAGGATTATATAAATTGCCTGCAGAACATCTGCTGTAAATGACATGCTAGCATCATGCATGCCATCATTTTACACATCACAACATTTCTTATAGTACTGTTTCATAACATGAATCACTCCAGCCTCCATTGACTGTATCACAGAGGCTGTGTTTGATGGAAGAAATATTAAGTCCATTGCATTTAGATGAGCCCCACAGTGGCTTGGTAATACCACCACTGACCGAGCTGGTCGAGTCCTGAAGGATATAGCTACAAGACTGGACCTGTGTCAGGTGGTACGGGGATCAAAACAAGGAAGTAACTTACTTGACCTTCTCCTCACCTATCTACCTGTCACAAACAGGCTTGCCCATGATAATATTGATATACGCAACCACTGCACAGTCTTTGTGAAGACAGAGTCTTGTCTCCACAATGAGACATCTTGCATCGTGTCGTGTGGCACTACCACTGTGCTAAGTGGAACAGACTAAGGAAAGATCTAGCAGCCCAAAACTGCATCCTTAAGGCAGCGTGGGCTATCAGTAGCACCAGAATTGTATACTACCACAATCTGTAACTTCATGGTCTGGCACATGCCTCACTTTTTGATCACCATTAAGCAAGAAGACCAACCCTGGTTTAATACGGAATATAGTTAAGCATGCCAGAAGCAGCACCAGGCATACTTTAGAGTGAGGAATTAACCGAGTGAAGTGAATGCACAGGGCTAGCTGCATGCTAAACACCAAAAGTAACAGCCTATAGACAAAGTTAATCAGTCCCACAACCAACAGATCAGAGCAAAGCTCTGTAGCCCTACCACATCCAGTCGAGAATGGTGGTGGACAGCCAGGCAACTAACAGGAAGCGGAGGCTCGATGAACATCCCTATCCTCAATCATGATGGAGCCCAGCATATGATAAGGCTGAAATCTTTGCAAGTGGTTTTAGTCAAAAGTATTGAGTGGATGATCCTAATTGGCATCCTCCTAAGGTCCCTGCAGATAGCATAGATACCAGTGTCCAGCCAATTTGGTTCACTCCACATGACATTAAGAAGTGGCTGAGTGCACTGGACACAGCAAAGGCTGTAGGCCCTAACAACAACTCGGCTGTAATGGTGAAGACCTCTGCACTAGAGCTAGCTGTTTCCCGAGCCAAGCTGTTCCAGTACAACGATGACATTGGCATCTACCTGACAATGTGGAAGATTGGCCAGATAACCACAAAAAAACAAGGGGCTGGATTTTCTCAATGGGGGCGCGTTGGGGGGCGGGACTGCTGCTTGTCGGGTTTCAGTCCCGCCCCCAACGACGTCTGGCCAACCCACGCTATTTTCCATTGATTGACCTTGTTAAGCCTGCCCTGCGGGCTTAGCAGGCCAATTAAGGGAAAGCTGGTGACAGAGGACGTCAGCGTATGACGTTTCATCTGTCAAAAATTTTTGACAGATGAATTGTCAGCGTTTGACAGCTTTAAGAACACTGACAATCTCTGTTCTAAGGTAAGCCCTTGGACTGAAGACTCATCAAACCTCTCTCCTCAGCAGAAATCAGATGGCTGCTGCATCAGAGAATGCAGCAGCCATTCTGTCATCTCTGCCATTGAGATGAGTCACCTCCAGATCCCCAAGGGTTGAAGCCTGCAGAAAGAAGCAAAGGTAAGTAAACTTTTTCTAACACTTTACACTCACCTCTCATACTGACCTCTCCACACTTGCACCCATCACTCACATCCACAGCGCACTTTTCGACCCCTCTCATCCCCGCAGACCCACTGTTCGCCTCGCTGACCCTGGCAAGGTTCGCAGCCATCGGGAAGCCTGCACTTGTATGGGTAAAATAACTTCCCTCCATCAGAAGGGGCAAAAATAAGCTTCTTAACTGCCTGTTAACTACCTGTTAACAGGCAGTTAATTGGCTGTAATCCCCTTCCCACCTCGAGGAGATGGGTCCCTGCGCGAGTCGGGGACCCGCCTCCCGGGAAGATGACACGGAGGCGGGTTGGGAGCGGGTTCGGTACCCGCTCCCAGTTTCTGCCATTTTCCCGGCAGTCCAGCCTCCATACCCGCCTCCCCAGGGCTGGCAAAATTCCCCCAAGATAAAAGTAACATGGCCAATTACCACCCTATCTGCCTCCTTTCAATGATCAGTAAAGTGATGAAAGGAATCATTAATAGTGCCATCAAATGACACCTACTCAACAATAACCTGCTCAGTGACACTCAATTTGGGATGCGTCAGTAGCACTTGGCTCCAGACCTCATCACAGCCTTGTTCCAGAAAAGAAGGTCAGAGCTGAATAGACAGCAAAGATGAGAGTAGCTGCCCTCAACATCAAGGCAGCATTTGACCGAGTATGGCACCAAGGTGTCCTAGCAAAATTGAAGTTAATGGGTGTCCCACCAGTGGCTGGAGTCACACCAGATGCGATGGAAGATGGCTGTGGTTGTCAGAGGCCACTTATCACAGGCCCAGAATATCACTGCAGGAGTTCCTCGGGGAACTCTGCATGGCCCAACCATCTTCAGCTGCTTCATCAATGAACTTCCCTCCATCAGAAGGTTAGGAGTGGGGCTGTTTGCTGACTATTCTACACCGTACAGCTCCATTCACAACTTCTCTGATAATGAAGCAGCTCATGCCAGCCTATAGCAAGACCTGAACAACATCCAGGCTTGGGCTGACAAATGACAGGTAATATTTGTGCCACCTAAGTGCCAGGTAATAACCATCTCGAATAAGGGAAAGCCCAGGCATCTCCTTTCGATCTTCAATGGTACCACCATCATAGAATCCCCCATTATTAAAATCCCAGCTCACTAACGACCAGAAGCTGAACTGGACCACTATATCAACACCGTGGTGTCAAGAGCAGTGCAGAGACTGGGCACTCTGCAAGGTGTGGCTCAGCTTCTGACCCCTCAAAGCCTCCCCACCATCTGCAAAGCTCAAGTCAGGATTGTGATGGAATACTCACCACTTGCCTGGATGGATGCTGCTGCATCAACAGTCAAGAAGCTCGATACTATCCAGGACAATCACTTAAATGGTGCCCCGCCATTAGACTGAATATCCACCCCCTTCAGCACCGCTGACATGTGGCTGGAGTTTGTACACCACAGCAATTTGACAAGGTTATTGGAACAGCACCTTCCTCTCCTGTACTGTCTACCACTGAGGAGGATAAAAGCAACAATGTCATGGGAACATCATTACCTCCAACTCACATACCATCCTGACTTTGACGCTCATACGATAGCAAAATACTGCGGATGCTGGAAAATTGAAACAACAACAGAAAACGCTGGAAAAACTCAGCAGGCCAGGCAACATCCGTGGAGAGAGAAACAGAGTTAACGTTTTAGGTCGAAACCCTTCATCGGAACTGAGAAAAAAGCAGGAAATGAAACAGATAAAAAAGCAAGGGGGAGGCTGGGGGGAGGAATAACTATGGTAAGTAGAGACATTAAGAGATGCTCAAGGCAAGACGAGATGACTTTGACGCTGTTACTTAATCGTTGCTGGGTCAATATGCTGGAATTCTGTAGCTAACACTATTGTGGGAGCATTGTCATTACAAGGACTGTAGAGGTTGAAGCAGAAGGCCTACCAACATCTCCTCAGGACAACTAGTGCTGGGCAATAAATGGAGCCTTGCCAGTGCCATCCACATCCCGAGAATAAATAAAAAAATAATTTTGTCAAGGCAACTTTTCTGCCTTCAGATGCCTTCGGTCAAAATGACACAGCCACTTCTCAAAAGGAGTCATCAGTCATTCATACCTTTTTGCTGTTTCTGTAGATTACATGCCCAGTCAGCAGCAGGATTTTACTTATGGTAGCACAAACTATGATGATAAATCACTTGGCTTTTTTCCCATCTGAGGATTTTTCATTGCTGAAAGCTGGTCTTCTGGTTTGGTGAGCCTTGTAAAAAGGACACTTGTGTCAGCATTAAGAATTGTGGGCTTGTAATGAGATTACAGGGCCAATTTTAACTCTGCCCACATGGCAGAAACTGGGCCGGGGAAAAGTTAAAATTGCCCGTGGGACTTACCCGCTGAGGTCCCGCTGTCTTCCCACGGGTTGCGATTTTAACCTGCTCTGCTGAGCAGGTCAGTGGGACAATCCATCAGAAACCAACGGGTTCCTTCTTGAAATATGCCAATCGGACTCTGATGATGTCATTATGGCCTGACTGCACTTTTAACAGGAGGCCTGCGTGAGGAAGCGGTTGCCCTGCCTTGGGCTTTCCCCCTCCAACCAAGTGGTTTACCCGAAGCCCCTCTCAACCACTTACCTAATTGCCGAGGACCCTGGAGGCCTCCTGCACCCGACATTCCATTTCCGCCAGCTGCCATTTTCCGCCGGTTTCAGAAGTATGGAGAGAGAGTGAGATTAATTCTAGATTGCTCTAACAAAGATTTGGCACATAAATGATGGGCCAAATGGTCTTCCACTGTGTTGTAAACGCCTATGGTTCAAGGGCTCTATAAACACTCGCTGCTGAGGCAAATTGAAGTGCTCCCCACCACCACCACCTCTGCCAAGTTGACTGCTTCAGCTTCCTGATCAGTATGGCTCTGTACCCAACTTTCACACAGTACATCATTTAGAGGAAGGGATGCAAACAGCTTTCAATGAAAAAGAAGATATGACCGTGCAGGAAGTTAAGACTCTGCCAATAATGTGTCCATTAACTTGTAGAAATAAAATTGCAGCTGAGCACTTACCCTGTTTTAAATTTTGTTTTGAATTCTGCTGCGCAAAACCACAAAATTGAAGGATTTTTTATTTATGTATATGCAGTGCTTCAAGCAAAGTATATTCCTCAATTAACAAATTTTCAGTTTTGCTACAAATGAATAAAAAATGGCTGCCATCAAAAGCAATAATTGTGTTCTCACAGCACTTAATGCTTGTGTCTTTAACAAGTTGACTGAAGATAGACATGAGCAAACTTTCTTTCTATTATGTAAAGCCTCTGCTACGTTCAATAAAAGACAAGTGTTTGACTTCAAAAGTTATATTTGCACTTGGGTGATTCAGGTTTCATATGGACATAATACTGGATTGGAAAACTGCCAAACCTATCAGCATACACACCGTACTTTTGGAACAAATTTCATATCGACGCTGGTTCCCATTAAGTACCTTGTACATATTTGTCTTATTAAAGCTGAAAGGTCTCTACCGCTAAATGTCAGAAATGGAGCTACACAGTATTTGTTTTAATGCTTAGAGTGCCACTTACAATCCTAGGATTTATATACTGAAAACTGGCTTTTGTGAGTTTGCATTTCAGGAATTTGCAAGCAATTTGTTTATGAGTGTATCCTTTTATAGTTTTTGTTCATGAGTTGTATGGATTCTGTGCTAAGAAAGGCTCAGTGGCTCGGTCACATTAGCAATTTTGAGCATGAGCAGCAGCAATTCGACTCTTGGGAGGGGGCAGCAGAATTCCCGACAGCAGTTGAACTTCAGGTGGAATCAGCAGCTTTTCTCACTTACCGATTAGCAACAAATCAATCTCTATCGCAAGACAGGCACAGATGAGGAGTTCTTCAATCCCACACTTCCAGTGGGCAGCCACGCTCATAGGGAGTGACGCAACGGTGATAGGTCTGCAACACGGCAGCCGTATTCTCCAACCCACTCTCCCGTTGAGTGTGGCTTTCCACTGGGAGAGAGGGATCGTATAAACAACCCTTAACATAATGACATTGTCAAAATGTTTACAATAGCCTCTGAATATGAAAGGTTTCAGGTGTTTCTCATTTTCCCATTGTTTAAAAAACAATCTTTATCACAAGATAGACATGGATCATAGAATCATAGAATGATACAGCACAGAAGGAGGCCATTCAGCCCATCATGCCTGTGCCGGCTCTTTGAAAGGGCTATCAATTGGTCCCACTCCCTTGCTCTTTCCCTCTAGCCCTATACATTTTTCCTTTTCAAGTATTTATCCAATTCCCTTTTCAAAGTTCAGGTAGTCATTCCAGATCATAACAACTCACTGTGTAAATTTGTTTTCCTTCATGTCGCCTCTGGTTCTTTTGCAAATTACCTTAAATCTATGTCATCTGGTTACCAGCCCTTCTGCCACTGGAAACGCTTTCTCCTTATTTACTTTATCTAAACCCTTTAAGATTTTGAACACCTCTATCAAATTTCCCCTTAACCTTCTCTGCTCTAAGGAGAACAACCCAAGCTTCTCTAGTCTCTCCATGTAACTGAAGTCTTTCATCAACATTACCACTCTCGTAGATCTCCTCTGCACCCTCTCAAAGGTCTTGACATCCTTCCTAAAGTGTGGTGCCCAGAATTGGCCACATTCCCAGCTGGGGCCTAACCAGTGTTTTATAAAGGTTTAGCATAACTTCCTTGCTTTTGTACCCTCTTCTTCAATTTATAAAGCCAAGAAATCCTTATGCCTTTTTAACAGCCTTCTCAACTTGTCCTGCCACCTTCAAAGACTTGTGTACGGGCACCTCCAAGTCTCTCTGTTTCTGCAGCTCCTTTAAAATTGTACCATTTAATTTCTATTGCCTCTCCTCATTATTGTATTATGTGGTACTTTATCAAACGCCTTTTGAAAGTCCATATACACAACATCAACTCATTGCCCTCTCCGTTACTTCATCAAAGAACTCAATCAAGTTAGTCAAACACGATTTACCTTTAATAAATCCATGCTGGCTTTCATTTATTAACCCATATTTTTCCAAGTGCCAAATAATATTTTCCCAGATTAATGACTCTAAAAGTTTCCCCACCACCGACATTAGGCTGACTGGTCTGTTGTTGCTGCGTTTGTCCCTTTCCCCATTTTTAAACAGGGGTGTAACATTTGCAATCTTCCAGTCCTCTGGCACCACTCCCATATCTAAGGAGGATTGGAAGATTGTGGCCAGCACCTCCGCAATTTCCACCCTTATTTCCCTCAGCAACCTAGGATGCACCCAACTGGACCGGGTGACTTTTCTACTTTGAGCGCTGCCAACCTTTTAAGTACCTTCTCTTTACCTATTCTTATCCCACCCAATTTCTCTACTACCTCCTCCTTTACTGTGACATTGGCAGCATCCTCTTCTTTAGTGAAGCCAGATGCAAAGTACTCATTTAGTACCTCAGCCTCCACAAGAAGATCTCTTTGGTCCCTAATTGGCCCCACCCTTCCTTTGACTACCTTTTTACTATTTATATGCTTATAAAAGACTTCTGGGTTCCCTTTTATGTTACCTTCCAATCTATTCTTCTACATGCTCTTTGCTCCTCATTTCCTTTTCAGTTCTCCCCTGTACTTTTTGTATTCAGTTTGGCTCTCTACTGAATTCTGAACCTGACATTTATCATAGGCCTCCTTTTTGTTTCATTTTGATCTCTATATCTTTAGTCTTCCAGGGAGTTTTAGCTTTGGATGCCCTTCCTTTCCACCTCGCGTGAATGTGTCTAGTCTGTATCTGAACTATCTTCCCTTTGAAGGCCTCCCATTGATCATTTACTGTTTTACCTGTCAATCTTTGATTCCAATCCACCAGGACCAGATACCTTTTCAACTCACTGAAATTAGCCCTCCTCCAGTTGAATATTTTCACATTTGATTTCTCCAGCCACATGTTAACCTGTCTTATCTTACTGCTCCTGTACTCACTAGCACGTGGCACTGAGAGTAATCCAGAGATTACTACCTTTGAGGTCCTGCTCTTTAGCTTCCTCCCTAGCTCCGAAATTTCCTCCAACTAAATGTTGGGAAGACCAAAGGCATTGCCTTTCCTCCCTGCCACCAACTCCATCCCTCTCCCTGGCAACTGTCTGAGGCTGAATCAGACTGTTCGCAACCTTGGTGTCATATTTGACCCCAAGATGAACTTCCAACCACATATCCGTGCCATCACTAAGACCGCCTATTTCCACCTCCGTAGCATAGCCCGACTCCGCCCCTGTCTCAGCTAATCTGCTGCTGAAACCCTCATCCATGCCTTTGTTACCTCTAGACTTGACTATTCCAATGCACTCCTGGCCGGCCTCGCACGTTCTACCGTCCGCAAACTTGAGGTCATCCAAAACTATGCTGCCTGTGTCCTAACTCGCACCAAGTCCTGTTCACCCATCATCCCTGTGCTCGCTGACCTACATTGGCTCCCGGTTAAGCAATGCCTCGATTTTAAAATACTCATCCTTGTTTTCAAATCCCTCCATGGCCTCGCTCCTCCCTACCTCTGTAACCTCCTCCAGCCCTACAACCCTCCGAGATATTTGCGCTCCTCCAATTCTGGCCTCATGAGCATCCCTGATTTTAATTGTTCACCATTGCCGGCCGTGCCTTCAGCTGCCGAGGCCCTAAGCACAGGAATTCCCTCCCTAAACCTCTCTGTCTCTCTACCTCTCTTTCCTCCTTTAAGACACTCCTTAAAACCTACCTCGTCATCTGCCCTAATATCTCCTTATGTGGCTCGGTGTCAAATTTTGTTTGATAACGCTCCTGAGAAGCGCATTGGGACGTTTTACTACATTAAAGGCGCTATATAAATACAAGTTGTTGTTGTAGCTCCTGAAACTCTGCTTTTGGACCTCAACCTTTTTCCTACCTACGTCATTGGTTCCAACATGGACCATGTTTTCTGACTGTTCTCCACCCTCACCCACCCCCCAGCAAAATGTTCTGCACCCATTCAGTGATGTCCTTTACCCTGGCACCAGGGAGGCAACACAGCATGCGAGACTCATATTGCTAGTTGCAGAAAGGCCTGTCTATTCCCCTGACTATCGAATGCCATATGATCACTGCATTTCTACACTTTGCTGTACCCCCCTGTGCAGTCATTTGCCCCTTGGTGCTGTGGATGTGCTCTAGACTGCACTCCCCTCCCTCGAGGTTTCGTCACCCTCTCTGGTATTCAGCACTGAAAACCTGTTTGAGTGTTCCACACTTCCAGATGACTCTTGTCCTGCCTGCCTCTTCCTACCCTGCTGGATGGCCACCCACTTACTGTCCTCCTGAACTCTCTGTAGCTCCGAGGTGCCCACCTCCAGGAAATTGCATGCCAGGAAATTCTCAGCCTCCCGTATGCACTGTGGTGACTCCAGCCACTCCTCAAGCTCAGAAACACTCAGCTCGAGTTTGAGCATTCAACCATTAGTTCATCCATTAAAAAGAATCATAGCAACCAGCTTTTTCTTAATTGCTTCCAGGATTTTTGCCTCCTCTATCCTACCTATTCCACGGACTAATTACTCTTTGTGTGAAAAGGAAATTCCTGATATCAGTTCTGATTTTGCCTTTTGCTAGTTTGAACCCGTGCCCACTTGCACTACTGTTACAGTTGAATTTGGAATATTATTTGGATTAACCTCTTCTGTACCACTTATCTTACATATCTCTATGAGGTCTCATATCAGTTGTGTCCCTTCCAGGCTGAAATGTCCAAGTTTCTCCAGCCTTTCTCACAACTCAACGCTCCAAGGAATAAGTTTGATAGCTCTTCCCTGCATTGATTTTGGAGCTTGTCTGTCTTCCTTGTGTCATGGTGAACAGAAATGGATACAGAAATCAAAGTGGTAGTGGCTCTATATAAGATAGATGTTTTTTGTTTTGTTGACTGCTGATCGACATGTTAAGTGCTCAGTCTACCAGAACCCCAGAGGGCTGATTTTACAAATGCACACTACCAGTGGGGAGCCTCATTTGTCACCGCACAGTTCAGGAAATCGTGGAAACATTGCCCGTAATTTTAGGTCTGTTCACCTTAATGTGCATTTGTAAAATCATCCCTTTAGATCTCTTCTAACTTCAATTTTGACAATTTCAATACCATTGATGAAGTACATATGTTGCCCATTTTTTCTTCCTGTGTACAGTCCAGCAATCTGCCACTATTCTGCCTATTTACATGTTTATCTAACTCATCTTCAACCCTCCATAAACTTGAGCTCATCCAAAACTCTGCTGCCTATATTCTAACCCACCCCAAGTCTCACTCACTCATCACCCCACTGCTTGCCGACCTACATTGGCTTTCCGTAAACCAAAGCCTCAATTTTAAGTCTCATCCTTATATTCAAATCCCTCCATGGTCTTGTTCCTCGCTATCTATGTAGCCTCCTCCAGTCCTACAACCCTCCAAGAACTCCGCATTCCTCCATTGGTGGCTGTGCTTTCAGCCTCCTAGGCCGTAAACTCTGGAATTTCCTCCCTGAACCTCTTCGCATCTCCATCTCTCTCTTCTCCTTTAAGCTGCTCCTTAAAACCTAGGGGTAAAAATTCAGTTGGTTGCGCCTCCCGTTAGCGCCTTAAGAGGGCGCTAATGGGGCGCAAAGCCGCTAACGCCCGGGCGCAGCGATGTTTGCGCCGCTCGAGAACTTAACTTGAGATTGTGCGGCGGCGCTAAAACTTACCGCTGCGACCACCTGCGCGCGCAGATTGTGACGCCATTCCATGGTGCAACGCCCTTGTGGCGCCCCGGAGCGGAAATTGAGTGGCGGCCCCTGCCTTACCACCTGGCGCATCCAACGACCAGAAGACTGGAACGCTATCAATCGCTGTGGGGCTGGGGGTGGTGCTATTTAAAGGGGGCCTCTTCCTGTCTTTTATTGTTGGTGGCATTTTTGAACTATGCATTCTGAGAGAGAGAGGGAGAGACTTCTGGAGAGATTCAACGTTGTGTGAAGGAGTTTTGGGTACTGAGCAGCACTTTGCAGGTTCATTTTGATTTGCCATTCCTTGTATCGATTTAGCAGAGACTGTGGGAGCTGCACTCTGAGCTCTTTGCCTGGTACTCTCCATTGTTCTTTCCAGCACATTTGATGTGCAAGTCTCTCCAGGCCGAGATTCAAGGCTGCAATGAACAGGATGTGGATGGAAAGCAAGATTAACCATCCCCTTTAAGAACTGGCCCGTGCCATTGTGTGTGTGTTCCATTGCTGACTGACATTACATGAGCTTCGCCAGCGCTCTGAGTTAGCGCCTCACTCCTTGGCCTTTGCGCCTTAAGACAGGTGTGCAACGCCTGCTTTAGCGCTCCACTCACCTCCCGGGGCGGTAAAAGTGAAGTTTCCAGTCAGTGCCGATAATTAGCGCCAGGCGCTAATATTTGCGTCCAGACGATATTTGCGCCCCAAATGGGGCGCGACCTAATTTCTACCCCCTACTGTTTTGACCAAGCTTTTAGTCACCCATTCTAATATCTCCTTTTTTGGCTCGGTGCTCATTTTCGTCTGATTACTGTCCTGTGAAGCGCCTGGGGACGATTTTTCCTGTCATTTCCTTCTTTCGCTCGGTGTTCATTTTCCTTATGCCTCTGGGAAGCGACTTGGGATGTTTTTCTATCTTAAAGGTGCTATATAAATGCAAATTATTTTTGCTATTGCTGTTTAGTCACGGTAACGGTAGCATAGTGGTAATGTTACTGGATCAGTAGTCCAGAGGCCTGGAATAATAATTCTGCTGACAAGAGTTCAAATCCCACCACAGCAACTGGGGAATTTAAATTCAGTTAATTAAATAAATCTGGAATAAAAAGCTAGTATCAGTAATGGTAACCATGAAACTATCAGATTGTCGTAAAAAAAAACCTCTGGTTCACTAACGTCCTTCAGGGAAGGAAATCTGCCGTCCTTACCTGGTCTGGCCTATACGTGACTCCACACCCACAGCAATATGGTTGACTCTTAACTGCCCCTCTGGCCTAGTAAGCCACTCAAGGGCAATTTAGGGATAGGCAATAAATGCAAGCCTTGCCAATGACGCCCACATCCTGTGAACGAATAAAAAAAAAAGTCGGATGGAGTTGAAAGTGCGGACCATGATGACCTGTGTGGACAACACATTAGCTGATCTGTAGACGATCCCTGTGCTAGCCTGGAAGGATATTGAGATAAAAGTTTTGCTAATCTTGGCTTGCACTTCCAATGGTGCAGGGTGGTTGAAGATGTCCTTGCAGTTGATGGCACAGATCTTCAATTAGTTCCATGCTGACCCCCAACCCCTGCCTGCCCCGTTCCCACATGTGGCTACTAACCCATTAAATATTCCCAGAAGCCCTTAAAGTGCTGTTGGATTGCTGGATATCCTGTCCATGCATCTAATGTGACCCTTGCACCTGCGCACAATGACCATATTCAGCCTATTTAAAAGAGTTAATCTGGCGAATCTACACAAGGCCAGCTCGTTATGCTACATGCATACCATTTGCATAATGCACTGTGATCCAGCTGATGCTGTGACAGGATTTCATAACTGGCTGGAATTAGGATTTCTTCTTGTGTTGTTGAGGGTTGCTAATTGTTCTGAACCAAAGGATTATATGAGGCAATTTAATTCCTCTGGAGGCGCAGTAGCGCTACACGGCCGCTCCGCCTTTCAGCACCCCTCCCCTTCTGTTAAAGGGGAGGGACGCTGCGAGCTCTGCAGGGCCAACAGTGGCCCACACTAGCCCACCAGGGTGGCGTGGTACTGTGGCTACAGCCTGGCACCGAGACGCGGTGCTGGGTTGCGCGATGGCGGCCACGGACCACGCCAAGGGCTGCCATGGAGGGCTGACCTGGAGGTTGTCCAAAAAAATAAAATGGCGGCACGCGTTGCGGCCGCACCTCCCTTTAATTAGCGCCCCGCGAGCAGAGATCGGCCTGGCTCGCGGCCCGCGAGGCTGGCGCTGACACCGCCCATGACAGCCTCGGGGGGGTTAGCCGTATTTTTGCCAAGAGGCGGTAAGGGGTCGCGGTGGGGCACTAAGGGGTCGCGGCGCACAGCGATGACATCATCACCGACGCGCAGCGGCCCAGGGCGCTACCGACGGGGTCGCGGCGCTATCGGCTAGCGCCTCAGTAGCACCCCGCTAAATTTCTAGGGAGGCGCCCCCGCCCGGACGATAAGCCCTTTGCGCCCCCCCTCTTTTGCGCCAGCACTAACGGCTGGCGCAAAGGAGCCGAATTTCGCGGCCAAAGTGTTTTGTAATATGAATAATTGCAAGTGATAGATTTTGGGGAGGGAGGAGCAGAGTTACCTGCAATCTAAGCAAGTTCGCTAAATGGTAGGTATATAAAATAATAGATCTATATCTTCCATTATCAGAATTCATGTGGTGGTGGCAGGGAGTGGGGGGCTGATGGGCGGGGGGGGGCTCTGTACATGTTCCAATGAGGGGTGCCCTCTTCCTCGTCCCTTAGCTCCTGTGCTTCACTGTTCACTTGTATTTCTCTGGACATTGTTATCTAATTCCCCTGGGGTGGATATACATGAGATGGCAGTTCAGGAGGGTGTGATGAGGTAGGTAGTGAGATTCTTGAACTTCTGGTGGGGGAAATGCCCGGCCTTGATTGGTCCACAACATCTGAGAAGAAATAAAAGGGAGGAGACGTTAGAACATTGATTGCTGGTGGTGATTGCTTTATTTTGTCTCTTGCAATGATGCCACGTTAGATCATGAACATTCATTGAGGGTGCTGAGGTACACAAACCCGCTGGGGGTATTCCTCCTGCTTCTTCATCTCCAGCTTCCCCCTATAGATATCACCTCTAGATTGTTGGAGTCCATTCGTCATAAATGTAACCTTGTGAATTGTTGCTGTGATACCAATAGTTGCCAACCTCTGCCTCTTATTGGGTGCAGTCTTCTTCTACAATGAAAAATGCATCAAGTCAGTTCTTGTCAACCATTTGGGGTTAATACTCATGCTGTCAACACTTGTAGACTCGACTTCCTCCTGCCAAGCCTTCCCGCCCACACTCTGACTTTTTTTGCTGGAGGAGGGGAACAGGACCTCCCTCCTTTTTTCAAAGCAGGGGCTCCATACTCTCGTCATCAAAGAAGGAGGTTCGGTTGCATGAGGTCGAGTTTGCACTCATTCTTTAAAATTCTTTTCCTGAAGTTTCCAGCTCTACAGAACTCACCACAACCGTTATTCCAAATAATCACGCAAATAATGCTCCATCCTTTAAACCAGTGTTTAAGGCCTGAACCTGCCCATGTATTTCCTGCTCATCAGGAACCGGCAGCCAATCAGCTACATCAGCACCACTTCAGCAGCACCCCCACCATGCCAGCTAGTGGGGTCAGGGGATTTGAGTGCTGCACCTTTCTTCCAGTGTGCTCCGCTCTCTAGCGCTGCCAGGACCCAGGAAAATCAACCCTAATTTTTATCTTGAATCAGTGCATGTGATATAATGGCCCAAAAATTCGTGAGGGAGCCTTCGTGCGAGGGTAAGGCTTCCCCGCGATCTCTCACTGCGCGCTGGCTTTTTCAGTCCGAGCTCGCACGAACTTGATGTTCTGGACAGCAGCTGGGCAGTGCTTCCGTATCCCACAGGCGTAGTTAATTCGTGCGAGCTGTGGGATCACGTGACTCAGTTAGAGCCAATGGCAGCACACCATCTTTCATTCATAGCTTTCACACAAGTGCTGTGAAAGCTATGAATCTATTCCCCCCCAAAAGAACAGCTAAACCTCAATTAAATTTAAAAAAAAAACCATCACATTAATAAAATAAGTATAGTTAAATAAATTAACCATTTTAAACAAAAAATTACATTTTTGAAAAAATTTAAAATCTTTTAAAAAGTTATAAAAATAAACTTACCTGTCTTTAAAGTCTCTAAAAAAGATATACCTGTTAAAAAAAATTCAAAATAATACTTAATTAACTACTTAACTTGTTAAAAGAGGGTCTTACGCCTCCTTTCTTTATGTCTAAAATGTTCCATGCTTACCTGCGCGTTCAAAGCACTAAGTGCACTGAGTGCGCGCAGCCTGTAGCGCGCACGCGGTTCACCTAGGAACCGCCCCCTTTTGAATTCACCAAGTGCCGGTTTTCAGCGCATGCGCAGTGCATGCAGAAAACCGGCAATTGGAGACAGAATACGCGAGAGTACACAGTGCGTACTCTCGCGTAGCGGCACTAATTTTTGGGCCATTGCTTCAGTAAATTAGCCGTATTGCAGCAGTGGGTGCATTTAAGTTGCAGCGGAATCATGGTAAACTTATATATATAAAAAAATGAATCCAGGTTCCAGAGAAGTACTAGCTTTCTTTTCATTATCCTAGAAGGAAAACTGCTTCTCAGCATAGTCTTTTACAAGTCTTTCAAGTGATTAACAAGCCCTTACAAGCTTTTTTCTTGGCTGTGATGTGACTAAAAATTAGAGTCGTGGTAGTAACGGAAGAAAAGCCTATTCCAGCTTTTACTCATGAGTTCAGTAACATCTACTTTTTTAATTCCATTAACACTAGGAGCAAAATATACCCCCTGATATGTACACACCCTGATAAACAGCCTCAACACATGGGGAAAGATTTGTCACACAAATATCATGCAAATGTGTTACATATAAGTACATGAGTTCTATTTCTCCCCTCCAGCACCTGCTGGCACTTGTAAGTAAATAAGGGGGAAACAGAAGCAGAGCTGTTAGAGCAGTCACAGATGAACCAGAAAGAGTGCCATCCTCACTGATCTTTCACTTTATTTCCTCCATCACTTTCAGGCTTCTGTTTTAAGGGGAGAGGAGTCCATTTCCTGACTTGTTGGACAAAATGGTGTATTTTAATCAAATGCCCTTTTTTTCTCTTTTTGGGGCTGCCAACATTTTCTGTTTTTACTTCCGGTCCCCTGCACATTTTTCAATTTCAATTTCTCCCTTTTTCTTGCATCCTTCCGCATGTGGGCCTTTGCCATGGCTTTTCACTTCCTTAGCTTTCTACATGTTTTTTTGTTCTTTTTTAATGTCTTTTCATTGCCCACTGAGACGACATTTTATATCCAACTATTCCCTGCTTTTACATTAAGAATTTGCTGGTCCTACAATCTATAAACTTCTTCCCTATGATTAAAGCATCTCTTCTTGCCCCCTTTTCTTCCGTGCCCTACTACAATGCTTCCTTTCAGTTTTCAGTGTTGACAAAAGGTTATAGCTGAAACGTTAATCTGTCTTTTCTCTTTACAGATGTTGACGGATCTGCTGTATACTTTGAACATTTTCTGTTTTGTTTCAGATTTCCAACATTTGCAATTTAAAATTATTTTTTTTGCTGATTTTGCATTTTAATATTTTCAGATATGTAACTCCTGGTCAGCTGTGTAGCTATGAATGTTCTCTTCTGCAGTGCTTTTTAAAAATCCATTCTATTCGTGCTGTTTTAGAATATAACAAGCTGCGGGTATGGGATTGCTCTTCTGGCTTTTTGCGAAATATTTTTAAAGCACTAAGTCCCAGTGGAAAAGAGAGCAACGGAGAACTGGCCTAACGGTCATTCAAAGATAAAACATTATCGGCATTGCCAGATACCACAAGGATTCCTGCGTGCATAGGAAATAAAACGTGTATAGAAAAATATCTCTGGGGAAAATACTCTTTAGACTGATCTGACTTTGTTGTTTTTTAAGTATAAGTACCTCTGGTTTCTTGTTAATTTAATTCTTCCAATAAATTTAACTTGTGTATATTTCAAACAGTTTCATGGGAACATAAAACAGGAGTAGGCCATTCAGCCCCTCAAGCCTATTCTGCCATTCAATGAGATCATGGCTGATCTGTATCCTAACTCCATTTACCCGTCTGGGCTCTGTGGGGGAGAAATTCGGTATCGCCCCATTTGGGGCGCAATTATCGGCGGTGCGCGAAGATTAGCGCCTGCCATTAATTATCGCCTCCGACTGCAAACTTGACTTTTATCGCCCCTGGAGGTGATTGGAGCGCTAAATCAGGCACTACACATCTGTCTTAAGGCGCAAAGGCCGAGGACCGAGGCGCTAACTCAGAGCGCGGGCGCAGCGCAGGTGCTGTCAGTTAGCGATGGAACACAGACACACTGGCGCCGGACTGTTCTTAAAGGGGAGGGTCGATCTTGCACTCCAGCCACACCCTGCTCATTGGAGCCTTGAATCTCTGCCTGGAGAGACCTGTGCCTAAATCTTCCAGCCAATGACTATGGAGAGGGTGAGAGAACGAGCTCAGCACTTCAGCGAGCGGGCCTTGGATGCTCAGGTTGGCGCGGTGGAGCGCAGAAGATCAATACTGTACCCAGAGAGTTTGCTGCGCGAGTACAGAAGAGTGTGGAGGGAGGTGGCTCAGAGCGTCTCCTCCAGGAGCATGGTGCCCAGGACCCATACTCAATGTCGAAAAAAGTTCAACGACCTCACTCGGGTCGTCAGGGTGAGTGGCTTTTTTTCAATACCTCTCCATCCGTCCATCTCAACCTAACTCTATGGCCAGAGGGTCTTAAAACCCCAATGCCCAACACTCATCCAACACCTATGGCCCTCTCATGAAACACACACGCACATTCCACACTTTGCATACAGTAAGGGCTATTCACCTATGGGAGGCACATGAGGCAAGACCATGGCTGCATACAGTAAGGGCTATTCATCTATGGGAGGCACATGAGGCAAGACCATGGCTGCATACAGTAAGGGCTATTCACCTATGGGAGGCACATCAGGCAAGACCATAGCTGCATACAGTAAGGGCTATTCACCTATGGGAGGCACATCAGGCAAGACCATGGCTGTATATTTACTCAGACGCCGTCCTTTTTCTTGCAGGCCAAGCTATCTCATAATAGGAGACAGCAGCAACGGACGGGTGGACTGCGGTCTCAGCTGCAACCCCTCAGCGATCTTGAGGCGCGCGTCCACAGGATTGGGGCAAGCCGGGTGATCGGTCCTGTCGCCACTGGAGACGCCGGCCCCGTTCTGGACAGCAATCACAGAAGAATCACAGAATCACAGAATCCCCACAATGCAGATAGAAACATAGAAACATAGAAACTAGGAGCAGGAGTAGGCCATTCGGCCCGTCGAGCCTGCTCCACCATTCAATACGATCATGGCTGATGATCCAAATCCAGTACCCTGTCCCTGCTTTCTCACACAGAATCCCCATCGAGCCTGCACCGACACATATCCCACCCTATCCCCGTAACCCCACATATTTAATTCCCCCTAACATATCCCATCCTATCCCTGTAACCCCACATATTTAATCCCCCCCTAACACTAAGGGTCAATTTATCATAGCCAAATCAACCTAACCCGCACATTTTTGGACTGTGGGAGGAAACCGGAGCACCAGGAGGAAACCCACGCAGACACGGGGAGAATGTGCAAACTCCACACAGACAGTCACCCGAGGCCAGATTCGAACCCGGGTCCCTGGCGCTGTGAGGCACCAGTGCTAACCACTATGCCACCGTGTTGCCCGATAGAGGCCATTTCGGCCCATCGAGCCTGCACCGACACATATCCCACCCTATCCCCGTAACCCCACGTATTTAATCCCCCTAACACTAAGGGTCAATTTATCATAGCCAAATCAACCTAACCCGCACATCTTTGGACTGGTAATGGTAAGGTCATCACCTTTTTGTCCTCTCTCCTTCCACTTGTCCCTCACAACACCAGCCTTTGACACTTTCAATTCAACTTACTAAATCGCTGCACTCATTCCTCCCTTACTGCCCCCCTGTCCTCACGCTAAAGCCACTCTTGTACCTCCCTGCTTTCAGATGGTGATTCACGAGCTGAGGAGACAGGCCCTCAAGCTGCCAGTGGGAGTGAAGCTGCAGGTGAGGAGGAAGATGAAGGCGGAGCATCAGCGCCACCCTCTCCCGAGGAAGCCCATGCCCACACTGGGAACACGCCTTCCCTGGAGGGGAGCAGGGGGGAAGGGTCTGATGAGGGTGAAGCTCCGGGACCCAGTGGGCTGCAGCAACGCGATGGGGGTAGGGAAGCTCGGGGGCCTTCTCCCCGGAGGGAGAGTAGGCCAGCGAGTCCTACTGCACTGGACGCAGAGGAGGAGCGGCTGATCGTTGAAATGAACACCCAGGCGGTGGACATGCACACTGAGCTCATGGGTGCAGTGGGAAGGGTGCCCGAATGCATTGAATCACTGGCAAGGAGTGTGGAGCACTTTGCTGTAGCACAGGCGGATGCCACGCAAATGTTTAGTGCTGCAATTCAGGCACTGGCTGCCATGACCCCATCTCTGACTGCTCTCATGCAGACTCACATTGAGGCCACGCGAGCACTGACTGTTGCCATCCTCGCTGGTTCAGACACATTTCCCCGGGGCTCTCACCGCGCTGCAGCAGGCCAGCAATCTGTGCTCCAGCAGATTGCTCCGGATGCTGAAGTGCTGCCCCGTGGGAGTGCCAGTGTGTCGGTCGAGCAGGGAGTTGCTGTCCTCTCTCAAGATGACAGCATTCCTGCTGCCACCACTGTCACTTCTCCACTGCACTTGCCACCGCCTGTAGGACAGACTGCTGCCGCCCATGCAGAGTTGGTGCAGTCTGCAGCCAGGCCCTCCAGGCCCAGAGCTGGTCGAGGCCATCCTTCAAGGGCATCTGCAGTCTCAGGTTCTGACAATCAGCAGCCTTCCACCAGCCTTGCTGCAGCCACTGGGGTCCCATTACGGAGGAGCAGTAGGGTGGGAAGGGGGGAAGTGCACAAGGGAAGGAGATCACCCTCGAAGGGCAAAAAGTAGGAGGTGTGACAAAATGTTGGTCATTTTTTTTACTAAAGGTCGAGGTTCGTGGTCAGACGTATGTTTAGTGTTTTGGACATTATCTCCAGGTTGTGAGAACCAGTTATGTTAATGACTGTTTTTTTGTGTTTCTTTCTATTAGTTTGTCATGAAGAAATGACACACACAGAGTTTGTAAAATAAATAAGTTTTTGTATTCAAAATGTACATGTTTGGTCTTTGGAATCATTGTTGCCTTGGCCGGCTTAGGGGTTGCGGGTTGGTTTCATTCATGTTCTCAATGGCAGAAGCCATTTCCTCAGCAGGGGCCTAGAAGCGGCTTGCTATCAGCCGTTGACGGACGGCCCTTCCAGTTTCTACATTGTGGGCCTCCCTCCCGCCTTGGTGCTGCTGATGATCATCCTCCTCCTCTTCCTCCTCCTCTTCCTCCTCCTCCTCTGGTGGTGCTCCAAGGCCTGGTAGCATTGGCTGGGTCCTGAGGATTGCCAGGTTATGCAGCATGCAGCACACAACTACGAAGAGGGAGTCTCGCTCAGGTGAGTACTGCAGGGCTCCTCCAGAATGGTCCAGACAGCGGAACCGTTGCTTCAGCACGCCGATTGTGTGCTCAACGATGTTCCTGGTAGCGAGATGGCTCTCGTTGTACCGCAGCTCAGCAGGGGTGTTGGGCGTACGGAGCGGTGTCATCAGCCAGGTGCTCAGTGGATATCCCTTGTCCCCGAGAAGCCAACCAACTGGCTGATGCGGTGCCTGGAAAAGTTCTGCCACAGTAGTCTGGCGCAGGATGAATGCATCGTGGCAGCTGCCAGGATAGTGGGCATTGACAGCGAGTATCAGCTGTCTGTGGTCACAGACCAACTGAACGTTTAAGGAATGGAACCCCTTTCTGTTGCGGAAATCCTCGGCATTCTCATGCGGAGCACACAAAGCCACATGCGTGCAGTCAATGGCGCCCTGTACCATAGGGAAGCCCGCTATCCTAGCAAAGCCCATTGCGCGTTCTTGCTGCTTGTCCGGGGTCATGGGGAAAGAGATGTACTCTTGTCTCCTTTTAAAGAGCGCATTTGTGACCTGATGGAT
The DNA here is from genome assembly GCA_030390025.1 of Squalus acanthias. NCBI lineage: Eukaryota > Metazoa > Chordata > Chondrichthyes > Squaliformes > Squalidae > Squalus > Squalus acanthias. The sequence goes on from CM059429.1 coordinate 52,821,073, forward strand.
GCAGCAATGCACCGCGAACTGGGAGATATTGGCGATGTCCCCATTAGCTGATTGAAATGAGCCAGTGGCATAAAAGTTCAGAGCCACTGTGATCTTCACTGCCACCGACAGAGACGTCCTGGACCTCAGTTGAGGCTGCAGATCTGGCTGCAGCAGGTGGCAGAGCTCAGTGACTACCTCCTTGCTGAAGCGCAGCCTTCGCAAACACTGCTCCTCAGACATATTAATATGAGAATTGTTGGCGATATACCCTGGGAGGGTAAGGTCTCCTGTACTGAGGCCTGTTGGCCCTCCTCCGTCTGGCCATGATTGCCACTCTCTCTCTGCGTCTCTGTGGCCTCCGAATCTGCAGGCGCAGGACGACACCCCCAATCAGTGCAGCCCCCATAGTCTCTTGGCAATCAAAGTTATGAAGGTCAAAAACCAAAGTACCTGTAAAGCTATGATCAGTAGCCAAAACTACCTCACACAGCGTTGACTCAATGCAGAAGTCTCTCTTTCTCTCTCTCCGAATCTCTCTCTCTCTCTCTCAGAACGAGTGGTGCAAAAATGTCTACCACAGAGAAAGACAGGAAGAGGCCCCCTTTAAATAGCGCCCCCCCAGCCCCACAGCAACTGGGGAGCGTTCCAGTCTTCCGGTCGTTGGTTGCGCCAGGCGGAAAGGATGGGGGCGCCACTCAATTTCCGCTCCGGGGCGCCACAAGGGCGTTGCACCCTCGTATGACGTCAAGATCTGCGTGCGCAGGAGATCGGGGCGGTAATGTTTAGCGCCACCGCAAAATGTGTAGTTAATTTCGCGAGCGGCGCAAACATCGCTGCGCCTGGGCGCTAGTTGCTTTGCGCCCCATTAGCGCCCTCTTAAGGCGTTAACGGGAGGCGCAACCAACTGAATTTTTCCCCCTATATCCCTTACTAACCCTTGACTAACAAAAATCTATTTCCGATTTATAGGTATTAATTGAGCTAGCATCTACTGCTTTTTCTGGAAGACAGTTCCACACTTCTACCACCCTCTGCATGAAGAAGTGTTTCCTAACTTCTCTCCTGAATGGCCTGGCCCTGATTTTAAGGTTATGTCTCCTTGTCCTAGACTCCCCCACCAGCAGATAATGTTTCTCTCTATCAACCCTATCAATTCCTTTCAAAATTCTAAAAACCTCAATCAAATCACCCTTCAACCTTCTATATTCCAGGGAATACAACCCTAGTTTGTGTAATCTCTCCTCGTAATTTAACCCTTGGAGTCCAGGTATCATTCTGGTCATCTACACTGCACTCTCTCCAAAGCCAATGGCCCAGAAATTGATCTCGCTCTGTTCCCGCGGGGGTAAGCCTTCCCCGCGATGTCTCACCTCGCTTATGCTTTTTCAGATCCAGCTCGCACGAACTTGATGTTCCAGACATCAGCTGTGCTGGGCTTGCGTATCCCAGCGGCGTAGTGAATTCGTGCGAGCTGTGGGATCACGTGACTCAGTTAGAGCCAATGGCAGCACACCATCTTCCATTCATAAGTCTCACAGCATGGCTGTGAAATCTATGAATCTTACACCCCCCCAAAATAACAGCTAAACCTCAATTAAATTAAAAAAAAAACCCATCACATTAATAAAATAAGTATAGTTAATTAAATTAACCATTTTAAATAAAAAATTAAATTTTTGAAAAAATTTAAAATCTTTTAAAAAGTTATAAAAATAAACTTACCTGTCTTTAAAGTCTCTAAAAAAGATATACCTGTAAAAAAAAATTCAAAAAAATACTTAATTCACTACTTACCTTCTTAAAAGCGGGTCTTACTCCTCCTTTTTACATTTCCAAAATCTTCCCTACTTACCTGCGCGTCCAAAGCATGAAGTGCACAGCGTGCGCGCAGCCTGTAGCGCGCACACGATGCACCCAGGACCCGCCCCCTTTTCAGAAGAGCAATTGCTGGTTTTCAGCGCATGCGCAGGGCATGCAGAAAACCGGCAATTGGAGTGGGAATACGCGAGAGTACGCAGTGCGTACTCTCGCGTCCCGGGATCAATTTTCGGCCCAATATATCCTTCCTGAGGTGTGGTGCCCAGAACTGAACACAGTACTCCGGGTGTGGTCTAACTAGGGCTTTATATAGCTGTAGCATAACTTCTACCCCCTTGTATTCTAGTCCTCTAGATATAAAGGCCAGCATTCCATTCACCTTTTTGTTTATTTTCTGTACCTCTCCATGACATTTTAACGATCTATCCTTTTTAGGTCCAAAGTGGATGACCTCACACTTGCCGATATTGAAATCCATTTGCCACAGTTTTGCCCATTCACTTAATCTATTAATATCTCTTGTAATTTTATGCTTCCATCTACACTGCTTACAATGCCACCTATCTTTGTGCCATTGACAAACTTAGATATGTGGCTCTCTAACCCATCATCTAAGTCGTTAATAAATATGGTGAATAGTTGATGCCCCAAAACAGATCCCTGTGGGACACACTAGTCACATCCTGCCAATTAGAGTACCTGCCCATTATCCCGACTCTCTGTCTCCTGCTGCTCAGTCAATTTCCTAACCAGGTCAACAATTCCATGAGCTTTAATTTTAGCTCACAGTCTCTTAAATGGAACCTTGTCAAATGCCATCTGGAAGTCCATATAAACTACATCCATAGACAATTCTTTCTTTATCACATAAAACCCCATGTCAGATAGCTGTGTAAGTGGATTATTTTGCGGTTGAGTTCTTAGGAGCTGACGAGTGGGTGGGAAGGCAGAGATCCCACACCGACTAACCAGCAGCTTACTCACCAAACCAGATGATCAGCCTGTACGCTGTGAATCTATACCGGTGCAGTCACACAGAGAGGTTGCTTCAGCTACATCGTGGCTGTACAGGAAGGAAGAGCAGGCCACACAAACCTTTGCAAAGGTTGTAGCCGCTTTCATCAGGCAGACTTGCTTATGCGAGGCAGTTTGTCCAAAGGAAACTCGAGCAATATGAAGCCAGACAAGCACCTTGTTGAATTGTGTTGAAACCAGCACATGCAAAATGTGCAAGAGTGGTTGGTGCCTGGGAGGCATGTACATGCATCCCATAGAGTTCTCCAGCTGGAGAAACTTGTCGGCATTGTTCTAGACAGTTTACCTGAGCAAGACACTGAGCCATTTCTCTCCTTCACCAAATCGTTTCTCTCCTGCTTCTTGCAGGAGAGAAGTTATGGGATTTAAACTGTTCACTATACTGGAAGCCAGCCAAAGGCAGATCCAGTGCATCTGTCATCAATCAAATGGTTTTTTTTCATTCAGGGGAATCTCAACGTGGGTTTGCAACAGGGTGACACAAATAAATAGGAATATCTCCTCTTGGAAGGAAATAGTTTGGGCAATTTATTTTTCTAGACTTTCTTTAAAGTAATTTCCCCTTCCCCTCAAGTCACACTCATGCTCACACTCACAAACACATTCACACACAGATGTTCTGCTTCAAGCATTCTTCCCAGAGTTGGAATTCTATTACTGTTCAGATGTGTGGTGTCAAGAGCCAAATCCTAACTGAATCCAACAAAATTACACTGGTGGATCTTAGCAGGGACTGTTGATCTATCACAGTTCAATTTAGGAATATGTTCAAGTAATTGAGAAATGTTTGTATCTCCTTTAGTGTAAATTTAGGATAACAGACACTTGTTGACCATCTGGTATGTTCACAGATGTGCTATAGGGAGTCCACATGCTCAGAAAGGTCATCCAGTCTCTGAAGTCTTGTACATAGCTGAGTATGGCAACATAATGAGGTTAGAGTTCAAGGCTAATCTCTATATTGGCATTATCCAGGATTGAGAGACAATGGATGCTAATTGATTAACTTCACTGGCAGTATGCATGATGTGGCACCAATTGCGTGAGTTGCCATGCCTACCATCGACAACAAACAAAATTACTATGACCTGATTCCATCTCCTCGCCATGGGGACCATCCTTTTTTGCTGGACTTAGATTAAAGACTGCTGAAAGGTACTTAACTGATGTATAGTTCAGCACATACAAACAACTGGGAGTGAAGAGATTTTTGTGCTTCAAGAGAGTCTTGAGAAGCAGAGAGCTTCTCTTTCCCTTTAACCCTCCCCATCCCACAAACACACTTGCACACTGCACTGCATCTTGTTTTTGAGCAATTTAGCTGTAGCTTTTGGGGTATTATATCTCATAACCTTATATCAGATACGTATAAGGTGCATAGTCCGTGTACGTCTGAAGTCAAATCTTCAGAGCTGTAACTACAATCTGTTGTGTAATGATCGATTTGCTAATTATTCTGTATTTCAATCTACAAAACTTGGCCTAGAAATTTGTGTGTGCCCATTTTTGAATGCACAGGAGGTGCAGGGTACCATGCCTACGTCTGAATGGTGCGGCCCGAGGCTCCCCCGATATTGGGCCTCGGGCCTCATTTCCATGGAACCAGCGAATCGTAATTGAAGATTGGGCTACTGCGATACCTCAGGTAAGTGAGGGAGGGCAAGCAGGCCAGGAAGGGTGGCCGATTGGGCTGGGAGGTAGTGGTGGATGGGGGCGGCCGGGGGGGGTGGTGGTGGTGGAGGGAGCGGTGGACAGGGGGGCGGGGGTGGGAAGGAGAGGTAGCCGGGAAGGGTTCAGACGAGTATGGGGGCATTCATGCTGGTTAGAGCCACATTGTGCTGTGCGAGTTCAGTACCTGGCGAGTTAAATGCTGGGGCAATGGAAAACGGGTCCTGCAAGAGACGCAGGACCCTAATTTAAATAAATTATTCTGCCCTTTGAATGTTCCCGATGTGGGCTCCTGCCACCAGCGCATCTACCTTAGCCAATATGGCGGGTGCTGCACTTCCAGCTGGAAGTGTGCACGTGCTTCCTGCCCACCATATTGGGAACTTAGTAAGCCGGTTAGTGCCTGAAAAATGGGCACTGTGTGGATGACTTTCTAGGCCCTTGTTAGCAAAGCAGTTAGTCACCAGCTTCACTTAGCTAATGCCAAATTACTCCTGTTAAGAGTGTCTTTATTAAATAACTAATGTGCATTTTGAGCAATGCATCTACTCCAATTTTTGTTACTTTTCGCTTATGTGCACAAGATCACAATTGCCTTTTTCTTGTTACACGGAGCGATGTTCTCCTTTTTGGCCATGGATTTGGCAGCTCCAGATTGAGTTGAGTCGTATAATGAAATTCATTCAAATTCTGTTTCTCATTGACATCTGCTTGATGTCAATATAATTATTGCCTGATTGCTATTTTTTTGTCTTTGTAGAGAGAAATTGTGAGCTGCTCCATGTTTTCAGACTCCAATGTCTCCTCAAGATGAAACTATTATTTTCACTGTGTGTCACTTTGCGATTTCATGCTGTTGTAAATAACACTCATTTGCTGCGGTGAATTCCTTTCTTTATTCTGGCTCCCAGCTATTTGGAGTCACAGATTCAGTCATATTTTTAGTTACATATATTGATTCTTTGGAAAAATAACTCATACAGCAGCAATTTGCTGAATGGCTGCAGTATGTCAAATATCTGTATTGGTTGTTGATGTTACAGTGACACAAGTTTTAATGGGGGGGGGGCGTAGGGGAGTTAAAATCGGGGCCATAGAGTCAGTTTGAATTTTCACATATACTTTTGTTCTGTACAGTACAAAGTACTAATAACAACAACAACTAAAACTTGTATTTATATAGCGCCTTCAACATAGTAAAACATCCCAAGGTGCTTCACAGGAGCGGTATCAAACAAAACTTGACACCGAGCCACTTAAGGAGATATTAGGGCAGGTGGAGGTAGGTTTTAAGGAGTGTCTTAAAGGAGGAAAGAGAGGTAGAGAGGCGGAAAGGTTTAGGGAAGGAATTCCAGAGCTTAGGGCCTTGGCAGTTGAAGGCACGGCCGCCAATGGTGGAGCGATTAAAATCGGAGCTGCTCAAGAGGCCAGAATTAGAGGAGCGTAGATATCCCGGGGGTTGTGGGGCTGGAGGAGATTACAGAGATAGGGAGAGCGAGGCCATGGAGGGATTTGAAAACAAGGATGAGAATTATAAAATCGAGGTGTTGCTTAACCGGGAGCCAATGTAGGTCAGCAAGCAGAGGGGTGATGGGTGAACGGGACTTGGTGCGAGTTAGGACACAGGCATCTGAGTTTTGGTTGACCTCAAGTTTACAGAGGGATGAAAGTGGGAGGTCGGCCAGAAGTGCATTGGAATAGTCAAGTCTAGAGGTAACAAAGGCATGGATGAGGGTTTCAGCAACAGATGAGCTGAGGCAAGGGCGGAGTCAGGCGATGTTCCGGAGATGGAAATAGGCGGTCTTAATGATGGCACGGATATGTGGTTGAAAGCTCATCTCGGGGTCAAATATGACACCAAGGTTGCAGACAGTCTGGTTCAGCCTTAGACAGTTGCCAAGGAGGTGGCAGGGCCCGAAGACAATGGCTTTGGTCTTCCCGATATTTAGTTGGAGGAAATTTCTGCTCATCCAGTACTGGATTTCGAACAAGCAGTCTGACAATTTAGAGACAGTGGAGGGGTCGAGAGACAGAGCTGGGTGTCATCAGCGTACATGTAGAATGTTATATATAGTGTTCTCATTTGCAGTGGTTTTAGTTTCTTTTTAGTATTACTTCAGTTATGAAAGCTGACCTGCAATTGTTTCACTGTTTTGTTAAACGTAACGGAAGTATGTCAAATGCTGACTCAAAACTTTAGCCACAAGAACCATAACTGATCTATAACTGGTCTTTAATTTTCTTACAGTGAAGAGAGAGCTCCACAAAGGGACTTAAAAGGTAACTCCATGGTATTACTGATATTTCTGGCTTTTTTATGTATACTTGAAACTGTTGTACGTTTTGTGTGTAGTCTGGAAGGACTGCAACAAATTAAGGCCTTGCAAAATATGTTAATATGGAAATGTTGAAAATAGATAAGGCCAGGGGCAGTACTTTCTGTGCAAATTACTCTTGTGTCATTCTCTTAAAAGGAGATCACAGTACTTTATCCCTATTAGGACAAATCCTCATCTTGGACAGCATTTGTGGTCACATGGAGTCCATCATTTTGGGTCTGCCTTCCCAAGCTTCTATGGTGACATAAGTTTTCGGAGTGACCTGCAGGCATCCCAGAGTGGTACTGTTGAAATCAGTGGGAGCTGGCACTCTGGGCCAGTCTGGACCAATGTAGAACTGGACATCCCATGGCATTGCTCACAGGTCATCTCGATTCTGGAGCATGTTTGATGTTTAGCTATGAAGATGAAGCTGCGGTTAAATTGCTTTGTCCCTGTAAGTACCACTGCTGAAGTATTTCCTGTGGGAAAGTGGTCTAAATAGGCAAATCCGTGTCATTCTTACAACTCCTGCCATCAATTAGAGGGCACCTGCCGATGTCTTTTCTGTATTAAAGGTGCGATATAAATGCACATTGTTGTTGTTAGCTGGTGAGATGTACAGCTTTTTGTTTTTAACTGACAGGATATCAAACCCCCTGCAGTAGTAGGCACTTCAACAGCAACAACTTGCATTTATGTAGTGCCTGGGATGTAGAAAAATGTCACAAGGCACGTCACTGAGATGTAATCAGACAAAAGTGGACGCTGAACCAAAGAAGGAGACATTGAGCCGTGACCAAAGCTTTGTCTTAAAGAAGGAGTAGTTTAGAGTGGGAATTCCAGAGCATAGGTGCTAGATCACTGTAGGCACATCCAGCAATGGTGGAGCGGGGTGGGAGGTGAAACGCACATGAGGCCAGAGTCAGAGGAATGGAGAGTTCTAGGGGGTTGTAGGACTGCAGGAGGTTATAGAGATAGGGAAGGGCAAGGACATGAATGTATTTAAACACAATATATTAAATTGTAGACATTGAGGGACCAGGAGCTAATGTAGGGTAGAAGATGGGAGACCAGACAGGATAACATTGGAATAGTCAAGTCTGAAGGTGACAAAGGCATGGATGAGGGTTTCAGAGGCAGGGTGGTGGAGATGGGCAATATTACGGAGATGGAAGTAGATGGTTTTTATGATGAAAAGTATATGGGATCAGAAGCTCAGCTCAGGGTTGAATGGTACCCCAAAATTGTGAACAGTCTAGTTCAGCTTGAGACAGTGGCTGGAGAAGGGGATGGAATCCGTGGCAAGAGTACGGAGTTTGTGATGGAGGCCCAAGAAGATGGCTTAAGTCTTCCCAATATTTAACTGGAGGAAATTGAGGCACATCCATGACTGGATATCGGATAAGCAGTCCAACAGCATAGAGATAGTGGAGGGATTGTGAGATGTGGTGGAGAGGTAGAGCTTTGCAACACCAGCATACAGGTGGAAGATGGCCCCATGTTGCCAAAGAACAGCATGTAGACAAGGAAGAGGAGGGGCCAAGAACAGATCCTTAGGTGACTCTGCAAGGCTGGGAAGACAAGCCATTGCTGGTGATGCTCTGGCTATGGTCAGATACGTAAGTGTGGAATCAAGCAAGGACTATCCCACTGAGCTGGACAATGGAGGAAAGGCATGGCAGCAAGAGGGTCAACTGTGTCAAAGGGTGCAGAGAGGTCAAGGAGGATGAGTAGGGATAATGCACCATGGTCACAGTCACTGTCACAGAAGATGTCACATGTAACATCGGTTAGGATCGTTTCAGTGCTCTGGCAGGGATGGAAACCCAATTGGAGAGTTTATAACATGGAGTTGCGGGAAAGATCGGCATGGATTTGGGAGGTAACAATGTGTTAAAGACCTTTGGAAAGCAAAGGGAGGTTGGAGATGGGGCAGTAGTTTGCAAGGGTAGAGATGGTGAGGGTGTGTTATTTGAGGAGGGAAGTGATGACAGCACAAGGACATTGCCTAAGGAGAGAGAACTATTTGCAATATCAGCTAGCATGAGACCAGGAAGAGTATTTGGATGTTCAGCAGTTTAGTGGGAATGGAGTCAAGCGAACAAGAGGTGGGTGCCATGGACAAGATGAGCTTGGAGAGTCCATGATGGGCGATGGGAGAGAAACTAGAGAAAGGCACAGGTTTGGGGCTAGGGCCTGGGGGAGGTTTGGCTTAGTGGGCAAGGGGAAGGGGGGTGTAAGCATGAGAGGCAGTTGAACAGATGGTCACAAGCGTAGCGATAAAGAAGCCCATGAGCTCCTTGCACTTTTTGTTGGAGGTGAGGGTGGAGGGGGCTGGGGAGAGGGGTTTAAGGAGATGTTGATAATGAAGAAGATGGGGGCCATACCAGGGGGATCGACTGGGATGGAAAAGAATAACGTTTTTGCAGGGCCTAGTGTATCAAATGTGGATGTAAGGGAGTGGCTGAGCAGATCAATGGCTACAGAAGTATCGTGGCAAATCGAGGGACATAGACCAGACAGTTGGGATTCAGTCAGTGACTTGGGGAGAATTTGTTCCAATTTTGGACAGAGAAGGAAGTGGGGTTGGAAGGGGTAGAATGACGTGGGATACAGTGACGTGGTCGGAGATGGCCTTGTCTGTGAAAAAGAGAACAGGAGTAGAGAGGCCATAGGAGATGGCAAGGTCAAGGGGGTAGCTGTGAAAATGGGTAGGAGATTATATGGAGGGAGAGGTTTAGGAAGTACAGGAGGGCAGATATCTCGGTGTGAAACTTGGGTGGTGACAGGCAAAGAGGATTTTAAGAGAGTTGAGAGGGGTTAAACAAGGTGAGGTGCTCAAAGGAGAAGTACCAGAGGAGTGCCAAGGTGTGATTTGTTGATACTTACATAGGTTAATAGACCCTTTTATTGTGATGGCTCTGGGAACCTTACATATGAAAGTCTGTCATAGTGTATTCTCTTAATTGTTTTGCTGTGTCACCCATCACTTTTGTTTTTTTCTTTCCTTTTCACAGAAGAAAATCCAGATAATGCTGAAAACTCAGAGCCAGGTCAATGATTTTCCATTTTTAACATTCTTGCTGTCATCAGTTGAACATCATCACTTCCCACTCATACTACACAGAAATAAACTTATGTGTGCACTCACTGGTGTAAGCTTCATTGACAGATGTTTTCATTTTGCATGCTGTGACACAATTTTTTCTTGAATTTTTATTCTCTTCTTTATTTGATATCTGACAATGCTAATTCTTTGAATTTCTCATCTTGTAATACCCTCCATACATTCCTCAAGTTTTACCATGTGTTTATCAGCCTCTAAAACCTTGGTGCCCAAAATTCTAATTGCAATTTGTGGAAATTGGGTGGAATGTCTGACAGGCTTCCACCCCGTTAACCAAGACCAGCAACCATGATAACATTCTGGGAGAGTGAGAAGAGGGTTACGTCAAGGGGGCATGTCGGGGGGGGGGTGGGGGCGGGTGGGGTCTTGGGTATAAGTCCTGTTGAGACCCCAAAAGAAGACCAAGACCTCTTGGAGCCAAAGGTAATTGATCCCGGAGCAATTTTAGGAGTAATCTTTACGTATTTGGCCTTACTATATTTGGCCCTTCCCAGAGAGCTCATCTACTATTGGAGCAGCATGGCACCACTGATTTTCTTGGCTGCTGTCAAGACAGATGCCACTGCTGTGCCCTTACACGCATGGCCCACCCACCCTGACAATGCAAATAATCCCGTCCGACAATTTTGTAAAAGGTGTCTTGGCTTTGGACATTGACTGACTTAGGGCCCACTCTGCTGCACTTGCACCAATCAGAATTTTGAGCTCTTGACCGGAAGAGGAGTTTTATGGATATTTTACAATTTCCTTTTTTATGTTAAAGGTTCTGATGATGAAGGTTCGACAGTATCAGAAAAGAGTGAGTCTGGTAAGCTGAGATCCTTCCTTTGTTTCCTGTACTTACATGCCCTTATCAATAGTGTTCAATATTCAAGTTAGTGAACTTAGTGATACTCTGTATAAAAACAGGTATATTTATTACAGCATAAAAATCTGATCAGATAATGTTAAGATAGACTGGCTACTAATTAACATTTATAACACTTGTTTTATGATACTGGAATAAAACAGACACAGACTTGCTCATAACAACCAACTGTTCCTCAAAAAACTACTGGAATTTCTTAACTGAGTTAGCTTTATTAGTACTACCAACAGTTTAAGTAATCCTTGAAATAATACAGTTTTTAATTTGAGGATGTATTTTGCGGTTAATATTATCCTGTTCCATGATAGAAATTTTATTTTTCATTTCATTTCTACATAACATTCTAAATGTCACTGGATAAGAACATGGAGGTTCAGACTCATCTGAGGGAGAATTAGGTAATATATTTGCTTTACATTGCTCCATAATTTTGTACATAATTTATTTCAATGAATTAAACTATAACAATTCCCAGAAGTATTGCTAATATTTAATTGTGATTGTGTGATTCTTTAAACTAATCTTTCCTTGTAAGATCCTGTGAGTGTTGTATGTTATATTTTATTGATCGTAAAAGTTAAGCATTAACATGAAATATCTTTGTTGTTTAGACGCTGCTGAAACAACTACTGGGGATGGCCAGCCAAATGATAATCCAGGTATTAATTATATAAAAATTATATCTTTCATTTATTACAATATTTCTGTAAGGCAAGAAGAATTGCACCATTAAAGATCATTTCCACCAAAGCATCTGAGTATTAATCGTAAAATGATTATTTCACACATATTACATAAATATTGACTACTTTGATAGCAGTAGTATAGTACCAAACATTTACTCAATGGCGGTAAAGCTCTCATCCTTCAGATAAGATACTAAGCCTAGGCCTCGCCTGCCTATTCTGTTGGTTAAGGCGGGCATTAAAGATTCCATGACACTAAGTGAAGAAGAGTAGGGTGCTCTCTGCACTGGGAGAATGAAGGAGTTGTGCCCCGCCCCCCAACACCCTCCCCAGTTTGTTTTGCATGGGTTTGTCTTGTCTCCACTCCAAATCCCAGACTGCCCCTGATGTTTCCCCTCTGCAAATTTTTAGATGTGGTTGCGGCTCTGTTCCCCTGAAGCTCTAGCCAACACTCTTCCCACAACCCACACCATCAAATACAGATTAACAAATTACAGATTTATGTCAGTGCTCTTTGTTGTGCAGGAAACAGCTGCCACATATGTCTACAGCCACAGCCCTTCAAAGTTCATTCTATGTAAAGCACTTTCAGACATTACTGAGAGATGTGATAAAACGCTATACAAATGCACATCTTTCAATTCTTTGTTTAATGTCTTGTTAGATGTTGGCCACTGTGCTGTGTTGGCTGTTTAAATGTCCTCAGTAAGGTATTTGCACACCTTTGTCCTCTCTATAGTGCCCAGTGTGATATCAGTACCACACCAAAAGGCAAAATACACTGGGGTTGAATCTCCACAGGGGTTCTCCTGATCATCCGCCGTAACTCTGGTGGAAGTTCCACGGAAACTCTGGAGAAACCATGTAATCACTGTGCTTGCTGGTTCTCTGGGGTGTCCATGGATCTTCCACCCAAGTTACAGCAGACAAAAGGGGGGACTGCCGCGGAAATTCAACCCCAGTGCTGCTATTCACTTTCTGAACTAACTTCAGCTGATTATTCTATGACTGCTGCATGACAATGAGCTTGAAGAACAGAAGTAAATTAAATATTGATAAAGCACAAATACTGGAGAATTGTCATGAAGAAAATAAGCCTATAAAACTTTGCCTCTCTAGAAAACAATTTTTGCATTAATTAAACAAGTCACATGCTAATTTTGTTGGCCAGGAAATATGAATTAGTCACTGGAGTTGTAGCAGCTTATGCTATCAAATGTAATGAATGTGCGACTGAAATCAGCCTTTCTAATAATGTTTCAACTACAGAGCAAGCTGCAGTAGGCCCCCACTTGCTAAGTCTAGCACCAGGTAATTGCAGATTTCATTTAGAAACATAGAAACTAGGAGCAGGAGTAGGCCATTCGGCCCGTCGAGCCTGCTCCACCATTCAATACGATCATGGCTGATCATCCAAATCCAGTACCCTGTCCCTGCTTTCTCACACAGAATCCCCCCATCAAGCCTGCACCTATCCCACCCTATCCCCGTAACCCCACATATTTAATTCCCCCAAACATATCCCATCCTATCCCCATAACCCCACATATTTAATCCCCCCCTAACACTAAGGGTCAATTTATCATAGCCAAATCAACCTAACCCGCACATTTTTGGACTGTGGGAGGAAACCGGAGCACCCGGAGGAAACCCACGCAGACACGGGGAGAATGTGCAAACTCCACACAGACAGTCACCTGAGGTCAGATTTGAACCCGGGTCCCTGGCGCTGTGAAGCACCAGTGCTAACCACTATGCCACCGTGTTACCTGCATTGAAGCCTACAAGTTAAATATGAGAAATATACATACCTATAAAGGCCTGCCATTAAATTGCTTGAACTTGCAGCTTTTATGGAATATGTGGCTGCATGTGAACTTGTTTTTGCATTTACCCACAATCTTGTCATTTTATAACGGAAGTATTTGGCAGCCAAATACTTTGGCTAATGGTAAGCTATTTATAAGCTAAATAACCTTATCCGCAACCATTTTTAGTTTTTTTCTCCTCTCTTTTGAACGTGGAAATTCATGATAGGGAAAGTACATTTGGTGCATAGAATTGTGCATGTGGAGGCTGGAAAATCGCAAGCTGCTCAACTCATTTACTTTCTGCTCGCTCTGTAATTTAAATTCCTGACTTGGTTTTCTGCTGGTGGTGCTCTCGATTGCAAAGAAGGATTCTAAATAATGCATAATAGGGAAACCTTTTGATTTTCTTGGCTTCAGCACTGCGCAGGCAGTGTGCTAGGTTTGTTCCTTTTAAATAGGCATGACAAGTTCTTGCATGTCAGGAACAGATCCATTTAAGTTGTACTGTTAATTTATGTTTACTGCCACACTGTTGCAAGCTTAGGGGATTGATTTCAGGGCTTCTCTCATTGGATTTAATGAAAGAGGAGGAAGAAGAAAGAGTTTCATACAGAAAATTCTTATAACACAACCTAGCTATATGATGCATGTTCATTTACTGACACAGGATGGGGTGTATAATGAGCACACACCCTAAATGTGCTCTTTAATCTTGTAACATCTGTAGACTCTAATACAATAGTTCTGACGAAGGGTTTGACCCGAAACGTTGACTCTGTTTCCCTCTTCTCGATGCTGCCTGACCTGCTGAGTGTTTCCAGCACTTTCTGTTGTTATTTAACATCTGTAGACTACTTTCCTTGACCACACAGCTACACTCACTTAAGAACATTTGGAAAGTGAACTTCAGGCGGTACCAATTTGTCCCGGATTATTGTCTCTAAATTGTATTAAAGCACTAAAGATTTAAAGGTTACAATAAGACAAAAAAATGAGGCTTATGACAATTGTAAGGTTAATGATACAGTAGAGAACCAAGCTGAATATAAAAAGTACAGAGGAGATCTAAAAAAAGGGAATAAGAAAGGGCAAAGAGGGAGTATGAGAATAGATTAGTGGCTAACATAAAAGGAAACCCAAAAGTCTTTTATAAACACATAAATAGTAAAAGGGTGGACAAAAGAAGGATGGGGCCAATTAGGGACCAATAAAAGAGGTCTTCTCATGGAGGCAGAGGGCATGACTGAGGTACTAAATGAGTACTTTGCATCTGTCTTCACTAGAGAAGAGGATGCTGCCAATGTAGTAGTAAAGGAGGAGTTAGTAGTGATATTGGATAGGATAAAAATAGATAAAGAGGATGTACTTAAAAGGTTGTCAGTCCTCAAAGTAGAAAAGTCACCCAGTCCAGATGGGATGCAGGGAAGTAAGGGTGGAAATTACAGAGGCTCAGGTCACAATCTTCCCATCTTCCTTGGATGCGGGGGTAGTGCCAGAGGACTAGAGGATTGCAAATGTTAAACATCTGTTTAAAAAAGGGGAGAAGTGATAAACTCGGCAACTACAGGCCAGTCAGCCTAACGTCAGTGGTGAGGAAACTTTTAGAGACAATAATCCAGGACAAAATTTATTGGCATTTGGAAAAGTATGGGTTAATTAATGAAAGTCAGCATGGATTTGTTAAAGGCAAATCGTGTTTGACTAACTTGATCGGGATGGTTGATGAAGTAACGGAGAGGGTTAATGAGGGTAGTGTGGTTGATGTTGTGTAGATGGACTTTCAAAAGGCATTTGACAAAGTACCACATAATAGACTTGCTAGCAAAATTAAAGCCCATGGGATTAAAGAGACAGTGGCAGCGTGGGTGCAAACCTAGCTAAGTGACAGAAAGCAGAGAGTAGGGGTGAACGATTGTTTTTCAGATTGGAGGGAAGTATATAGTGCTGTTCCCCAGGGCTCTTTTTGATATATATTAATGACCTGGACTTGGGTATATAGGGCATAATTTCAAAGTCTGCAGACGATACTTGTAAATGTAGTAAGCAGTGAAGAGGATAGTAACAGACTTCAGGAGGACAAACTGGTGAACTGGGCAAACACATGGCAGATGAAATTTAATGCAGCGAAATGCGAAGTGATACATTTTGGTAGGAAGAATAAGGAGAGGCAATATGAACTAAATGGCACAATTTTAAAGGGGGTGCAGGAACAGAGAGACCTGGGGGTGTCGGTACACAAATCTTTGAAGTTGGCAGGACAAGTTGAGAAGGCTGTTTAAAAAGGCAACAGAAAATGCGGGAAATACTCAGCAGGCCAGGCAGCATCCATGGAGAGAGAAACAGAGTTAACGTTTCAGGTCTGGGACCCTTCATCAGAACTGGAAAAAGCTGGAGATGTAACAGATATTAAACAGGTGCAGAGACGGGGGCAGGGGGGGGGGGGCTTTAGGAGGGGAGGAAGGAATTGAAAGATGAGGTGCTGTTCCTCAAGCTTACGTTGAGCTTCATTGGAACAATGTAAGAAGCCGAGGACGGAGAGGTCAGAGTGGGAGTGAAGCAGAGAATTAAAGTGACAGGCGACCGGAAGCTCAGGGTCACCCTTACAGTCTGAACGGAGGTGTTCCGCAAAGCGGTCACCCAATCTGCGTTTGGTCTCCCCAATGTAGAGGCGACCGCATCGTGAGCAGCGAATACAGTATATTAAATTGCAAGAAGTACAAGTAAATCGCTGTTTCACCTGGAAGGGGTGTTTGGGGCCCTGGACAGTGGGAAGGGAGGAGGTAAAAGGGCATGTGTTGCATCTCCTGCGCTTGCACGGGAAGGTGCCAGGTGAAGGAGAAGGGCTGTTAGGGGTGATTGAGGAGTGGACCAGGGTGTCGCGGAGGGAGCGGTCCCTTCGGAATGCTGAAAGGGGAGGTGAGGGGAAGATGTGTTTGGTGGTGGGATCATGTTGGAGGTGGCGGAAATGGTGGAGGATTATCCGTTGAATGTGGAGGCTGGTGGGGTGAAAGGTGAGGACAAGGGGAACCCTATCGTGGTTCTGGGAGGGAAGGGAAGGGGTGAGAGCAGAAGTGCGGGAAATGGAACGGACACGGTCAAGGGCCGTGTCAACCACAGTAGAGGGGAATCCTCAGTTGAGGAAAAAGGAAGACATGTCAGAAGCACTGGTATGGAAGGTGGCTTCGTCAGAACAGACGCGGCGGAGACGGAGAAACTGGGAGAATGGAATAGAGGCCTTACAGGAGGCGGGGTGGGAGGAAGTGTAGTCCAGGTAGCTGTGGGAGTCAGTGGGCTTGTAGTGGATGTTTGTCGAAAGCCGATCGCCAGAAATGGAGACGGAGAAGTCAAGGAAGGGAAGGGAAGAGTCGGAGATGGACCATGTGAAGGTGAGGGAAGGGTGGAAATTGGAAGTAAAGTGAATGAACTTATCTAGTTCAGGTCGAGAGCAGGAAACGGCACCGATACAGTCATCGATGTACCAGAAAAAGAGGTGAGGGAGGGGACCTGAGTAGGACTGGAACAAAGAATGTTCCACATATCCCATGAACAGGCAGGCATAGCTAGGGCCCACGCGGGTTCCCATAGCAACACCTTTAATTTGGAGGAAGTGACTGGAGTCAGAGGAGATGCTGCCTGGCCTGCTGAGTATTTCCAGCATTTTCTGTTGTTATTTCAGATTTCCAGCATCCGCAGTATTTTGCTATTATGTTTAAGAAGGCATATGGGATCCTTGGCTTTATAGAGGCATAGAGTAAAAAAGCAAGGAAGTTATGCTAAACCTTTATAAAACACTGGTTAGGGCCTCAGCTGGATTATTGTGTTTAATTCTGGGCACCACACTTTAGGAAGGATGTCAAGGCCTTAGAGAGAGTGCAGAAGAGATTTACTAGAATGGTACTAGGGATGAGGGACTTCAGTTATGTGGAGAGACTGGAGAAGCTGGGGTTGTTCTCCTTAGAGCAGAGAAGGTGAAGGGGAGATTTGATAGAGGTGTTCAAAATCATGAATGGTTTTGATAGAGTAAATAAGGAGAAACTTTCCAGTGGCAGAAGGGTCAGTAACCAGAGGACACAGATTTAAATTGATTGGCAAAAGAACCAGAGGCAACATTACACCGCGAGTTGTTGTGATCTGGAATGCACAGCCTAAAAGCGTGGTGGAAGCAGATCCAATAGTAACATTCAAAAGAGAATTGTATAAATACTTGAAAACATTTACAGGGCTATAGTGAAAGAGCAGGGGAGTGGGATTAATTGGATAGCTCTACCAAAGAGCCAGCACAGGCACGATGGTCTGAATGGCCTCCTTCTGTGTATCATTCTGTGATCCTATGATTCACAGCACTCTATCATGGAGCATATAGCAACTCTAGCACTATCGGCAGCTGGTCCTAAGCCCAGCTGGAGTATCACTCATGAATGCTCAGACTGTTGCTATAAAAGCTTCCAATATGCAACAGGACCTTCTCAGGATTCAGCACAAGGAGGTAAAGGGTCAACTGAATCCCAAGCGACTCCCACTGAAACACAGCAGCAGCCAGTACACTTACTCCTTCCCGAGGAGAATCAGGTTAGGGTTTAGAAATCACACACAATACATCAGCACTGAGGGAAAGAACAGTGGGGGGAAAATTAACATCACTTACACAGGGAACAAAGTAGATTAATGATTGACTGTGCTGTACTTGAACTGTCTAGAGTTTCTTTCTGATTGTATAGAAGGGAGCAGCACAGCAGTGAATGGGCACTGGTGTTAGTCGAAGAACTCTAAATGACAGTGTCGCAGAAGGGGCTTGCACCAGCTTTCTCAGGGCCACATAGTTAAAAGGGCTTTGCTAAAGGACCAACAAGGACTCAGCTGAATATCTCTTGCACAAGTACCTGGGTACCACTGCTGTAGTAGGGAAGTGCCCTCTGGCACGACAGTTATCATCGTGTCAGAACAGAATGGAGAGAATTGAGCTTTGCAACTTACCAAGCCTGGGGCTGATTGTTGCTTTCAAGAGCTGCAAAGTGGAAATTTTATGCTGTTCAATGTTTTATTCTCACTCTTCCCTTTATAAGCACAAAATATTATTAAAAGCTACAATCTGTTTTCCAGGAGACTGCAGCACTGAAGATACAACAACAATAAATCCACCAGACTCAGGTCACTTTATTTTCAGATTGATTCACAAATAATGATGGCTAGAACATTTTTGAAATTCTCTTCAGGAAACTATTTCTAGTTGGTGGCGGTGGGGATCAGAAGTACCACATTGTAATGTGATCTTTTAGATGTATTGAAAATAAATTGATTAATTGTAAATATAAGTTATTTATTATACTAAAAGAGAGAACATATTGGCCCAGATTTTGGGTTGAGAATAATGGTGAGACTAACAGCGCTCTCCCTTATTATGTAATAAGTCGGACAGCAACTTCCAGAGTACGCACATGCGCAGTTAAACATGGAAATCCGGAAGCTGCGATCCAAGTTACCCTGCTCCTCCACAGGCTGCGCTATAACAGTACCTCACCGATAGACTCGGCATTGAAATCCATGTAAGGGTGTGAAGTTGCGGTACTTACCCACTAGTTACGCACTAAACAGGGCAGAAAAATGTTAGGGCTAGTGCATTCAGGTGTAAGTGAATTTTTAACGGTGTGATAAGTCATAATTACTGCCAAACAACCTCTCTGGCACAGAAAATTTTATTTTACAAGCGTGGAGTCTCATTCCATCAGAATTTAGTTAGTGTTGGAGATTTAAAAAAAATTAAAATAATTTTGTTTTTACTTTTTCTGTCTGTCTCTTTTATCTCTCTCTTAATTCCATCTTTCGTTCCCTTTCTTTATTTCGCTTTCTGTACATGATTTAAATCTAATTTATACTTCCTGGTTTAGACTCTGCGTGTCTCAGTCAGGATTCTTCAATTTGATTGGTTGAAGAGCCTCGCTGTTGCGCCACAGATCCCTGTAGAGGGCGCCGTGCTGGATCAGACACCCGATGACATTAAGTCTACACTCAAAAGCCTGCAAAAACTCTGTGGGCAGCTGTCAGCGTAGTGAACAGCGAGTGCCGTTCCTTCGCCGCTGACCACAAAATCCGAGCCAGTAACCAAGTATGCTATTGAGATTTTAAAATAGTTCCCTTTATACCTATAAAATCATGCCTCTTATAATAGGCAAAGTACTGTGACATTGGTGCACTTATATTTTAAAAGGTTAAAAAAGTAGCAAATTTATAGTTTTCTTTTTGCTACATGCAGACTACAACTTGAATCGATTTCACTGTCTTCTTCAAGGACATCCCTTTTGTGTGTGTGTGTTTGTGTGTGTGTGTGTGGTGGGCAGGTGGTGAGGTTTGTGAGCATTACCTACGGATTTACTGTGCTCTCATTTGGACATGTTGTGCTATGGTTTCTTACACCAAGAATATTGGATGAGTGAGGGTAACTACAAGTAAATAATCTCATCAAAGGATTTGAAATACGTTGGCCTGGAAATTGCGGTCGGAGGCTTGCCGCCCGCGTATGCCTCTGAACCACAAGAAAACTATGTACTTACCTTGTGTCTCTGGAGCTTCGGACTCTTGCGGTCCTGGTCCTGCAGGCGTTCGCCTGTGTAAAGGCCCACGCATCCCAGAGGCGCATGCGGTTTGCAAGCGTCCCTGGGATCACATGGGCCAGGCCAACCAATGACATTTACGTACAGAATCCCCATAAGCATGACAGAAATCACCTGATAAATAAAATTTCACAACACTGAAATAAAAATAAATAATCACAGGTTCAGAATTAATTAAAATACCCTTTAATTAAACATTTAAAATAAAAATTAAATTTTTTGAAAAATAAATTTAAACATTTTTAAACGGGTCAAAAATAATCTAAACTAATTTTAAAAGTAAGTGAATGTTTAATCATTTAAAAAAATTTATATTAACATTTATTTTAACCCTTATGCTCGTAAAAGAAGGCCTTAAGGAGAAACTTGACAGATCGCAAGTTCCGGGTTTTCGCACATGCACATCTCGGGCCACTTACGATGGTGTACACTGTCATAGGCCCCGTAAAATCCGGGCCATTGGGCTGGATTTTGATACTGGGGCGGGTTGGGGTCGTGTCATCCGCATTTCGTGTTATCCACCCGCCTGCAATTGGATGTGGGAGATTGATGCAATTTTCACTTAATTGGGCAATTGAGTTCCAGCATGTGGGAACCCATGAACCAATTAGTGGTTTCAGTCTGAAAGTCGCCTCTGATGATGTCATCATTGCAGGTCAGAGACTGCCTGGTCTCAGAGATTGCCTGGCCTTTGCTGTGAGAGGACCTGGATGCAAAATGAGCAGCATCTCAGAGAGAGAGAGAGAGAGAGACAGAGACAGAGACAGAGAGAGAGAGAGAGAGAGAATTTTTTTTGCGACCAAGTCCTCCCAGGCAGTCTCTGAAGACATTCAATGCAGCAGCATCAGAGGCGACTTTCAGACCTAATACTACTACTACCTTCATCACATCTCCGTTGTAATAGTGGACCTGCAGCTGATAGTCAGCTATCCACTTGTGCTCCCGCCAGGTTTCACTGGCGTGTTTCACATCAGGCGTACTTCACGTCGGAAAAGGGTTAAACTAGCTAAAACGTTTCAAAATGGCATTACAGAGCCAATTTAGGACTTGTTAAGGGCTTTAATGGCCTCTCCCGCCTCTTGGAGGTGGGACGGAGTCGGGAACCCCACGACCGATTTTGTCAAAATTGCGTGGAGGCGGAATGGAATCGGGATGGGGTCGGGACCCCCGAATCTGCAACTTTAACCCCCCACACGCCTCCAAACCCGACTCCACGGGTCATTGAAAATCCAGCCCATTGCCTTTTTTCCAGCTCTATTTTATAATATTCAGCAGTGGAAGACTGGATAGCGCAGTGTATTAGAACACCGTCCTTTCACCTCTGATTCTAATCAATGACCGGGAATTATTTGGGTACGGTAGCATAGTGGTTATGTCACTGGACTAGTAATCCACGATGGCCGACTAGTAATCCAGGATGGCCCTTACTAATGATTGCAGAGACGTGAGTTCAAATCCCACCACAGCAGCTGGGGAATTTAAATTCAATTAAATAAAAAATCTGGAATAACAAGCGACCAGATTGTTGTAGTAAAACTCCATCTGGTTCACTAATGTCCTTTAGGGAAGGAAATCTGCCATCCTTACCTGATCTGGCCTATATATGACTCCAGTCCCACAGCAATGTGGTTGACCTTTAACTGCCCTCTGAAATGGCCTAACAAGCCACTCAGTTACCACACGGATTGCAGCAGTTCAAGAAGGCGGCTCACCACCACCTTCGAGGGCAATTAGGGATGGGCAATAAATGCTGGCCTTGCCAGCGACACCCACATCCCATGCATGAATAAAAAAAAATTGGCAGATTTAATTCATTTTCCATTCAATTTTTTCCCTTATCTCTTTAGAAGGTGCCAGATATTTTTATTTCTTCTTGAGCATTGTGTAACATGATTAGGTACAGTTCCACATATCCTTCTCATGCCTTATCCTATGTGGTCATTTTTCATGGGGGAGCTTGGACAATGAGGGCTGGATTTTCCGACCGGATGTGGGATGGTGGCGAGTTCGGTCTTCAGCGGATTCTGGTCCCGCTCCCTGTTGCAGCCACCCTCCATTAACGATTTTCCATAGATTGGCCTCATTAGGGCCGACGTGCGCACTAGCTGGCCCAATCGGTGGGTGCGGGTTGGCTCCCCACACTTGATGACGCGCTAGGAGTCTGGATATTTAAAGGGGCCATGTCCCCTTTGCTTTTCACTTTCTTTCTTCTGAATTTGAATGCTGGTTGCTGCAGGAATGGCCGCACAACGCTCCAAGGCTGCTCCACATTTCAATGATGACTCCCTCAATGCTCTTGTGGAGGGAGTAAGAGGATGAAAGGAGGTCCTCTTCCCCGCTGATGGACGGAGGAAGCCTCCTCAGCACACAAAGGCAGCCTGGCTGGAAATTGCTGAGGAGGTAAGTGCTCGGTCTGTGTGTACACGCACCTGGGTGCAGTGCAGGAAAAGGTTCAATGACCTGATGCGATCAGCAAAAGTGAGTATAACAGCACACTTACCTTCAATCTGCTTCCCCTCTCTTCTCATCCCCATCACTCTGCATTGGCAACCTACTCCTGCACATCCCAACTGACCCTAACATCCCTTACAGCCTCACCCATTCCTCTCTTTCTATGCACAGAATCACTTTACCATCCTACTATGCACCCCTCACACTCGATCTCTTATGCAATGACAACAACTAACAATGCACAGGGAGGGACCTTGGTATTGGCACCTCACTCCATCATTGTCTCCCTCTAAACATTTATGTTATCCATTCTTAACACTCACTCCATCAATCTCGCTGAAACTCCACTTGTGTCCCTCATTGCAGGAAAAGATAGCCCACAATAAGAGGGAGAGAGGAAGGACATGAGGAGGTGCACCATCCCTTGCGCATATAACCACTGCTGAGGAGGCAGCTCTGGAGATCGTGGGAGGTGCAGAGGAGCTGGAAGTGTGGGATGGAGAGACAGGCACAGTGCAGCAAGCTGGTGACAGGATTGATTTGCAAACCTATCATTTTGTTTTCATGAGTGACTGATAGGGCATCTGATGCTCGTAGAAATATAGTTATGATCATCTGCACAATGGGATGTGTCTGCTACCTACATATAACATGGCTAACTCATGCCTTTACTCCCCCACAGGACCATCGCGAGCCCCTCTCCCCACTATCCATGAGGAAGAGCCGGAGAACTCCTCAGAGGAACCTGCAGCCTCTGAGGGAGCAGCGTCAGCAGAAATGAGCGCACCCAGCACCAGTGCAGAGACGCACACCTCGGTGGGTCCTTTGCGACATAGAGTAGTATTGTCACCTGGTGTATCACAGCTCACAAGTGAGCATCAGCAGATGGTGGAGACAGGGACAGCAGAGGAGAGTCCTCGTCGGAGGCCATGGGGCACTCCTAGCTCTGCTCAGCTACATGTAGACGCTGTGCCTCGGGCCATCCAGAAAGAGAGTGGTGCTGGAGCTTCAGGAACAAGTTCAGGAGGCTCTGATTGGGTTTGCATCCACGGTAACTGCAAGTGTGCAGAGAATGGAGGAGACCATGTCAAACATGAGCAATGCTGAGGTGCACGCAATGGTGAATGTAGGTACTGCCATGGAAAGGATGGCAACCTCCATGGAGGACATAAATCACCAGACTCAGGAGAACATGGTAACACTTCTAAATAGATGGTCATCTATGGAGGATAGATGGGCATCTTTTGAGGAGCGAAACCAGAGGTTCATGGACGTCCTTATTATGAGGAATGTCAGCACAGAAATGGGTCCTCATGTGCAGCAAGGTGCTCTTCAGCTACTTGCTAGCAGTGAAGTGCGGTTGACCCATGAGCGGGATGGTGGTGGTTGACAAGAAGGAAGTGGGGGCGCCTCTCCAAGCGCTTACACTCCCATGCCACTACGGAGCTCTCGGTCAGAGCCCCAGATGCCTCACCCAACTGATATGGCCATCTCTGCCCCTGCACAACCACAGGAGGAGCAGACATTGGCAGAGCCCTCCAAGGCTCCCAAACCCAGAGGATGCCTGCCAAAGGCATCTAAGCAGGTGCAGCAGGGAAGTGAGCACGCTGCTTCTACATCTGCTGAAGCCACAGGGGAAGCACCACATAGAAGCACGCATAAGAGAAAGTTAAATCACAATTACTCACAAGGGTAGTCACTTGGGTGATTTAATAGTATAGCATTTTACATTTGTCATGTTTATTTCTAGTGTATTAAAGTTATGCGATGTGAATGATTTAATGCGTTGTGCTCAGAATTGGAAGTGCCACATTGAGGGTTGAGGGCACCTTTCATCTGCAGTGATGGTGGGGAGAGTGATAGGAATGCATAGTTAATTGTTTAGATGCTGTATTGTGTGGAATGGAGGTCCTGCCACCCCTTATGTGCATGTGCCAGCCATGTGTATGTACAGCGTAAAGTTAGGCGAATCTGGCATGGATTAGTTCATCCCTTGCCTGACGGCCAGCAATGAGATCACGTGCTGGTAGCATTGGGACAGCCACGTCCGCCAGGTGTTCCTCATCTGCAGCATCATTCGCCTCTTCCTCCTCTTCCTCCTCCTCCTCTGAGGAGGCTGTGCGTTGTGCCACTTGTTCCTCAGGCAGCGGTAAGCCACGCTGCAGTGCAATGTTGTGCAGGGCACAGCAGACCACGATGATTCTGGACATCCTGGCTGGTGAGTACTGTAGGGCTCCCCAGATCTGTCGAGGCATCTGAATCACATTTTGAGCAAGCCGATGGTTTGCTCTATGATGCTTCTGGTGGAAATGTGGCTGTCATTGTAGCTCTCCTCAGCTTCGTTTGATGGCCTCCTCATCGGTGACATTAGCCATGTCTTCAGGGGATAGCCCTTGTCTTCAAGTAGCCATCCGGAAAGTTGGGTTGGCAGATTGAAGAGCTGAGGCACAGTGGACTGCCGCAGGATGTACGAGTCATGGCAGCTGCTAGGGAACTTGGCGCAAACATGCATAATGTTCTTCCTGTGGTTACTCACCAGCTGCACGTTAAGGGAGTGAAGACCTTGCAGGTGACAAATACAGCTGGGTTGTGATGGAGTGCCCTGATGGCCACATGTGTGCAGTTGATGACGCCCTGCACCCGTGGGAAGCCAGCCAGATTGGCAAACCCAACCGCCCGCACGGTAACACTTGCTTCAGCCGACTTGCCAAACAGGACATCGGTTACCTGCGTGATGCACCTGTGTGCGGCCGACTGGGAGATGCCGCTGATGTCTGCTGCTGATTCCTGGAAGGACCCTGACGCAAAGAAGTTGAGGGCGGTGGTGACTTTGACAGCCACTGGTAACGAGTGTCCACCTGCTCCTCTGGGCTCCAGGTGTTGGTGCAGCATTGTGCAGATGTCACCGACTACCTCTTGCAAAAGTCTCAGCCTCCTTTGGCACTGCTGCCCAGTCATGTTGAGGAAGCTCATCCTCTGCCTGTAAACCCTGTGTTGGGGGTATCTCCTGCGGCGCGGTGCAGCCCTGCGCAGACAGCCTATGCCCTGTGCAGCATCAAGTGGCTCAGGAGAAGGTTGACGCTCTTGTTGTCGGTGCTGCTGGTGTGCCTGGTTCTGCTGCTGCCGCGGCTGCTCGTCCTCTGAATCTGAGGACCCTGATGAGAGAATATAAATGGTTCCCGTTATGCTGGTGAAAATGTCACTTGAGGATGAAATGTTATAAGCGTTCAGTAAAGTGGAGAGAGGTTATTCCAAGGAGGTCACAGTGTATATAGATCTCACAACACACACTTACAACCTCAAAACATCTGAACAATGTCTTCAACATCCTGCAATCAGAAAGTTCAGGCTTTTGAAATTCAACTAAAGTGGCAGGTTAGCTTTAATGCTGCTCTTGCAGCTGTGAATTATTCAGCTTGTTGGAACACCCGACTCAATCAGCTGGCGTGTTCCTGGAATGCCGTGGAACACGGCTGAAAATGTTGCAAAATTGAAAACCCCTATCAAAATAGGATTAAACAGGTAGTTAACAGTTAACTACCTTAACTACCTCTCCCGCCGCTTGGTGTCGGGTCTGATCAGGAGCCGCAGACCTGACACCTTGGAAAGTCGCATGGAGGCGGGTTCGCGGTGGGTTCGCAACCCGCCGTCAATCATCTTGGATTTAACTCCGGACCCGCCTCCAAACCCACCCACCGGCAAAATCACGGCCTGAGTGTCAACGGTCTGTTCTACTACAGGAACATTCGCAGTCGAGCTGGATGCTGTAGTTGGCAATATGATATAACAATTTAAACATTGATTAAAATCAAATATCTGCTTTCATAATGATCATCAATGAATGGTATCAAGCTATCTCCATTTTACTAGCTGTTAAGAGTCTATAGAGGAAATAGTGGACTGACATTTACAGCAGAAAACTACCAAAAAGCTGGTCAAACCTGTTTCTTTCCCTGCTACTATGTGCACATGTTTATATTGTGCGTACGTTGTGTCATGCAGCTCAACTCCAGGTCCAGATCCTAGTCTGAAATTTCCACTGTACACTTAATAAGAATGCGCAGACAGTTTGAGTTTGACTGGCATCTTCTGTAGTTTGATAATGGCTTTCACTGGTTTGCAGATGGCTGTGTGCATGCCAAAAATAAGACAATAATAACCTTACAGCAATTTAAGTGAAGAAGCTAATACCCTGTTGAACATGACCAGAGAGATGCTGCTATGTCAGAAATGTATCAAAGGGCTCATCCTTTAAAGGGGTGGAATAATTCCAAACTGCACTAAATGATACAACCTCACTGTCCAAACTGTGTTCACTAGAAAGCTTATACGATAGCAAAATACTGCGGATGTATATATATATATATATATTTTATCCACCCTTTTGGTTTGTGCCTTTTCCCTTTTTTTTCTCTCTCTCCCCCACGGCAGCTGTCTCTCATTCTGCCAGCATTTCACACTTCACACTTCTGAGCCACCTTTTGTTTCTTATCCTGTCCTATTACCATCTCGTCTTGCCTTGAGCATCTCTTAATGTCTCTACTTACCATAGACCACCCCTTTTGTTCTTTTATTCCTCCCCCCAGCCTCCCCCTTGATTTTTTATCTGTTTCATTCCCTGCTTTTTTCTCAGTTCTGACGAAGGGTTTCGACCTGAAACGTTAACTCTGTTTCTCTCTCCACGGATGTTGCCTGGCCTGCTGAGTTTTTCCAGCGTTTTCTGTTGTTGTTTCACTAGAAAGCTTGTCCAGCACTCACTGACAGATGTTATATTTTGTTTGACATTTACTTTTTATTTGACTTTCTTTGTCAAACAAGCTCCCCTGACATCTCTGGTTTTAAAACTTCTGTTTTTGTATGTTCTGCAATAATAGAATGCTCAAGAGGAAATAAAAAGAAGCTGCATGAGAAACTTGTGGCATACAGAAAAGGGCGCCTGATTAGTGGTCCAGTCATACAGCGCCCATTTGGAAGAGGTGTCAAAGGAGAGGCTATTATCAACATTTTTTAAATTGTACACCCTTCAGCACCCATAACCCCTGGCACCAGTGCCCCCCATATCTTCGGCACCATGCTCCTCTGCCTAGTGTCCCCAACGCCAAGCAAGGAATGTATCCAGGACTCAAGGTGCCTTCACTGGCTGCTGGCTCTTGACAATAAGGCTGTACAGCTTGCGGCAAGTCATAAGAGATGTATCTGCTGTGCCAGTAAATAATGTAAATGGGAAGACTACGCATTATCTAGCAAGATTAGCCCATTTGTGTACAGGAGCATATAGTGGGTTACATTATTAACCCCATGGTGTCCGTTGAATTGTAAAACTGCCAATATAACAAACTGACACCCGCAGCCCCACTTCAAGCACTCATACCAGGATGAAGGGGTTCTTGATAGAAGTCTTTTAAGACTTTCACGGGTATAGCGAACTTGCATCTAGGAACATTTTTCTGCTGGGTGCAGGATTTTTTTTAATTCGTTCCTGGGATGTGGGCATCGCTGGCAAGGCCAGCATTTATTGCCCATCCCTAATTGCCCTTGAGAAGGTGGTGGTGAGCTGCCTTCTTGAACCGCTGCAGTCCTTATGGTGAAGGTACTCCCACAGTGCTGTTAGGGAGGGAGTTTCAGGATGGTGTGTGACTTGGAAAAAGAAAGAAAGACTTGCATTTATATATTGCCTTTCACGACATCTAAAAGCACTTTACAGCCAATGAAGTACTTTTGAAGTGGAGTCACTGTTGGAATGTGAGAAACGCAGCAGCCAATTTGCGCACAGCAAGGTCCCACAAACAGCAATGTGATAGTGACCAGATAATCTGTTTTTTATTATGTTGGTTGAGGGATAAATATTGACCAGGACACCAGGGATAACTCCCCTACTCTTCTTCAAAATAGTGCCATGGGATCTTTACGTCCACCTGAGAGGACAGACAGGGCCTTAGTTTAATGTCTCATCCGAAAGACGGCACCTGCAACAGTGCAACACTCACTCAGCACTGCATTGGAGTGTCAGCCTAGCTTTATGTGCTCAAGTCCCTGGAGTGAGATTTGAACGCACAAACCTTCTGACTCAGAGGTGAGTGTGCTACCAACTGAGCCACAGCTGACACTGTCATTGGAGGGGAACTTGAAGGTGGTAGTGTTCCCATGCGCCTGCTGCCCTTGTCCTTCTAGGTGGTAGAGGTCGCGGGTTTGGGAGGTGCTACCGAAGAAGCCTTGGCGAGTTGCTGCAGTGCATCGTGTAGATGGTACACACTGCAGCCATGGTACGCCGGTGGTGGAGGGAGTGAATGTTTAAGGTGCCAATCAAGTGGGCTGCTTTGTCCAGCTTCTTGAGTGTTGTTGGAGCTACACTCATCCAGGCAAGTGGAGACTAGGTAACACAGATTAAAGTTAAGCTTATCAAAGGAAAATTAGAAATTTAAGTAACATTTCTTTAGTAAGAGCATGATAGAATTGTGGAACAGATTACTAGTAGGAACAGAAAACCATGGCAGGTCTTAATAAAGGACTGGATGAACTCCTATTGGGGAAGAGGGCTATTAGTACTAGAATCACAATAAACAACCTGGTGGGAGGTTTGGAGGGGAGATCAGATGGACCAATGCTCTTCTGCATGAGACATTACCATAGTAACATAGTAGAGTTTAACCCTAAATTTTGGTTAGCACTGTTTCACAATCCTTTTGTTCAAATCTGTAGAAATTACCACATTTAATTTTTTTTAAACAAATCTTTCTCTCATAGACTTATACGTCAAGCCATCATGTCCAAGCTGTAAATGTCAAATTGTGAGTAGCTTTATTTTTTAATAATTTCTATTATAAAAATATTTTAGGTGATTTAAGAGGTAAGAACTAATATGCATAAGGAAAATTGTAGTATAAATGTAATATAGACAGGCAAACAATCTGCAATGTTGTAAGCATTTCCATTAAGACCTTTTTTTTAAATAACAGAATCAAAATTTTGAACAAGTAACACCTAGACAAATCTCAAAGGAGCGTTTCTGGTAGGTATTTTCCCAGTACTTTGTAAATATAATTAGTGCAGTGTTTGTCGCAAATCAATTTTAATTAATAGCACATTTCTTTATCTTTTTTAATACACAGTCTGAAGTTGGATCATGAAGGAAGCTACCAGTGTGTTGCTACTGGTCTAGTATTTGAAGTGACAGAAAAAGTTGACATAATTTACTCAGTGCTGTCGTGGTATAAATATGACACATTTCTGCAAGGCAGCTGGAAACTTTGTGGCCCACTGTTTGATGTGAAGAGTGATCCAGCCTTACTAAAGAGCATTTACTTCCCTCATTCCCTCTGCTTGGCAGGTAAGGGTATTTCTTTTGCAGATAATTGTAATTTTGTAATTTTCTTGGCCTTTATGCTTCCACACTTTGCTGCTGACCTTCACACCATCCTCCACTAGGTGGCATAATAAACTCAGTTTGCAGTGTCAATATTCTGCAGATCAGACAACAGCAGTCACGTACCCGTGAGTGTGATCATAGTCCTCACTGGTTTCCTTTGTTATTGTCAGTTGGACTGGTAAAGACCGTAGAATTTGAAAACAACTTTACTTTTTTTTTCTTTCCTCACCCCACAAAAAAAATAATTTCATTTTTTTCCTCTCCTTTATGTTCCCTATACTGTTTGTCGTAAGAATGAGCCTTACGCGTGGTAAACTTAATGTAAGCTTTAATCAACTTAAAACGGTGCTGCATACAAAAGAGGTCTTACCCTATGCCTCTTCCAGAGCTAACTGATCAGTCCAGTATTTATCCTGGACTGATTACAGGAAGTGATGTCATACAGGAAGCTGAAAAGTGTTACCACATTCTCCCCCCCCAAAAGATTAGGAGGCCGGAATGCTCCCTCCATTTCGTAGCCGTTGGATGAGGGAGAGCCGCACCCGTTTGGGTTCTCGTAGCGGTAGAGGGCCCCTAGCCCGTTTACCCGCTGCGGGCCATGGACCAGAGTCCGAGTGCTCCAGCCCGCTCTGTGAGGGGTCAGAACGATCCTGACTGTGTACTGGTACCCGAATGGGTGTCGGGCAGGGCTGTGGCAGATCCGTTTCTGAGCGTACAGTACAGGGTTGATCGTGGCTGCGCGTGCGAGCCCCGACGGGCTCATAGTCAGTCTGCCCCAGGTCGGCACGCTGGAGTGAGGTACCAGCCGGCGTCAGATCCCGATCATGATGAGAGGCACCTGGCAAGCCCAGAGATGTGCCTGGTACAATATCATCCCCTGGTGTCCCTCTATGTTTCGGCGGGCAGGGAGCCAGATCCCGCAATGACACGGTAGATTCCCGACCGTCAGGATACCGAATATAGGCGTAGGTAGGGTTGACGTCAGTGAGCTCAACCTCATCTACCAGGGGGTCATTCTTAGACGCCCGGACATATCTTCGGAGTAGCACTGGTCCCGGTGCAGTCAGCCACGACGGGAGAGATGTCCCATAGGATGAGCGACGCTGAAATCGGAAGAACCGTTCATGAGGCGTCGTATTTGTGGCAGTCGAAAGGAGGGACCGTGTGGAGTGTAATGCGTCTGGAAGTACTGCTTCCCAATGCTGGTTGGGTAGGCCCCGAGATCTCAAAGCCAGACGTACCGCATTCCAGATGATAGCGTTAAAACGCTCGACTTGCCCATTCCCAACCGGATGATAAGGCGTCGTTTTGCTGGCAGCAATACCCCGTTCCGAGAGATAGGCCTTGAGTTCTCCCGACATAAAAGAAGGGCCCCGATCTGAATGAACATAGGATGCCATGCCACAGAAAGCAAATACCTGTTCAAGGCAGCTGATAACCGTGGTTGTCAGCATATTGGGGCAGGGAAAGGCAAACGGAAAACGAGAATACTCATCAACCATTGTTAATAGATAAGTGTTGCGAGTCGAAGAGGGCAACGGCCCCTTAAAATCGATGCTAAGCCTTTGCATTGGCTGGGTCGCATGTATGAGTATACCACCCGAGGGGCGGAAAAACCGAGGTTTCAATTCCGCACAGACTCTGCAGTCCGAGCACATCTTCTTTACATCCCCGGTAGAGAATGGGAGATTTCGGGACCGCACGAAGTGCAGCATGCGAGTAACGCCTGGATGACACAACCCATCATGGATGTCTACGAGCGTAGAGGGTGCCATGGCGGAGCAGAATGCTCGTGTGAGGGTATCCGGAGCCACATTCTCCTTGCCAGGTCGATAGTGGATGGTGTAACCAAAAGAGGCCAATTCCAGCCGCCAAAGCTGGATTTTATTATTTTTAATTTTGGTCCGTTTTCGATTATCGAGCATGAAGGCGACCGATCGCTGGTCCGTGATTAAGGTAAAGTGCTGGCGAGCCAGGAGATGACTCCACTTCCGTACTGCCTCTATGATGGCTGTAGCTTCTTTCTCGACTGGAGGATAATGTAGCTCAGCCCCTTGAAAAGTCCTGGACAAAAATGCCACCGGACGACCTTCCTGATTCAGAGTGGCTGAGATTGCCACCTCCGAGGCATCACACTCAACCACGAAAGGAAGACTCTCATCGATGGAGTGAAGAGCCGCTTTCTCCAACTGCTTTTTCAGGAGGTTAAAGGCTGCAACAGCCGTTGTGTCTAGTGGGAATGTGCTGGCCTTCAGTAGAGGTTGGATTCGGTCCGAGAAGTTAGGAATCCATTTCGCATAGTATGCAAACAGGCCGAGGGCCCGGCGCAAGGAGGCCGGATTCTTAGGTGGCGGGAGTTCTTGGAGTGGGCGAAGCCTTTCAGGGTCAGGTTTAATGATGCCATTGCCCACACAATAGCCAAGGATGTTGATAGTTGGTTGTGACTCAATGGATTTAGCCGCATTCAATGTCAAATTACGGTGCTGGAGTGCATCCCAAAATCGTTGGAGATTGGCGTCATGTTCCTGCTGATTGCGACCTGCGACAGTAATATTGTCCAGATAAGGAAACGTATCCTTCAAGTCTTCCTGTTTGACCAGGTCATCCATTGCTCGCTGGAAGACAGCCACTCCATTAGTGACCCCAAAGGGGAGGCGACGAAATTGATACAGCCGCCCATTGGCTTCAAAGGCTGTATACTGCTTGTCTGAGACCTTCAAGGGTACCTGATGATAGGCGCTTTTCAGATCATAAGTCGAGAACACCGTGTACTCAGCCAATTTATTAACCATATCATCGATGCGCGGCAATGGGTATGCGTCCAAGTCCGTATACTGATTGATGGTCTGTGAATAGTCAATGCACAGCCGTTTCTTGTGAGGTTGTAGAGGGTTCTTAACAATAACGACCTGGGCGCGCCATGGCGACGAACAAGGCTCGATGATATCCTCTGCTAAAAGCCGAGAAATCTCAGCCGCAATAAAAGACTGGTCTTCCTGACTGAAACGGCGTGACTTTGTTATAATCGGTTTGCATCGAGGAGGGATACTGGCAAACAGTGAGGGTTCATCCAGTGAAGCTGCTGACAAGGCACAGAACGGTAATCGAGGTCGTATATTAGAAATAGTGAGTTCAGGTTTGGATCCGCCGAACTCAATGGTAAGCTTCTTATGCTGCTTTTGAAAATCCAGCCCTAAGATAAGATCACTACATAAGTCCTTGAGCACCGAAAGCCGGGTGGAGGGATACCTGTGACCTTTAAGCATTATTTCAACTACACAGAAGCCAGAAATTCTGGTATTAAGTGATGACTGAGCCATCGCAACTGCCTGGTCCGATGGAAAAACATGTAGCTTTAACTGTGCAACAGTCTGTTCCCTAATGAAACTATCAGTGCTACCTGAGTCAATTAAGGCATCTAAAGTATGTCCATTAATTGATGCTTTTGTAGCTGCATGGAATAGATTCTGAGGACAAGCAGCTGTAATTGGTGTCGTTGCACAAAGAGTGGCTGAAATTCTAGGTGTGTTTCTTCGAGAAAAAACCCGAGAGGAAGCACGATAGTTTTTAGTTGGAACATCCTGATAGGCCCTTACTGGGGCAGTTCGGTAGGACTTAGCTTGATAAGCCCTCGTAGAGGCTCTTGATAGGCAAACCTTTACAAAATGACCCTTTTTGTTGCAATGACTGCAAAACGCATTGCGAGCAGGGCAGAATCTCCGAGGGTGAAACTCATCACCACAAAAAAAGCATTTCTTAGATTGCCAAGAGGCTGCCACAGTGGGGTCATCATCCTCTTCATCAGTGAAGTCATCAGATCGATCGTCAGGGATAAAGTCCTCCCTAATAGAGTTCACCTGTGGCCTCTTAAATTGCCTGACTGTAGTTAAGGCAGCAGACCGAGGTCTGGGCACTGTAAAAAGGTCTGCATTTCTTTTTGCCAGATCTAGAGAGCAAGCCAGGTCATAAGCTCTCTGCAGCTCAAGTGTCTTACTTTCCAGTAGACGCTGGCGTATAAATGGGGAGGCAAGCCCGCAGATGAACGCATCACGGATCATTTCTTCGCGGTATAGCTCAGCTGAGGCTGCCCGAAAGTTACAGTCCATACTAAGTCTGCGAAGCTCTTGGAGGAATTTATCAATGGATTCCTCCGGCCCTTGTTGGGCTGTAGCTAGTAGATGTCTAGCATAGACCTCATTCGGTGTCTTAGTATATAGTCTCTTAAGCGTCTGAATTGCCTCCTCATAACTGTCCCAGTCTTCCACATACTGAAATACATTCGGGGTGACACAGTTGATGAGTATCCGCAACTTTGAGTTATCGTCAGCTTTGCAATACTCAAGAAAATTCTCAAACGTGCGATACCAGTGTTTCCACACCTTACCGGCTGCTGGGGTGTTTGGGTCCAAGTCAAGACGCGATGGTTTAAGGATGTTTTCCATGATGGGTGATTCCCTGGATCCTTAGCTCCGAGTTCGTCCAAAAAGTTTGAGTGCGAAGTTTTTCAAAAGTTGATTAAATTGTCGTAAGAATGAGCCTTACGCGTGGTAAACTTAATGTAAGCTTTAATCAACTTAAAACGGTGCTGCATACAAAAGAGGTCTTACCCTATGCCTCTTCCAGAGCTAACTGATCAGTCCAGTATTTATCCTGGACTGATTACAGGAAGTGATGTCATACAGGAAGCTGAAAAGTGTTACCACACTGTTCACTGATGAGGAGAGCTTACCGGGTACATTAGCATGGATTGACTGCCCCCTCCAATTTTCAGCCCATCTTTCTGGGAAGTGTCTTAACTTGGTGTTTCTCCTAAATGGCCCAGTTAACACCAGGAGCTGGCACGGAGTTGCTTTATTATGGCTGATCTCAGTACTGTATTCACAAAATGGTATCTATAAATGTTTGAACCAATTGATTTACCTTTACAAATTTATGTCCCATCCTTTACAGAACACTCGCCTGATTTACGATTTGGAATTTTACACATAAAGGACTCAAAACCCGAAATAGAGCCAACCACTGATCACTCAACAACACACGTTCAATGGAATGTGAGCTCCTTGTCACCTGTTGGGCCAATCTTTCAGACCGCTTCTGAAGATGTTCAACATCACGGTGTTGTGCTGATTTACAAAGTCATTAACAACCACCAGTCCTTATTATTTCATGTGTACATGGCAGCAAACAATGACTCTGTTATTAAGGTATGAACTATTGCAGCTGTACTAATTAAGATTACAATTATGGCTTTTTTGTTATAGTTGCACCTTGTGTTAAGTTACAATATTATTTTGTTCATGTTTGAGTGGATTGTTTAGTTAATGCGCGGAGCAAACAAAATGTTAATTAAAAGGACAGATTTCAGCATGAATGTGCTTGTTCATTTTCAGGATATCGTAAAGGCTGAAAAACAGAAATCTGTAAAAATTGATAAATCTACTCCATGCCACAAAAAGCTGATTATTGGCAAAACATATCGACTCCTGAGTGACCCAATGGCTGAGATAATTCCTGGGGTACGTTGCAGTAAACAATTATAGATTGATGTCAGGCTGCTTACATACAAAGTGTTCTGATATATTTATTGTACAAATAAACTCAACAAACCGTTTTGCGGTGATGACGTTTTCCAGAGCTAAGATCTAAAAAATTATACCTGAATCCAAGCCACTTTCCATTGTCCTAAAAAATCCTCTTTGATCTGATCGGCTATAGTAAAATCTTGGAATCTACTTAATATGGTGGGACCTGGAGTGGCATTTAGCAGTCTAAATTTAGGCTTAAATCAAGCGTCTGCAGTGGTTGTAACCATACTAATTTGTTAATCGCTAGTGCTGCAGTTTTAGAAAAATACTATCTTGTTTTGGCAAGAGAGATGGAGAGGATTAGAAGAAAGAAAGAACTTGCATTTATATAGCGCCTTTCATGTCCTCAGGACATCCCAAAGCTCTTCACAGGAAATGTATTACTTTTGACATGTAGTCACTGTTGTAATGTAGAGAAACGCGGTAGCTAATTTGCAAATAGCAAGGCCCCACAAACA
This sequence comes from Squalus acanthias, assembly GCA_030390025.1. Taxonomy (NCBI): domain Eukaryota; kingdom Metazoa; phylum Chordata; class Chondrichthyes; order Squaliformes; family Squalidae; genus Squalus; species Squalus acanthias. The sequence goes on from CM059429.1 coordinate 52,856,857, forward strand.
GCAGTGAGATAAATGACCAGTTAAACTATTTTAGTGCTGTTGATTGAGGGATCATATTGGCCAGGACACCAAGAGAACTGCCCTGCTCTTCTTTGAATAGTGCCGCGGGATCTTTAACGTCCACATGAGAGGGTAGACAGGACCTCGGCACCTCCGATAGTGCAGCGCTCCCTCAGTATTGAACTGGAGTGTCAGCCTAGATTATGTGCTCAGGTCCAGAACTCACAACCGTTTGACTCAGAGGTGAGAGTGCTACCACTGAGCCATGGCTGATTACAGATAATGCATCAGCATTATGTACATTAGAGATTTTATTATTTGGCACTGTACAAGCAAAGATATACTACATTTTTTGCAGGCTATAAAAATCACCACTTTTCTCTATAATTAGATGTTATGTGCTGCTCATAAATTGGCCTACATTTTAAGAATGAGTCATCTGGTTATTTGGAGCTTGTTGCAAGTACTAACTTGCATGTTTTTGTTCAGATCCTGTATTTAAAACTCCCTCAAGTGTTTATCTTTCTTCTTCCTTGTTGGATTGTTCTTGTGTTAATTTAGTTTGCTTACTTATTCCCATTTCAACCATCCTTCATACGAACATAAGAATTAGGAGCAGGAGTAGGCCATACGGCCCCTCGAGCCTACTCCGCCTTTCAATAAGATCATGGCTGATCTTCGACCTCAACTCCACTTTCCTGCCCTATCCCCATATCCATTGAATATACTCTACGACTGAGCATCCACAGCCCTTTGGGGCAGAGAATGCCAAAGATTCACAACCTTCTGAGTGAAGAAATTCCTCCTCATCTCAGTCTTAAAAGGCTGACCCCTTATCTTAAGACAATGCCCCCTAGTTCTAGACTCTCCAGCCAGGGGAAACAATCTCTCAGCATTTATCCTGCCAATCCCCCTCAGAATCTTAGGGGGAACATTTTTTTGTGGTGTGCGCCACACGTTAGTGTCACAAATGCCGTTGACGGCTGTAACAACAGCTGATGCCGATTCCAGCGCCGCACACCATATCGAAGTTGCCGGTAGCGCTGCCAGTAACCTCGATCGTCAGGGACTTCGCCATCATGGAGATCGTGATGTCAGTGAGTGTGCAACACTCACTGGACGTCCGATCTCCCAACTTCGTTATAACCACTTACCTTAATGGCAGAGCAGAAAACGACAGGGAGAGCTGGCGTCTACAAGCAGGAAGCAGGCTGCAGCAGCGATATTTAAAGGTACCATCCCCAATCAGCTCCAGCTAACATGGTTCTGGAGTTTCAATGCCTGTTTGCTACCTCCTGCAACTGAAACAGCTTTCTTCAGTTATTTCAAGTTTTTTTGGTGACAGGGAGTGTTGATTCAAGTGCAGAAGTCACTCATTATTTGTTAAAGGCTTCTGCTCACAACACTTCCTCACAGTCATGGGGGCTGCGGGATTGCGGGATTGCCTCAGGAGGACGACGAGGCAGAGGAGGATGAGGAGGAAGAGGAGGAGGAGGAGGAGGAGGAACAGGAGGGAGGGCGGAGGAAGCAATACAATCGGCCTTCTGTACGGACTGTCCGTGATTGGCTCATCAGACTCTGATTCGCATGAATGAAACCCCAGCTCCCTGTAGCTCACCACATCCCCATCATACCATTCCTGTCTCATTGTGTATCACAGCGTCCTCCTGGGCACAAAGGTGAAATGAGAGACACCACAAATATCCCCATCCTCAATGATGGTGGAGCCCAGCATGTGAGTGGAAAAGACAAAGCTGAAGTGTTTGCAACCATCTTCAGCCAGAAGTGCTGAGTGGATGATCCATATCGGCCTCCTCCTGAGGTCCCCACCACCACAGAAGCCAGTCTTCAGCCAATTCGATTCACTCCACGAGATATCAAGAAACGACTGAGCGCACTGGATACAGCAAAGGCTATGGGACCCGACAACATCCCGGCTGTCGTATTGAAGATTTGTGCTCCAGAACTAGCCGCGCCGCCAGCCAAGCTGTTCCAGTACAGCTATAATACTGGCATCTATCCGACAATGTGGAAAACTGCCCAGGTATGTCCTGTCCACAAAAAGCAGGACAAATCCAACCCGGCGAATTACCGCCCCATCAGTCTATTCTCAATCATCAGCAAAGTGATGGAAGGTGTCGTCAACAGTGCTATCAAGCAGCACTTACTCACCAATAACCTGCTCACTGATGCCCAGTTTATCTATAAACATTTCACACATATCACATGAATTCTAATAACTAATCACCCTTGTGCCTGCCATAGTTGAATAGCTGTCATTGTGTGCAAGGTGTGAAATGTGGGTGTTAGTGTTGCTAGGTAGAGATTGTTGGTGGGTGAGTGCTGGGGGTGTGGTGCATTGAGGAGTGTGTGAAGCTTGTGGTACAGATGGTGGTATGTAGCATTTGTTGAAGCCTTCACTCACCCTGCCCACCCGAGGGTGCTCATTAAACTTCCTCCTGCACTGTTTGTGGGTCCTGGGGAGCACAGTGCTGCCCATGATGTGGTGTGCCACCTCCCTCCACATAATGTGGCAGACTTGAGGCGAGGGCCTCCTGCCAGTTGGGGGGTACAGGACTGCCCGCCTTCTCCTCTGCTAAAGCCAGTGCCTCCAAAGCTTCCTTGGAAAACCTCCGGGCTCTCTCCCTGGGGTGGAGATCTGCCATCAGGATTTGTAAATAAGTGCTCCTTCTCCTTGTCCTTCTTCTTATGGTTGTTGAGGCAGCTGCACACCCAACAATGCTGAGAATGAGGTGCTGCAGCATCAATGAACCTCCCCTTTAAGTAGTGAAAAAAGCCTGTGGCAATCATTACTTGCATTTAGACTGCCCCCGATATTGGTCTTTTCAGTGTAACGCCAATGAGCTTGAGCTTTTATACTAGAATCATGACTGCAATCATTTTAATGAGGAAGAATTTTGCATGCAGCCTAGATAATTTTCAGGTCGTGCTACTTAACCATTTTTAGTCTAAACACTGCCCATTTCTTGGCTATAACAAATTTCTAGCCCTGAATGTTTCAAGTGTCTATGGCCAGAATTTTAATCGGTAGGCGGGTTGGGAGCGGGGTGGGGGCTCGGAAGCGGTCGGGAAACCCGGGAGAAAGTCTCTATAATCAAGATCTTAAGAGTATCTTTGACTTTATCTGTTGAGAGTTTTCTTATTATGTATTTCTTTTGCCCAAAGGACAAGTTGTTCTTATCTTTTAACCTGAAACCTTTTTTGTTTGGCAATCTGTGGGCTGGCATCAGAAAAAAATCCCATTAAAAACTGCTGAATTTTTTTAAAAACCCATTGGGAACCTGCCACTCCTACCCAGTTTAGCCTACCCATGACTGCAGTCCCACACTGTGTGGTTGACACTTAACACCTTCTGAAATTACTTAACAAGCCACTCAATTGTAAAAACAATTGTGATCTCACCACCACCCTCTCAGGGTAATTAAGAATGAGTAATCACTGTGTCAGCTGTGGCTCAGTGGGTAGCACATTCACCCTGAGTCAGAAGGTTGTGGGTTCAAGTCCCACTCCAGGAATTTGAGCACATAAAGCTAGGCTCACACTGCTGAGGGAGTGCTGAGACATTAAACCGAGGCCCTTGTCTGCTCTCTCAGGTGGATGTAAAAGATCCCATGGCACTATTTTGAAGAAGAGCAGGGGAGTTATCCCTGATGTTCTGGCCAATATTTATCCCTCAATCAACATAACAAAAAACAGATTATCTGGCCATTATCACATGGGAGCTTGCTGTGTGCAAGTTGGCTGCTGTGTTTCCCACATTACAACAGTGACTACACTCCAAAACACTACTTCATTGGCTGTAAACTGCTTTGAGATGTCTGGTGGTCATGAAAGGCGCTATATAAATGCAAGTCTTTCTTTTCTTTTGATCTTGCCAGCATCACCCACATTCTGACAACAAATAAAATTAAAAATCCCCAGTCTGTTGGCTGATTTCAGCTTGAATGGCAGTAGTTACACCATAAATTACGAGTTATGGAGAAAATAATTAGCCAAAGTTCCACTTCCTGATTGGTATCCAGTACCACATGATAGAAGTGGATATTGGATGATGATAGGCTCAGACTCAGTTATATTGCACCATGGTTGAACATCCTGTTGATATTTATTGGTTTATACATGGCTTCCACACCACGCACATAGCCTCACTGAATGGAGATTCGCCGCTGCAATGAATCTCTGACCTGCACACCATTCTATCAATGAACTGTGATGGCAGTGCAGGATCACTGACTTGCCCTTTATTGTCAAGGTATATGTAATGGTCACCTTGATGTGTAACTGTATCAAGCATTGAGCCAATAACTTTACGAGGAAGGGAGGGGAAAAATTGATAGAGAAAAATGTATGAGAAAAAGATTTAAAAATAAAAAAAGGAGAAAATCACTGTGCAATTGGGATTGCTGTGCTCCTGCATTCTATCATGCAAGTGGCCGGGGGAATTGAATTGAGCAAGGTCAGATCATTATCATAATTTGAATGTGCTCCCTGCACATTTTCCACAAGTACAGGTAGTGCATAAATGGAAAGGTGCAAAGTCATGAGAGCAGCAGCTCTTAAAGGGCTGCTGCTCCACTTTAACTCTAATTTAGCTGCTTGTTTTGACTCCAATGATGGGCAGCCCCCTTCGACAATGATAGTTTTGGTGTTCTTCTGCAATGAGTAAACAAAGGAGGATAGCCAGATTTAGGGCCAAGGTGAACTCAGCTCTATACTACAGTGAGGAGCAAACGTGGCAGGAGGTGGCTGATAGAGTGAATGTTATCTCCCATGTCCACAGGTTATAGGAACAGATGAGGAAGAATGCCAACATCAGGCTGCCCACAGTTTGACACCTTAAACTATGCCTATGCCCATAATTTGCACCCCACAAGCACTGTGCCCTGAATGAGGGAAGTAAAAGCAGAACTTCTCACACCTGCACTTCCATTTCTATAATGCTTCAGCATGAACTTTGTGACAGGCACTTCAGAATGCTTCTAAAGTTAAAATAACTTGCATGATGTGGCACCAAGTCAGAAGGACATCTGAATCTACTGCGTGCTACTTAGTCATCCATTCCCACAAGGTCAAATGTCGACTGGGTCTGGGGTGCTCCTCTATGTTCTTCCAAATGCTGAAAACTGTCTTTTGCCTGTTTTTTAAAAAGAAGACAGCTGTACACAACCACAGAGAGACAAACTGGATTGGTGGCGGCCCTGCCAACTTCTGAATTGGCATGAGGAGGCAGTTAGTGCAGAGGAATGGAACCTTTTCCATATCAATGTCAGCATCAAGCATTTCCAGGTCGGGTATAGCAGGACCAGCTTCAGAGCAAAGCTCTCCTAACAATGTGCTAGCTCATTCTTGAAAAAAGAAAGAAAAACGGGCCAAATTACCTTTGGTTACCACGACAGTACAGGTTTCTCAGAATGCAGCCCATAATGGGTATGATGACAGGCGCATGCAATAGGCAGTTAATACTACAGGAGGCTATTTTGGGGATGAAAGTGTGTAAGGAAGTGAGTGATGGAACATTTACAGGTGAAGGCTGGGTGTGTAGAGGACACCGCTTCTTCTGGATATTGATTAGAAGCAATTCCAACACTTGAAGAGCTTGAGGGAAAGGGATCTTTGTAAGAGGCAGATAACATTAGTATATTGCATTATTAGAACGTGTTCCTCTTACCTTGTTTGACCTGGTAGGGCCATTAATCTCTTTCTGGCACTGTGTCTAGGCGTGGGGTGTTGCAGTTGCCACTCACTGACATTGCCACCTCCTTCTACTGTCACTAAGCAGCTCTCTTTGGGGGCCTTCACCACTCTGTTCTAATAAACCTTTTGCTCATCTGGCCTTCTTCAGCAGCACTTCCCCAGCTACATCAAAGATGCAGGGGGCTTTCTGCCCTGCAGCTAATCTCAAAGACACCTCTAACAAAATAACTTGCTTAGCTGCAGCAACAAAATAAAAATCTGATGATGCCTAGCCCTTTAAGCGACTTCAGGCTTTTAAATCCTGCAGCAGCATGTCATTTCTCACCCTCCAACAGGCGAGCTTCCAATTAGAGGCATTTCTGATGCCTGGAGCTTGCCTGAAATATCTTAATAGTTTGACTATGGAAATTATAGCAGGGTGAGGGGTTTATGAGTTCAGGAACATGTACATTTAGTTTCATTTCATTAGCTTTTGGAGGCAGAATGAAAATAAGTCCCATGTAATGTAGCTATGTTAGTGTTCGTCTTAAGCAACGGGAGTGGCAAGAATCCCTTTTCTTCTCATATAGGTGGAGTGTTCAAGACTTGGGAATTCCAACCAAGGTCCAACATTTCTAATCTTGGGGCAAGATTTCCTTTGTGTTCTGTGTAATGAAATCGTTAATCTGTTTATAAAGAACATGTTTACAATTTTGTGGGGAAATACTTGTCTCCCCCAATGATTAAATGACGACTTTGTACCATGGAAATCGTGTGTATTCAGTTAGAAATGCATGTGCTCTTTAACTATTAAATGTTGCAATGTTATTTTTCCATTGAGTGGAACATTAAATTTTGTTTTGTTTTATTAGGAATTTCCATTCATAGATATGGCATGTCTTAAATGTAAAAGTTACTTTGAAGTATATTTGGAACAACCGGAAGATCTTCAACTAACGCTAATGGACATAGAGTCGGATGAAACAATGTGGACCTCAAAACTGCGGGAGTGTAAGTAGCTCCAAAATGCACACACATAGTTAAATACTTTTAAACTGAGCTTGTTTGCAAGAAGGGTTTAATTTGCATCTATTTCATGGGCTGATTTAATTCTCTGTGAGCAGTAATTGTTAGTGATATCTGAAGTATCAGAGAGTCTGTCACAGTTATTCAAATTTTACTACCTGAATGTTGCAGGCTTGTATGTTTCATTTTTACAAGGGTGAATGATATCTAACATTCTAGTTTTCCTAATTATTTTGAATTATCATTGGTTCTGTTTGGATATGTTTTCCTCTATGTAACAGACAGAAACAGGACATGTCGCATTCTTCTCCATATCTACTGCCCAAACTTTAATTTCTATGATCATCTGGAGAGTTCTGTATTTGTATTGGGCATGACGGGCACTGTCAGTTTTCCTTTTCACTGAAGCAGAAAGCTGATCTACTGTAGTGTGCCCTACGTATCAACCCAGCCAGGAAACCTCTCACAATTATGCTGGATCATGAAATCCACCAATAAGACTTTTTGACATCTGGATTGTGATTACTATGCCACACATATGTTTCCCTTCTAATTTCCAACCTTTGTCGCTTTGCAAACTTTTTTTGTCTCCACCTATTTTATCAATGCTACTATAGTCATTCCCCTCTCAACTCTTTTCTCTATTCCTCCTAAACATTCTTCTTCCTCCCTGGATCCACACTATTTTGAAATCAACTCATTGCACTGTCTCCTAATGCAACTCATTCTTTCCAAGAACCTCATCATTATGCAAAAGTTTACATCCATCCTTCAATCCTCAGCAAATCTAGTTTTTGTTTAAACCAAGCCTAGTGTTACTAAATCACTATTGCTTGCCATGGAGAGAGTGCAGCGAAGATTCACCAGACTGATACCTGGGATGGCAGGAATGACGTATGAGGAGAGATTGGGTCGATTAGGCTTATATTCGCTAGAGTTTAGAAGAATGAGAGGGGATCTCATTGAAACTTATAAAATTCTGACAGAACTAGACAGACTAGATGCAGGAAGGATGTTCCCGATGGCGGGGGAGTCCAGAACCAGGGGTCACAGTCTAAGGATAAGGGGTAAGCCATTTAGGACTGAGATAAGAAGGAATTTCTTCACCCAGAGAGTGATGAACCTGTGGAATTCTCTATCACAGAAGGCAGTTGAGGCCAATTCATTAAATATATTCAAGAAGGAGTTAGATATATTTCTTAAGGCTAAAGGGATCAAGGGATATGGGGAGAAAGCAGGGACAGGGTACTGAATTTGGATGATCAGCCATGATCTCATTAAATGGCGGAACAGGCTCGAGGGGCCGAATGGCCTACTCCTGCTCCTATCTTCTATGTTTCTATGTTTATCTCATCTCTTTTATTCTTTTCAACTTTGATGATGTTCTGCACTATGGGTCTGGGCCCTTTCTCTAAATGTCTCAATAAAAAAGAACATTAGACAGGCATCCTTCAAAGTCTGAGATTTTAACCATAATACGTAGTGTAGGAGGACCTTACAGTAGAGTTCCTGGAACAGATTTACTGGGATTCAGGACTAATGTTCATACAAGCAGTGTATCATTGAATTTTATAAAGTGAACAGATTGAATTCTGATGTAAAATTATTCTTGGCGTTTTTGTATAATTAGCATTTTTCATATTTCAAGTTTTAGGTTTTTTTTTAGTTTGCTAATTCAGCCATCTTACTTGAGATATAACCTCTCCCTTTTAATCTGAAGAATATCTTTGTATGATGAAATAACATTACAGGTGACTGGGCAAACCATAACCAGAATGAACAAAGAAAACAAAAAGACATTAACAGTAAGTTTTAACTTAAAAAGGCTATTTATTTGGTTTAGGTTCTTTAAGTCCTTTAAAAAAAAAATCATAATCATAAGCACAATGGAGTTCTTTGGTTCTGCTACGCAAAAAAGATGCACATCTATATAAGAGGCTGAATATAGATTGCTGTAATGGAATCAGAATATTGAGAAGATGTGAATCTAAAAGACTTGCCTCCAAGTGAAGATTTTAAATAATTCAAAGGGAAGAATTCTTGAAATGCTGAAATATTTGTCTCAGCTGGGGACAGCGATAAGGGTGCTACAAAGTGTCCCGACATTAGCCTGATTCCCTGCTCGGTAAAAACAGGATGGGGCCCTGCTTAGATATATTGGCCCAAAAATTAGTGCCGCTACGCGAGAGTACGCACTGTGTACTCTCGCGTATTCTGTCTCCAATTGCCGGTTTTCTGCATGCACTGCGCATGCGCTGAAAACCGGCACTTGGTGAATTCAAAAGGGGGCGGTTCCTAGGTGAACCGCGTGCGCGCTACAGGCTGCGCACACGCAGTGCACTTAGTGCTTTGGACGCGCAGGTAAGCATGGAAGATTTTAGACATAAAGAAAGGAGGTGTAAGACCCTCTTTTAACAAGGTAAGTACTTAATTAAGTATTATTTTGAATTTTTTTTAACAGGTATATCTTTTTTAGAGACTTTAAAGACAGGTAAGTTTATTTTTATAACTTTTTAAAAGATTTTACATTTTTTCAAAAATTTAATTTTTTGTTTAAAATGGTTAATTTATTTAACTATACTTATTTTATTAATGTGATGGTTTTTTTTAAAAATTTAATTGAGGTTTAGCTGTTCTTTTGGGGGGTATAGTATTCATAGCTTTCAGAGCCGTGCTGTGAAAGCTATGAATGAAAGATGGTGTGCTGCCATTGGCTCTAACTGAGTCACGTGATCCCACAGCTCGAATTAACTACGCCTGTGGGATACGAAAGCCCTGCACAGCTGCTGTCCAGAACATCAAGTTCGTGCGAGCTCGGACTGAAAAAGCCAGCGCGCAGTGAGAGATCGCGGGAAGGCCTTACCCTCGCACGAAGGCTCACTCACTAATTTTTGGGCCAATACCAACACTACTTGCCTATGCCTATGCAAGAATATGGCGACTTGGGTAAGATACTGCAAGGCTGTTGGTAGCTATAGAATTGTACCTCAGTAAGAGTCATTTCCTTTAAAAGAGGGGAAGAGACAAGAGGAAAGATGTTAAAGCATCGTCAAAAAATGTTTCTTTGGTTAAGAAGCTAACAGAAAATGTATGGTAAACTAATCTGTACTGATTACCAAATTGAAGGAAACTTAGCCGGCTGGATGCTCCAACATAATTCCTTTTACGGAATAACTTAGAGAGGGTTATCTGCCCTCCTAGTCACTGAGCAACAGGTGTGGTATGCGGAGCAGAACCTAGAAAAAATAATTTGGAACTGGAGAAATTTATGCTCTGTAATAACAAAATACAAATAAAGAATTACTTCTGCCATGTCAACAAGTCAATCGCACTGGGTTTGATGTAAAATTAAATTACAAATAAACTCACTATTTTCCAAAATCCATTTTCTAGCTCATCATTTTAATGAATATTCCTGAAGTAACTAAAGTACAGTTGGAGGGGGGTCATACAGATTTAAGTGGGCTTTGCTGATGCTTAATACTGAGTTTGTTATTTCCCAATGCTTTAATGTTGTTGGAAAGGGATGTCATTTAAGCTTAAAAACCTGAGAATGGATAAGAAATTGACTGAAGCATAGGAAGTTAAGATACTTGTTAGAGTAATTATGTTGGGGTGGAAGAAACATTTAGTGGGATGCCTCATGGAGTATCCCAGAGACCATTTATTGGATCCCCATTCTTTCTAATTTAGCGACTTGAATTCAGAAGCTGAATGCAAAGTAGTGGGTTTCACAGATGATACCAAACTAGGAGGAGTAATAAAGAATGAGTGGGACAAAATGTGTAAATGGGCAGAACAATGGTAGATAAAATTGTAAAGTACCCCAAAGAGGAAGAAAATGGCTGACTTAAGTACTCTATGAACAGCGCTGAAATGGTTAAGGATGAAGTTGAAAGAAATCTATTGTTTTAGTAGACAACAGATCCAACTACTGCAGCAGAAATCAACCAAGTAAATAGAATGCTGAACTGTATAGCCAATGCAGCAGGGTGCCAGTCAGAAGATGTCCTGCTCAAACTGTGGTCAGACCACTACTTGGGGCAACTAAGAGAAGATCTTACTGAGGTGTATAAGATAGTACATGATATAGGAAAGGTAGATTTGAAATACAACTTTAAACTAAACTGTGGGAGCAGGACAATGGGCCAGATGTGCAAACCACTAAAAGGCACACAAAGAGCAATCAATGCATAGAGTGGACTTCTGGGTAATGTGTTGGAGGCAAATACCCTGGAATTATTTTTAAAAGAGTTGAATGCTTTGAGAGCGAACTGTAGGGTCTTGTGAGATGAATAACCTAAGGCGGGCCTCATTCATATTTATCTTGTGTCAAATTTTGTTTGATAACACTCCTGTGAAGCACCTTGAGATGTTTTACTATGTTAAAGGCGCTATATAAATTCAAGTTGTTGTTGTGTTTTTGTGATAAATAAACTTGTCAATCAAGTGTTAGTGAATAATTCTTTGTCCTTCAGAAAACAAGAGAAGAAAATCAATCAGTGACAGCTATGCGGAAGAGACCAGTTCCAAAAAACCACGATGGAATCATACAAGTACAGTACTTCTGATTATTCAATGGAATTAAATAGTTAAACAGAATATATGCAAGAAGATAATATGTAGTGTAATAGCTAATTGGAGTGGGATAGACAACCATAATGATATCGGGTAATTTAGATGACATTCTAAACTACAAGAGCTTTGCTTCTCAAGTCATCAGAACTCCAGAGATTACATTAAACCTGTAATGCACTTTCATGCACCATTTCAGTGATTGTGCTTGGATGTCAACCAGTGGCTCAGTTGGTAGCACCCTCGCCTCTGAGGCAGAAGGTTGTGGGTTCAAGTCCCTGAGTCAGAAGGTTGTGGGTTTCAAAGTCCCACTCCAGAGACTTGAGTACAAAAATCTAGGCTGACACTCCAATGCAGTGCTGAGGGAGTGCTGCACTGTTGGAGGTGCTGTCGTTCAGATGAGATGTTAAACCGAGGTCCCGTCTACTCTCTCAGGTGGATGTAAAAGATCCCATGGCACTATTTTGAAGAAGAGCAGGAGAGTTATCCCTGATGTCCTGGCCAATATTTATCCCTCAATCAACATAACAAAAACAAAAACAAAATCACATTGCTGTTTGTGGGAGCTTGCTGTGCGCAAATTAGCTGCCGCGTTTCCTACATTACAACAGTGACTACACTTCAAAAGTACTTAATTGGCTGTAAAAGCGCTTTGGGACGTCCGGTGGTCGTGAAAGGCGCTATAGAAATGCAAGTCTCTCTTTTTTCTTATGTCTTGCTGTGTAAGTTGACAGGCTGTTGAGGCTGATATTGCACATCCGTTAGCCTCCATTTGCCCATACAAGGGGATTGAATGGTGTTGTTTGTTTCAATACCATGTGCCTGAAAGAACATAAGAACATAAGAAATAGGAGCAGGAGTAGGCCAATCGGCCCCTCGAGCCTGCTCCGCCATTCAATAAGATCATGGCTGATCTGATCCTAACCTCAAATCTAAAGAACACAAGAAGTAGGAGCAGGACCCGGCCACTCAGCCCCTGGGCCCGCTCCGCCACCCACAGGGCCTTGACCGATCCAAACTCAGCCTCATGTCCAATATCCTGCCCGCTCCCCGTAACCCCTAATTCCCTTTACTTCTAGGAAACTGTCTATTTCTGTTTTAAATTTATTTAATGATGTAGCTTCCACAGCTTCCTGGGGCAGCAAATTCCACAGACCTACTACCCTCTGAGTGAAGAAGTTTCTCCTCATCTCAGTTTTGAAAGAGCAGCCCCTTATTCTAAGATTATGCCCCCTAGTTCTAGTTTCACCCATCCTTGGGAACATCCTTACCGCATCCACCTGATCAAGCCCCTTCACAATCTTATATGTTTCAATAAGATCGCCTCTCATTCTTCTGAACTCCAATGAGTAGAGTCCCAATCTACTCAACCTCTCCTCATATGTCCACCCCCTCATCCCCGGGATTAACCGAGTGAACCTTCTTTGTACTGCCTCGAGAGCAAGTATGTCTTTTCTTAAGTATGGACACCAAAACTGTATGCAGTATTCCAGGTGCAGTCTCACCAATACCTTATATAACTGCAGCAATAGCTCCCTGTTTTTATAATCTATCCCCCTAGCAATAAAAGCCAACATTCCGTTGGCCTTCTTGATCACCTGCTGCACCTGCATACTAACTTTTTGATTTTCTTGCACTAGGACCCCCAGATCCCTTTGTACTGCAGTACTTTCCAGTTTCTCGCCATTAAGATAATAACTTGCTCTCTGATTTTTCCTGCCAAAGTGCATAACCTCACATTTTCCAATATTGTATTGCATCTGCCAAATCTCCACCCATTCACCCAGCCTGTCTATATCCCCTTGTAGGTTTTTTATGTCCTCCTCACTTTCTACTTTCCCTCCCATCTTTGTATCATCTGCAAACTTTGATGTGTTACACTCGGTCCCCTCCTCCAAATCGTTAATATAGATTGTAAAGAGTTGGGGACCCAGCACCGACCCCTGCGGAACACCACTGGCTACTGGTTGCCAGTCCGAGAATGAACCATTTATCCCAACTCTCTGCTTCCTATTAGATAACCAATCCTCCACCCATGCCAGAATATTACCCCCAATCCAGTGATTTTTTATCTTGAGCAATAATCTTTTATGTGGCACCTTGTCAAATGCCTTCTGGAAGTCTAAATACACTACGTCCACTGGTTCCCCTTTATCCACCCTGTACGTTATGTCCTCAAAGAACTCAAGCAAATTTGTCAGACATGACTTCCCCTTCATAAAGCCATGCTGACTTTGTCCTATTAAATTATGTTTATCTAAATGTTCCGTTACTGTCTCCTTAATAATAGACTCCAAAATTTTACCCACCACAGATGTTAGGCTAACTGGTCTATAATTTCCAGCCTTCTGCCTACTACCCTTTTTAAATAAGGGTGTTACATTAGCAGTTTTCCAATCTGCTGGGACCTTTGCTGAGTCAGGGATATTTGGAAAATTATTACCAAAGCATCCACAATCCCTACTGCCACTTCCCTCAAGACCCTAGGATGCAAGCCATCAGGTCCAGGGGATTTATCCGCCTTGAGTCCCATTATTTTACTGAGTACCAATTCCTTAGTGATTTTAATCGTATTTAGCTCCTCCCCTCCTAGAGCCCCCTGTTTGTCCAGTGTTGGGATATTCTTAGTGTCCTCTACCGTAAAGACTGAAACAAAATATTTGTTCAGCATTTTTGCCATCTCCATGTTTCCCACCATTAATTTCCCGGTCTCATCATCTAAGGGACTTACGTTTGCCCTAGCTACCCTTTTTCTTTTTATATAACTATAGAAACTCTTGCTATCTGTTTTTATATTTTTTGCTAATTTATTTTCATAATCTATCTTCCCTTTCTTAATCAATCCTTTAGTTACTTTTTGCTGTCTTTTGAAGACTTCCCAATCTTCTATCCTCCCACTAAGTTTGGCTACCTTATATGTCCTTGTTTTTAGTCGGATACTATCCTTAATAGCTAGAATGTTATTTCAAGACAGGCTAGTTAGCTGAGATTTACTGTGTCTGATACATTTAAGCCCAATTTTCCAACACCAGTAAAATTGGGGGCTGCATCACCCAAGGCACAGATGCATGCTGGCAGTGGGGAGGGTCAGTCTCACTGAAATTTGCAAGGTACGTCCCTCTGCTTAATTAGAATCTTCTCCCTATGCAGCTGAATAGCACTGTAACCTTCACAGCTATGGGAGGAACCATGCCAGTACTTCAATTTGTCTGTAAATCTCCCACAGGAGGTGGCATTGCTTGATCACTGTCTCTGCAGTGAGCCAGAAGTGCCAAAGACAGGTCACAATAACATACCCACGCAGAAGTATTATGGTCTGTAAACATGGGATCATGTGATTTGACAGTAACGAACATATGCCCCTGATGTCTTGCTGGGCCTGAAAATGTGCCTTCATGAATTGGCCCTCCTCATCCAGTCCATGCAGCACTGTGAGAACAGCCAAAGGGATTTATATCTTCCCAACTTGTTATCTGTAACTTGGTCCTGCAGCAGTAATTACCCAGACTCCAGAAAAGTATATCTCAGCCAAATGTAAGCTTTGATCAAAAAGGCATCAGTGTGCCGGGAAAAGAATTATGCAGGCTGTTCCATGCACAAGCAGAGAAATGCTCACTGCCAAAAAAAGAGACTTCAAAAAACTCATTGTAACAATAACAACCTAGCTTTAAGAGACATTGCAAAGCAGGACAGGCCTGTTTCCCTGTCATGCGCTCATTTTATGTGGGTGTGCACTGGGATTTTGCCTGAAGTTGTGAAATTCAGCTTTGCACCTCATCTCTCTAAATATACCAATTAAAGGAGGCTGGTGCATGCCTGTAACACAGCATCTTTGCTTACCTCGAAAACGTCCACTGGACAGAAAATTACGACATGAATCGGGCGCTCAAATCAGGAGCTCGATTTTTTTCAACTTGTGCCCATTACCAACAAGATACCATGCCACTGGCGTAGCCTTGGAAAACTGGGATTCTAATTCTATGGAATCGTGAAACTGATCCAATTTTGTGTGCAGGTGCACTTGAATTATTGTAAGTTAATTAATTATTCAAATTTATTTTTTAAAAAGAGTAATATATTGGAAGAACGTTGACACTGCCCCATCAATCTCTGTTTTTAAAAGTTTTCATTTTATATCCAGGTTCTTGATGTTTCTGAATATTTTGCTTTTAATTTTTGCTGTTTTTCAATAGATTCTGAAACTTATTTACGGAGGATCTTTCGAAATAAGTCTGGCCGCTCTTGCTGTTGTTAAATTTGATGTTTTGTTACTTTTCCACAAAAGATTAACACCTGGAATTTCCACGGGGGTTCTTCTGGTCTCTTCCCCTAACTTTGGCGGTAATCCGGGGCTCTCCGGTTGCTGCTGAAGCTACAGCGGGAGATCGGGAGCCACAAAGAGATTCTACCACCGAAATCTATTGTTTCAATTCTGCTTAATTCGCTCTGATGCACGAGAGACAAGGCAGAATATTGGCCCAGAATTCGCAGTGTGTCCCGTGAGCTGGATTTGTTTCCTCACCCTTTAGCTCGAAGATTTTTTGCACCGCAAATTGCTGGAAGTGCGAGCTGGTAATGGTGCGGTGAGGACAACAGTCTGTCTCCTTAACCAATGAAATTTTAGGGTAAAGATACATAGCAAATGACAGAGAAGGAAATAGGGTGAATTAAAGTCAAATTAGATACAGAAGGAGAAATAGAGAGGGAACGAAAGATTGAATTAAGAGAGAGAAAAAAAGAGATAGAAAGGAAAATTAAGAAAAAAATGTTAACTATTAATTTATAAAAAGCTCTAGGAACAATTTACTACCTGCATGAATGAGACTCCACAGTTTCAATTGTTCCCTTTTTTGGGCCTCCAAGGTTGAATGGCATTGCAGGCAATGTTCCCTGTAATTTAAAAGCCAGCTGCGCGGGACCCCAGGAGTGCCGCGCGGCCATGCAGCTTAAGGGGAACATTGATTGCAGGAACATAAATCTTGTCATTAAAAGAGACCATACGTCCTTAAATACCAGTCCATACTTTCTGCGGTGACTTTAATTCGTATTTACAACGCAAATCCAGCAATTTCTTGAAAGTCACGAAGGAGGTTGAGGACGCGCTCCCATTTGTGCGAGGCTAACAGCCAGCACTTTGTGGCGATTCGCAACTCATGGCATATTCCCTTCTCGCCACAAATTGCTGTTTTTTTTTACTCACCATTATTTTCCCAACAAATTCTAGGCCATTATGATATAGGGTGCAATTAAAGCAATGTGCAGTAGGGGGCAACATGTCATTAATCTGTGCAACAAGAACACTCTCGCATTGGCAGTTGTCAGCCAAAGAAGGATTTTGTTGTTTGGTATTTTTATCTTGACCGTGTGGAACTTCATCCTTGGATCCAACCTATAAATGTTTGACAGCAGAAGTTGAAAAATAACATATTATGATAAGGAACACTAAGCTTACAGTAGGAAAGAAAATACTTTGCATTTATATGGCAACTTCTAAGTCGCAGGACTTCTAAAAGCACTTTACAGGGCAATTAATTACTTTTGAAGTGCAGTCAAGTTTGTTATGTGGGCAAACATTGACATTCCTCAACAAGGGGTTGAAGGGGTAACTTTTTGACCTCCTGCTTATGGCCGGAGCCTCGCCTGCTGGGAGCATATATTGGGAAATCTGGGCATATATTGGGAAATCTGGGCATATATTGGGAAATTTGGGGCATATATTGGGAAATCTGGGCATATATTGGGAAATCTGGGCATATATTGGGAAATCTGGACATATATTGGGAAATTTGGGCATATATTGGGAAATTTGGGGCATATATTGGGAAATCTGGGCATATATTGGGAAATTTGGGGCATATATTGGAAAATCTGGGCATATATTGGGAAATCTGGGCATATATTGGGAAATTTGGGCATATATTGGGAAATCTGGGCATATATTGGGAAATCTGGGCATATATTGGGAAATCTGGACATATTTTGGGAAATCTGGGCATATATTGGGAAATTTGGGGCATATATTGGGAAATCTGGGCATATATTGGGAAATCTGGACATATTTTGGGAAATCTGGGCATATATTGGGAAATCTGGGCATATATTGGGAAATCTGGGCATATATTGGGAAATCTGGGCATATATTGGGAAATCTGGACATATTTTGGGAAATCTGGGCATATATTGGGAAATCTGGGCATATATTGGGAAATCTGGGCATATATTGGGAAATCTGGACATATTTTGGGAAATCTGGGCATATATTGGGAAATTTGGGGCATATATTGGAAAATCTGGGCATATATTGGGAAATTTGGGCATATATTGAGAAATTTGGGCATATGCTATGCATGAGTTACTGACTTTAAAACTCATGTGCAGCACATGCCGAATATGTGCTTCCAGTAGATGGAGCTCCCCTGTGTGAAGTTGGAAAATTAGCCTTTAAACCTTTTGAGTAATGTAATACGAAATGCTAGAAATACACATCAGACCAGTCAGCCTCTGTGTGGTGAAAAAGTTAATCTTTTAGGCTTAACCCTTCATCAGAGCTTTGATGGTACCCAAAATTTTAACCAGAATTTTCACTTTACAGATGCTGAGTGACCAGCATTCTCTGTTTTTGTTTCAGATTTCCAGTCTTTGTAGTTTTCTTTTTATTTGTTGAGCAATGTCGTTTTCCCCCTTTTTGTGTTCTTGCTGAGCTTTCTTGGTTATCCTGGTATTTACGATTGAAGTTTTGAATTCATTATCAGCACTGATATAAAGAATGAGTTACATTATAGTATAATTTGCTTTATTAAAACTGTAACATGCAGGAAAAGTGCTGTCATCTAACAGCACTGTCTATGACTAGGGCCCCAATTTTGGACCTCAGTGTATATTGGGAGGGTGATGGGCAGAGCGTTCACAAAGCCTGCCCGATATTGATGGTCACAAAGCCTGTCTGATGTTGATGGTGAATTCTGCCTAAATTTAATTGGCGAGCTACATGCACGATTTGAGCACTGATAGACAGCCCGTAATTTTGAGAGGGCGGGGAATCTTCGGGTCAGCCACAGAGCACAGTTCAACAACACCATATTAAAGCTGAGGGCTGGGCCGGTGGAGAGCATTATTGAAGGGGGAGAGGATTGTCAGTGAGGAGCAGGGAGAGCAATTTAGCTCATTCTGAAGCCCAGAAAGTGCCAAACAGAAAGTTTTTTCTTCTTGCTTCCAGTGTGCCCTTTAAGAGATGCTGGTTCTGGCCATTTTCTGCTCTGTATGGTGGGCAGGTCCCGCACTCCACGGTCACTCCACTGTCGTTACCAATATGGCATTGGGGTTCTAACTACATCGTGGGACCTCAACATATGTGGCGTAATGAGACTTCCGCCTGTTTCTGGCGAGACGCTGGACACCTAATATGAAGCCCGCTCAAAAATTGCAGCAGGCAGGCCTCAGATTCCCACGAAAAGCAGGGCAGCATAGAGGCTAAAATCAGGGTCTAGGAGTGAAGAGACAGGAGAAAGGAATATGGCAGAAAGTGATATTGGGAAACAAAGGAAATTCTTTGTGAAACAATATGACTTGTCCAAAGGACCCGAAGCAACAATCTTTCCTATCTGGAACCTGTGATGGAGTGGTCAAACATAGAAAACTAACTGTTTTACTATATTGTGCACTGGATATACTCTTTTCCAGTTTTGTAATCAATTGGATTTGATTTATCTGTTAGCCTCTGGCAATAATGCCACAGACCTTTAATCCTCTGAAAACCCATTTGAATACATAGCAGAAATCTATTTGTAGCATGCTGAAAGTTGATACCCTGCTGTGAATGCCCTTCTACACTTACTGCAGCTGCCTGTTTACCTCATAAATCCACAATAGACTTAAAGCAGTTTCTCAAAAAGCATAACATCAAAGATAAATTGCCAGCATGAGCCAAACAGATCAGGAAGGTCCCTGGATCGTTGCCCTGCTCAGTGCTGAACTATTTGATCTTAGTTGGGTGGGGTAGGTGTGCTACAACTGGGTTAAGTGTCGTTGGGATAGAGAAGGGAAAACAAATCAGTCAGACTTCCCTCTCTTGATAATTATGCAGTGACCTCTGCTGAAAAGTGTGTGTGTGTGAATGTCAGTGGAGGACAGCAGAGGGGCTGGATTTGATGAATAGTTGAATTGCCTGCTGACATTTACAGCATCAGTTTCCACATGAAGACTGGCTACTTGGGCCAGATGCTGGAGAGTGACTGATGCCTGCGGAACCATTCCTTAACATGAGTCAACACATTCAGTAAAGGAGGGGAGAAAATTGGAAAACTAAAACCCAGCAAATCTCATGATCACTTTAACTGATGAGGAAATGGGTATCTTCAAAAATGAGAACAAGGAAGGCAACACAATGAAAAAAAAAGTAACCGACAGCGTCCATCCTGAATCCTAGGGGGGAACTTTAACCCCCAAAAACGGGCCGGTTGGGATGTTAAAATGTTAAAAATCTGAATCCTGCCTCCAAGCCGCCCACTTCCGATTTTAACGGGGGCAGGACGGGGAGCGGGCAACCAACCCGCTTCCAGGAGGCAGGTTGGCAATTTAAATATTATAATGAGGCTGCGTGCCTCATATTTAACTATCATTTTAAATTTAACCCTGGCTGGCCTCGGGAAACCCGACGGCTAAAGGGAGGCGAGGACTGCTGGACTGAGGAGGTAAGTGCCTTTCCGCTTACCTGCTGGATCTAGTTTACCTGCTTCACCAACCCCCCCTCCCCCCCACCCCGACCCTTCCAATCCGCCCCCGACCCTTCCGATCTCTCCCCCCCCCCGACTCTTACGATCTCCCCCACCAACTCTTCTGATCTCCCCCACGAGGCCTCTGATCTCCCCCCCCTTCTGATCTCTCCTCCCGACCCTTCCGATCTCTCCCGACTCCCCCCCCCCCCCACCACCCGACTCTTACAATCTCCCCCATGAGGCCGCTGATCTCTTCCCCCGACCCTTCCGATCTCTCCCGACACCGGCCTCCGATCTTCCTGCTGGCCTCCAACTCATCTGTACTCCAGACCCCAGTTTTTCCTCTGGCCTCCGATCTCCCCCACCACCCCCCCACCCCCAAAGCATTTCCAATCCCTCCCTCCTCTCCGCTCCCCAGCTGTGGCGTGGTGCCGAAGGCCTACCCATCCGACAGCCAGCCAGCCTCTCAATCTGGCTGGCTGCGGTCGGGAAACGGAGATATAAAATGCTAACCAGGTCCTGCCGTTAAATTCGGCAGGACCTGCTGGAAACCTGTTCTTCTGCATTTCCCAACCTCAAAGCAGCACCCCACCCCCACCCCGCCGCTCCCTCCCCGCCTCCGAGTTAATATCCAGCCCCTAATCACAACTTCCTGGTTCTCAAGGTTTCCAGCCATAAAGTCATGGGAAAAGCCAGTAGAAATAACAAATGGAATCAGTGACAATCAAATCTTGTTGTAAAGTTGTGCCTTCTATGTATGTTTTATACTCAGCGCCGTGGCTCAGTTGGTAGCACTCTCACTTCTGAGTCAGAAGTTTGTGGGTTCAAGACCCATTCCAGAGACTTGAGCACATTATCTAGCTGGCACTTTGATGCTGCACTGAGGGGGTGCTGCACTGTCAGAGATGCCGTCTTTCGGATGAGACATTAAACCGAGTCCCCATCTGCCCTCTCAGGTAGATGTAAAAGATTGCAGGGTGCTATTTGAAGAGCAGGGGAGTTCTCTTGGTGTCCTGGCCAACATTTATCCCTCAACAAACACCTAAACCAGATGATCTGGTCATTTGTGGAATCTTGCTGTGCACAAATTGGCTGCCGCATTTCCTACATTACAACAGTAACTACGCTTCAAAAGTTCTTCATTGGTTGTAAAGCACTTTGGAATGTCCTGAAGTTGTGAAAGGCGTTATATAAATGCAAGTTCTTTCTTTTTCTGATTATAGTGCTGTGATACATAAAAGGTTTTAACTAAAAAGGCAACCAGGACATAGGGCTGTGACTTATGAAGTATATTTTATAGTAAATATATATAAATGCCCTGCATAATTTTAAATAATAATAGATGGAAGGGAGTCACTATAGACTTTCATCTAATCTCAGAATACATTCAAGATTCTCTTTCAAGGTTTATTACTTTTTCTGAACTCCACAATTAAACGAACGCCTTGTAAACACCCATAGACTTGAAATTTGCACCAATGTTTTGTAAAGTAGAAACAGGTTTGGAGTATATTTGCTTTGAAGAAAAAGTTGGAAGCAACATGCAGTATTTGACCACGGTGATCCAGTGAGAGGACACATTTTATATTTTTTCCACAGTATGGTATCTAAGTGCTTGGCTTTAGTTTAATAATGAACTCAAATCTATAACGCATTAATCCTGAAGTAAAATGCCAGCAAGTAACATTTGATTTGCCATGCAATTATAAAGATTTTAGCAATTCACTGAAGCTTTACAAATGGCTCTATTGTTGCTAATTCATTTTAATGTACATTTTCTTTCACAGCAGATGGACCAACATGCAAAAAGAATAATATTATCACTGAGAAGCAGTTAATGCAATTTGCTGAAAAACTGGGGAATAATTGGCAAGTCTTTGCCATTAGCTGTCTTGATCTGCAGTCCCAAGATATTGAGAAAATTAAGGAGGAAAATGAAATACCTACAGTACAAATATTTAACATGTTGCAAAAATGGAAAAATAAGGAACTGGACAATGCAACTCCTTCCAATCTTCGTAATAAACTCACAGATGCTAATATTGAATATGAAGCTTGGAATATCCTAGAAGGTACATAGGAAGGTGTATTTTAGTGAATTCCTTGAGATGTTCTAGAAAAAATACAATTGTGCAAACGTAGGGGGATTCTTCCCACTGTTGCTCATGGTAAAAAAAATGGCAGCAGCGGACAATAGAACTGGCAAAAAAACTAGGAGATCTGCTACAATTGCCAGTTTTATCCTTTACTGCACTGGTCCTTATTTTCTGTCCTGAAAATGGCACATTAAGGTTCATTAAAAAAATCTACTGTTGCTTGTCACGCCCTTATTAATGAGTTTTCGGGCAAGCATGCGGCAATTTTTTGTTTGAATTTTCCCCTGCAATCATGTAGCAGTTTCCTCATTCTCTCAGTTGGAGTTAATTCCGCAATGGAACAGCTAAACTCTCTGGCAGAGTATCAATATGATGTCACCGCCATTGTTACATCATCAGGCTCAGTGTTGCCATTCGTGGGAGAGGGCTGTCTGCAGGGGATGGTCCCCCTGTGGGCTAAGTGTCCCTTCCTACTAACTACCGTGGAGCTTCTAAACTACGCTGCTCACAGGCACGCTAATCAGCCGAGCAACACGAACTCAGGAGCAGGTTAAACAGCTGAGCACTAGACTGTTGAAAAGCCCGAGTGCACTGCGTATTTCTACATTTCACTCTCCTTCATGGAAAATCAAAAATCTGAGTGGTTTATATTGATCATTACAAATACAAAGAGAAGCAGAACTGACCAAAAAATTGATATACAAGCATTTACAATACAATCTACACAAGTAGATAATGTAGACAATTTTTAAAACTTGAATTGTCATTGACTGTTTCTAATTTCAAAACTCAGAAGTTGATTATATAACTAAAAGCAAGTATTTTGGTTCTGATTGAAGGATCTTTAAATCAGTCTTTCAAAATCCAGAAATGGCCAAGTCAATTAATCAAACTGTACAAATTTGCTGCTCAGCGTAATTTTCTAGTTCCCCACTGTACAGAGCTCTATTACTGTCCTTGATCACTACTTGACTAGTTAAGTGGATGTGACATGAAATCAGCATTATAGCAGGCAAGTTGTGATTAGCCAGGATTCTGCTGGTATGACCAACAAATGCCTACAGAGCTAACTCACCAGTGGAAAACCGAAGTAATCTGAATTTCTATTCACTACCCTTAAAATAAAAAATGAATGGAGAAATTAAAACCCTTTGTTCTAAAAATAGAAAACATCTCCCAAAGAGACAATAACACTGGGCATTTTTATTGAGGATAGGTTGCATGAAGGCAGAATGATAGTGTGTTGGAGATTGCAGGATTCATGACCTATGCACCCAGTCACTGTATTAGACACACCACACACAAATCTGGAAGAGTGCATTTCTCCAACAATCTACATATACATCTTTCATATGATTGTCTGGAATGGTGATTGAAGTCAGTAAAACTGTGTCCAGGAGGACAGAATATGAGTTAACAGTAATGGACATAATGATCTGGGCCTGGAGTTTCCGCTCGTTTGCATTTTTCCGGCACAATTTGCCCGCTATCGCCGAAATCAGCGTAAATTTCGAGGAACTTAAAGTGAAAATTGTGTTCAGCGCAACTCACGTTCCCGTGATCTTTTGCGCTAGTTAAAAAAAATCGTGTTGGAAGCGGGCCTCGCCCACAAAACTGGCCAGGCACCCCCCCCCCCCCCCCACACCCAGCCCCCCCGGGGTGAATGAATCACCATTGGGAGTTTCTGCTAATTGTTCCCGTTTGCAGGCATTCGAGGAGGCTCTAAAATTTAAGCTGGTTCTTTTGGGAGCAAGAACACTAATGGGCACGTTTTAAAAGCTTTTGATTATAATTTTTTATTTACTAGGAAACTGACTACTGTACCCCAATATAAGTAGCAAATGGTTCTGTATATTTTTTTTAAAGTCATTTTCAATTATGTAAAATCAGTGATAAACCCATTTTCAGCTGTATTAATCAAACTGCATCACTCTTAAATATGAGAAGTCGCACAACACCAGGTTATAGTCCAACAGCTTTATTTGAAATCACAAACTTTCGGAGCGGCTGCTCCTTCGTCAGGTGAAGAGACGTCAGACTTCACCTGACGAAGGAGCAACGCTCCGAAAGCTTGTGATTTCAAATAAAGCTGTTGGACTATAACCTGGTGTTGTGCGACTTCTCACTTTTGTCCACCCCAGTCCAACACCGGCATCTCCGCATCAAGGACTCTTAAATATAATCAAGGAATTTTTTTAATGCAAATTTTTTTTTTAAATGTTCTAAAACCCTGGCAAATTGCGCTGGTTCATAGAAGATTTTATGTTCCGCGATATGTAAATGGATTTGAGTGGAAACTTGAGAGAAAAAAAACACTTCTCAAAACTAGCGCAATTTGCGCCCGGATCGCTGCTTGCGCCCAAAGCAGAAACTCTACCCAATGATAAATATGTCACATAAAGTAAATTTTCTTTTTAAAACTTTTATATATGAATTATACGAACACATTTATTAAACTTTGGTTTGTTGAGTTGCAGTAATCTAAAATAATTCTAATGTAAAATAGTCTAAATACAAAATTAATAAGATCATTTTATGTTTACTGACTTCATGGTAATCAAATTAACAAGAGATTTAACAATACACTGCAATTTTCTGTAGTTATTTGAATGATTCTTGAACAGAAGCATTGGCCCTGAACTTCCATGGGGATTGTCCCAATTTCCTGGCATAACTTCAGCAGGAGACTGGTGAGACCCTCAGATAATGGCTGCTTTCAGCCATTTACTCCATTTCTCCAGGGCTTCTGTTTATCTCCTGCCAAAGAAACAGCAGGAGTTCGGGTGAACCTGGACAGAAATTCAGAGCCATTGTGTTCTAACTATCTTTTGAAAACATAGCCGGACAGAACTGTGGCTATAATTTTCAGCGACATTCTGCTAGAATCTTTGGAAGCTCCATACCACCAGTTTGAGCCACTGATCGGGTTTAACTCTGGTGTGGAGCCCCTTATGGATGAGTTTGCCCATGACTTTCCATTGTCAGATCCATAGCCTTCTCTGAATCTTTGTTACTTACATTTATCTCCATTTTGTTTTAATCTTTTTTTTGTCTTCTCATAGGTTTCTGTACTCAAGTGAAGATGCATGAGGAACCTCATGAGTAGACTATGTGGGGAGAAGTCTTGAAGATCCATTATGTAACCTCTGCCACATTCATTTGCAGTTTGCCTATTTATGGGTTACATTTTTCTATATTGTCAATTTTGTAAAAAAGCAGGAAATTCAAATCAGAATTTAATTTTTGTACATGATTGTTTGAACTGAGGAGCACCATAGAGATGTTACTTTTACAAAAAAGTAAATAAATTGGTCTGTATATATATTCCTTTAAAAAAGTACACCTTTGTTCATCTCTTACAAGCAGTGAGCTACGTACTTTGTTTGTATATAATGTAAAGTTTTACACTAAGACAAAACCCTGATGTAAAATGTGATTACAAAAAGTGGCAGCAAATGTACAGAGACCTGTTTTGAGTGGCTAGAAGACTAACTTTGAAATGGATGTTTACAATTTTAATTGCAGTCACCACATTTTTTTAAAAATTGAAATAAAAACCAGTTTTATATGTGTCAGTACAGTTTATTTTCTTCTAATCAAATTAGAAGTGATTACTCACCTATTAAAATGATACAATTGAATCACTGGCATGGCAAGGGTTAAATGAGAAACAAACATACCCACAAGGAAAGTACCCCATGATGAGAGACAAAGCATTAAGAAACCAGAAAGTAGAAACAATAGTCATGTATCTGAGAGTTGGATCATTACAATATTGATAAATAATAATATCTGATATTTTGCACAATGCATTTAATTTTGACTTTTTAGTAAATATATAACTATTTCAACATAAAAATGTCTGCTTTCACACTGTATGTTTATACCAACATAAAGAGCGTGAGGAGCTTTAAGATTATGTTTAGAAGGAGACATTGGATAAGGGTGGCATTGCTTAAATTGTTGGCCTCTCCTCCTTTAAGACACTACTTAAAACCTACCTCTTTGACCAAACTTTTGATCACCCTTCTTAATATTTTCTTCTTTGGCATGGCAACCATTTTGCTCTTATTATGCCTCTGTGAAGTGTCTTGGGATATTTTTCCAAGTTAAAAATGCTTTATAAATGCAAGTTGTTTTTGTAAAACTAATATGGGGGAAGAAAATTGGATATGGAAAATATAATTGACATTAAGGAAATTAAAAGAGATTCTTTGGGTACATTCATGGCAAGCAAAGTATTAAGAACAAATGGAACTGCTTAAGGAAGAGCATGGTTAGATAAATAGAAAACAAACAGATCCTTTTTAACTATGATTCATAAACTAGAAGATGTTTCCCTAAACCACTCTTTTTGTATCCCATAATGTGCTTTAAGGTCCACTTTCAAAACACTTCTTCAGAAATTATACTCCCACTTATCTCTTTGCTCCCAATCAGCCTGTGTTGGCAGTGTAGCACTCATAAGCTAATAAGACAGCATAAAATCTGAAGAGTTCCCCTCAGTGGGTTGGCTATGCAAAGTGTGCTGCACAAAATGCCCCGGCATGGGTGGTGTATCAGGAGCGCAATTTCAGGCTCTAAGAAACTGGAGTAATATGATTTTCACAACAGCCACATGGAACGTATCCAAGAGTTATCCCAAGATAAATTGTAAATGGTACCCATTAGGGAATCTGACCGAGTGCTAAGTCTGTTGCTGGTGGACAATTACATCACAGTTTGACCTGTTGTTTTCATGATGGTGAAAACTCAATAAATACTCTTTTGATTGGGCAAAAACTGGACCTCAATATCAATCTCAGCCGATTAAAATCTCTGTAATTTTATGAGGTGTGCAGGAGGGTTGTAGGAAAACGGTTGTTGGGGTCCAACACTGACAGTGAAGAATTGCTTGAAGCTCAACTCTTAAAGATTGATGATGTGGAGATGCCGGTGTTGGACTGGGGTGGACAAATGTGAGAAGTCGCACAACACCAGGTTATAGTCCAACAGCTTTATTTGAAATCACAAGCTTTCGGAGCGCTGCTCCTTCGTCAGGTGAAGTCACTTCACCTGATGAAGGAGCAGCGCTCCGAAAGCTTGTGATTTCAAATAAAGCTGTTGGACTATAACCTGGTGTTGTGCGACTTCTCACTTAAAGATTGAGTAAGTGAGAATCTAAGGGATAATTTTCTGCTTGTGATGCACCTGAAAGTGTGAGTGCATCTCGTGCCACAGGCAATGGGGAGAATCTCCTGGGTTTTTCCACATTCTCTCACTTCAATAATTATGCAGCACTATTGGCGCAGATTGGTCCAGGCATCGGGAGCACGGAGGCCTGGGATGCATGGGATATCCAGTGCAGCAGTGGAAAAGAGCAGCTGTTGTGCCTTAAAATGGCAACTGCACGATCTGTACTTAGAAAGTATAGTGTTTCCATATTGTTTTTGTGAATGTTTTAAAGATGGCAGAGAAGAGTGCAAGTTTCTAGGGAGGCGGGAGGACTGTTCCCTTTACAGACAAAGTCCATGGAGGTAATGTTGCCGGAAGTGAAACAGAGTAAGGTTGGCATCACTGGATTGAATGCAGGTAACACAACAGTCAATTTGCACACAGCAAGGTCCCATTAATAAGATAAATGATCAGATAATCTGTTTTTGATGGTATTAGTTGAGGGATAAATGTTGGCCAGAACAACTTGTCTGCTCTTCTCATAGTGCCATGGGATCTTTTTTGTTCATCTGAGAGGGCAGATGGAGCCTCAGTGTAATGTCACATCTGAAAGGCAGCACCTCCAACAGTGCAGCACTCCCTCAGTCCTGCAGTGAAACATCAGCCTAGATTATGTGCTCATGTCTCTGGAGTGAGGCTTGAATCCACAATCCTCTGACTGAGAGGTGAGTGCTACCACTGAGCCAAGGCTGACAATACTCACATCTGTGCCATGCTTCACATAATTATAGTCCACTCTGCAACACGGAGCACCTCCAGCATAATCTGCAGTGGAGCTCTCCCCTTAACAGAAGTCCTACACACAGCTGTTGGTCCTCTCAGGAATGTCATAATTGATACCATAGGGATCATGGGCTCCATTGCCGTTGAGTCTATTCCGTCTGGATTCACTACATGGGGAAATTTTCTGGACAGCACCCTGACCTGGGGCTTCGGTGACCTCATTACAGCTCTGTGGTTTGTCCCAGATAGGTTTCAGGGCATGCTGAGGGACTGCCCAGGAGGAGTAGGCACTGTTGAGGGAACCTGCTTCTGCTCATGCCTGTAGAACTCCTCCATGAGCATGAGTGGCAGTGGTGTGTATGGTTGCATAATGATCTGCATGGCAGCATGCAAGATAGTGGGGTAAGATGTGTGCCTGTGGGGTCACACGCATGGCAGAGAATGACTTGCATAGCAGCGGGTTAGTGTGCCTCCCTTCTGTTGTTGTGCGTTGCTGCATTTACAGATTTCACATCTTGGCGCATTGAAAAACAATTTCATTTTATTAATTTGGTTAATGTTGCAGTGTTGATACATAGTTTATTTTACATTAATAATGTATTTCAAAAAATACTTTTTGTGTCATTACTCAGTCCAAGAATGTCTTTATTATTTAGGGTATCAGGATTGTGAAGGAGTTTCTAAATAAAGAGACCCACGATTCGTAAAGCAAGAACACCATTGTGGTACAAATTATGTTAGCTATTACTAATTGTTTAGTTTCAATAAAATGTTTGGGTGAAGACTTAATCCTGGCAGAAATTCCCTAATCAATTTGTATTTTCCACTTCTATCTTTGATATTACTGAGCACCAGGCCTGTCACTTCTGATAACATTGTGCAAATGCTGTTGGTATGGAAATATTTTAGCCTATTCTGAGATGTTTCTATAGCAGATTTATCCCTGTACTCCCCCCAACCCCTCAACTGGGCCTTTAACAGTAATTCCTCTTTGTTGGTACATTTTTTGCTAATAAAGATTTTTCAGGCACTGAAACCAGATTTGGAGCACGTGGTGGCATTTCCTCGCAGTACTGGCTTATGAGGCAATGCCACCATATTAAATGTTCTTCTCATCATGTGCCATTTCAAGCATAAATTAAATTGGGAAACTTTCAAGCTGATCTTCTTTCTGTCTCCCTGCAGTTCCGCCATCATATTGAGCTGTGTAGTTGTTAAAGAAGTGGTATGCATTTGTTTCACTTTTTTAAAAAGCTTTAGCGCTTTTCTTTTAATTTTTGTGCTAATCAAAATGAAGCATATCAGTGTTAGGAATCAGTGTCAACCTCATACACTCCCAGATCATATATAGTGTGGCTAGATATAGGAAAGAGCTCCTCTACTCTGCCCCAACCACATGCCTTAACCATAAGGTTTTCCTTTCTATTTTCCATTGACCATTCTTTTGACCTCTCTGAGTGTGTATGCCAATTAGTGCTCAAATTATGGACAGCTTTGTTCTATGTATCCAATCTGTTTCACTTTGGACACTTTAGAGACAGTTTATATTGTTCCAGGAAATGGTGATCCAGGATGAATATTACTTCACCTCTGTTCCACCCAGTTCTTGGTTTGTGATTTTTTGGTCATTGTATGCGCTTCTCAAGTTGATGGATGAGCAATTACAAGCTACAATTTCACTAAGAACTGTCGGTGATTGTACTGTTGGCCATTAATATGCTCTTCTCAAGTATATCCAGCAATGGGTCAGCCACTAGAGATAATAGGGTTGATTTACCGAATGCATGACACCCGTCGAGAAGCATCACCCGCCGGGAGCATACAATAGGAAATTGCAGGTGTGCTCCCCATGGAAAGAAAAGTGCTAGTGATTTTTCAATATGCATTCCCAGTAAATAAGATTCCCCACCTGTAGCAGGCATTTGGAAAACTCAGCTCGTTAGTTTACATTGGCCTAATCATTTCCTGAGTACAGACAATGGCACAAGTGACAAAGACTGGTTGCTTCTCATTGAAGCTGTGGCTATCTCTGGACAGTTTTGTGTATTGACTATCCTCTGTCACAAACACAAATAAACTATTTTGTTTAGCCATAGCTATCTGAATTTTTAATTCATACAAAGGGAGGTAGGAGAAGGAGAGCAGATCAACAGGGATTATCATACCTGCCATTGTGCCAGTTACTGCTTAGGGAACAATGAATGGGTGGTGCGTGGGAGTGGGCAGCTGTTTGCCCAGTTTTCTAATGAGTAGTCTTGGCAAGGGAGCAGGAGTGCTATACTACTTGAATTTTGTTTAAAAGTTCACTGTCATCATGAAAAAGGGTGTTTGGAAGTATTTTTATGTTTCCTGAAGAAGAAACAAGTGTCTCATTGTATTCCTGATGACATTATAGGGCTGATGTTACAAAATAAAAACAAAAAATGCTGGAAACACTCAACAGGTCAGGCAGCATCTGTGAAGAGAGAGAAATATAGTTAATGGCCCGTTTTTGTGGTCAGCAGCGAAGCAACGGCAATCGCCGCTGACCTCGAAGAAAACTGCCCACAAAGATCTTGTGATCTCTGTGATGAAAACGTTAGCCAAGGGCAGTTGGAAAGATTAACTGTAATCATCTGGCAGTGTTCTCTGACTATATATGCTGTGCCTATATGCATCTCTTCACTTCACCTGATGAAGGAGCAGCGCTCCGAAAGCTTGTGATTTCAAATAAAGCTGTTGGACTATAACCTGGTGTTGTGCGACTTCTCACATTTATCTTTTTATGGGGAGGTTTAACAGCGATATTAGAGCAGAAATGGGGAAGTGTTCGTCATTTCAATTGATTTCACTGATTGCCAGCTATGGGGAGTTCCACAGTGCAGCCTATGGCGGAGCAGGGAACGACTGACCAAAATTTCAGGATTTCCGCGTTTATCTGCGCATGCGTTATATCCTGAAGTTCCAGTCAGTTCCAGAAGGGTACTGAGGGCGAACACTGACAGTTTTGCCATCATTACCACCGCAAAATCCGCGGAGGGCAATGTTTCAGGTTGATGACCTTTCATCAGAACTGAAAGAAGTTTGAGTTAACAGTTTATAAGCAAGTACAGAGCCAGATGGAAAATAGGAGGGTGGGGATAGGGGTGAGGGGTTAATTATGCGCGCTGCTCTCACCCAGCGGCCATGCATTTCAGAAAACCATCGAAATTCGACGTTCATTCATTCTAGAGACAGAAGCACGCATTCATAAAATCGGACCTTATATGTGAATGACAGGATGATGGGTTTTGAGATTACTGCCTGGTATGCAGACAAATGAAAAAGAGGCTTTCTAAACAGTTTGTGGGAAACGGTGTCCTTTAATTAATATTTAATCATTTTAATTGGCCAATGTTTAGTAGCTCTGCCACAATATTAGCCATTTCCACTTTCTAATTAGAATTTGCAGCTTCCAAATGAGATGGGAACAAATGACTCCTCTTTCGGCCACTTTAGTTTTGTGCTGGGTTTTTTGAGTGGTTGATGAGCAATTACAGGCTGCAATTTCGCTATTTTGTGAAATCAATGTGTGCACACTTAAACAATCATTGTTACTATAACAAAAGCAGAATACTGCGGGAAATCTGAACATTGTTCCTATGTTTTACACACTGCCTTTTTTCCAGAGAAATGCTCCAGTGTAGCAGGCACTGAGACCTGAATGCAACACACAAGTTTGCGATTTTATTGTTCAATATACTTCAACAAGTCCACCCACTGGCACCGGCTCACTGCACTCCCGGAACGCTCTCTATTCTGCTTTCCATGAATAGCCCCCGTTTCCTCAGTTGTGATTTTCCAGCCGCTCAGACTGAAAGTGCCGTTTCGAATTTGAAAGCTGACATATAAAGATGGTAATTTTCGCTGTCCGGGTTTTACTGAAAGCTGCGAATCCCCCGTTTACCAGGGTTGTGTTTTCTGTCACAGAAACTGAACTTCACCAGCATGAGATTTCGGATCGTTTCATTTGAATTCCTCCTCCCCCCTGCTTCAATGAAACTTCAGGCGCTGTGGCGAAAGATGCTCTCTCTGTGTACTAAACTATTTCAAATAATATTTGCCATTTCATTACAAATAGCCCACACGGAATTTTCCCTCTCTGCAATTGCTCTCGAGTTTTGCAGTGTACAGGGAGTGTCTGGGTGTGTTTTGGGGCTACATTTGGTAATAATCCACGAGTTAAATGTGAGATAATGCGGCAAGAAACAACAGACATCATTATTTTAGAAATCAACTTTAACGTATAGATTTCTCACGCCTCTTTTAATGGGTCCTCACGAGAAAGACACCAACTTGTTATGAAGCTACTATACACATAGGTATGCATTCATATACATTTTCTGAAGCCATTTTGCCATACTTGTCCTGGATTTTGGGGCCCTGTATGTATTTTTTTTGTCAGCTGGGAAATCCATCACCATTTTTAAGAAACAAGCAGTGACTTCGTAAACTATGTATGGAAATGTACACTTAAATAGACATTGACCTCATAAAGTGAATATACAATTAATCATAAAATGGCTTCAGAAAATTTATATGAATGCATACCTAAGCTCTGCCCCGAACCTGCGGGAGTACATAAGAACAGGGCCCTGCTTCTTCTTAGGCAGTCCCTCGGATCCGAGGATGACTTGCTTCCACATTAAAAATGAGTTCTCAGGTGACTGATGAGTCCAATGCGGGAACTACAGTCTCTGTCACAGGTGGGGCAGACGGTGGTTGAAGGGGCGGGTGGGTGGGGTGCTTGGGTTGACGTGCGCTCCTTGCGCTGCCTGCGCTTGGCTTCCGCTTGCTCCTGGCGAAGAGACTCGAGGTGTTCGGCGCCTTCCCGGATGCTTCTCCTCCACTTTGTGCGGTCTTGGGCCAGGGATTCCCAGGTGTCGGTGGGGATGTTACACTTTTTCAAGGAGGCTTTGAGGGTGTCCTTGAAGCGTTTCCTCTGCCCACCTGGGGCTCTCTTGCCGTGCTGGAGCTCCGAGTAGAGCGCTTGTTTTGGGAGTCTCGTATCGGGCATGCGGACAATGTGACCCGTCCATCGGAGCTGATCGAGCGTGGTCAAAGCTTTGATGCTGGGGATGCTGGCCTGAGCAAGAACACTGACGTTGGTGCGCCTATCCTGCCAATGGATTTGCAGGATCTTGCGGAGGCAGCGTTGGTGGTACCTCTCCAGTGCTTTGAGGTGCCTGCTGTACATGGTCCATGTCTCTGAGGCATACAGCAGGGCGGGTATCACTGCTGCTCTGTAGACCATGAGCTTAGTGCCGGGTTTGAGGTCCTGGTCTTCAAACACTCTCTTCCTCAGGCGACCGAAGGCTGCACTCACACACTGAAGGCGGTGTTGGACTTCGTCGTCGACGTCTGCCCTTGTTGACAGTAGGCTCCCGAGGTATGGAAAGTGGTCCACGTTGTCCAAGGCCTTGTCGTGGATTTTGATAATCGGGGGGCTGTACTGTGTGGCGGGGGCAAGTTGGTAGAGGACCTTTGTCTTACGGATGTTTAGTGTAAGGCCCATGCTCTCGTACACTTCGGTGAAGGTGTTGACGATGGTTTGTAGTTCGACCTCTGAGTGAGCGCAGACGCAAGCGTCGTCTGCATACTGTAATTCGACAACAGAGGATGGGACGACCTTGGATCTGGACTGGAGGCGACGGAGGTTGAACAGTTTCCCATTTGTTCTGTAAATTAGCTCCACTCCAGCGGGGAGCTTACTGAGGGTGAGATGAAGCATTGCAGCAAGGAAGATCGAGAAGAGCGTTGGTGCGATGACACAGCCTTGCTTGACCCCGGTCCGTACGTGAATTGGGTCTGTGGTGGAACCGTTGGTCAGGATCACGGCTTGCATGTCGTCGTGAAGCAGGCAGAGGATGGTGACAAACTTTTGAGGGCAGCCGAATTTGAGGAGGACACTCCATAATCCCTCACGGTTGACAGTGTCGAAGGCCTTTGTGAGATCAAAGAAGGCCATGTACAGCGGTTGGTGCTGTTCCCTGCATTTCTCTTGTAATTGACGTGCGGTGAAGATCATGTCCATTGTGCACCTTAGTGGGCGGAATCCACATTGCGACTCTGGGAGGAGCTCTTCGGCCACTGGGAGAAGGCGATTGAGGAGGATTCTTGCGATGACTTTCCCTGTGGCAGACAGCAGGGAAACTCCTCTGTAATTACCGCAATCGGACTTGTCACCTTTCTTGAAGATGGTCACAATTACGGTGTCTCTGAGATCCCCTGGCATGCCCTCCTCCTTCTAGATAAGAGAAATGAATTAATGAATTCGCACCAGTAGTGCTTCTCCGCCATGCTTTAGTGCCTCGGCGGGGATTCCATCTGCTCCTGAGGCCTTGTTGTTCTTCAGTTGTTGGATGGCCTTTTCAACCTCATGCCGGGCTGGGGTTGTGCTGAGGTGGTGGCGGGTATCATGCTGTGGGATGGAGTTGAGGACACTCACGTCGAAGACAGAGTCGCGGTTAAGGAGATCTTCGAAGTGCTCCTTCCAGCGGGCACTGACTGCCTCTCTGTTCTTGATGAGTACCTCTCCGTTCTTGGCCCGCAGAGGGGTAGGGCCTTGAGTGCTTGGGCCGTAGATGGTCTTGACTGCGCTAAAGAATCCACGCACGTCGTGGTTGTCGGCTAGCTGCTGGATCTCCTGCGCTTTCTCCACCCACCATCTGTTCTTTAGGTCGCGAGCTTTTTGTTGGACCTCTGCCTTCAGGCGTCTGTAGAGCTGCTTTCTTGCTCTCGAGTTCTGTTGCTGTTTCCAGATCAGGAATGCCTTGCGCTTGCGGCTTATTAGCTCCTGGATCTCCTGGTCGTTCTCGTCGAACCAGTCTTGGTGATTCCTGGTCGAGTGACCGAGCGTCTCTTCACATGTGCTGATTATGGAGGCCTTGAGTGCAGACCAGGTGCTGTGGGCATTCTGTGTCTCTGCATCACTGGGAGTCATCAGGTTGTTTGTGAGGCGCAGGCTGAATAGGGCTTTCTTAGCAGGGTCTTTGAGTGCTCCAGCATTAATTTTCTTGTGGCATTGTTTCTGTTGCCGCCGCTGTTTAGGGGCTACATTGATGGAGATGACAGAGCAGATTAGGCGGTGGTCTGTCCAGCAGTCGTCAGCTCCTGTCATGGCGCGGGTGATGCGGACGTCCTTGCGGTCCCTCGCTCGGACGACGACAGGAGGAGGGTACCGTTGGAGTTGGCTTTCCCTACCCCCTCTCTGCCGATCACACCTCCCCAGAGGTCTGTGTCCTTTCCAACTCTGGTGTTAAAGTCGCCAAGGAGGATCAGCTTGTCGCCTGTTGGGACAGGGATTGTTCGAGGCAGGCGTAGAATTCCTCTTTGGTCTTGTCTGTGGCTTCCAGTGTTGGGGCGTACGCACTGATGACTGTAGCGCACTGGTTCCAGGCTAGGGTGAGCCGAAGAGTCATGAGGCGCTCATTTATACCGCTAGGGGAGTCTCTGAGATGCCCAACTAGTTCATTTTTTATGGCAAAGCCTACCCCATGGAGGCGGCATTCTTCTTCAGGTTTATAATTCTTCAGGCCCTATATAATTGCAGTAAGACGTCTTTACTCTTATACTCAAATCTTCTTGTAATAAAGGCCAACATACCATTTGCTTTCCTAATTGCTTGCTGTGCCTGCATGTTAACTTTCAGTGATTTGTGTTCAAGGACACCCAGGTCCCTCTGAATACCAACATTTTCAATCTCTCAATATTTAAAACATACTCTGCTTTTCTATTTTTCCTACCAAAATGGGTAACTTCATATTTCTCCACATTATATTCCATTAGCTGGGGTTAGGGCAAGGCCAGCTCATTAAAATGTCTTCAGTAGGGTTGCCAGCTCTGGTCGGACATATTCGTGGAGGTTTCATCACATGACCTCCAACTGGCCCGTCCCCACACTCTTGCCATTGCTCGTTTGGCATGTCCACCTCACGGTGCACCACCTTCCCATGCCAATCGGAAAGTGAATAGAGTCTCTGTTACTTGATTGGATGATTTGTCACTGTCATTCAACGGCCTTTATTCCCACGTCTGATATTTTTATAACTAATAAGCAAAAGCGTTCAAAGGATTATTTTAAAAACACAATTTTTTTATGGCCCCAGTGATTTTTCTCCTGGGTTGCTCGCAGCAGTGTCCTGGAGATTAGCTTTTAATTCCTGGAGACTCCAGGACAATCCTGGAGGGTCTTCAGTCCAAGTCCACAGCGGCGTGCAGCATCTTGGGTGCCCGCAAAATCGGGGGGACGGAATGGAAAAAGCAGTGCTGCCAAAGTTCCAAGCCGCAACAGAGACCAATCTGAGGTAAGATTCTTTTGCTCTTGCCAATCACCCCGCTTTATAAGGGGGCCGAGTATGACTGTGTGCGTGTGTGCTTCTGGGGTGCTCCAGGCTTGAATCGTAGCCTGCATGGCCAGGTGGGCCACACTTGTGCTCCTGAATTGACGTGCACACTGGCTCTGCTCAGTGTCCAGACCGTTAGGCGGAATGGAGGTGTTGGCAGAGAAAAGTTCAGTGAACACTAAGTAAACCTTTCCTTTCTGAGAAATAATTTAAAAAAGGGGTTTTAAGGTAATTCTGAGTGGGACAGTCCTCCAGCTGGCCCCACCATCTCTGACGCCATTGGCCACCTACCTGGTGGCCCGCCCAAGTCCTGCTGGTCTGGCCTGGGCTGTGACCCCTTGTTTCTAAGTCCTGCCCAAATTTCCTCCCTGAACTACACTCCCAACCTATTTACACCAGGAGTACGCTTCTGGCCAAAGTCTTTCTTTAAATTGCCACTGGTATATTGTAGTGGGTAACTGTGGTAAACCATTTAATGCCTAGAACCTTAATGTCTGGCATCCTAATGTATTCTGGTCATAAACTAGGTGTAATCATGTTCAGGCACTAGTTCCAGCTAAGGATTCAGCCAAACATTCCAAAGCACCAGTCTATCGTGCCTGCATGCCTGCTAACTGAATGCAAATATACGATCTGCAAAGGGGGGTAGAGCAAAACAAATTGTAGAGAGATATACTCCCCTGGAATTTTTAGAAAATTATGCATAACAATTATGCAGTCTAGTTAATTTTCAGAGGGGATTCCCTTAATTTTGGAATGATTCTTTTTAACACATTGGTAATGGGTTATTTTAAAGGGATCCTCCAATCTGCAGTTTCAAGTTTAAATAGACAGAACTTATCATGAGTTGGAAGGAGGCTGCTAAATCTGTCATATTTAACTTTTGCAGAATACCCTGCAGTAGATTACACTCTAAATTAAATTTGTGTTTGGCATTAGAAATGAGCAAACATGGAGGGTTTTCAAGAATTATTTGCGGCTTTTCCCTACTCCAGTTGATCCTTTTGTGCAAGTGAAATAACTGATATTTCACAAGCTGGTACAGAAGCTGTTCCACCTCAATTTTGCCCACTTGTCAAATCTAGAACTACATTCAGTCATGCCCGTCATTCTGGCATCACTTATAAAGGTTCCTGACATCTCTTGTAAGAGTTCTTGACATCTTGATCAGTCTGAAGCATTCTGAGTTAACTTTGTCTCTGCTTGTAAATCTGTGAGTCTACTCTAAATACTGCTAAACATAACTTTATTGAAAAGAAGCTTCAACCACTGTCTCTGGCCCTTCTCATAGCCATGCTATCTGGTTACTTGCCTAAGGCTGTCTCTTAAAATTTCTGTGAATCCACTTCCCCACCCCTCTTCCATACTGATGATTCGATTGCTAGCTCTACCAAAGAGAAAGCTGACTTTTGGATCATTTTTCTCCTCCAATTTTAATTTTAATAATCTTAACAAAGAACCTCCCTCCAATGTTTCATTCAGTTTTGCCATCACCCTAATGTCTGAGATATTCAGCTCTATGGGAGTGATAAGCTCAGAAACCGATGCCTCTTTCGAGTCCTTTGTCCTTAGGACCCGATGCCTTTTTCGAGTCCTTTGTCTTTAAGATATGTGCCTTCAAATATATCTTGTCCATGCTGTCGCTTCAGTCTCTCTTATTTCCAGTCCACTTCTCTTCTCTTCTCCTTGGATATTTGCTCATGTTCACTTTATCCCTAAGAAAGGTAATGGGGGAAAAATTCTGTTGCTTTAATAGGGCGCTAACGGGGCGCAAAGCAACTAGCGCCTGGGCGCGGTGCTGCCAACGCCTCCTGAGAAATTCAGCGGGAGGTTAGCGGCGGCAGTAACCATCATCGCCGTGCACAGCGCCCTGCTCGCGCCCCGGCCGCGATCTTAGGTAGCGCCCCCTGACTTACTGCTGGACGCTATGTCTGACAGGATCAGGGGGGTTCTACCTGCGGCCGGGGCAGCGCTAGTTAAAGGGGAGGTGGCGGGCGGCCATTTTTGTTGCTGGCCGCTTGCCAGCACCTGTCCCCGTTGCTGTCCCTGGCCCCCGTGAAGCCCCACCGCAGGGTTCTGGCTGCTCTCCGTGAGCCTGGCACTCAAGAGGAGTGCAGGGCTCGTATGCCGGCACTCCTGATCCCTGGTGGCCCAGTTGGGCGCCGGGACGCGCTGCACCAGGCCCCTCCCCTTTAATATTGCCTCGCAGCGCCCCAAGAGGGACGCGGGGCGCTTCCAGTAGCGCCCCTCCTCCCTCTCAGGGCGTTACCTGGGAAAATCGGCCGTGGGGGCGCTAATTTTTTTGGGGCGCTAAAAGTAGCGGCCCAAAGGGGGCGCGACTCAATTCTCCCCCCAATGCCTCTTACCACACCAACTACTGCTAATTCCCCTTGAATCTGTGCTATAAAGTTATGGAAGCTGCCATTAGATCTCAGAACATCCTAACTTGAAAGTTCTGTCCTTATCCATGATCACTATTATGGTTTTTGCATGGTCATTGCACTGGTGATCTTCTTTTCTGTACCGCTTGAATTGTGCTTTTAGTAATCTATTTGTCATTGCTTTGGACATCCAAAGTTAACTCAGAATTCTTCAGACTTATTCTTCTCATAATGAACATGACACAAAACAAAAGCTTGTTGCAAAATAGTTAATCTATCTCTCACCTTTAACCGCTAAACTCTACTCCCACACTTTCCTTATTTATGCTCCAATAGTTCTTCTGCCTTTTTCACCTGCATAAATGGCATCCTTCACACTCATCCTCCTCTCTGAATCTTCACTGTATTGAAATCAAGTCTTCTCACCGTCTCCCACTTTGACTCAATGGGGGTAATTTTAACCTTACCTGCCCGGTGGGAAACTGACAGGATCGGAGCGGCCACCCATTTTGCATGAAGTTAATGGAAATGCGAGAGATGTAAAACAGGCTGCCGACTCGCTATCACCCGTTTTACACTATCGCACAAAGTCAAGATCTATCCCAAAGACCTTATCAACAGAGCTTTGTATGATAACCCAAGAGCAAGGGGTAAGTCCCTTCCCTTCCACTCAAATGTTATTTTGATTGTGTAGTTTGTTTTTTGTAGATATTTGTTGATGCAGCAAATTCAAGAAAAACGTTTCAGCCTGTGGTTGCCCCAGAATGAAGGTACCCTCATTCCCTAGTCCCAATTCCTCCCTCCTGTGCTAAAGACATTGGCCTGAATTTTTATATTTTGGTGGGTAGGGAGCTGGCGGGGGAGGGGTACAGGGGGGTGGGCTCGGAAGTGGTCTGGAAACCCAGGAGAATGGGTTTCGCGCAGGCCCTGCTGAATTTAATGGCAGGGACTGATTTGCATTGAAAACCTGTTTCCCAGCTGCAGCCAGCCAGATTGAGAGGCTGGATGGCTGCGGGCGGGTAGGCAAGCGGCACTAGGCCGCAGGGAGGGAGAGATCCCGTGCGGGTCAGGGGGTGGTCACGGGGGAGGGAGAGGGCCAGAGGAGGGGGGTGGGGGGATCGAGCTCATCGGAGGAGCGGAGGGGGTCGGGGTGGTCCGCTGCAGATCGGAGGGCCGGAGGAGTGGATGGGGGTGGGGGGGGGGTGGCATCGGGAGCTCATAGGGGGGCCGGAGGTACGGGGGGGTGGGAGGCAGATGACATTGGATAGGCCGGAGGAGCAGGGGGGTGGGGGGGGAATCGGAGGCCTGGTGGAGGGGTCTCCAATCGTGGGGCGTGGGTTAGGCAGGGACGCTTGATTCAAGAGATAAGTGTTTAGGCGGGTTTCACGAGGCCTGCGAAACCTGACCAGCCAATGTTAAATATAAAGTGGTGGTTAAATCTGAGGCGTGCCAGCCTCATTATAATATTTCAATGAACGACCCGCCTCCTTGGAGCGGGTTGGATGCCCGCCCCCCATCCCGCCTCCATTTAAACCGGAAGTGGGCTGGTTGGAGGCGGGTTCTGGTTGGAATTCAGATTTTTAACACTTTAACCTCCTACCCAACCCCAACCCATCTGTTTTTTTGGGCTAAAATTCCCCCCCCCCCCCGCCCCCCCACTTGACTCTTGATGGGGTATGGTTCCATGCTTGCTGGGTGCCCTCCAATACGTAGAAAAGGACCATAACAAGACTGTGCAGTCCATCTGGCCAGTGCCAAAAGCTCAATCGCCGACTCTCTCAAATATAAACATAGAAACATAGAATCTAGGAGCAGGAGTAGGCCATTCGGCCCGTCGAGCCTGCTCCACCATTCAATACGATCATGGCTGATCATCCAAATCCAGTACCCTGTCCCTGCTTTAATCCCCACAGTACACATATCCCACCCTACCCCCGTATTTAATTCCCCCTAACATATCCCATCCTATCCCCATAACCCCACATATTTAATCCCCCCCTAACACTAAGGGTCAATTTATCATAGCCAAATCAACCTAACCTGCACATTTTTGGACTGTGGGAGGAAACCGGAGCACCCGGAGGAAACCCACGCAGACACGGGGAGAATGTGCAAACTCCACACAGACAGTTACCCTAGGTCAGATTTGAACCCGGTCCCTGGCGCTGTGAGGCACCAGTGCTAACCACTATGCCACCGTGTTGCCCTTATCTATCTGATTCTTTCTCAATTTTTTCCAACTATCTGTTTCCACTAATTTATCGGGCAGTCTGTTCCACATGTTTATGACCATCTATGTAAAGTAGTTAAATTTAAACTGTCTGTCCACATTCCCTCTTCTAAGCTTGAGCCCATTTTCCTTGTTCTAGTCTTGATGGC
This sequence comes from Squalus acanthias, assembly GCA_030390025.1. NCBI lineage: Eukaryota > Metazoa > Chordata > Chondrichthyes > Squaliformes > Squalidae > Squalus > Squalus acanthias. The sequence goes on from CM059429.1 coordinate 52,898,022, forward strand.
AATCTCAAGTGATAAAGGAGAAGAAAGAAAGAATTTGTTTTTACACAGCATCTTTCTTTTCCTCAGGACATCCCAAAGTGCTTTACAAGCAATGGATTACTTTTCAAGTGCAGTTACTGTTATTATGTTATCCATGCCTTTGTTACCTCTAGACTTGACTATTCCAACGCACTCCTGGCTGGTCTCCCACATTCTACCCTACGTAAACTTGAGGTCATCCAAAACTCGGCTGCCCTATGTCCTAACTCACACCAAGTCCCGTTCACCCATCACCCCTGTGCTCGCTGACCTACATTGGCTCCTGGTTAAGCAACGCCTTGATTTCAAAATTCTCATCCTTGTTTTCAAATCCTTCCATGGCCTCGCCCCTCCCTATCTCTGTAATCTCCTCCAGCCCCACAACCCCCGAGATATCTGCACTCCTCTAATTTTGCCCTCTTGAGCATCCCTGATTATAATAGCTCAACCATCGGTGGCCGTGCCTTCTGTTGCCTAGGCCCTAAGCTCTGGAATTCCCTGCCTAAACCTCTCTGTCTCTCTACCTCTCTTTCTTCCTTTAAGACGCTCTTTAAAACCTACCTCTTTGACCAAGCTTTTGGTCACCTGCCCTCATTTCTCCTTATGTGGCTCGGTGTCAAATTTTTTGTCTTATAATAATCCTGTGAAGCGCCTTGGGATGTTTTACTACGTTAAAGGCGCTATATAAATACAAGTTGTTGTTGTTATTATGTGGGCAATTATTACATAGGATTACATAGGATATACGGCACAGAAACAGGCCATTCGGCCCAACCAGTCCATGCCGGTGTTTATGCTCCACTCGAGCCTCCTCCTGTCTTTCCTCATCTAAATCTATCAGCATAACCCTATATTCCCTTCTCCCTCATATGTTTGTCCAGCCTCCCCTTAAGTGCATCTATACTATTTGCTTCAACCACTCCCTGTGGTAGCGAGTTCCACATTCTCACCACTCTTTGGGTAAAGAAGTTTCTTCTGAATTCCCTATTGGATTTCTTGGTGACTATCTTATATTGATGGCCTCTAGTTATGCTCTTCCCCACAAGTGGAAACATTCTCTCTCTATCCACTCTATCAAAACCTTTCATAATTTTATAGACCTCTATTAGGTCACCCCTCAGCCTCCTTTTTTCAAGAGAAAAGAGACCCAGCCTATGCATTCTTTCCTGATATGTATACCCTCGCATTTCTGGTATCATCCTTGTAAATCTTCTCTGCACCCTCTCCAGTGCCTCTATATCCTTTTTATAATATGGCGACCAGAACTGCACGCAGTACTCCAAGTGTGGTCTAACCAAGGTTCGATATAGGTTTAGCATAACTTCCCTACTTTTCAATTCTATCCCTCTAGAAATAAACCCTAGTGCTTGGTTTGCATTTTTAATGGCCTTGCTAACCTGTTGTCGCAACTTTTAGAGATTTGTGTATTTGTACTCCGAGATCTCTTTGTTCCTCTACCCCACCTAGACTCGCACCCTCCAAGTGATAAGTGACCTCCCTATTCTTCCTACCAAAATGTAATACCTCACATTTGTCTGTATTGAACTTCATTTGCCAATTATTTGCCTATTCTGCAAGTTTATTAATGTCCTCCTGTAATTTGTTGCAGTCCTCCTCAGTATTGATTATCCCCCCCAATTTGGTATCATCCGCAAATTTAGAAATTGTGTTTTAATTCCAAAGTCTAAATTGTTAATATAAATTGTGAACAGCAGTGGTCCCAGCACTGATCCTTGTGGAACACCACTACCCATCTTCTGCCATCGTGAATAGCTACCCTTTACTCCCACTCGCTGCTTTCTTTCTTGAAGCCAGCTAGCAATCTATTCTGCTACTTGTCCCCTGACTCCGCATTCTCTGACCTTATTCATTAGTCTATTATGGGGTACCTTATCGAAGGCCTTTTGAAAATCTAGATAAATTACATCTACTGCATTACCATTGTCTACTCTCTCTGTTACCTCTTCAAAAAATTCAATAAGTTTGGTCAAGCAAGTTTTTCCCTTTTGAAATCCATGTTGACTATTCATTATTATACTTTTCGTTTCTAGATGTTCAGTCTCTCCTTTAGTAGGGATTCCATTTATTTTTTCTACCACCGATGTTAAGCTGACTGGTCTATAATTCCCTGGACATGTTCTATCCCCCTTCTTAAATATAATTATGGAGCCAATTTGCACGTAGCAGGGTTCCACAAAAAGCAAATGAATGAATGATTGTAAAATCTGTTTTTGGAGCTGTTGGTTAAGGGAGGAATGTTGGCCAGGACACTGGGAACTTTCTGTTGTTTGAATAGTGCCATGGTAGCTTTTACCTGAATAGGCAAATGGAGCATCCCAAGAAAAATGACATCTTCAAAGCTGCAGCATCTCCTCAGTACTGCACTGAATTGTCATGGTTCAATTTATCTGTTTGCTTAGGGATCTTGAATACTTCAGTGATATGAACATAAGAAGTAGGCCATTCAGCCTTTCGAGCCTGCTCCGCCATTCAATAAGATCATGGCTGATCTTCAACTTCAACTCCACTTTCTCGCCCGATCCCCATATCCCTTGATTTCCCCTAGAGTCCAAAAATCTATCAATCTCTGTCTTGAATATACTCTTATGACTGAGCATCCACAGCCCCCTGGGGTAGAAAATTCCAAAGCTTCACAACCCTTTGAGTGAAGAAATTTCTCCTCAGCTCAGTCCTAAATGGCAGACCTCTTATTCTGAGACTGTGACTCCTAGTTCTAGACTCCCCAACATCCTCCCAGCATCTACCCTGTCAAGCCCTGTAAGTATTTTATATGTTTCAATTAGATCACCTCTCATTCTTCTAAATTCTGGGGAATATAGGCCTAGTCTCCTTAGTCTCTCCTCATAGGACAATCCCCCCAGCCCAGAAATCAGTCTGGTGAACCTTTGTTGCACTCCCTCTAAGGCAAGTATATCCTTGCTTAGGTAAGGAGACCAAAACTGTACACAATACTCTAGGCGTGGTCTCACCAAGGCCCGATATCTCACCTGAGCCGTTGCTTCCTCAGAGTAAACAATCCAAGGCTCTTCAACCTCTACTCATAATTCAGAAGCCTTCAGCAGTTTGTTTGTCCTTTTATGCACTTTCTACACTGCACCACCTCCAATGCCTAGCTGTCCTTGCTGTTGTACACAGTGCTGCAGGTCTAGCTCTATCAATGCCTTGTACAGACTTTTTATTACCCATAGGATTTGTGCTCTATCCCTTTGTTATACATCCCAGGATCTGGTTAGCTTTCCTTGCTGCTGCTGCACACTCTGATGCTGGAGGTTTCAGTGAGATATACTTAAAGATTGATGGAACAATATTGAAATTTGGTTATGAAACCAAATTTTGGCAAGTGAATGATAGAATCATAGAATGGTTACAGTACAGAAGGAGGCCATTCAGCCCGTCGAGCCTGTGCTGGCTCTCTGCAAGAGCACTTCAGCTAGTCCCACTGCCCCGCCCTTTCCCTGTAGCCCTGCACATTTTTTTCCTTCAGGCACTTATCCAATATCCTTTAGAAAGCCATTATTGAGTCTGCCTCCACCACCCTTTCAGGCAGGGCTTCCAGGTCCTAACCACTCGCTGCGTAAAAAAGTGTTTTTCATGTCGCCTTTGGTTCTTCTGCCAATCACCTTAAATCTGTGTCCTCTGATTCTCGACCCTTCTGCCAATGGGAACAGTTTCTCTCTATCTACTCTGTCTAGACCCCTCATGATTTTGAACACCTCTATTAAACCTCCTCTCAACCTTCTCTGCTCTAAGGAGAACAACCCCAGCTTCTCCAGTCTATCCACATAACTGAAGTCCCTCATCCCTGGAATCATTCTCGTAAATCTTTTCTGCACCCTCTCTAAGGCCTTCACATCCTTCCTAAAGTGCGGTGCCCAGAATTGGGCACCAGTTGAGGCCAAACCAGTGTTTTATAAATATTCATCATAACTTCCTTGCTTTTGTACTCTATGCTTATATTGCTTTTTTAACCGCTTTCTCAACCTGCCTTGCCACCTCCAACGATTTGTGCACATATACCCCCCAGGACTCTCTGTGTTCATGCACCCCCTTTAGGATTATACCCTTTAGCTTATATTGCCTCTTCTCATTCTTCCTACCAAAATGTATCACTTCGTAGTTTTCTGCGTTAAATTTCATCTGCCATGTGTCCGCCCATTCCACCAGCCTGCTTCCTGAAGTCTATCACTATCCTCCTCACTGTTCACTATACTTCCAAGTTTTGTGTCATCTGCAAATTTTGAAATTGTGCCCTGCACACCCACATCCAAGTCATTAATATAGATCAAGAAAAGCAGTGGTCCTAGTACCAACCCCTGGGGAACATCACTGTATACCTTCCTGCAGTCTGAAAAACAACTGTTCACCACTGCTCTCTGTTTCCTGTCACTTAGCCAATTTTGTATCCATACTGCCACTGTCCCTTTTATTCAATGGGCTTCAGCTTTGCTGTCAAGCCTATTATGTGGCACTTCACCAAACGCCTTTTGGAAATCCATGTACACCACATCAACCGCATTGCCTCATCAACCCTCTCTGTTACCTCATCAAAAAACTCAATCAAGTTAGTTAAACACGATTTGCCTATAACAAATCTGTGCTGGCTTTCCTTAATTAATCCACACTTGTCCAAGTGACTGTTAACTTTGTCCCTGATTATCGTTTCTAAAAGCTTCCCCACTACTGAGATTAAACTGACTGGCCTGTAGTTGCTGGGTTTATCCTTACACCCTTTTCTAAACAAGGGTGTAACTTTTGCAATTCTCCAGTCCTCTGGCACCACCCCCATATCTAACGAGGATTGGAAGATTATGGCCAGTATCTCCACAATTTCCTCCTTAACTTCCCTCAGCATCCGAGGATGCATCCCATCCGGTCTGAGTGACTTATCAGCTTTAAGTACAGCCAGCCTTTCTAGTACCCCCCTTTATCAATTTTTATCTCATCCAGTATCTGCACTACCCCCTCCTTCACTGTGACTTTGGCAGCATCTTCTTCCTTGGTGAAGACAGAGGCAAAGTACTCATTTAGTACCTCAGCCATGCCCTCTGCCTCAATGTTTAAGTCTCTTTTTTGGTCCCTAATCAGCCCCACCCTTCCTCTTACTATCCGTTTATTATTTATATGCCTATAGAAGACTTTTGAATTCCCTTTTACGTTAGCTGCCAATCTATTCTCACACTCTCTCTTTGCCCCTCTTATTTTCTTTTTCACTTCCCCTCTGAACTTTCTATATTCAGCCTGATTCTCACTTGTATTTGCAACCTGACATCTGTCATATGCCCCCTTTTTCTGCTTCATCTTACTCTCTATCTCTTTTGTCATCCAGGGATTTAATTGCTCTACTTTTCTCCCTCGTGGGAATGTACCTCAACTGTACCCGAACCATCTCCTCTTTAGAGGCAGCCCATTGTTCGATTACAGTTTTGCCTGCCAATCTTTGATTCCAATTTACCTGGGCCAGATCTGTTCTCAACCGACTGAAATTTGCCTTCCGCCAATTAAATATTTTTACTCTAGATTGCTTCCTGTCCTTTTCCTGACACTTGAGCTCCTCCAGCTGATGACAGTTCCTGCACACATGGTTGTCCAGGACACTGGAAGCATCCTGGAGTTCCCACATGGCACAAGATGTGCATTCCATGGGACTGAGGTGCACTGTCATGCCTCTACTTAATAGATTATTAACTAACTTAACAGAAATGAACTCAAGACTTAAAAAAGAACAATCACCAGCTACTCACCAATTTGTTTTTTATCGCCTCAGCTCCTTCTTTGTGCTGATGTCACTTACCTCGCTCCCTGACGCTTGCTCTCCCTCCGGGTTTTCGGACCTACCTTTATCTCCAACCGCTCCTCTCGCTCGCTCCTCCTTCCTCCTCTGCTCTGCAATTCCCACTCTCTCCAAATTCCCAATTTAGCACTTTGTCTAGAAGCACTCCGTTTAGGATCACACTGTGCAGCCCGCTCTAATAATGACAAATTGTGATGAAGGTTCTCAAAGACTGTAGATAGGATGGGCAGATATGTGACAGATGCAGATCAACAAGAATGGGGAAAGAAAAAGCACTTTAAATAAGATTTTAAATGAAGTAGAGGAGTAGACAGTCCTTGGTGTGTTTTGAAGCTTTACATTTAAAAGGATATGAAAAATGGTTGGGGAATGGGACTAACAGAGTAAATACATACAGCTTTCTCCTTTCCTGTTGTAGATAATTTGTTGACTTCCTAAATGTGGATGCTGTAAACATTGTTTTTTACAGTGTCACATGTACAAATACCAATGCATTATTTTGTCACATTTTAACTTTATCCTGTGCGCAAAGCAAATGCCAGGAATTGATCTCAATAATGACAACTTCCAATTTTATTGAAGAATGTTGATATTGCTAATAATCAGTCTTGGATATAACATGCCATTTTTCTAATGTGGTTTTGGCTGACTCCTCCACACTTGTAATGAGCACTGCAATACAACTACATTAAACAACATTAAGCTTCTTATGTATCAACTATATTTAAATTCATAAGTTGTGCAAACTTACAAATGAATTTGTGCATATTTTTCAAATTTATATTTATCTGTATACCTAGTTTGTTGTCCATTGTTTAATCAGTGGATTGCTAAATATTAAAAATGTTGTTGCATTGGGGAGTTTCTCAGCAAGATGTTACTGGAAGGATAGACTATTCTGATGACTCAGTTTAAGTGGGAAAGTTTGCATTGCAGTACAGGCTATAATCTGCTGCATCATTAATAATTGTTATTTCATATTTTAATGTTAGATTTTGTTTACATATTTAACTATTTACAAGCCTGACAGTGCCAGTGTAGCAAGCAAAACTGCTTCCCAAACCCTTCTTCCTGTGTTGTATAATAGAAAAAATATTTTAGCAGTTTTCAAATTTTAATTTCTTTGTGATGTAAAGTAGTACACTGACTGTAACAACCCTACAATCAGTCTCATCTGTACTGAGATCTGTAATGAAGCACCAATGTACAATGGAGCTTAATTTAATTCTACAGTATCTCAATCAATCAAATAGTACTGATGTGCCTTTACGCATTCAGTCACATACTGACATGGAGCAACTAATGCTCTACATGAAGCAGACACTTGTTTTTAGTGAGTTAAAAGGAGACAGTGTTCTGTAGGTCAGTTGAGATGAAAAGGTCTGCTTAGTGGAGACAACTATAATCACACTTTTCAATGCACAATCCAATTTCCTTTTAACTATTTAACAAAATCATGAATGGTTTTAATAGAGTAAATAATGAGAAACTGTTTCCAGTGGCAGAAGGGTCTGTAAACAGAGGACACATTTTTAAGGTGATAGGCAAAAGAACTAGAGGTGACATGAAGACTTTTTTACACAGTTAGTTATGATCTGGAATGCACTGCCTGAAAGGGTGGTGGAAGCAGATTCAATAGTAACTGTCAAAATGGAATTGGATAAATACTTGAAAGAAATTTCATTACAGGGCTATGGGGACAGAGCCAGGGAGTGGGATTAATTGGATAGCTCTTTCAAAGAGCTGGCACACGGCACAGGCGATGGGCCAAATGGCCGCGTTCTGTGCTGTATGATTCTATGATTCTATAACAGTCACTGCACGCCAAAATAACTCAATATGTGATGTACTTTGAGATGACAATGTGCTATATAAAGTATAATTTTCTTTAAAAGCTGGGTGTAACTATATTCAATGAAGACTAAAATAAGTTTAAAGATAACTATTAAACAGTGAAAACAATCTGGGTACATTAGAGAGGAAAAAAAACTGCTGTGCTTTCTGATACAGTCTCTTTTCACCTGAACTTGAAAGATCACAGATTGTTGGAATGAAAGCCTCTTCTCACTGCTACCTGTACTACTGTCTTTATATTGTAAAGCTGTTTCTACTGTCACAAGTGGAAAAATGCACACTAGTGCAGTGGAATAAATATTTCAAAGTTAGGTATGGAGCACAATGTTTAGGACAAACTAGGTAGAACTGCATTGTGCTGAAATGTCTTCTATTGATGCTGGGTTATCAAGATGGTAAAAGATGTTCCATTCCAGCCTTAACAGCCTTTGAGCACAAAAATGCATCAACATTTTTTTTCAATGATGTAATTAACTACACAATTAGTCAGCAGATATTTTTTGAAGGCGTGGCATCTTCCTGTGATTTTATAATCTTGCTTTCAGGCCCTCCCACTTGACTTCTAAGGAAAGACATACTTGCCTTAGAGGGAGTGCAACGAAGGTTCACCAGACTGGTTCCTGGGATGAGGGGATTGCCCTATGAGGAGAGATTGAGTAGACTAGGCCTATATTCCCTAGAGTTTAGAAGAATGAGAGGTGATCTAATTGAAACATATAAAATTCTTAAGGGGCTTGACAGGGCTAATGCTGAGAAAAATTTCCCTCTTGCTGGGGAATCTAGAACACGGGATCACAGTCTCAGAATAAGGGGTCGGCCATCTAGGCTTGAGATGAGATGAGAAATTTCTTCACTCAAAGGGTTATGAATCTTTGGAATTTGCTACTCCAGAGGGCTGTGGAGGCTCAGTCATTGAGTATATTCAAGACAGAGGCCGATAAATTTTTGGGAACTAAGGGAATTAAGGGATATGGGGATAGTGCAGGAAGGTGGAGTTGAAGTAGAAGATCAGCCATGATCTTGTTGAATGGTGGAGCAGGCTCGAAGGGCCAAATGGCCTACTCTAGCTCCTATTTCTTATGTTCTTATGTGAAGGAATAAGCCATATAACCTATTCAGAAAAATACACCATTCTATGAAAGAATTCTGGCCTTATTAAAACATGACAAACTGGGTCTGGAAATCTAGAAACCTAACTGAAAAAGCTGTGATAGCATTCTGGTTATAGAGATAAGATAGTTGTTGACACTGAATCAATAACCTTATTGAAACAGAAGGTTAAAGGCTCCTGACAGACTGACCTTTGGGAACAAGACAATAGTTCACCCTGGTTAAGGTGTTCTAATTTACACTTCGTAAAGAAGCACAAACATCTGCCTTAGTAAAAATGGCATCAAGTAAAACGCACCTGCTGTTACACCATTTTTTATGGTAAACTTAGAACACCTAGAGGAGAGACACGATTCTGTAATGTTACCAGCTGAGGTGACTAAGAATTGCAGAAGTCAGCAGAAAAATGACTAGAGATAATTAGCTTACATCAGCAGAAGACCTTAAAGGAAATACCACTGGAAAAGGGTATAAATATTGAACTCTCAAATGGGATAGTAGACTCATTGTAAAGGGGCAAGTGATTCTCAGGCTTCAGAGGTGGCTCTGTAAGTCTCCAACTCTTTGTACCTTGGGGATCAAAGGTACTGTATTTGATTTTGGTGGATATCCTGAATAAACTTTAAGAACTTTACTTTCTTTTTTCATGTTAATGAACTTTCTGGCCCAGTTTCCTGATAAGATATAATGGGGGGAAAATTTGGTTGGTTAGCGCCTCGGGGGGGAGGAGGGGGGGTGCTAACGGGATGCTAGGAACTTAGCGCCCGAGCGTGAAGATTTTAGTGCCACTCGCGAAATTGACCAGTCATTTTGCAGCGGCGCTAATCACTACTGCCATTATCTCCTGCGCCTGCAGATCGTGACGTCAGTCAAGCGTGCAACGCCCCGGTAGTGCCTCGGACTGGATATTGAGTTGCGCCCCCTGCCTTAGTGCCTGCCGCTAGGAATGACAGGTAGAGGGGAATGTTTTCAAGTTGGGAAGGGGCTGGGGGAGCGCTATTTAAAGGCGGGCGCTTCCTGCCTTTTCTTGTCAGCAACATTTTTGGTACACGCAGGTTGAGAGGGAGAGAGACGTCTGAAGAGATTTAACGCCCTCAGCACCACTTTTGAGGTTCCTAAGCACCAAGCTCTTTCCCTGGGCCTATCCATTAGTGCTTCCAACACAATTGCTTTAGAGGTCTCTCCAGGCCGAGATTCAAGGCTGCAATGAGTAGGGTGTGGCTGGCCAGCAAGATGGCCCCTCCCCTTTAAGAACTGTTAATATTGTGATTGACTCACCAACTGTAAATTACATGTCGGTTCTTTAATATATAGATTTATTAAAGAACCGAAAATGTTACCGTCCTCCAGATAGCACTTTTAATAAGTTTAGCTAGACAGAATTCTGCAACTCCTCACCAAAGAGTGTACAGAGATTGAGTTTGTGAGTTTGATACAGAGGAGTTGCAGAATTCTGGGTGAGTTTTCCGGACCCTCATAATATCCGGAACGTTACAGTCTAGCTAAACTTATTAAAAGTGCTATCTGGAGGATGGTAACATTTTCAGGTTGTTCCTTTCCTTTAGGGAGAGATAGTCCGGACCTTTAGACCCAATTAAGCGTCTTTAGGATTCGGCTACCTCAAACTTTAGTTGAAAGTGAACATCTGAGGAATACGCCTGATCCGGGGTAGCCATAAAGGGGCTAGGACTAGTAATTATCCCTTCACTTATGTTCTGCTTGAAGCTGTCATTAGCAGTCCCCCTTGGCAGCACAGTTTTATTGGTATTCGTTAACTATTTAATTTTGCAATTCAAAATCAAAGCTATTGTATATGAAACAGATGCCATGGAGGGAGTTCTTTGAGGCCTCTTGATATTCCTAAAGCATTGGAGTTGTGCTATTTATAACATTATCCGAAAAGCACTTGATTGTGTTGCTAGCTCACAACTTTCTCCAACTGCTTGATTAAAGATTAATTGCTTAGATATGTGAAAGGTTGCTTAATTGAATACATAAACTCATGCAGCATAGATATTTCTATGTGCTGGTGTTATTTTGACAAATGTATGGTACAAAAATCATATAGTATTTCTGAATAAATGCATAATAGATCCAAAATGATTACATAACTTTAAGTGTTTTAAATGGGCCATGGTCCAAATTTTAATAACTATATTTCCATTTATCTCTAAAATATTACAACAAACATTTTCTTTACATAAAAATATAAATTGTGACATTTTCTCTACAAGGTAGAAATGCATAATAAATGCAAAAAGGTACTGTTTTAGCATTTTTGGACATATCGATGTGCTATTTAAAATCTTGCATAGGGTACACCTTCCTGTGCACCAACCTTGCTCCCTGTTGTCACAACTTTTTGGTCATGTTTTTGTGTCAGTATTTACCATTGTAAATTTCTATGTTAATATTTCACATTCAATTTTGCTATGTCAACTGTCACTAGGTAGTTGCATGGTCTGGCCACTAGGTGGCTCTATAGAGAGATTCTGAAGTGTCTCTCCAAACTTCATCTCCGTCTTGTATATAAAAGAAAACTTACATTCATCAGCTGACCTTGGGCAATACAAGGCAATTTACTTGAGATAATATATTTTAATAAATATTTCTGTAAAAATTCAGCACAGATCAATGTGAAAATCACAAATTTTAAAGGAAAATCATTAGTAGAAGAATATAAATTTATTTAATAAGATAGCTATATATTTTCTCAGTAAAAATAGTTTAAAAAAATGTACTTTCCTTTTTCATGTTAATGAACTTTCTGGCCCAGTTTCCTGATAAGATATAATGGGGGGGAAATTTGGTTGGTTAGCGCCTCGGGGGGGCGCTAACGGGATGCTAGGAACTTAGCGCCCGAGCGTGGTGATTTTAGCGCCACTCGCGAAATTGACCAGTCATTTTGCGGTGGCGCTAATCACTACCGTCATGATCTCCTGCGCCTGCAGATCGTGACGTCAGTCAAGCGTGCAACGCCCCGGTAGCGCCCCGGACCAGATATTGAGTCGCGCCCCCTGCCTTAGTGCCTGCCGCTAGGGACGACAGGTAGAGGGGAATGTTTTCAAGTCGGGAAGGGGCTGGGGGAGCGCTATTTAAAGGCGGGCGCTTCCTGCCTTTTCTTGTTGGCAACATTTTTGGTACACGCAGGTTGAGAGGGAGAGAGACGTCTGAAGAGATTTAACGCCCTCAACACCACTTTTGAGGTTCCTAAGCGCCAAGCTCTTTCCCTGGGCCTATCCATTAGTGCTTCCAACACAATTGCTTTAGAGGTCTCTCCAGGCCGAGATTCAAGGCTGCAATGAGCAGGGTGTGGCTGGCCAGCAAGATGGCCCCTCCCCTTTAAGAACTGGACGGCGCCAGTCTGTCTGGCATCCATGATAACCGACATCGCCTGAGCTTCGGTAGCGTTCTGAGGTAGCGCGTTGCTCCCTGACGTTTGCGCCTTAAGAGAGGTGTGTAGCGCCTGATTTAGTGCTCAAATCACCTCCAAGGGGCGAGAGGCGAATTTTGCAGTCGGAGGCGATAATTAGCGCCTGGCGCTAAACTTTGCGCCCAGCCGATATTAGCGCCCCAAAATGGCCGATACCCAATTTTTCCCCCAATACCTTTCCCACAGAAAAAGAGAGATCAATAATAAATAAATACTTAAATAAATAAATTGTTCTGAGAGGAGTGTTGTGTTATCGTGGATACAATTTGATATAAATAGAAAAATAGTGCAAAAAATGTAAAGTTGAGGGACCACAAATGACTCCGCTGTGTGGAGAATATTTACTTTTTGCACAGTTACTGTTTGCTGTCATTGTTCAGATAGTTCATCACTCTGTTGATTGTGATAGTACGCAACCTGAAGGCCTGCAGGATTTTGCACAGAACCATCCTCTGGGGAAAGTCGATGACAGGTTTCTCTTCATCGTCTGTTGTTGAGCCGCCTTCGAAATATGCGTCTTCATAGGTTGAATCAGAATTAAGAGCCTATGAAAAAAACATAAACTGACTATAATTAGGAAACTGATTTTGTATTATAAACAGATAATTGCTTATGAATAAATTAGCAAATTATTTATTTAAACTGAAATTAAATCTGAAATGAGTAACAGCTTAGAAGGTTTTGGTTTTAGAAATTCAAATAGGTAGGCAATAAAATTCAAGATATGCATAATAAGGAATGAATATTTATACATTTAATTAAACAGAACTTAACTGGTTATCTAATGGGTATAAACATACCCCAGAGAGGATATAACAAAGAGTGATTGTAAAAATAGAAGCAAATTCAAAGAAAATAGACAGGCAACAGAAAAATGAAATAGGAAATAGAAATAAATGGAAAGAGGTGGAAGAGCAACCACAGAAAAAATAGAAAAAAAACACAGAAACAGAGATAGAAAGGTGCACAGCCAACAGTGCATGGAACATACAGTAAAATGGTATTGGATGGGGTTGCAATAAAAGGTATGAACTGTATACAACAAGTGAATTAAACAGACAGTGCTGGAAACATACAGCAGGTGGATCAGTATGTGAAAGATTAAAGTTCCCTGAGTCCTGATGAAGGCCCAATCATTAACTTTTCTTTGAACCTTACACTGGTATGTTCTCAGGAGCACACTGGTCAGTTGGACCAGAGTTACACTGTTCATCTGCTCAGGTGAATTTGTTGCTGCCTTCCTGGACATATGTATATGATTGACATCAGCAATTGATATTAAAGAAAACTTTCAGAAATGTGAAGCAAAGTGGAGTTGATAAAAGCAACATTTCACAGTAAAAGTATTAAACTCTTTAGGGAAAGAAACTCTCCTGCGAGGAGCATTGCTTATGCAATTCATGGAGTCATGACATGGCACAAGACCCTGGAGTGGGTTCAAGTCCCACTCCAGGGACTTGAGCACAAAAATCTAGGCTGACACTCCAGTGCAGTGCTGAGGGAGTGCTACACTGTCGGAGGTGCCATCTTTCGGATGAGACGATAAACTGAGGCCCCGTCTGCTCTCTCAAGTGGACGTAAAAGATCCATGGTACTATTTTGAAGAAGAGCAGGGGAGTTATCCCCGGTGGTCTGGCCAATATTTATCCCTCAATCAACATAACAAAAACAGATTATCTGGTCATTATCACATTGGTGTTTGTGGGAGCTTGCTGTGCGCAAATTGGCTGCCGCGTTTCCTACATTACAACAGTGACTACACTCCAAAAGTACTTCATTGGCTGTAACGTGCTTTGCGAAGTCCAGGGGTCCTGAAAGGCGCTTTTTAAATCCAAGTCTTTTTTTCCACAGTCCTGCAATGTGCTGGTCTGTATTCAAATTCAGGCAGACCCCAGCAGAAGGCAGAAGGGATGTGAAATCACATCCAGGAGATGATTGTACTCCTCCCCATTGGATGCTCTTACACTACGGCCAGGAATATTCTTGGGAGTTCTCCGGATCGGCTGGCACAACTTCGGCAGAAGATTGGTGGAAACCCCATTTACGTGGTTTATCTGGGGTTTCCGATGATCTTCCGCTGAACTTACGGTAGTTGATCGGGCGAACCTCCGCCCCGAGCAGATTCCTGTCATACAACTTCAGCACAATTGTGAAGCTGATTCCACTTCACAGAGTGCCACATTTTGGGAATTTTTGATCATTTTTCCATAAAAAGGATTTGGAAGTGAATTACACCCAGGTTTAGAATTTTCCTTTACAGCATATGCTAAAACTACCGCGACTAATTTATATTGTTATTAACCCAAGTATTGAAGATGTGTTTGCACAACAACCAAGGACATTAGTTAATTTGTTCTGTCATTTCAAGCTTCCAAGAACATCCACACCTATTATCATTGCGATGATACTTTAATTTCAGCCCTGCCGAGAATTCACTCTTTGGGTGGGGGTGGGGGTGGGGAAGAGGTTGTTTGGTTAACAAGTCTACTGGTAAATTAAGGAATGGGGAAGAGGGACAGTCTTCCCCCTCCCCCTCCCCCCCCTCCACCACCCCCCACACACACACACACTTCTTGTGGTCAGAAATAATTAAAAAAGGAGAGAAAAACCCATATGGAAGGTGGGTCAGTGATAATGACCTGTAGAGAGAAAGGCAAGAGCAGCCTAGGCAGTTTATTGTAAGACTCGTGCCGAACAAGCCCGTGTCTGTTTCCATGCTAAGACAGTATAAAAGCAAGTGTATTTAGAGCATTAACCTTAACAGAGCAGCATGGCTTATTTTTCTTATCCGTGAAGGGGAATTTGCAGTTAAATAATGTGAGTTTTGATTTAAACCGTTACTCTGTATGTTCACTTGATGTTTGTAATGTAAAATGATTTGTATCTGGCCTCATCTCATTAAAGTATTTTCAGTCTTCCTACAGAAAGATTGGAGGAAGGCATGTGTGAAAGACACAGTGGGCCAGAAATTCGGCTCTTGTCGGGTGAGTACACGCTGTGTACTCACCCGTAAGGCCACCTGAAGTGCCGGTTTCACGCATGCACTGCGCATGCGCGGGAAACCGGAACTTCTGTTCCCCTGAAGCAAGGGGTTCAGAAGTAGAACGCGTGTGCGGGAGAGGCAGCGCGCACGCAGCGAACTTTGTTTTGTTTTTCAGTTTTCTCCGTGAGGGTAAGTATGGAGAAGCTGCACATTTAAAAAGGAGGTGCAAGGCCTGTTTTTAACAAGGTAAGTGGTTAATTAAGTACAATTTAAACATTTTTTCAACAAGTTTATCTTTTTTACATACTTTAAAGAAAGGTAAGTTTATTTTTAGCACCGTTAAAAAGTTTAATTAATTTTTTCAAAAATTTAAATTTTTGTTTATGTAATTTATAGTTATTTTAAAAATGTGATTTTTTTTTTATTTATTTGAAGTTTTAGTGTGGTTTTGGGCCCATCTCTATTCATAGATTTGACAGGTCTTCCTGTCAAATCTATGAATGAAGATTCCCTGCTCCAATTGGCTCTCCATGGCCCACGTGATCCCAGGGGACACTTCGAACTAACTGCGCCCCTGGGATACGCAAGTACTGCGCGCCGGCAGCTGCAGGAGGCCCAGGACCCGAATTCCTTGTGGGCCCGGAGCACAACGGCAGGCGCGGTAGGTAAGTACGCGCGCGATGTTTGCACCCGCAGGAAGCCGGAGAGCCGAATTTCTGGCCCACTATATCTAGTTCAGATCACAAAGAGTACTATTGTTACACCATTGGGTTACTGAGCAGTATAGGAGAACTCATGAACGTGAGACATAGGGAGGGACCAGTGCCACTGAATCCGAGAGAATATTTAAAGTAGATCTGAAGTTTATAACACAGTGACACTAAAGTTGTGGTGTAATCTGCAGCATAACAAAGACCGCCTACTTCCACCTCTGTAACATTGCCCGTCTCCGCCCTTGCCTCAGCTCATCCGCTGCTGAAACCCTCATCCATGCCTTTGTTACCTCTAGACTTGACTATTCCAATGCACTCCTGGCTGGCCTCCCACATTCCACCCTACGTAAACTTGAGGTCATCCAAAACTCGGCTGCCCGTGTCCTAACTCACACCAAGTCCCGTTCGCCCATCACCCCTGTGCTTGCTGACTTACATTGGCTCCCGGTTAAGCAGCGCCTCGATTTCAAAATTCTCATCCTTGTTTTCAAATCCCTCCATGGCCTTGCCCCTTCCTATCTCTGTAATCTCCTTCAGCCCCACAACCCCCTCAGATATCTGCGCTCCTCTAATTCTGTCTTCTTGAGCATCCCTGATTATAATAGCTCAACCTTTGGTGGCCGTGCCTTCTGTTGCCTAGGCCCTAAGCTCTGGAATTCCCTGCCTAAACCTGTCTGTCTCACTACCTCTCTTTCCTCCTTTAAGACGCTCCTTAAAACCTACCTCTTTGACCAAGCTTTTGGTCACCTGCCCTAATTTATTCTTATGTGGATCGGTGTCAAATTTTTTTTTTGTCTTAAAATACTCCTGTGCAGCACCTTGGGACGTTTCACTATGTTAAAGGCGCTATATAAATACAAGTTTTTGTTGTTGTTGTTGTGTAAATCTGAAGTCAGGACTTTGAAACACTGGTTTGATACCAGAAGCAGTGTAATTACTGTGCAGTGTTAAACTGGACATAAAAAGTTTCTGGGAATCCTTTAGAGCTCCTGGAAACTTTTTACTGGAATTCATTCAAATGTTTGCACAATGCAGACACTACTGCCCAACTGCCCATGCTGTCTAGACACTTAAATCTTAACAGCTGGGAGAGGAGGTCTGCACACACATACAAGTGATATGTGCCAGGCAATGACTATCACAGAATCACAGAATCCCCACAGTGCAGATAGAGGCAATTTCGGCCCATCGAGCCTGCACCAACACATATCTCACCCTATCCCCGTAACCCCACGTATTTAATCCCCCCTAACACTAAGGTTCAATTTATCATAGCCAAATCAACCTAACCCGCACATCTTTGGACTGTGGGAGGAAACCGGAGCACCCGGAGGAAACCCACGCAGACACGGGGAGAATGTGCAAACTCCACACAGACAGTCACCCGAGGCCGGATTCGAACCCGGGTTCCTGGCACTGTGAGGCAACAGTGCTAACCACTATGCCACCGTGTTGCCCAACTATCTCCAACAAGCGAGAGTCTAACCACCGCCCCTTGACATTCAACATTACCATCGCCGAATCCCCCACCATCAACATCCTGGGGGTCACCATTGACCAGAAACTTAACTGGACCAGCCACATAAATATTGTGGCAACAAGAGCAGGTCAGAGGCTAGGTATTCTGTGGCGAGTGTCTCACCTCCTGACTCCCCAAAGCCTTTCCACCATCTACAAGGCACAAGTAAGGAGTGTGATGGAATACTCTCCACTTGCCTGGATGAGTGCAGCTCCAACAACACTCAAGAAGCTCGACACCATCCAGGACAAAGCAGCCCAGTTGATTGTCACTCCCTCCACCACCGGCGTACCGTGGCTGCAGTGTGTACCATCTACAAGGTGCATTGCAGCAACTCGCCAAGGCTTCTTCGACAGCACCTCCCAAACCCGCAACCTCTTCCACCTAGAAGAACAAGGGCAGCAGACGTATGGGAACACCATCACCTCCAAGTTCCCCTCCAAGTCACACACCTGACTTGGAAATATATCGCCGTTCCTTCACCGTCGCTGGGTCAAAATCCTGGAACTCCCTCCCTAACAGCACTGTGGGAGTACCTTCACCACATGGACTGCAGCGGTTCAAGAAGGCAGGTCACCATCACCTTCTCAAGGGCAATTATGGATTGGCAATAAATGCTGGACTTGCCAGCGACGCCCACATCCCATGAACGAATAAAAAATAAGTCTAGGCAGCAGAACTTAAGTCTCAGTTGGGTATTGTAAATGAGGTACTGTCTGGCTTAAACCTGAACTGCAGCTACCAACAACAATTACTTGCATTTATATATAGAAACATAGAAAATGTTTAACATAGAAAAATGTTCCAAGGTGCTTCACAGAGGCGTAAGGAAAATGGACATCACACCAAAGAGGGAGCAATTAGGAGCGGTGACCAAAAGCTTGGTCAAAGAGAGGTGCAGAGGTGATACAGTTTAGGGAAATAATTCCAGAGAGTGGAGCATAGATGGCTGAAGACATGGCCAGCAATGTTGGGGTGAAAGGAGGAAGAGGGATGCACAAGAGATTGGAGTCAGAGGAGCAGTGAGAAATGGAGAGGGAGTTGTAAGGCTAGCGGAGGTTACAGAGTTAGGGAGGGGTGAGGCTGTGGAGGGATTTAAACACAGATGAGAATTTTAAATTTAAGACATTGGGGGACTGGGAGACAATGTAGCTCAGTGAGGATTGGTCAGCCAAATTTGGTGTGGAGTAAGATATGGGCAGCAAAGTTTTGGATGAGCTGATGTTTATGGTGAATGGAGGATGGGAGGCTGGCTAGAAGAGCATTGAAGCAATTGTGCCTGGAGATGAAAAAAGGCATGAATGAGGCTTTGAGCGGCGGATGGGCTGAGGTGGGAGCAGAGGTGGCTGATGTTACAACAACAACAACAACTTGTATACTTGTATTTATATAGCGCCTTTAACAATGTAAAACATCCCAAGGCGCTTCACAGGAGTGTTATAAAACAAAATTTGACCCCCAGCCACATAAGGAGTTATTAGGGCGGATGACCAAAAGCTTGGTCCAAGAGGTAGGTTTTAAAGATTGTCTTAAAGGAGGGAAGAGAGGTAGAGCAGTAGAGAGGTTTAGGGAGGGAATTTCAGAGCTTAGGGCCTTGGCAGCTGAATGCACAGCCAGCAATAGTTGAGCGATTAAAATCGGGGATACTCAAGAGGCCAGAATTAGAGGAGCAGATATCTCGGAGGGTTGTGGGGCTGGAGGAGATTACAGAGAAAGAGAGGGGTGAGGTCATGGAGGGATTTGAAAACATGATGAGAAGTTTAAAATCAAGGCATTGCTTAACTGGGAGCCAATGTAGATCAGCGAGCACAGGGGTGATGGGTGAACAGGACTTGGTGCGAGTTACAGAGGTGTAATTTGGTAGTCTGCGTAATGGAGACGATTATGAGGTCAGAAGCTTAGATCAGGGTTGAACAGGACCCCAAGGTTGCAAACAGTCTGGTTCAGACTGACATAGTACACTGGGAGTTTAAGGGAGGGGGGTTGGAGTCAGTGATGAGGGTACGGAGTTTGTGGTGGAGCTGAAGACAATTGCTTTGGTCTTCGCAATGTTTAGCTGGAGGAAGTTACATCTATTCCAAGACTGAATGCCAGACTAACAGTTTGACAGCACAGTCAGTGGAGGGGTTGAGAGGTGTGGTGGATAGGTAGAGCTGTGTGTCATCATTGTACATGTGGAAGCTGACTCCATGTCTTTGAATGATGGTGCCAAGGGGCAGCATGTAAATGACGAAGAAGTGGGGTGGTGGGGGGGCAAAGATAATTCCTTAAGGGACTCTGGAGATGACAGTGTGGGGGTGGGGAGAGAAGCCATTGGTAGAGATGCTCCAGCTATCATTAAATAGGTAAGAGGGAAAACAAACAAAGAACAACAGAGAGGTGTTGGAGGAGGATGGTATGATAGAGAATATCATTCATGACTTTGGACAGGGCCATTTCATTGCTGTAGGAGAGGCAGAACCCGATTGGAGAGATTGAAACACGGAGTTGTGGGAGAGGCGGGCACAAATTTTGAAGGCGGCAACATATTCAACGACCTTGGAAAGGATTGTGAAGTTGGAGATGGGATGGTAGCTAGCAAGGTTGGAGAGTTGAGGATGTGTTGTTTGAAGGGGGTAGGTGATGGTGGTAGTTTGGAAAGGTAGGGGGACAGTGCCTGAATAAAGGGAACTATTTACAACATTGGGTAAATTGAGAGCCAGGAAGAGAAGTTAAGTGATGGGTTTGGTGGGATTGGGGTCAAGGGAGCAGGAGATAGAAATGGGGCAGGAGCCACTTGCGGATGGTTGCACCTTGTAATATGCAGATCACTCGGATAATCGATCCGACTCCCAATTCGTACTTTCATTTTTGCTTCGGTGTGAAGTGGAAACCGCCCCATACTGACAGAAATGTGATAATACAACGGCAGGATTTCTCTTTGGCATGCCATCGACCAGCCCTACATTTCCAGTTTGTATCTCGGAATTCCAGCATTCACCCCTTCTTATCCTTATCATAGACGAATTAAACTTTAGTTTTTAAGTTTACCTTTAAGAGGTGCGCGATGTTCTTGCACACGTTACTGGTGATATGGGTGAAATTCTGTAGCTTGGCTTGGTAGATTTGTAGATCGGTAGTAATATTTTGATAGCACTGTGGACAAAAATGGATACGGTATAATGTTAGATGCAATTTCACTCCAGTGACTGAGCTGAGAATTGAATGGAGTATTTGCAGTTATATACCTGGCTGGATGAGAGACATCCCTGGGGGTCTCCACTTTCGTTGCATCTCTCCTACGGATTCATAGAGATTTACATAAGCAGTCAGTTTGAAATACATTAACCGAGAAAGAATTGTTCTTATCTGACAAATATTGCCAGAGACTGTCTCTGCCCTCACCTGGACAGGGGAACAGGTCCAGGCGGTGCTGGTGTGATTCTCAGTGATGTCTTCCAGTACAATCACAGTGTCGGTGCAGTTAAACCCTCCGGTCACGTCGGGCTAATAAAGAACAATAGCATGTAACACCTTCAAAAATGCACAAGCAGACAATGTGTAGAAAACATTTCATTTTTTTCCAGTTGAAGTTAACGAGCCAGGGATAAAACAGAACATTATTGCAGGGCACGGGTGCTGGCTAGGAACACCAATAAAAAATGAATTAGTGACCCAGCCCTGTCAGCATTAATTTGTAGAGATTTATAAAGAATATTGATTCTCTTTACAATTCGCCCGGTTTCCCTGCTTGGACCGCACACAGTGCAAGAATGAATTACACAGTACTTACGTGCGTTAGACTCTCTTTCACCTCTTTAAGAAGGAGCTTTGAAATATTTAGGCATTTTCCAACATCTATTTTATGGTGGTTATCAATCCGGGTCCCAACAGAGAAACAGGAGAGGTGAGTGGAAATCGTTAAAAAGATGACAGCGTTCCACAGTCTTGGAGCCAAACCTGCAATTACAAAAGAAAGCTTCAAAGATCTGTGGTGACACTTGTCCACTCCATGGGTTTAATGGTATAAATCAGCCCTCCTTATACCTTCCCTTTGACATATACTGAGATGATATGGAGTTTGATAATACTGATATAAAGCAGATAAAGATGGCAATCATTCGCAGTGTGTCCAAACTTACCAGCGGCTTCGAATGAGAGCATCATGGTGTCTTGAGCGAGCTGTCCGAGCTGAAGTTGGATTGTTTAGTTGGGCCTGTGTGCCTGTGTGCTGAGAGATAGAGTGCCGCCTGTAAATATATGCACTGCTCTCTCGGCACACAGTGTAGGTGGTGCATTGGCGGGATTCCCCCAGTCACTTCAGAAAGTGGAATAAATCTGGGACACGCAACGAAGCAAAAATTCCTTGAGTGTGTGGGGGGAGTGGAAAACACATCCCATCTTGTTCCGTTACGTTTCATGTTGTTTAATGTTTTACCTGTCGTTTCTGTAAGTGGTTTTTCGCTTTCTTTTTAATCTCCCTTTGTTTTGACTCTATTCACCCTCGGCTTTTTTCCCTTATTTTCTATTTTGCTTCGATATTTATTTTATTTTCTGTTTGTATTTCTTCAACTTTCCCGCTTTCATCTTCATTTTTTTTTGTGTGTGCCTAATTTCTTCCTTTGTTTCGTCCTTTATTTCGTTTGATTTTCCTCATCCTTACGCACAGAAAGAAAGAAAAAAATCCCCGCCGAGTTTCGGGGGCAGAGGGGGACAGCTCGGGCTCGCCTGTGTGATTGAAGTGCCAGGCGGGTCAGAGTTTTCCAAGCCACAGCAGACACAGGACAACGCACAGGAGAATCCGTGACGCTTTCTCAGAAAAGCTCTCTCGATGCTTATTTCGAAGTTTCCTTTTAAATACGCATCAAGTAAGTTTCATTGATATCGCAAACGAATCTTCCCAAAAGCAGGTTTCACAGTCAAGTTAAAACTGCTCACCAATGGGGAAACGGTCCTTTTTAAAGGTTAGAGTTTCCCTTTGACGATTTTCAAAGAAAAATAAAACAAAAATAGATGTCCAAATCCCATCGGGCCGATAAGGAAAAGAAACGCGACTCTTTACAAGAATGTGCACGTTTCGAATAAAAACCTTGCCCATTCTAGAGACTGTATTACTTTTAATTAAATGTGACAGAAAAAATACCTTTTGGATCTTAAAACCCGTTTTAAGTAAATGCTGTGTGTGTATTTTTTCTGATGTGAAAGTTTACATTCGTAAACAAGCCTACAAGTTACTTAAGAGGTTACCTGCTATTTTAACAGAGACCTTAAGTCATTTATATTCCATATAGCTGAAGCCATCATCTAAGCTGTAGCATGTAAAATATATTGGTCCGTAATTTGCGGTCAGCGGTGAAGCAAAGGCGTTCGCCGCTGGCCCCGAAGTAAGCTTCCCACAGAGACCTAGCGATCTCTGTGTCGTGAAGTTCATGTTTTCCTACACATAATTCAAATCAACTGAGTATAGTGGGGATCCCCTGGTGCGAGCTGCTGTGACCGCAACAAGCTGTGGAAGGGAGGGGTGGGGCGGGGTTGAGTGGGGGAGGGGTGGGGTGGTGTTGGGTGGGGTTGGGTGGGGGCGGGCACAGCGCAGCCTGTGGAGGAGCAGAGACTGACAGACCGCAACTTCAGGATTTACGCATACACCTGTGCATGCGCCAAATCCCGAAGTTGCGGTCAGTTTCAAAGGCAGAATGACGGCGTACGTTGCCAGTTTGCCGTCATCCGGACTGCAAATTCCGGGCCTTTTTCTTTTGCCAGAAAAAAATGGTATAAAATATTATTAGTCATTCAATGATACTAAAGCCGCGATTTTTATTCATATGAGGGGGCGGATTTGGAGGTGGATCTGTCGCAAAAATTGGAGAAATTGGGGGCGGGCTGCGAACCCGCATCCACGCAACTTTGGGAAGTGTCGGGTCAGCCGCTCCCGAACTGACCCGTCACCAAACAGCGGGACAGGTTACTAAGCCAGTTAACAGGTAGTTTAACTGGCAGGATAATCCTATTTTAAAGGGCTGATCAGATTTTTGAGGTTTTTCAACATGCTGCCCGCCTTCATAAAAACACGTCTGGTGAATCGAGCCAGGTTGACCTCGGACCTGAATTGTTTCCACTCTGACCTCTCTGCCCTTGGCCTCCTATACTGTTCTAATGAATCAACGGAAGCTCGAGGAACAGCACCTCATCTCTCGATTAGGCACTTTGCAGCCTTCCGGACTCAACATTGAGTTCAACAATTTCAGATCATAACCACCGCTCCCATTTTTTTGGACAGCAGCTGTGGGTAATGATTCTGCTATTGCCATTTACACCTCCTCTAGAACTATCCTTTGTTTCTTTACTTGTCCCATTACCATCCCCCTTTTGTCATTTAATCTCTGCTGCCTTCCACCCTATCACAGACATTCCCCTTTGTTCTTTCCTCACCTCCCCCCTTTCCCTGCCTCTGTACTTGCTTAAAATCTGTTACATCTCTTAACTTTTTCCAATTCTGATGACAGGTCATTGACCTGAAACGTTAATTTAGTTTCTCTTTCCACAGATGCTGCCTGAGCTGCTGAGTATTTCCAGCATTTCCTGTTTTTATTCCAAGTCTACCTGTCCTTCTAAAGTGGACTGGAATCCTCCTGGGGGCCAAATGGGCTGAAGATTAAAAAAAAAACTCTTGGCATATCTTGGTGATGACATTGGGATTCTTAGCTTCCTTTACCAATGTTTACCTCTGTCTGTAGATAGTGGCGAATGGACACAGAGCACCTTTTGTATAGCCTGCCTTACTGGGCATCCCTCCATAGGTTCTCTTCCAGATATGTCAGAGATTTCCACTGGGACCCCAGTGATACTGGGGTAATAAATAAATAATTTACATCAATTGGCACTCGGTGTCAATGGGAGAAAAAAATGAATAGAATTGGTCAAAATACAATTACTTTTATGTTACTGTCAACTTTCTATGATCTCCAGGATACCTAGTACCACCAAGGAACTGTGGATACCAATTTCAAATGATAGTTCTTTATGTCAAGCATCTGCACATTAGAACTGTGGGAAATGGTGTGCAAGGCAGGCAAGCCTCCAAATAAATATTACAATGCAGAGCCTAACCATTGTAGGCAGGCACTTCAAAGTCGGGGAATGGAAAGGAGAAGAGTAGCAGAACATTGAGGAATGGAGGAGAGGAAAAGTAGAAGAGCAGAATGTCGAGCATTAGAGGTGGGAGAGGAAGTGCAGAACTTTGTGAGTAGCAAAAGAACCAAAAAAATCATTCGGGAATGGGGGTGGGAAAGGACCAGTATAACATTGGATAACGGGTGAGAGAGGAGCATGAAATCAGGGAATGGGAGAGAACAGTGACAGAACTTCAGCAAATGGAAGCGAGGACAACACATTAAGAGGGCAGGAGAGGAGTAGCAAAACTCTGGGAAAAGGGATGGCAGAGAAGAGGCCAAATGAAATTCGGCATTAAAGGATGTAATTTATGGAGTGTTATTTTCATAATCGAAGCTCTCTAAAGGAGGATAGAAAAGTGTTACTAAGAGTCCTGAAGCCTGAGTTCATTCTACTCCGTCCAAGCTGGAGTTCCTCCTCTATTATATATGTTATACGCTCTGCTCCTCCATGGTATTTAAAAAGACATGGCACTAATCTGGAATCATTTTGCATTTACGATCCAACTTCCAGGTCATGCGTGCGCGATCACATCCAACTTAAAGAAAAAGCAAAATGACTACAGATTGGAATGATTTCTAACGTGCTTGCAACTAAGTAAAATTCTTTATTTGAACTAAATTTTTAAGTCCAAATCAAACATTGCGGATGTACGACTCAACTTCCAGTTTGGGTTGAGTGTCACTTTTAAAGGAAAATAAAGTATGGGAAACACAAAAATATCTGAATAGAAAATTGAAGGAATTCAATAATTAAAGCTTGTGTAAAATACCAGGGATGCGCAGACCACCTGAGACCCAGATGTCTAGAGAGTTATGGCTGCAAGCAGAAAATCAGACAAGAGTCCAGATAAATAATAGAAGCTGCAGCCGATCAGTTTTAATGGCCGGAGCAGGGTGGAGTCCTGGAGAAAATGTTTTCCAATCAGACAGTGGCACCACAATGTGACGTTCAAAGTATGATGTAAGATACGGCACAGTAAATGCGCTTAATCATACCATTTATTTATATATATTAATATATGAGAGAGAGAAGGAGGGGGCACAGCAAAGAGAAAGGACATGAAAGAGAGAAAAGAAAAAGGGTGGGCAAAAGATTCAGAAAATGAAAGCAAAGGGGAAAGAGAAAGCGAAGTGGAAGGGTGAGATAAAACGAAGGAGAAAGAGAAAGGGGATAGAAACAAGAGATGGCGAGTGTGAAAGAGATAAAGGAAAGGGGAAGAGAAAGGGACTAGAAGAGTGAAAAATGTAATGGAAAAGAAAGAGAGGAAGGATGAGACGGGGAAGGAAAGGCGGAAGGGGTGGAAAGGAAGAAAGAATTTAAAAGAGAAAAATGAAGGAGGATAGAAAGAAAGGAAATGAAAAGAAAACAGGGAAGAGAGGGGAAGGGAAAAGGGAGAGGGATAGAGAGAAAGGGAGAGGGATAGAGTGAAAAGGGGAAAGAGCGAAAGCAAAGGGGAAATCAAAAGATAAGGAAAGGGAAGAGTGAGAAAGAATAGAATAGAGAAAAAAGAAAGGGAATGGAAAGAGAGAATGGGCAGGGAAAGTGAGAGGGAAAAGTAAAATGTGACTTGGCTCAGTGGCAGCACTCTTGTCTCTAGAATGGATGCTGAGCTATTGTGGAGGAGTTAGGAGAAAAGGCAGCTTGGTTGAAAAAAAGGTTTTAAGAATGTTTTTATAGAAGAGGAGAGAAGTAGAGGTGAGAGAGGTTTAGGGAGGGAGTTTTGCAGAGTAGGACCAAGGTGGGCCAAAGGCTCTGCCCCCAGTGGTAAGGCAAAGAGAAAGAAAGGAACAGAAGGCAAGTCAGAGGACTGAAAGGTATGAGTGGGTACAACACTGGAGAAGATTGCTGAGATAGAGTGGGGCTAGGCCATGGAGCGTTTCGAAGATGAGTACAAAGACTTTGAAGTTGGAGGACAGGAAGAAGGAAGCAGTATAGGTCAGTTAGCACAGGAGTGATGGGCACACGGGTCTTTGTGAGCGACTGGGAATGAACAGCTGAGCTGTGGACAAGTTGGAATTTAGGAAGTGTGTAGGATAGGAAGCCAGAAAAGAATTCACTGGAGAAATTGAATCAAGCAGCAACAAAACTGTGGATAAGAATTTCAGCTGCAGTGGAATTGAGGTAATGCATAAACAAGCAGTGCTTCCTACAGAGCCAGATTATCCAATTAATTCTTTGTCCTCATCACACTTTAAAAAATGTCAATATCATATTGGAGGCACTTTTGTCGCAGGTCCAGACTCAGGCTGCTGGTCAAATGAATCCAATTTGAACTTGTAGACAAACTAAGCCCAATTTTATATTGGTGCTGAAAGCTAGCAAATGATGTCCTAATATTTAGTAAATGAAATGCAAAAGTGGTGGAGGATGGTCAGCAGAGAGTTCCAGTGATGTAAACATGAAGAATGCAGGCACAATCTACTCTGTGATAAGTCCTGATTATTATAATTATAATCTTTAGTGTTATACAGTCATCAATGGTCACTCCACCCTTTTTTATTTTGGTCCCTAATTTACCCCACCTCTCACTCAATGCCAAGCCCCATTCCATGGTTACTACACTGTGTAACACATTGGTTAATGTAGCATCATTCCACCTGTGGGAGAAAAGCATTATTGGTGAAAATGGCGACATCGATGGCCTGCTCTGTCCACCCTTATGTCTCACTGATAGAAGTCAGCAGCATGGGGAAAGGTAGGAAAAATATTAAATATAAAAATGTTTCATTTTATAGGATACAAGTATATTGTATGTGAAGATGTATTAGTATCCAATATATTTTTATTTGCTGAATAAATGGTGATTGACAGATAGAAAAGATCTCTTGTTCTTATATGCTTTTCATCCCCAATATTAGTCCATAAATGTAGTATTATTAGAGGCTACATTTAGAATCAGCAGCAGAACCATATCAATTTTGAATATTAAACAGGAGAATATGGGAACAAGTCACACTGACAGGAATAGGGACGTGTGGAAATATTGATACTAACCACAGATGATGAAACTCTTGTTTCTATCTTTGTAGTCCAGTGAGAAACTGGAAATGGCTCTCGGGTTTGGGAAGACGAATACGGAGAGGAAATACACACTAATTGGAAAAACTTTAAAGGAATAGAAGAGCAGAGAGAATTAGGGGGTCAGATATACAAATCTTTAAAAATGGGAGGACCTCGATTAAAAAACAAACACACATATGGGATCCTAAGTTTTATAAATAGGGGCAAAGAGTACAAAAGGAAACAGACATTGCTCAACCTATACAAATCATTGGTTAGGTTCCAATTAGAACATTGTGTCCAGTTTTGGATGCCTCAATTTAAGAAAGCTGTCAAGGCTATGGAGAGGGTACAGAAGAAATTTACTAAGAGGATACTAAAAATGGGAAGTATTAATTATGAGGAGAGACTAGAAAAAATCAGGCTATTTTCACGAGAACAGAGAAGATCTGACATTATGAGAGGTTTTGATAAGGTAAGTAGGAATACATTTCAGGCAGTATCTGTGGAGAGAGAAACAGAGTTAACATTTCAGGTCGATGACCCTTCATCAGACAAAGGGTCATCGACCTGAAATGTTAACTTTGTTTCTCTCTCCACAGATGCTGCCTGACCTGCTGAGTATTTCCAGCATTTTCTGTTTTTATTTCAGAGTTCCAGCATCTGCAGTATTTTGCTTTGGTTGTAGGAATACATTTCCACTGGTTGCTGAGTTAGTAAGTAGAGGGCATAAATTTAAGATGATCATGAAATGAATGAAGAGAGAGTTTAGGAGAAATCTTTCTATGTAGAGGGTTGTTAGGACATAGAAGCAACAGTGGAAGCAGAATCTATAATAGCTTTAAAAATGAAAATGGATAAATAATGGGGGAAAAAAGGTACAGTATGGGGAAAGGGCAGGGAAGGGAGCCCTAGCTCAGGTGTGATGGGCCAAAAGGGCTTCTTTTGTGCTGTATACTTCTATGATTCTTTTCTATGTATGCTGTGAGCATAGTATGTCAGCAACAATAGGATCTAATATAATTTTCCTTTGTGAATAAAATATTGAAATTCAAATTACATTTTATTGAATTACCATGGATTTTATTAAATTGCAGTAAAATTAAAACAAACTGCTTCTATGGAACAATAAATCCCCATAATATGACTCCAGCCACTAAACCTACAAGGAAATATACATGGCAGTATACATTGGCCCAGAAATTGGATTTCGATGGTTGCCGCGGGGGTAAGGATCCCCCGCGATATCGCACTCCGCGCCTACCTTTATGGTTTTGGCCCACACGAACTTCAGTTCCTGGGCCTCTTCCTGGTGCCGGCGCGCAGTGTGTGCGTGTCCCAGAGGCGCAGTTAGTGCGATGCGACCTCTGGGATCACGTGGGCCAGTTAGAGCCAATGGCAGCACACCATCTTTCATTCATAGTTTTGACAGCAAGAGCTGTCAAAGCTATGAATACAACAAGCCCCCAAAAGAACAGCTAAACCTCAATTAAATTTAAAAAAAGCCATCACATTAATAAAATAACTATAGTTAAATAAATTAACCACTTTAAACAAAAATTTAAATTTTTGAAAAAATTTAAATTCTTTTTAAAAGTTATAAAAATAAACTTACCTTTCTTTAAAGTCTCTAAAAAAGATAAACCTGTTGAAAAAAATTTAAAATAATACTTAATTAACTACTTACCTTGTTAAAAGGGGGTCTTACGCCTGCTTTCTTTATGTGTAAAATCTTCAACACTTACCTGTGCGTTCAAACCTGAAAAAAAAACGAAGTGTGCTGCGTGCGCGCAACCTGTAGCGCGCACGTGGTTCACTTAGGAACCGCCCCCTTTGCCATACCCGAAGTGCCGGTTTCCCGCGCATGCGCAGTGCATGCAGGAAACCGGCACTTCGGGATCTAATACGCGAGAGTACACAGTGCGTACTCTCCCGCATTAGGTCTAATTTTCGGGCCATTATCTCCATAAACTGTAAGCGGGCCAGTTAAACATCTTCTACTGATTCTATTCTTTATGGCTATTACCTAAGTATTTTTCAAGTTAGCACCAGGGTATCTGTAGGATCTGGAGAGTTTCTAAACATCTTCTGGATACTCCCTTCTGCCTTGTTTGGTTAAGGGATACTAATTTCCCGACATGAAGTAACTACACTTCAAAAATAATTCATTGGGTGTGAAGAGCTTTAGAATATCCTAAGGTCGTGAAAGGTGCTTTATAAATGCAATTTTTATTTTGTTTCTTTCTTTGGTCATGATCCTCAAGTCCTCAAAAAGATGATTTTTCTTATGGTGCACCCAGTCCTTTACTGCAGTGTTTCAGAACTGCCAAAAATTCTTCTGATGTGTGTGTGAGGAAGTTGATGTATCTTCCACTGTACATGGCCAGAATGTGTGTCTGACTTTTTAGCACTGAAGAATCATGCCAAGGAAGACTGCCCAGATTTAGAGGCTCGGGCAGTTTGCACATTTAGGGCAAATTATGGATTTGTTTATTTCAATCAGACAAAATGCTTGACACATGGCAGAAGTGAAGAAGGAGTTGTTCACCAGCCTTTCCAAACATTCTTATGTTTTTGGATTTGAAAATTGTTTGACTCTGAGAGACATTATCTGGCTCAATGTTGCTATTAAAGAAATTCTATTCACCATGTTTCCACACACAAATAGATTGTCTGATGTTTCTCTAAACATGGAGCTCTGGCACAAACCGTTAATTTTCCTCGTACAAAACCTAATAGAAATTACACTGTGCAAAACAATAGACAGATGTTTACCATGCAATATTTAAAATAACGAGTTACCTCCTTTTAAAAATACCAAAGAAAATTCATATGAATGCATCAAACATTCATAACTAATATTCACATGGACTAACTTCAAGACTCATGTGTTTGTTAAACTTAAAATTTATTGAAATATCATGACTTTAATATCCTTTCCATAATGGGGTATCCAAAGTTGCATATATTGCATAACCATTGCCATTTACAAATTTATTTATAGTTTTGTTCATTGTATTTGTACTTATAAAATCAAAATGCTATTGGCCTTTTTTTTATCACTTTGCCTACCTGAACTTGCACTTTTAAGAAGTTATGTATTTGTATGCCTAGGTCTTTCTGTTCCTATACACCCTTAAGCATTTTTTTATTGGCTGTATACTCCCATTCCTATTCTTCTTCCCAAAAAGTATTGCCTCACACTTCTCCAGATTAAAATTGCATTTCCCAACTGTCTACCCATTCCATTAACATGTCTATAACAGTCTTTTCAATGTTTGACAAACCCCCTATTTTTATGTTACAGGTAAATTTCAATATTGTACTCCGCTCCCTGTGCTCAAGTTCAAATCATCTATATACTGAGAGCACAAATGGACCCAGCACCGAACACTGGAGTACCACTTCCAACCCTTCTCCAATCTGAAAAAACACCCATTAACCCTAATCCTTTGTTTCCTGTCCATCAATGAACTTTCTGTCCATGCTGCTATGTTTGCTCTTATACCACACACCTGAATTTTTGTAACAAGGCCTCCTGTGAAACATCTTGTTGAACATCTTCTAAAAATCCACATGCACTGCACCTACTGCATTTCCTTTATCTACACAGTCACTTCTTCAAAATACAGAAACAATGTTAAAAAATCCTGTCATGGTCAGTCTAGTGGGTTTTTACTCAAGCACTTTGCCACCAAGGTGTCAGCACACAGTTTAGCAGCAATGATTTCCCAAAAAGTGAATTTTGTATCTTTCCTCAGCCATCTGTAGGGGTTGCTTCTCCACAGGGAGGTAGGATTCCACACTTCCTAGAGAGCAGCATTGGCAAAGGCTTATGACTTGGCTGCCTGTTTGCCCTCTCAGTCGGAGAACAGTATGCGGCACAGAAAGAATCCAAAGAGTAAAAAAACATTTCAAGGCTGCAGTCAGGATGCTGTTACTCAAAGGCCGGTCAATATTTACCCAGAGAAGGTATCAGCATATATTTTATTGTGCATCTAAAATATCAGATCTCCATTTTAATTTTTTTTCATTGGTATTAATGGTCATGGAACATAGTCCTTTGGCATCTTGAAGGATATAATTCATAAGGAAAGTAATACTTTTCACATTACTCAGCTGGGTCATGTTTACATTTAAGATTTATGGGGATTTTATCTGTGACTTCTCGATCCATGTCGCACATTCCGGCTGCCTTGTGATACATTATCTCGAGAAGAAGAACATTATACTTCTTCGTGCTGTACTTGGTTCCTCTTAGACAAAGTGCCCCCTACTATGAGGGCAGCTGATATGTAATAACAGTACTGGGCCAGTTAAAGGTCAATATAGCAAACTTACAGTCACACATGGGCCGGTTCCTTAATTTGCATCCAGACAGAGGGTGGCACTTGCCACCTCATTTTACCAGACATATGAGAAATTATCTCAAACCCACAGAGAAGCATAAATGTTGTGCTTTGCAGCAGCGGAACACTGTCTCTCAGGGGACAGCCAGCTAAGTCACAAGTACCCAGTCACAAGGATCGGGTAATAGAAGCTAAGCTTCTGCAGAGAAATATTGAGGCTGTCATGTTTCCTGAGGCAGAATTATTCTTTGCCATATATATGTTAACCATCACTGTTTCATGCTGAAAGTCAGAGGGGGTGAACTTCTACTTTGGTGGGGGTGCAAAACGGTCGGTAGCAGATCGGCCGCCGTTATACATCCCACCCAATGGAAAATCGGGCGGGGTGTGTAACGGGTGTCCAATCCATTATCGCCTGTTTTGCCCTCTTGCTGACATTGAATTTCCCCCACACAGTTTCTAGGCTTCTGCCTGCTTGTCAGAATTTACTGACAAAAAGATTTAGACATCCCGCACTGCATGAGCTCTCCCTCAAAGTCGCCCCAGAGCATGGCACAAATTTCTTCTACACACGTGGAACCGTGCGATCTCATGGCTCCCATGCTGGCTTGTAACCAAAGCACTCGGTGATGGGTAAAGAAACCAAAATTACTCTGCATTATGTGCTGAAACTCACTAATCAATGTATAACTGAGGTTATGTAAATAATAAAAGATGTAGTAATGTGTAAAATAAAGTCAGATTTATAGATATAAGTGTATCAATTGCTGAAGATTTTAGATAAATTTCTTCAAGGTGATGCTAATGTTTGGCTACGCATTTCTCAAAATGTCTAATCCCAATTCAGTGCCTCTCCAGTTAAAATGATGATATCTATAAAGTCGTCGCACAGGAGTGCTGGCTTGTTCCACCTATCACCTGCATCAGTGTTGTCCATAGTATCAACCATGAAACAATTGCCATTATTTTCCTCATGCAGCATAGAGTTAACTTTGAAGGTGGAAATTAGAATGTCACCACAGGCAGGTAAAGGAAGGACCATATGATAAGATAAAGCTCCTTATTGCATCATCAAGATGTCCCAAAAGGGCTTTAGAACCATTGTTGTGTGGACAAACCCAGCAGCCAATTTGCGTATATCAGGGTCTCACGAACAGCGAATCAACAAATGTTGTGTTGGGTGAGGCAGGAATGATGACCAGGGCATGGGGAGAACTACCTGTATTTTTTTCAAATAGTACTGTGGGGTATTTTTTACAGCCACTTGAACAGGTCGAAATGGCCTTAGTTGAACATCTTGTCTGAAAGTCGGGACCCCCAACAATGCAGTATTCCTACAGTACTGCACTGTGGTGTCAACAACAACAACAACAACTTGTATTTAGATAGCGCCTTTAACCTAGTAAAACATCCCAAGGTGCTTCACAGGAGCGTTATCAAACAAAATTTGACACCGAGCCACATCAGGAGATATTAGGGCAGAAAGAGGTAGGTTTTAAGGAGCATCTTAAAGGAGGTAGAGAGGTGGAGAGGTTTAGGGAGGGAATTCCAGAGCTTAGGGCCTTGGCAGCTGAAGGCATGGCCGCCAATGGAGGAGCGATTAAAATAACGGATGCTCAAGAGGCCAGAATTGGAGGTGTGCAGATATCTCGGAGGGTTGTAGGGCTGGAGGAGATTACAGAGATAGGGAGGGGCTAGGCCATGGAGGGATTTAAAAAATAAAGGGATGAGAATTTTAAAATCAAGGTGTTGCTTAACCAGGAGCCAATGTTGGTCATTGAGCACAGGGGTGATGTGTGAACGGGAGTTGGTGCGAGTTAGGACACAGGCAGCTGAGTTTTGGGTGACCTCAAGTTTACAGAGGGTAGAACGTGGTAGACCAGCCAGAAGTGCGTTGGAATAGTCAAGTCTAGAGGTAACAAAGGCATGGATGAGAGTTTCATCAGCAGATGAGCTGAGGCAGGGTTGGAGTTGGACGATGGAGGTGGAAATAGGCGGTCTTAGTGATGGCGCAGCTATGTGGTCGGAAGCTCATCTCGGGGTCAAATATGACACCAAGGTTGCCAGGGAGAGGGATGGAGTCGGTGGCTAGGGAACAGAGTTTGTGGCGGGGATCGAAGGCAATGGCCTCGGCCTTTCTAATATTTAGTAGGAAATTTCTGCTCATCCAGTACTGGATGTCGGACAAGCAGTCTGACAATTTAGAGGCAGTGGAGGGGTCGAGAGAGGTGGTGGTGAGGTAGAGCGTACATGTGGAAACTGCCGCTGTGTCTGCCTAGATCATGCACTCAAGTTCTAGAGTGAGACTGAATCCCACAACCTCTGGCTCAGACAAAAGTGCTACTAACTGAACCAAGCATACAGCAGGAGGAAAGATTTCTTCTATGTGTTAGAAACAAATTTACGATTTCATTACGCAGCGCAGAAATGAAATCACTCCATATAGCAAACTGATACTACCAAAATGGCTGGTTTCCCAATGCTGAGTTTCAATCACCTTGTGTCCATCAATCTGTACTTGAATTGTTGAGATATCACCAGTTGTTATGAAAACAGAAAGTAGGGAGATTGGACCAGAATTTGTTATTGAAGGTTTGAATCAATGAAGTAAAGGATAAAATGCCTGTTGATCACCAGGAGGTAAAAGGCAAGCTTGATCAGAGAAGACCGCTTCCTTCAGAGGCGAAGTTACTGACAGCATCAAGTCTAGCAAGTCATATCATGCTATCTGTATGATCTTAGCAAGCTCCATTAAATGTCATACTATTGCCAAAATACACAACAGAACTCAGTTGTACACACTTGCTTTTTCATAGTTACTGAATTTGACAATCATAGAAACATAGAAACATAGAAACTAGGAGCAGAAGTAGGCCATTCGGCCCGTCGAGCCTGCTCCACCATTCAATACGATCATGGCTGATCATCCAAATCCAGTACCCTGTCCCTGCTTTCTCACACAGAATCCCCATCGAGCCTGCACCGACACATATCCCACCCTATCCCCGTAACCCCACGCATTTAATTCCCCCTAACATATCCCATCCCATCCCCATAACCCCACATATTTAATCCCCCCCTAACACTAAGGGTCAATTTATCATAGCCAAATCAACCTAACCCACACATCTTGAAAGCTGATTAATAGTTTCATGGAAACCTAGTTTAATAAATGATTTTTTAAAAATTGAAAATGGAAATTAGATACTGAAACTGCACAGTGATACTACCTGTTTCAGTATTGAGACATATTGCAGCAAGTGTTAGGGGTTTTGGCCATGAGCAGTACAAGCACATAATTACTAAGCAAGGTTTGGAATTCAAATATGTTTTATTTCTAGACTGCTGGGAGAACAGATCTGGAATTTCTTGCCATAAGTACTGAAATACTGTATCTATTAATCAAGTGAACACTATTGAGAGATAGTGATATATTAGTTCTTGTATCAGTAATAAATTAAGTTAGGCTCAGTCTACACATAACTCCCACATTTATTATTTGAATTGATAATATAAACATTTATATAGTCATCTGAAAATTGCACTACTGACTAACGAGTATCACCCAACCTAACCATCAAAGCACGATAAACTTTACTAGAGGTGTTCTTGTATATATAGGCCCTGAAATTCGCCTCTCCGGCTTGCCGCGGGGGTAAGGATCGCGCGCGCACTTACCTACCGCGCCTGCCGTTGACCTCTGGGCCCACGGGAACTTCAGCTCCTGGGCCTCTCCCAACTGCCGGCGCGCAGTGCTTGCGTGTCCCAGGGGCGTAGTTAGTGCGATGCGTCCCCTGGGATCATGTGAGCCATGGAGAGCCAATGGCAGCAGACCATCTTTCATTCATAGATTTGACAGAAAGACCTGTCAAATCTATGAATTGAAATCGGCCCCAAAAGAACAGCTAAACTTCAAATAAATTAAAAAAAAACCCATCACATTTATAAAATAACTATAAGTTAAATAAATTAACTACTTTAAACAAAAATTTAAATTTTTGAAAAAATTAAAATACTTTTTAACAGTGCTAAAAATAAACTTACCTTTCTTTAAAGTATCTAAAAAAGATAAACCTGTTGAAATTTTTTTTCAATTATAATTAATTAACCACTTATCTTGTTGAAAACGGGTCCTGCGCCTCCTTTTAAAAGCGCAGGTTCTTCAATACTTACCCTCCTGGAGAAACCT
Source organism: Squalus acanthias (assembly GCA_030390025.1). Lineage (NCBI taxonomy): Eukaryota > Metazoa > Chordata > Chondrichthyes > Squaliformes > Squalidae > Squalus > Squalus acanthias. The sequence goes on from CM059429.1 coordinate 52,934,154, forward strand.
GAAAAAAACCCTAAGTTTGCTGCGTGCGCGCAGCCTCTACCACGCACGCGGTTCACCTCTGAACCGCTCCCTTCACCAGACCGGAAGTTCCGGTTTCCCGCGCATGCGCAATGCATGCAGGAAACTGGCACTTCAGGAGGCCTTGTGGGTGAGTACACAGCGCGTACTCACCCGGCAAGTGCCGAATTTTTGGCCCATTATGTATGGAACTACACACATTACTATAATGTGTCTTAATCCTCCAAGGGTTAAGATCACATCATAAACTTTAACAATGATTTATTGGTGTCCTTTTAAGATGATTTACTGAATTGAAAAGTACTCTGAAATCTGTTGTTTTGTGCACTACATAAAAATAGTTGCTGCTTGCCTTTTTCATATTTGGTTTACCATTTCACACTTCTCTCTTTGGCACAACCTTCATGGTGGCAAGCAAGTGCGAGGAGCTCGTGGATTTCATTTTCACTAAGATTGAGACCATCTGTTCAGCTATCTCTGCCACGTACCTCTCTTCCCCTAGCCCACCACCTAAACTTCCAATAAGGTTCCCCCTGCCCTAGCTCTGAACTCGCATCTTTCTCTAGTTTCTCTCCTATCTCCCCTCATGCTCTCTCCGAGCTCATCTTGTCAATGAGACCCCCCTCCTGGCCCCCATGTTAGCTGATATTGTTAACAGTTCCCTCTTCTCGGGTACTGTCCCCCTCCTCTTCAAATCTTCCATCATCGTCCCCTTTTCAAAAAACCCACCCTTGACCCGACCCCTCTGTCCTTGCAAACTACCCCATCGCCAACCTCCTTTTTCTCTCCAAAGTCCTTAAACGTGTTGTTGCCTCCCAAATCCATGCCCATCTTTCCCGCAGCTCCATGTTTGAAGCCCTCTAATCAGGTTTCCGTCCCTGTACAACACTGAAACAGCCCTTATCAAAGTCACAACTGACATCCTATGCGACTGTGACCGTGGTAAACTATCCCTCCTCTTCCTTCTCGACCTGTCTGCAGCCTTTGACATGGTTGACCAAACTATTCTCCAACACCTCTACTCCATCATCCAGCTGGGTAGGACTGCACGCGCCTAGTTCCATTCTTTATCTAGTCGTAGCCAGAGAATCACCTGCAACGGCTTCTCTTCCTGCTCTCCCACCATTACCTCTGGAGTCCCCCCAAGGATCTATCCTTGGCCCCCTCCTAATTCTCATCTACATGCTGCCCCTTGGCGACATCATCCGAAAACACAACGTCGGGTTCCACATGTACGGGGATGACACCCAGCTCTCCCTCACCACCACCTCTCTTGACCCCTCCACTATCTCTGATTAGTCACGCTGCTTGTTCGACATCCAGTACTGGATGAGCAGAAATTTCCTTCAACTAAATATTGGGAAGACCAAAGCCATTGTCTGTGGTCCCTGCTACAAACACCATTCTCTAGCTACTGACTCCATCTCTCTCCTTGGCCACTGTCTGAGGCTGAACCAGACTGTTCACACCATTGGCATCCTATTTGACCCTAAGATGAGCTTCCAACCTCATACCTGCTCCCTACTGCCTGCTTCGACCTCCATAACATCATCCGCCTCTGCCCCTGCCTCAGCTCATCTGCTGCTGAAACCCTCAGCTAAAGAAAGACTTGCATTTGTATAGCACCTTTTACAACTACTGGACATCCCAAAGCACTTTACAGCCAATGAAGTACTTTTTGAAGTGTATTCACTGTTGTAATGTAGGAAACGCAGCAGCCAATTTGCACACAGAAAGCTCCCACAAACAGCAATGTGATAATGACCACATAATGTGTTTTAGTGATGTTGATTGAGGGCTGGGACACCAGGGATAAACTCCCCTGCTCTTCTTCGAAATAGTGCCATAGGATCTTTTACGTCCACCTTAGATCGCAGATGGGGTCTCAGTTTAACGTCTCATCTGAAAGACGGCACCTCCAACAGTGCAGCACTCCCTCAGTACTGCACTGGAGTGTCAGCCTAGATTTTTGTGCTCAAGTCTCTGGGGTGGGACCTGAACCCACAACCTTCTGACTCCGAGGTGGGGGGTGCTAACAACTGAGCCACAGCTCACATCTATGTCTTTGTTATTTCTAGACTCGACTATGCCAATGCTCTCCTGGCCGGCCTCGCACCTTCCGTAAACTTGAGCTCATCCAAAACTCTGCTGCCCATATCCTAGTTTGCACCAAGTCCTGTTCACCCATCACCCCTATGCTCGCGGACCAACGTTGGATCCCGGTCAAGCAACATCTCAGTTTTAAAATTCTCATCCTTGTTTTAAAGTCTCTCCATGGCCTTACCCCTCCCTATCTCTGTAACCTCCTCCAGCCCTGCAACCCTCCAAGATCTCTGCGCTCCTCAAATTCTGGCCTCTTGCACACACCCAATTTTAATCGCTACACCATTGGTGGCTTTGCCTTCAGCTGCCTAGGTTCTAAGCTCTGGAATTCCCTCCCTAAACCTCTCTACCTCTACATCCTCCTTTTGTTTAACATTTTCCTGTGAAGCACCTTGGGATGTTTTACTTGATTAAAGCCACTATATAAATGGAAGTTGTTGTTGGACAGTGAAGGATATTAGTCCTTGTCTTTGTACCATATAAGTAGGTTAATGTGATGTATTATGTAATAAGGCCATAATTGATATCAGCATGACACTAGCTCTATTTATTACAATACTATAATGATATGGTGGTTAAGGCATTACAATTAGGTATGTTTTCCCTTAATTGGAAGGGGAAGTTTTTTGGTTTAAAACCACAGATGAAACAGATTCACATCAGGGTCTGGAATATAAAAAGTTGGGGTTTTCATTGCCTGGTTGTTGCTTTCTTTAACCTATTAAAGGGGATAATTTATTGAAAACTAAAACCATGACCTGAATGCAGACCCAGACAGAGAGGATGATGGACATAAAATAAATTACACCTTTGTCATATGATGTCGTGGCAATAACGGAAACGTGGCTTAAAAATGGTGAGGACTGGGCACTTAATATTCAAGGGTACAAGGTGTTCAGAAAAGATAGGGAAGGAAAAAAGGGAGGTGGGGTGGCAGTGCTGATTAAGAAAGACATTGTAGTGTTGGAAAGGGAGGATGTTCTTGAGGGAACAAGGACAGAATCCATTTGGTTAGAGTTGAGGAGCAAAAAGGGAATGATCACGCTATTGGGGGTATTCTATAGACCTCCAAATAGTGAGAGGGAGGTAGAGGAGCAAATCTACAGTGAAATCGCAGAGATATGCAAAAGCTATAGAGTGGTGATATTGGGGGACTTTAATTACCCAAATATTGATTGGGATAATGCTAGGGTAAAGGGAAAGGAGGGGGAGGAATTTCTGAAATGTGTTCAGGAGAATTTCCTTGACTAGTATGTTCTTGTCCCAACTAAGAAGGAGGCGTTGCTGAAACTGGTGCTGGGGAATGAGGTGGGCCAGATCGACCAAGTGTCTGTGGGAGAACACTTGGGTACGAGTGATCATTGTATCATAAGATTTAGATTAGTAATGGAGAGGAGCAAGGAACAATCTAGAGTGAACCTTCTAAACTGGAATAGGGCTAACTTCAATTGGGATGTGAAAGGATCTAGCCAGGGTAAAATGGAACCAAAGACTGACAGGAAAGACTGTAATGGAACAATGGGTGATCTTTAAGGAGGAGATGTTCTAAGTACAGGCTAGATACATTCCAACAAAAGGGAAGGGTAAGGGAACCAAAGCAAGGGCTCCTTGGATGACGAGGGAGATAGAGAAGATGATGGAACAAAAAAATAGGGTGTATGATGCATGTCAGGTGAATTCTTCAAGGGAGAACCAGACCAAATACAATGAGTTGAGAGGGGAAGTGAAGATGAAAATAAGATTGGCAAAGAGAGAATATGAGAGTAGAATGGCGGTGAACATAAAGGGAACCCAAAAATCTTCTACCGGCATGTAAACAGTAAGCGGGTAATAAGAGGTGGGGTGGGGCCTATTAGCGACAAAAGGTGATATATGCTTAGAGGCGCAGGGCAAGGCTAGAATACTCAATGAGTACTTTGTATCGGTGTTTACTAAGGAGGTGGATGCTGACAAAATATCGGTAGCAGTGAAAAAGGTAGAAGCAATGGAAGGGGTGAAAATTGATAGAGAGGATGTACTAGAAAGGCTGGATATGCTTAGAGTGAATAAGTCGCCTGGTCCAGATGGTTTGCATCCCAGATTGCTTAGGGAATTGGGGGAGGAGATAGCGGAAGGATTTGCCATAATTTTCCAATCTTCCCTAGATGCGGGGGAGGTGCCTGAGGATTGGAAAGTGGCAAATGTGACACCATTGTTCAAGAAAGGGTGTAAGGACAATCCTAGTAACTACAGGCCGGTCAGTTTAACATCAGTGGTGGGTAAAGTTTTAGAAACAATAATCAAGGAAAAAATTAATGGGCACTTGGAGAGCCAACACGGATTTGTAAAAGGCAGATCGTGTTTGACTAATCTAATTGAATTTTTTGATGAAGTAACAGGGAGAATCGATGAAGGGAATGCAATAGATGTTGTCTACATGGATTTTAGGAAGGCGTTTGACAAAGTACCACATAGAAGGCTGGTTAACAAAATTGAGGCTCATGGAATAGGTGGGTCAGTGGCAGCTTGGATAAGGAATTGGCTTAAGGACAGAAAACAGCGAGTTGTGGTAAATGGCTGTTTTTCAGACTGGAGGATGGTAGACAGTGGTGTTCCCCAAGGGTCAGTGCTGGGGCCACTGTTTTTTTTGATATATATAAATGACCTGGATATTGGAATACAAAGTAGAATTTCTAAATTTGCCAATGACACCAAACTTGGGGGTGTGGCAAACAGTGAGAATGATACCAATCGACTGTAACAGGCCACAGAGAGAGTAGCAGAATGGGCAGACAAGTGGCAGATGGAATTTAATACAGAGAAGTGTGAGGTGATGCATTTTGGCAGAAGGAACAGGGAGAGGCAATATACACTTAATGGCACAGTTTTAAAGAGTGTGCAGGGACAGAGGGACCTGAGAGTTAATGTGCATAGGTCCCTGAAGGTGGCAGGACATATTGAGAGATTGGTTAACAAAGCATATGGGATCTTGGGTTTCATAAATAGAGGTATTGAGTACAAAAGTAGAGAAGTTATGCTGAATCTTTATAAAGCGCTGGTTAGGCCACAACTGGAGTATTGCATCCAGTTCTGGTCACCACACCTTAGGAAGGATGTGAAGGCCCTTGAGAGGGTGCAGAGGAGATTTACCGGAATGGTTCCGGGGATAGGGGATCTTAGCTACAAGGACAGGTTGGAGAAGCTGGATTTGTTTTCATTAGAGCAAAGGAGGTTGAGGGGTGATTTGATAGAGGTGTACAAGATTATGACAGGTTTGGATAGGCTAGACGGGGAAAGGCTGTACCCACTAGTTGATTGTACAAGGACTAGGGGACACAGATTTAAGGTTTTGGGCAAGAGATACAGGGGGGATGTGAGGAAAAACTTTTTTACGCAGCAAGTGGTGAGGACCTGGAATTCGCTGCCGACAGAAGTGGTGGAAGCGGAGACACTCAATGTTTTCAAGGGGAGACTGGATAGGCACTTGAGGGAAATCAACTTGTAGAGCTACAGGGATAGAGCAGGAAATGGGACTGACTGGATTGCTCTGCAGAGAGCCGGCACGGACTTGATGGGCCGAATGGCCTCCTTCTGTGCCGTTATGACTCTGACTATGACTAAGTCCTGCAAGACTGATGTTGCAAACAAGAGATGATATAGCACAGAATAATAGAAAAAGGAAAACCACAGTGTATGAGTTTAAAATGGAAAATTACTGAAAGGTAGGGTTGTTATATTTTGAATGTGTTTTGGAATAAATCTTCCAATGATGGCATTAAAAATAGCAGATCATTTTCTTGTAACTTTCACTTCCACCATTGTATTGGCACAGTTTGAATTCATGTGCAACAGTTTATCCTTTTTTGCCTACATAACAACAGTGAGTACACTTCAAAATCTTTGACTCTGAAGCCCTTTGGGATGTTTTGAGAGTTTGAAAAGCGCGATATAAATACAAGCTCTCTTTTGCACAATACCTGCTCTTGTATTCACTGCTAGATAGCAGTTTCCATAAACAGACTGGGGGAGAAATCCGGTACCTTAGCACCTCCAGTTAGCTTCTGGTGGGGGCGCTAACGGGGCGCTGAGGCAGTAGCGCTGCGGCGAGGCGAATCCAGCGCCGCACACCAAATCCAGACCCACTGCAGCGTCGCCACTACAAGTTAGTGCCGGGGACTTCAGCGCCAGGCAGAACGTGATGTTAGTGAGCGTGCAACGCTCACTGGGCGCCTGATCTGCGAAATTGATTATCGCCCCTACCTTAGCGCCTCGCCCCGACAGTGACAGGGAGAGGAGGCGTGACACAGTCGGTAGCCGGCTCCAGGGGCGCTACTTAAAGGGATCATGAGTAATGAGTCGCAGCACTCAGGTTAGTGCTGTTTAATTCAGTCATTTAAAGGTTGTTTAGTCTCCGGAGTGTTGTGGCTACTAGCAATTAGTTACATTTATTCTCACAACATATCAAAGTGCTACACTTGGTTACATTAATGGGGGCTGTACTGAGTCGACCTCGCCCTCCAGAATGTACTGAGGAGGGAGCGGAGGCAGAGAGAAAGATTGGAACATGTGCCCAGAGGGAGGAAGAGGGCCATGAGGACTCTCAACAGGAGGCCTTACCCTCCGAGGGTATTCCGACAGCACTTCGACTACCTTCAATTAAATGAGGAGCAGCGTATTAGAAGGCCCTGCTTCAGCAAGGAGGTGGTCACTCTGCCACCTCCTGCAACCAGACCCTGAGCCTCAGAGCAGGATGACCACGGCTCTCTCAGTGGCAGTCAAGGTCACCGTCGCCCTCAATTTCTTTGCCAACGGATCCTTCCAGTCTTTAACAGGAGACATAGCTAACATCTCGCAGATCGCCGTCCATCACTGCATCCAGAAGGTCACAGAGGCTCTCCACAGGAGAAGAGACTACATTTCCTTCCCCATCACCAGAGAGAAGCAGGATGAGCGTGCATGTGGCTATGCCAGGATAGCGGGAATCCCCATGGTGCAGGGTGCCATTGACTGCACCCACGTGGCTTTGTGGGCACTGCATAACCATCCTGAGATCTTCCGTAACCACAAAGGCTACCACTCACTTAATGTCCAGTTGGTGTGTGACCACAGACAGCAAATGCCTGCTATCCTGGCCGCAGCCACGATGCCTTCATTATGCGCCAGACTGGTGTGCTGGCACTCTTCTAGCCACCACGTCAAGCTCGCGGCTGGCTGGTCGGAGACCAGGGCTATCCGCTCTCCACCTGGCTTATGACTCCCCTCCGCAACCCCAACACTCCTGCCCAGCACTCATATAATGAGAGCCATGCCGCCACCAGGAACATCATCGAGCAGACCATCGGGGTGCTCAAGCAATGGTTCCGCTGCCTTGACCACTCGGGAGGAGCCCGCCAGTACACGGCTGAGCGGGTGTCTCATTTCATCGTCATCGTCTGCTGCATGCTCCACAATTTGACCATCATGAGGGCCCAGCCCTTGCCACCAGGGTTTGTGGGACCACCTCAGGAGGAGGGAGAGGAGGAGGAGGAACAGGAGCGAGGGAGGAGGCAGCCACTCAATCGGCCTTCCGGCAGGGCAGTCTGTGACCGCCTCATCTGACTGCGGTTCCAATAAATTAAACCCCAGATCCCCATTGCTCACCACATCCCTATCATTCCATCCCTGTCGCAGGCCATTTCACAGCACAAAGCTGAAATGAGACAGACCACAAAATAATCTGATTTAATAAATTTATCAATAATCAGAAGGGGGGACTGTAAGGTTTCCAAAATTTGCAGATCCCCAAAACCTAAGGAAAAAGGACTTTGGAACTACCCCAGAGTGATAAAAATGCATTTGGACCTAACATAAGGAATTTAAGACCAAAAACCAAGTTTTGGCATTTTAAAAAGACATATCTGAACCTGTAAGGGAGAAAAGGCTGCACAGGAGGTGGGCTCAACTTCTGTAATAGCAGTTTTGGGTATTGCAGTTAAATTGCATTGTCTGGGAATCGGGATGACCTCACTCAAGCCCCAGCAAGCATTAACATTTGGACAATAGGCCCTGGGAGAAGGCAGCCCCACCCAAAACACCGGCCCCATTAAAACCTATCAAAACCATGCATAATTCAAATCGCTCAGGAACATTCTATAGAAAAACCCGAGTCCAGCCTAGAAACCCAAAACACGAAACCAATCACCTGTAATCAACTGATGAGATCGATAGGACGCAAGCCATTTGACACTTAGTAAAGTCGTTACTGTTAACGAGGTCTTACAATGACCAGGATTTGATTTGGTTTTGACAAGGCGACTTCAATTTAGTATAATTGAAGGCCCATCAAACAGTTACAGTTCAAGTTCAACAGAAGGCAGTTCTGCAGTTCAATCGAAAAGCCTGTTTTCAGCAAAAGGTCAGTGCTGGAGGTAGAGTTCAGGACAAACAGGCAGAAGGCAGTTTCCACAGTTCTGCAAGAAGGCAGTTTCCACAGTTCTGCAAGAAGGCAGTTCTACAGCTTGGAAGAAGACAGTTTAAACAGAGGCAGAGTTACAGCAAGAAGTTCAACAAAGAAGGCAAACAGCTTCACAAGCAGACCGACACGCAAGAAGAAACCAGAGCTACTGCCTCAGTGACCATCGGACACCTCGCGGCAACAAGGGCCTTACAAAACCTTTTACTCAAAAGACTCTAAACCCTAACTCTCAACTGTCAAGGATTCGTTTGGTGAGTATTATCCCAGGTCCTCCACAACCCAACTTAGCTAGTGAAGTGGGATTGGGAGGAGTGAAGTATTCTTCTAATGTTATTTCCCTCGCTTGTACCGAAGTGTTCCCCACTTTTAGAGTGTTAAGAGTGTTTGTGTTGTGTTTTACTTCCTTGAATAAAGATCAAAGTTCTTTCAACAAACCTGTTGTCTACTGCATCTTTGTTCACAACCCCCAAATAAGTCCAAGGTCTAGAACCAGGGGCGTGGGAGCGATTCGAACCGCTCACTGAGTCAGAGGTGAGGCTGACCCCTACCACACCACCCCCTACAGTGGAAGACTGCTGAGTGTCCGTACGGGAGACTTCAGATGGCCTTGCAGGAAGCCCTCGACCAGCTCTGGACCTGGAAGGACCGGCTGTAGACTGCACCACCTCAGCATGGGCGGCAACAGTCTGGACTGGCTGGATGACAGGCAGCGACAATGGCGGAGTGCCAGAGGTGGGAACAGGAATGCTGTCATCCTGAGAGAGCTCCACTGACCCACTGCCACTCCCCCAGGGCAGTACCTCAGCATCCCTAGCAATTTGTTGCAGATTGCTGGCCTGCTGTGACACCGGTTGACGGTGGTAGACCCAGCCACAATGGCAGCAGTCAGAGCTTGCGTGGCATCAAGCTGAGACTGCATGAGAGCAGTCTGAGATTGGATGGCACTAACCATAGACTGCATTACAGCACTAAGATGTTGCGTCGCTTCCGTCTCTGCTGCAATGGAAGCTGCCAGATCGCCCATCACACGCGGTGTCAGGCCTGGGTTGCCACGGTCTCTCTGGGAGTCTACCATCCTTTCCAGACTGGAAATGATGGGCTCTATGGTGTGCGCAGAGCTTTGTGCAATGTTGGAGGTGGACTCCTCCACACTCCTTACCATTGCCGACAGACTCTTGGGCACCCTTGCCATTGCACCTATCATCTCCGTGTGCATGCCCAACACCCTTCTTCTAAAGGCCTCCCCATTGAGGTCGTCATCTGTGTCCTGTGCAGCAGAACTCGCTCTCCGGGGAGCTGGCCCCTGAGCTACCCTTTCCCCCTGGCCTTGCTGCAGCCCACTCGTCCCCGGTGCATCACCCTGTGCAGATCCCGCTACTATACTAGCCTTTAAAGAACGCGTAATGCCAGTATCTGAGCTGGTGCCTGCGGGTGAGACATGTAGTGACATGGTGTGTTCTTCCTCCTCCTCTTCTCCCACCTTGCTCTCAGGTGCTTGCTCATTATTTGAAAGCATAAAGGCACAAGAGTCGGGTTAAGGTGAGGGGAGGGGGGCAGGAAGGGAGAAATGCATGGAGACAGAATGATTAGCTGGAAAGTGCAAAACGCTTGTGGGGTAAGGGGGAAGTGGGATGTGAGAAGAAGGAGTAGGGATGAACATACCATTGTTGTCCCCAAGGGAGTCAACGTCGCCGGTGGCCACAGTGCCCACCACCTGGCGCCCAATAATCTGCAGCACTCGATTTTCCAGCACAGACAGTGGTTGGGTGTTGGCTTGTCCCCCACCTGTGTGCTCCTGCTGCCTCCTGTTGTGAGCTACCTTGGCCTGCAAGAGAAAGGAAAGTGTGCAAGTGGGTGTGGAGCAATGTGCTTGGGTGATGTGCCTACCATAGTTGAATAGCTGTCATTGTGTGCAAGGTGTGAGATGTGAGTGTGAGTGTTGGTAGAGATTGTTGGTGGGTGAGTGCTGGGGGTGTGGTGCTTTGGCCAATGTCTGCAGACTGTGGTTCAGACGGTGGTATGTAGCATTTGTTGAGGCATTGACTCACCCTGACCATCCGAGTGAGGTCGTTAAATTTCTTCCTGCACTGTGTGTGGGTCCTGGGGACCACAGTGCTGCCCAAGACGTGCTGGGCTACCTCCCTCCACGGTGCGGAAGACTTGCGGCGAGGGCCTCCTGCCACTTGCTGGGTACAGCACTGTAGGTGGTTTACCTTGGTGGTTCGAATCACCTCTCCTACTTAGTTCTAGATGACAGGAATTATGTTGAACAGGATTGGAACACAGACAAGCTTTTCAGACTCAACCGTACGAAGTTTAATAAGGTTAACACACACACCCGCCTCCAGTACGTAAAATGCCTGGTGGCGTAAAACAAACAGTACAACAATACAACTTGGCCCGTCGAACAGGCCCCTGTCTCGTATTAAGACGCCTAAAATCACACTGTGTTGCTATACAGAGTATAACATGGACTTGTCCCACAAACCCCGGAACAGACACTATATAATACACACAGAACCTCCCCACTAAGCCCCTCTGGATTGGTTGGGACACACAACACCCCCTCACACAGTACCGGTGGTCTTAAGGATGCGTGGGCTTGGACAATGCTCACCCCGATTGTCCGTTTTCTTGCTCGCTGCTTTCCTGTGTAGAGCGTGTCTCCTGGTTCCGTATCGCCGATGCAGTGTCCAAGTCCCAGTTTCGAGGTTCGTTCCTGCAGTCGAAGAGCAAGGCGAGGCTCTTGTCGCTCATGGTGGTTTCTTCTCTCCGTCTCGGATGGAGTGCTCGGTTCTTGGTTCAGAGATGAGGGCACGCGAAGGCGAGAGCAAGCGAGAGAGAGCGAGAATGGCCAAAGCTGCCTTCTCTTATACCCTAAAAGTTCATTAAGGTCTGTGTCTTTTTAATCACCCTTCTTTGTCTAGTTTCCCACCTTTCGGGGCTATCCCATCTAGGTGCTGGTTTTAATGGCAGATGATGGGCCGCACTTCTCACCCGATCCTGGGTTAAGTGGTTTCCCATTAATTTACAATGGCCCTCCATCTTCTGCCCGTTACCGTATGAGTCGCCTACCCGGGCCCATTATTTCCCAGAGAACTCTGTCTGCTCAGACATTCTCCCGTAATCAGTTTGTCGGCCTGGCTGGAATCTCCTGTCCATCAGGAACACCTGGGCCCCTCCCATCTTCTCCAAACAGGCTGCTGGTCAATCAGCAGCAACAATCATACAAAATGTCCGATACAAAAAAAATCCTTGGGGCCTGCGCTGATGCTTACAGGCCCCCCTTTGATATTTCAATGTCCCCACTGGAATATCAAGCATTCTTGTCTTCTTCCACTGTGTAGAAGCATCGTGAGCCCCAACCAAGCCGTTCATTACCTTTAAAATCCCCAGGTTCTGTTCTTTAATCACAAATACATACTTATACAACTTTTTACAGAGAACAAAACTCCTGGTTACCCTTTAATCAGGGCTTGCCAATGACTTTGGAGTGCCTTGCTTCGCTTTTTACAGGAGAGCCGTAACAAGTACAATCCCACCAAACTCTGTATAATTACAAGAGCGTGCGAACATATCCGGATCCACAGAGGGATCTCGACATTTAACCCAATGTCCCACCAGGGCGGGGAAATCATCCCTTTAATTTCCTCCCCTATGTCCCGGTTTCGCTGTTCGAGCGTGTAAAAATGTTTTTGTGACAGCTCAACGGCTTTTATTAATTTTGTGAGGTGTTCGGGCAGAGGCTGTATCTCGTACCCGGACCGTGTAACGTACTGCTGCAGATTCTGTACCGTGTTGTTTACCATGAGGTGTACTGTGGATGGCTCTGAAATGGGAAGGATGCGCTCTTGCGCCACCTGAGCTTCTGTGTGGGATTTGAAGCAGAAAGTCGAATCGGTGACCGGGCACCAAGTGTCGTTGTGTACCCGATACTGGTCCACGCTTGTCGTGACGCAGTATGTCCTGTCGCCCGCGTATGCTACCTGAGGTGGAATGTGGCTCTGGGCCATCACCTCCATGGTGCAATTAATGGGCCCTGCACTTTCCGATTCAAACCCACACACTGGTCGATCGAACGCGTTCAGGTGCTGGGGACACAATATCACGTGTGCGCCCCTGCTCTGGCACCCCTTGAGGTCAGTGCCGGTCATGGCGTGCTCCCACTTTATAACATACAGTGGGGCCCCATGATACCGCACATGCACCCTGTCCCTCAAGACGGCAATGTTATCGACCCGGTATACCGGCACTGGCTGCGGTGACCCGCCCATTACCAGCATCTGCAGTACAATCCCCATAACCGTGTGGTTGGACCATCCGCAATCAACTGGGACTGGGTAGGCTTCGGAAGCTAATCGGAGCTGACACGGGCTCATCGAATTATGATACGGGCTGAGCGCTGTGAGGTGCCGGTTGCTAACCCACGATGGGACGCGACCTTGTTGTAAGTCCTCCAGATTACTGCGTCCCTCGTTTAGCAACCACGCACCGTACAACACACACGCATCACTTCTGGCTGCCTGTGCTGAGGCATTCCTGTCCTCCCGTATCAAATCGTTGATGGTCTTGGCGTGTGTCTCCAGCTCAGCGATGACCTCTTTTAAATGAATGGTCATCGCCTGGTCTTCTTTCAGCTCCGAACCTTCCACCTCGTTCCCTTCCCCCAGTATCTTTCGCAGCTGGTCCTTTAAACTATTAATCTGCATCTGCAGCTGGATATCATCCATACTATTGACGAGGGACGTGCCCGTGCTAAAAGCCGTGTCCATGTCATTAACCGTCCCTCGCCTTTGTCTACCCGGATTGCCTCTATCGTACGCATCCATGCCATACAGTTTCTCCCGACTCACATCCCCGTAGCTGAGCTCGAAAAATTGGCGGAACATTTCTTTAATAAGGGCTTCGTAAAACTGCTCAGTCTCCTTCAGACACCACTCGGGCAGCTGCACCCGGGTTAAATTTAAGATGACCGATGCGGCCGCGTAATGTGCATCCTGGAATAAAACCTTCCCGGTCGGGACTAGAACTAAACCATTCCCTGGGCCTGGTGTGGTGGCGGGACACCTAACTTCTGTCTCCTGTACCGGTGGGGCTGTGGGCAGGGGCTTCCGATCGTGCACTACCAGTTCCGTGGAATTTATTGTGTTGGGAGGGTCTGGGACTACGCAAGCATCCAAACTCCGATCCCATCCCATACCGGCCCCGGAATCCTGCCATTGCCGTATGAAAGCAATCGACACACCCGCTGGGCAGATCCGTTCTGACCCCCCCACACACACACATAAATCCCCTGTTCCTCCTTCCACCACTTGTTCCAGCACACTTCCACTCCCCCCTTCGTCCCCGTGATCTGTCGGTACGTGTCGTTCCCCAGTCTTTCCCAGTCCGCTGACCTGTTCCCCTTGTCCTGACTCAACTTCCTAAGCCACCACCACCGTCCCAGGGGAATGTGTCCCTTGCATCTTAAGCACACGCGCTTGCCCTCGGTCACCCTAACCTGTGTGGCTCTGATCTTCAGTTGGGGACATGGTAGGGAAGCCTCCCCGTACATGAACCCGGCGTGGCTGGAGTATTTCGTCGAATTGGACCCCAGCCACCCTGGCCATCTTCCCTCGTGGAAGTAGGCTGCCATCCCGTCTGTGTCCCCCCTCCTACCCCACTTAGTCACAGTGGGTCTGTCCCCCCCAGTACTGCCATAGAGGAGGGATGACTCGGTGTCCCCTCTCCTGCTGTGCCCCGTTCTGGCCAACATCAAGATCACACTCAGTCTCAGGGCTGTCTCCATTCTGTCCTCGGCTTCCTATGAAACAAAAAGCAACAATCCCTTTCTGTGAGAGGGTTTACCTCCACAGGTCTGCCTTCGTTATATACAAGAACTATGTACATTAAGACCATGTACATCACTACCCGTGTTGCCGGGTGCCCCCGCTAAGGCTCTTCTCACTGGGGCCTTTTGCGGCTCACGGTCAGCGTGTAAGGAGGCGTCCACAGCGTCCTCGGCCGTGGGACCCTACTGCTCCTCCTTACTGTCCCGACCACCGGGTCATCGTCGTCCCAAATCATGGGAGGAAGACCCACGTCCACCATGCTCATTATTGGGCCTTGGTGTCGTTTTACTTTTGTTGTTCTCTCCCCTGGGTTAAACCGCTTGCACTGGTTAATATGGAACCACTTAGTGCGTTTTGGGAGTTTACCCGCGTACACCATGGGGCTTGCCTTGTCCACTATGCTATACGGCCCCATGTATAGTGGTTCAAATGCCCCTACCCGGGCATAGTTCCGTACCATTACCTGGTCTCCCACCTTCCACTCGTGGGTTTTCTGGGGCTCGAGCAGCAACCGATTTTTCCAGTGCTGGTTCCCCATGTTACTGGCTGCCTGCCAGTGAATCTGTTTTAATTTATCATACAGATTCTGTACAAACTTGTCCCGGTTCACTTCCCGGACTTGGGCTTCTGTTAGGACCGGTGCCAAAGCGTGGGTGGGGGTGCGCATGACCCTCCCAGTCATGAACTCATGCGGGGAATACCCTGTGCTTCTGGAGAGGCTGGCCCGGACACCCATTAAAACTAACGCAGGACCTCATCCCACTTTTTCGGGGATGACCATGTCTCTTTCCTTAGCCTTTCTTTAATCGTCCGGTTAGGGCGCTCCACAACCCCCGATGACTGTGGGTTGTGAGCCACATGCCGCTTCCCCTCAATCCCTAAAAGCTTCAAGGTGGCCTGCATTACTTGCCCCGTGAAATGACTCCCTTGGTCGGACTCCACGACCTGTGGCAGTCCCCACCGGGAGAACATTTCCTTTACCAGAATCCTTGCTGTCGCCAAAGCCATGGCTGCTCGGCAAGGGAAGGCTTCCACCCACTTGGAGAACATGTCCACCAGGACTAGGCAGTATTTGTTACCTGCCTGTGTGGTGGGTAGTGGTCCGATGTAATCGACCTGGAGGGACTGCCATGGTCCCTCTACCCTCCTTGTGTGTCCTATGGGGACTTTCCTATGCTGAGGATCGGGGTTGTTTGCTGCGCACACCAGGCAGTCCGCGCAAAAGTCGCGGACATCCTCCCTGACTTGCGGCCACCACCCTGCCTGTTCTACCCTCTGCCAGGTAGTTTCCGGCCCTGGGTGTCCCGCTCCTGGGCCCCCGTGGACCAACTGGAGGAATTCCCTCTGGTACCGCTTGGGAACTATCCACCGATTCCCTTTAAATAGCATCCCCTCTTTAACGGTAATGTCCGCTGCTCCGAACGGACCCTCTACCTGTTCGCCCTTTTCCTTCTTCCCCAGGATAGCCTTAAGAACGGGATCCTGGGCTTGGACTTGTTTTAAGTCCGGGGCCAAAGTTACCCCTGGTGTTCCTCCCTTGTCCCGGATTGCTGCTACCGGGCCTACTTCATAGGGATCCCAGAACTCTCCTTCCCTGGCCCCCTGCTTGGCTAACTCGTCGGCCCTTTGGTTACCTTCCCCTCTGGGCTCTGTCTTACAGTGGGCCTTGACCTTATGTATATAGTGATCTCCCCGGGTGCCCGTGACCTCCAAAATCCTCCCTAGCAGCGGTGCTGTTGCTAGGGGCTTCCCATCCGTGGATTTAAAACCGCGCCGAGCCCAGATGGCCAGGTACTCGGTGCACGAATTACATGTAAACATGGAATCCGAGCAGATGGTGTAGGGGGTGGGGAACTCGTCGGGGTGGGTGACCACATACACCACCGCCGGCAGTTCGGCATGCTGAGCGCTCAGGGTGCTGGGGAGTTTAAGGGCCTTAGCTATCTTAGCCGTGGGGTCATAAATCCCGCACCCGGTGAAGCGCTCCTCCTTTGCTACTGAACTGGACCCGTCCACGTAAATGTCCCGGCCCGTCGGGTGTAACCCGGCCCGGAACCCGACATCCACGTTCCATACCCCTTCTACCATACACGTGTGGGCCGTACCTGGGTAAATCAAATTCGCTGCCAACTTGGGCTCGGTCAACCCCTGCACTCTCAGATTCATCTGCGAGAGCAATAAAGTCCAGCGAGCAATGCGAGCACTGCTCACTGTCCCGTCCTTTATTCTCCCGTCCAACAACATCTGAGTGGGGGTATGGTGGGTGAGTAGAACTATCAGGGATGATCCTGTAAAGAGCTGTGAACGCTTTACGGCCCAATGTGTGGCCAGGAGATGCCTCTCGCAGTTGGAATATCCCCGTTCTACCTCGGTAAGAACCCTAGATGAGTAGACCACGGGCCGTAGCTTGCCGTGTCGCTCCTGGAGCAACACCGCGCTCAATCTATCCCCGCTGGCTGCTACATCTAAAAATAATTCCTCCCCATCGTTGATGGCCCCCAGTGCGGGAGCTGTCTGCAAATCCTCCTTGAGGCATGTGAACGCTTCCTGGCAGTTCTGGTCCCACTCCCACCCGACTCCCTTGCGGAGGAGCCGAAGCAGAGGGGCTGCCGTGGCTGCGTAACCCTCAATAAAATCCCTGCAGTACCCTGTGAGTCCCAGGAAGAATCTTACCCCTGTTACGTCCTTGGGGACTGGTAACTCCTGTACTGCCTTTCTTTTCGCTTCATCTATGTCCCTTTCCCCTGCCCTTACCGTCAGCCCGAGGTATTTGACTTCCTCGCGGCCGATCTGGGCTTTTTTCGGGTTTACTTTAAACCCGGCCTCCCTCAGCAGCTCCAGCAGCTTGGCCAGCAGTGGCCCATGCTCCTCCCCCTCGGCGGAGAACAAAAGCAAGTCGTCCACATACTGTACTAGCTGCGGAGGTCGGCTAAAACCCTTTAAGGCATCCTCCATACACTGGTGGAATATGGAAGGGCTGTTATGAAAACCCTGAGGAAGGCATGTCCAGGTGTACTGTTGCCCTTTAAAAGTAAAGACAAACTTGTATTGGTCTTCCCTTTTTAGAGGAAACGACCAAAACCCATTGGAGATATCCAGCACCGTAAAAGTGGTTGCGGTCGTTGGAATGCTCCCTATCAGATCGGCAACAGCCGCGACTGTGGGCGCGCAGGCTGGGATGTTTTTATTGAGCACCCGATAGTCTACGGTGGCCCTCCACGACTGGTCGGGTTTCCTAACCGGCCAGAGTGGTGAGTTCACGTGGGTGGCTATCGACCTCAACACCTCCTGTTCTACCAGGGATCCCAGTGCCGTTTCCAAGTCGGCTTCTGCCTCTCTGGGGAAATTATACTGCTTTTGTGGCCGTGACATGGGGTCCCCGTGTACTCGGACTTCTACCCCCGTCACCCGGCCACAGTCGTGCTTGTGCGTGGCGAATGATGCGAGATTGTCTCTCACGTTCGTCTGATACTTGGCTGGGGTATTTCTGACCAATTACTCCAGGTCGTAACTCCCCTTAGGCTTCATCATGCACACGCTTCCCCTTCCTTCCCCGTCCTTAGGGATTACTATAACTTCTCCCTCCTTATCGGAACTCACCGCTCCCCAAAGGCAGTGATTCCTCAAATCCACTATTATATGATGGGCTAACATAAAGTCGGCCCCTAGGACTCCTGACCCTGGCTGTTCCCACTTTATTAGGACACATTTCCACTTGCTGTGGAGGGATCCTAAATCTATGGCCAAAGGTTTGGACATTGCCCCCGCCTGCTCATTCCCTGTGAACCCCACGAGACTGAATGGGATCCTACTAGACCAGGGTGAGTTGGTCAGGTCCCTTGAATGGATCACCGTGCTCGAGGCCCCGGTGTCCACCAAGTATTTCCCGTGTACCGTCTCCACCCCCATCTTCACACAAGGTCTGCCCCACTCATCGTACGTGAGCGGACACAGGTACTCAGGCTGGGCGCGCTCTAGTCAGGGTGTTGGGCATACGGGAGCGGTCGGGATCACACTGCTCGCGGCAGCGTCTACCCCCCCCTTTCTCCTGCACAAAAACCGTCCGAAGGGCAGCCACCAGAACGTCAAACAGTTCCCCGGTCGCCCCCTTCGCCTCGACAGTCTGTGCCTTTTGCACGGGAGGATCCCCTCGGCCATGCCCCTTTTTCTGGGTCGGGCACTCTCGCCTCCAGTGTCCCGTCATCCCACACCCGAAACATGTCCTTGCCTTTTCTGCACTAACCCCTTCCTGACGCCATTCCTTCTTGCTACCCTCACTGGCCTTTATCTCATGTACCTTGCCTTTATTGGGTTTGACCTCCTCCTCTGAACCGGTTTTAAAGGCCAGGTTCATCTTACGAAGCACGTCGGCCTCTGTATTCGCGAGGTCCTCGGAGTCAAACCAGGCTTCTGCTTTTGCTCTTATTCGTGGCAAACTGTTTGCCACGAGGGTCCTGAGCCAGTGATTCCTGGGGCCCCCTTGTAGCTGTAACCTGTCCAGTATCCCACCCGTGGCCTTTCCGTATACCGGCCATAGCCTGTCTGCGAATGCCTGTGGTGCTTCACCAGCCAGCTGCAGCGTTCTCTCCACTCGGGAGAACGGACTACCCTGGGTATGTCCCATGGCTCTCAGGATTTCCTCCTTTAAACCTGCCGTGGTTCCCTGCCCCAGCTTGGTGGCTGCGGACAGGGCCTGGTACAATTTTCCATCCAGGGAAAATAGTAACAGCCTGTGAGTCTCGCCCTCACTACACCCATTGATCCCCCCAATTTGCTCCACTTCCATGAAGTGAACAGAGAGGTCCCCTTTCTTAATTTGGGCATGCTTGCTATCATAGCCTGCAGTTGTGGGGTGGTAAACGGGACCACGTAATCGCTCTGCAGCGGGCCCTGAGCACCGTTTTGTGCGGGCGGACCGTACTTCTGCTACCGCAGAGGACACATCGGTCCCGGTGGCGCTTCCGGCGCCGGTCGGGCTTCCTTATCCCAGACCCAATCCTCAGATCCCTGTCTTTCCTCTTCCCAGTGCACCCGAGCTTCCCCCGGGGTTGTTAAGCAAACCATCCCTCTGGCTTTGGACAGGGCTTGGGTCAGACTTTTTATCCTTTCCTCGCAGGGCCCATGGTTTAAATCCTCGTACCCCCTACTCCTGGCTACCCTGTAGGCTGCCTTTATGTCTCTAAGCTGCCCCTCTAGCCCTTCAACTTTACCCATTAAGCGGGCGTTCTCCTCCCTTACAGCCTGCTCATTGAGCATGGCCTCAGTGACCTGGCACTGCATATACACCCCGGTGTTACGGGAGGTTTCCTCCTGTGTGCGTTTCTCCTGTCTTTCCTCGCGCAGCTCCTCCATTAATCTATTACCCACTATCTCCCTTGCGTCTGACTTTTCTTCTGATTCCCTGAGCTCGGCCTGCAGCTTTCCAACCTGCTCCCTGAGCAGTTGAACCTGTTTCTGCAGGCACAGGAACCAAATCGCTTTTTCCTTAGACTTTTTATGCTCCTTGCTCCCTGTCCATTCCGCAGCCCTATCCTGAGGACTGTCAGAACGCAACATCTCCAGCACCCACTGCTGAGACACATTAACTTTACCAAACACATAGGAGGAAATTCTGTCCCGCATTGCAGATCTCTTGCCCTCTAAACTTTCCATGATCCTGTTCACACAACCTATCGTCCTGCCGTGGTCGCCAATTCTGTAGGTGGCTTGCCTTGGTGGTTCGAATCACCTCTCCTACTTAGTTCTAGGTGACAGGAATTACGGTGAACAGGATTGGAACACAGACAAGCTTTTCGGACTCAACCGTACGGTGTTTAATAAGGTTAAAACACACACCCGCCTCCAGTACGTAAAATTCCTGGTGGCGTAAAACAAACAGTATAACAATACAACTGGGCCCGTCAAACAGGCCCCTGTCTCGTATTAAGGTGCCTAAAATCACACTGTGTTGCTATACAGAGTATAACATGGACTTGTCCCACAAACCCCGGAACATACACTATATAATACACACAGAACCTCCCCACTAAACCCCTCTGGATTGGTTGGGACACACAACACCCCCTCACACAGTACCGGTGGTCTTAAGGATGTGTGGGCTTGGACAATGCTCACCCCGATTGTCCGTTTTCTTGCTCGCTGCTTTCCTGTGTAGAGTGTGTCTCCTGGTTCCGTATCGCCAATGCAGTATCCAAGTCCCAGTTTCGAGGTTCATTCCTGTAGTCGAAGAGCAAGGCGAGGCTCTTGTCGCTCGTGGTGGTTTCTTCTCTCTGTCTCGGACGGAGTGCTCGGTTCTTGGTTCAGAGATGAGGGCACGCAAAGGCGAGAGCAAGCGAGAGAGAGTGAGAATGGCCAAAGCTGCCTTCTCTTATACCCTAAAAGTTTATTAAGGTCTGTGTCTTTTTAATCACCCTTCTTTGTCTAGTTTCCCACCTTTCGGGGCTATCCCATCTAGGTGCTGGTTTTAATGGCAGATGATGGGCCGCAATTCTCATCCGATCCTGGGTTAAGTGGTTTCCCATTAATTTACAATGGCCCTCCATCTTCTGCCCGTTACCGTATGAGTCACCTACCCGGGCCCATTATTTCCCAGAGAACTCTGTCTGCTCAGACATTCTCCCGTAATCAGTTTGTCGGCCTGGCTGGAATCTCCTGTCCATCAGGAACACCTGGGCCCCTCCCATCTTCCCCAAACAGGCTGCTGGTCAATCAGCAGTAACAATCATACAAAATGTCCGATACAAAAAAAATCCTTGGGGCCTGCGCTGATGCTTACAGCACCACCCTCCATCTCTCCGCAGCAAAGACCAAGGCCTCCAATGCTTGGTCCAAACATTTGCGGGCTCTCTCCCTGGGACGTGGATCTGCGATCATGACACCTGGTTGAGTCGTCTGGCTCCTTGGGCTTGGCCTGCTCCTGCTTGCTGACACAGCTTCACAGCCAGCAATGCTGAGAATGAGGTTCTGCAGCCTGTGGCAATCATGACTTCTGATTAGACTGCACCTGATATTGGTTAGCGCTTTGCGTGTAACGCCACTGAACTAGGCCATTACCACTCCAATCCTTTCTTTGTGCAATGAGACTGAATTTTGCATGCAGCATGATTCATTAGCGCCTGACGCTAAATCTCAAATTTTTCTAAAGTTACTGCCCATTCCTGGGCTATAATGAATTTCTCCCCCACTGAGTCTCCTGTGAACCAAATTCTGTGTCCTTATTTGTGCCATAAATGTGTAAGTTGAGCCCTGGTTTAACAATTGTGATATATTTCTCACTGGGAAATCCTTGGGATGCTCACCATATTCTCTCATCACTTTCAAAGACCAGACCAATGCATATAGGCGAAGACTGCTCGGTCAAATATATGTACAGTTGATAAAATACGTAGCAGCACAAGACACAGCAAGATAATAAAGTTCAATAATCAGACTTGCACAATATATAAAGGGGTAAAAATTCAGTTGGTTGCGCCTCCCGTTAGCGCCTTAAATGGGCGCTAATGGGGCGTTAAGGCGCTAACGCCCGGGCGCAGCGCTGTTTGCGCCGCTCGAGAACTTAACTTGAGATTGTGCGGCGGCGCTAAAACTTACCGCTGCGACCACCTGCGCGCGCAGATTGTGACGTCATTCCGTGGTGCAACGCCCTTGGGGCGCCCCGGAGCGGAAATTGAGTGGCGCCCCCTGCCTTACTGCCTGGCGCTTCCAACGACCGGAAGACTGGAACGTTATCAATCGGTGTGGGGCTGGGGGGGGCGCTATTTAAAGGGGGCCTCTTCCTGTCTTTTTCTGTGGTCGACATTTATGCACCACTCGTTCTGAGAGAGAGAGAGAGATTCGGAGAGAGAGAGAGAGAGACTTCTACATTGACTCAACGCTTTGTGAGGTAGTTTTGCCTAGTTCATCCTAACTTTGCTGCTACTTTCGTTGCTGTACCTCATTACTTTTCTGGCAAAGAGAAGATGGGGGCTGCAATGATTGGGGGCGTCGTCCTGCTCCAGCTCAATCGGAGGAGAGTGAGACGCAGACAGAGAGTGGCAATGATGGCCAGACGGAGGAGGCCCATCAGGCGCATGTACAGGAGAGCTTACCCTCCCAGGGTATATCGTGAACAGCTCTCCTACATCCACATGTCCGAGGAGCTGTGTTTGCGAAGGCTGCGATTCAGCAAGGAGGTGGTCACTGAGCTCTGCCACCTGCTGCAGCCAGATCTGCAGCCTCAGCTGAGGTCCAGGACGTCTCTGTCGGTGGCAGTGAAGGTCACAGTGGCTTTGAACTTCTACGCCACTGGCTCATTCCAAGCTGCTGTTGGGGACCTCGCCAATATCTCCCAGTTTGCGGTGCATCGCTGCATCCGGCAGGTCACCAATGCCCTCTTCACAAGGAGACGAGACTTCATCTCCTTCCCTATGACCCCAGACAAGCAGCATGACCGTGCTATGGGCTTTGCGAGGGTAGCGGGCTTCCCCATGGTGCAGGGCGCCATTGACTGCACGCATGTGGCTTTGCGTGCTCCGCGAGAGAATGCAGAGGAGTTCCGGAACAGAAAGGGGTTCCATTCCTTGAATGTGCAGTTGGTCTGTGACCACAGACAGGTGATTCTCGCTGTCAATGCCTACTATCCGGGCAGCTGCCACGATGCTTTCATCCTGCGCCAGAGTACTGTGGCAGAAATTTTCGAGGCACCGCATCAGCCAGTTGGTTGGCTTCTGGGGGACAAGGGGTACGCATTGAGCACCTGGCTGATGACACCGCTCCGTGCGCCAAACACCCCTGCTGAGCTGCGGTACCAGGAAAGCCAACAAGCAACCAGGAACATTATTGAGCGCACAATCGGCGTGCTCAAACAACGATTCCGCTGTCTGGACCATTCCGGAGGAGCCCTGCAGTACTCGCCTGAGCAAGTTTCCAAATTCGTAGTGGTGTGCTGCATGTTGCACAACATGGCAATCCTCAGGACGCAGCCAATGCCACCAGGCCTTGCAGCACCACAAGAGGAGGAGGAGGAAGAGGAGGAACAGGCCGAGGACGATGATCAGCAGCAGCACCAAGGCAGGAGGGCGGCCCACAATGGTCAAACTGCAAGGGCCGTCCGTCAACGACTAATAGCAAGCCGCTTCTAGGGCCCCTGCCAGTGCTACAAACACGAATCAACCCAGCACGCAACCCCTAAGCCGGCCAAGGCACCAATAATTCCAACCACCAGCCATGTATATTTTGAATACAGAAACTTATTTATTGTACAAACTCTGTGTGTGTCAATTCCTCATGACAAACTCATAGAAATAAACACAAAAAAACAGTCAATAACATAACTGGTTCTCACAACCTGGAGATAATGTCCAAAACACTCAACAAAAGTTGGGCCATGAACCTCGGCCTTTAATAAAAAAATGACCAGCATTTTGGCACACCTCCTACTTTTTGCCCTTCGAGGGTGATCTCCTTCCCTTGCGCACTTCCCCCCTTCTAACCCTACTGCTCCTCCGTAATGGGACCTCAGTGGCTGCAGCAAGGCTGGTGGAAGGCTGCTGCTTGTCAGACCCTGACACTGCAGATGCCCCTGAAGGACGGCCTCGACCACTTCTGGGCCTGGAGGGCCCGGCTGCAGACTGCACCAACTCTGCATGGGCGGCAGCAGTCTGTCCTACAGGCGGTGGCAAGTGCAGTGGAGAAGTGACAGTGTTGGCAGCAGGAATGCTGTCATCGTGAGAGAGGACAGCAACTCCCTGCTCGCCCGACACACTGGCACTCCCACGGGGCAGCACTTCAGCATCCGGAGCAATTTGCCGGAGAACAGATTGCTGGCCTGCTGCGGCGCGGTGACAGCCCCGGGGACATGTGCACGAACCATCGAGGATGGCAGCAGTCAGTGCTCGCGTGGCCTCAATCTGAGTCTGCATGAGAGCAGTCTCAGATGGGTTCCTGGCAGCCAATGACTGAATTGCAGCAGTAAGCTTTAGTGTGGCATCCGCCTGTGCTACAGCGAAGTGCTCCACACTCCTTGCCAGTGCCTCAATGCATTCGGGCACCCTTCCCACTGCACCCATGAGCTCAGTGTGCATGACCACCGCCTGGCTGTTCATTTCTGCAATCAGCCGCTCCTCCTCTGCGTCCATTGCATTAGGAGTGTCTGGCATACTCTCCCTCTGGGGAGAAGGCTCCCGTTCTTCCCTCCCCCCCCCATGGCGTTGCTGCAGCCCGCTGGGTCCTGGAACTTCACCATCATCAGCCCCTTCCCCCCTGCTCCCCCGTTCTTCCCTCCCCCCCCCATGGCGTTGCTGCAGCCCGCTGGGTCCTGGAACTTCACCATCATCAGCCCCTTCCCCCCTGCTCCCCCGTTCTTCCCTCCCCCCCCCAATGGCGTTGCTGCAGCCCGCTGGGTCCTGGAACTTCACCCTCATCAGACCCTTCCCCCCTGCTCCCCTCCGGGGAAGGCGTGTTCCCAGTGTGGCCATGGGCTTCCTCGGGAGAGGGTGGCACTGATGCTCCGGCTTCCTCTTCCTCCTCAGCTGCAGCATCACTCCCAGTGGCAGCTTCAGGGACCATCTCCTCAGCTGGTGAATCACCATCTGAAAGCAGGGAGGTACAAGAGTGGCTTTAGTGTGAGGACAGGGTGGCAGTAAGGGAGGAATAAGTGCAGTGAGTTAGCAAGTTGGATTGAAAGTGTCAAAGGCTGGTATTGTGAGGGACAAGTGGAAGGACAGAGGACAAAAAGGTGATGACCTTACCATTGCTGTCCACAACGGGGTCGGCGTCTCCAGTGGCGACGGGACCGATCACCCGGCTTGCCACAATCCTGTGGACGCGCTCCTCCAGATCGCTGAGGGGTTGCAGCTGAAGCCGCCCTCCACCCGTCCGTTGCTGCTGTCTCCGATTATGAGCCAGCTTAGCCTGCAAGAAAAAGGACAGCATCTGAGTCAATATACAGCCATGGTCTTGCCTGATGTGCCTCCCATAGGTGAATAGCCCTTACTGTATGCAGCCATGGTCTTGCCTGATGTGCCTCCCATAGGTGAATAGCCCTTACTGTATGCAGCCATGGTCTTGCCTGATGTGCCTCCCATAGGTGAATAGCCCTTACTGTATGCAGCCATGGTCTTGCCTGATGTGCCTCCCATAGGTGAATAGCCCTTACTGTATGCAGCCATGGTCTTGCCTGATGTGCCTCCCATAGGTGAATAGCCCTTACTGTATGCAAAGTGTGGAATGTGTGTGTGTGTTTGATGAAAGGGCCATAGGTGTTGCATGAGTGTTGTGCATTGGGGTTTTAAGACCCTCTGGCCATAGAGTGAGGTTGAGATGGAGGGATGGAGAGGTATTGAGAAAAAGCCACTCACCCTGACGACCCGAGTGAGGTCGTTGAACTTTTTGCGGCACTGGACATGGGTCCTGGGCACCATGCTCCTGGAGGAGACGCTCTGAGCCACCTCCCTCCACACTCTTCTGAACTCGCGTGGCAAAGGCCTCCTGCCACTCTCCGGGAACAGCATGCATCGTCTGCGCTCCACTGCGTCAACCAGAGCATCCAAGGCCCGCTCGGTGAAGCGATGAGCGCGTTCTCTCACCCTCTCCATGCTTGGCAGCAAAATGGATTACAGGTCTCTCCAGGCTGAGATTCAAGGCTGCAATGAGCAGGGTGTGGCTGGGGAGCAAGTGGTCCCCCCCGCTTTAAGAAGTGTCCGGCGCCAGTGTGTCTGTGTTCCCTCGCTAACTGGCAGCAGCTGCGCTGCGCTCGTGCGCTGAGTTAGCGCCTCACTCCTAGGCCTTTGCGCCTTAAGAGAGGTGTGCAGCGCCTGCTTTAGCGCTCCACTCACCTCCCGGGGCGGTAAAAGTGAAGTTTCCTGTCAGTGCCGATAATTAGCACCAGGCGCTAATATTTGCGCGCGGACGATATTTGCGCCCCAAATGGGGCGCGACCTAATTTCTACCCCAAACTGTTTTAAACTAAGAATAGAATTTTGAAAACCCTTATTGTGCCTTTCAGCAACTCCTGAATAACTGTACAAAAAGAAAATACTGCAAATGCTGGAAATCTGAAATAAAAACAGAAAATGCTGGAGATACTCAGCAGGTCAGGCAGCATCTGTGAAGAGAGAAACAGAGTTAACGTTTCAGGTCGGTGACCTTTCATCAGAACTGGAAAAAAGCAGGAAATGGAACAGATTTTTAAGCAAGTGTAGGGGCTGGGAAAGGGGGGAGGGGATGAAAGAACAAAAGGGAAGGTCTGTGATAGGATAGAAGGCAGGAGAGGTTAAGAGACAATAAGAGATATTCAAGGCAAAAGGAGATGGTAATGGGACAGGTTAAGAAACAAAGGATGGCTCTAGATGAAGTGTAAATTGCGCTGGTAGAATGAAAAACAGCTGCCATGTGGGAGAAGAAGAAAAAAGACAGACAAAGAGTGTGGATAAAAAATATATATATATGATAGGGGCCGAGGTTTTGATCTGAAATTGTTGAACTCTATGTTGAGTCCAAAAGGCTGTAAAGTGCCTAATCGAAAGATGAGGTGCTGTTCCTCGAGCTTACGCTGAGCTTCAGTGGAACAATGCAAGAGGCCGAGGACGGTGAGGTCTGAGTGGGAGTGGAGCGGTGAATTAAAGTGACAGGCGACCGGAAGCTCAGTGTCCCCCTTACGGACTGAACGGAGGTGTTCCGCAAAGCGGTCACCCAATCTGCGTTTGGTCTCCCCAATGTAGAGGAGACCACATCGTGAGCAGCGAATACAGTATACTAAATTGCAAGAAGTACAAGTAAATCGCTGTTTCACCTGGAAGGGGTGTTTGGGGCCCTGGACAGTGGGAAGGGGGGAGGTATAAGGGCAGGTGTTGCATCTCCTGCGCTTGCACGGGAAGGTGCCGGGCGAGGGGGAAGGGGTGTTGGGGGTGATAGAGGAGTGGACTAGGGTGTCGCGGAGGGAGCGGTCCCTACGGAATGCTGAAAGGGGAGGTGAGGGGAAGATGCGTTTGGTCGTGGGATCACGCTGGAGGTGGCGGAAATGGCAGAGGATGATCCGTTGAATGTGGAGGCTGGTGGGGTGAAAGGTGAGGACAAGGGGAACTCTGTCGTGGTTCCGGGAGGGAGGGGCAGGGGTAAGGGCAGAAATGCGGGAGATAGAATGGACACAGTCAAGGGCCGTGTCAACCACTGTAGAGGGGAATCCTCGGTTGAGGAAAAAGGAAGACATGTCAGAAGCACTGGTATGGAAGGTGGCATCGTCAGAGCAGATGCAGTGGAGACGGAGAAACTGGGAGAATGGAATAGAGGCCTTACAGGAGGCGGGGTGGGAGGAAGTGTAGTCCAGGTAGCTGTGGGAGTCAGTGGGCTTGTAGTGAATGTTTGTCAATAACTTATCCCCAGAGATGGAGACGGAGAAGTCGAGGAAGGGAAGGGAAGAGTCGGAGATGGACCATGTGAAGGTGAGGGAAGGGTGGAAATTGGAAGTAAAGTGAATGAAATTATCTAGTTCAGGGCAAGAGCAGGAAACGGCACCAATACAGTCATCAATATACCGGAAAAAGAGGTGAGGGAGGGGACCTGAGTAGGACTGGAACAAAGAGTGTTCCACATATCCCACAAAAAGGCAGGCATAGCTAGGACCCATGCGGGTTCCCATAGCAACACCTTTGATTTGGAGGAAGTGAGTGGAGTCAAAGGAGAAGTTGTTCAATGTGAGAACAAGTTCAGCCAGGCGGAGGAGGGTGGTGGTGGATGGGGACTGGTTGGGCCTCTGTTCAAGGAAGAAGCGGAGCGCCCTCAGACCATCCTGGTGGGGGATGGAGGCGTAGAGGGATTGTACGTCCATGGTGAAAAGGAGGCGGTTGGGGCCAGGAAACTGGAAACTGTTAAAGTGGCGGAGGGCGTCGGAAGAGTCGCGGATGTAGGTGGGAAGAGACTGGACAAGGGGAGAAAAAATAGAGTCGAGATAGGAGGAGATAAGTTCCATGGGGCAAGAACAGGCTGAAACGATGGGTCTACCAGGGCAGTCCTGTTTGTGGATCTTGGGAAGGAGGTAGAAGCGGACTGTGCGGGGTTGGGGAACTATGAGGTTGGCGGCCGTGGGGGGAAGATCTCCAGAGGAGATGAGGTCAGTGACAGTGAATAACTGTGTCTCTGGCAAGTTATGTTGGAGACGCTTTCTCGTGGACCTATTAAAAATAGGGGCACAATGCAGTAGAGAACTGAAGACTGTAGGTTTTAAAAGTATCTTTTCCTTTGATGAAAAAGGAGCCTATTTGAAAACTGCCTTTAAAGAAAACATTTGAAACAGTAGACCACAGTCCAAGAAACAAGTATCCTCTCAGCAATTAATGCAAATTCCCAGCATAATAGTTTTGTATTCTTGAGAGAATAGAGATGTCTTTGAACAACATGGATTGTGATATTAAATGCACTCTCTTACTTTTGATTATCATCAGGGAGAAATTTCAGTATTACATAGAGTCTACAGCACAGAAACAGGCCACACGAGCCTCCTCTTTTCCCTCTTCATCTAATTCTATCAGCATATACTTCTATTCCTTTCTCCCTCATGTGCTTATCTAGCTTCTCCTTAAATGCATCTGTGCTATTTGCCTCAACTACTCCCTGTGGTAGCGAGTTCCACATTCTTACCACTGTTTGGGTAAAGAAGTTCCTTCTGAATTCCCTATGGATTTATTAATAACTATCTGGGAGGATTCAGGAAAGAGTAAATTTAAAAGCAGCAAGGGAAATGTCAAGGCTCTAGAGCAGAATAGAGTTTTGGGTAAAAATAAGCAGAGTGGGTCAGGAAGGGACAGAGAGAGTGACAAAGGTAATAGCGCATCAGTGACTCAGGTGACATCAGGGAAAAAAAGAAAAAAGTCAAAGCTAAAGGCACTATATCTGAATGCGTGAAGCATTCGCAACAAAATAGATGAATTAATAGTGCAGATAGAAATGAATAGGTTTGATCGAACAGCCATTACGGAGACGTGGTTGCAAACTGGCCACGGTTGGGAACTAAATATTCAAGGACACTTAATTTTTAGAAGAGATAGGCAAAATGGAAAAGGAGGAGCGGTAGCCCTGATAATAAAGGATGGGATAAAAACAGTAGAGAGAAAGGATCTTAGCTCCGAAAATCAAGAAGTAGAATCAGTTTGGGTGAAGCTAAGAAACAGTAAGGGGCAGAAAACATTGGTGGGAGTTGTTTATAGGCCCCCAAATAGTAGTTGTAATGTAGGGCAGAGTATAAATCAGGAAATTAGAGGCGCATGTAACAAGGGTAATACAGTAATCATGGGGGACTTTAATCTACATATAGACTGGGCAAACCAAATTTGCAGTAATAGTGTGGAGGACGAATTCATGGAATGTATACAAGATAATTTTCTAGATCAGTATGTTGAGGAACCAACTAGGGAACAGGCTATTTTAGATCTAGTATTGTGCAATGAGAAAGGATTAATTAATAACCTTGTAGTAAAGGGACCTTTAGGGAAGAGTGACTATAATATGATAGAATTTTATATTGAGTTTGAAAGTGATTTAGTTAAATCTGAAACTAGGGTCTTAAATCTAAACAAAGCAAACTACATAGGTATCAGGGGCGAGTTGGCTAAGGTAGATTGGGAAACTACATTAAAAGGTATGACGGTAGACAAGCAATGGCTAGCATTTAAAGAATTAATACATAATTTGCAACAAATATACATTCATTTAAGGCACAAAAACCCCCACAGGAAAAGTGGTCCAACCGTGGCTAACAAGAGAAGTTAAAGATAGCATTAGATCAAAGGAAGAGGCCTATAATGTTGCCAAAAAGAGTAGTAAGCCTGAGGATTGGGAGGATTTTAGAATTCAGCAAAGGAGGACCAAGAAATTGATAAAGAAAGGGAAAACAGAATATGAGAGTAAACTAGCGAGAGACATAAAAACAGACTGTAAAAGCTTCTATAGGTATGTAAAAAGGAAAAGATTAGCAAAAGTAAACGTGAGTCCCTTACAGGCTGAGACAGAGAAATTAGAATGGGAATAAGGAAATGGCAGAGAAATTAAACAAATATTTTGTGTCTGTCTTCACGGAAGAAGACGCAAAAACTTCCCGGAAATAGTGGAGAACCAAGGGTCTAGCGAGATTGAGGAACTGAAAGAAATGAGTATTAGTAAAAAAATAGTGCTGGGGAAATGAATGGGACTGAAAGCCGATAAATCCCCGAGCCCTGATGGCCTACATCCTAGAGTTTTAAAAGAGGTGGCTATAGAGATAGTGGATGCATTGGTTGTCCTCTTCCATAAATTCCATAGATTCTAGAACAGTTCCTGCGGATTGGAAGGTAGCAAATGTAACCCCACTATTTGGAGGGAGAGAGAAAACAGGGAACTACAGACCAGTTAGCCTGACATCAGTAGTAGGGAAAATGCTAGAATCTATTATTAAGGAGGTGGTAACAGGGCACTTAGAAAATAATAATAGGATTGGGCAGAGTCAACATGGATTTATGAAAGGGAAATCGTGTTTGACAAATCTGTTAGAGTTTTTTGAGGTTGCAACTATCAGAATAGATAAGGGGGAACCAGTGGATGTGGTGTATTTGGATTTTCAGAAGGCATTCGATAAGGTGCCACACAAGAGGTTATTAAAAAAAATTAGGGCTCATGGGATTGGGAGTAATATACTAGCATGGATTGAGGATTGGTTAACGGACAGAAAACAGAGAGTAGAAATAAACGTGTCATTTTCGAATTGGCAGGCTGTAACTAGTGGGGTACCGCAAGGATCAGTGCTTGGACCTCAGCTATTCACAATCTAATCAATGATTTGGATGAGGGGACCAAATGTAATATAACCAAGTTTGCTGATGATACAAAGCTGGGTGGGAATGTAAGTTGTGAGGAGGATGCAAGGAGGCTTCAAGGGGATATAAACAGACTAAGTGAGTGGGCAAGAACATGGCAAATGGAATATAATGTAGAGAAATGTGAAGTTATCCACTTTGGTAGGAAAAATAGAAAAGCAGAGTATTTTTCAAATGGTGAAAGATTGGGAAATGTTGGTGTTCAGAGGGACCTGGGTGTCCTTGTACACGAATCACTGAAAGTTAACATGCAGGTACAGCAAGCAATTAGGAAAGCAAATGGTATGTTGGCCTTTATTACAAGAGGATTTGAGTACAAGAGTAAAGGCGTCTTACTGCAATTATATAGGGCCCTGGTGAGACCTCACCTGGAGTATTGTGTACAGTTTTGGTCTCCTTACCTAAGAAACAATATACTTGCCATAGAGGGAGTGCAACGAAGGTTCGTCAGACTGATTCCTGGGATGGGGGGATAGTCCTATGAGGAGAGATTGAGTAGACTAGGCCTATATTCTCTAGAGTTTAGAAGAATGAGAGGTGATCTCATTGAAACATACAAAATTTTTACAGGGTTTGACAGGGTAGATGCAGGGAGGATGTTTCCCCTGGCTGGGGGGTCTAGAACCAGGGGTCACAGTCTCAGAATAAGGGTTCGACCATTTAGGACTGAGATGAGGCGAAATTTCTTCACTCAGAGGGTGGTGAATCTTTGGAATTCTCTACCCCAGAGGGCTGTGGAGGCTCAGTCGTTGAGTATATTTAAAACAGAGATCAATAGATTTTTCGATATTAAGGGAATCGAGGGATATGGGGATAGTGCTGGTAAGTGGAGTTGAGGTAGAAGATCAGCCATGATCTTATTGAATGGCGGAGCAGGCTCGAGGGGCCGAATGGCCTCCTCCTGCTCCTACTTCTTATGTTCTTATCTTATATTTATGATCTCTAATTTTGGACACTCCCACAAGTGGAAACATTTCCTCTACGTCTACCCTATCAAACCCTTTCATTATCAGGACACCCCTCAGCCTTTTCTTTTTTAGAGCAAAGAGCCCCAGCCTGTTCAGCCTTTGCTGATAGTTATATCCTTTCAGTTCTGGTATTATCCTTGTGAATCTTTTTTTTTGCCCCTTCTCCAATGCCTATATCCTTTTTTATAAAATGGAGACCAGACCTGTGCACAGTACTCCCAAGTGTGGTCTAACCAAGGTTCTATACAAGTTTAAAATAACTTCTCTGCTTTTCAATTCTATCCCTCTAGAAATGAACCCCAGTGCTTGGTTTGCTTTTTTTGGCCTTATTAAGCTGTGTCGCTACTTTTAGTGAACTGTGTATCTGTACCCCTTGATCCCTTTGCTCCTCTACCCCATTTAGACTCTTATCAGCCAAGCAGGGTGTGGCCTCCTTATTCTTCCTATCAAAATGCACCTCCTCACACTTATCTATATTGAAATCAATTTGCCAATTACACGCCAATTCTGCAAGTTTATTAATGGCTTCCTGCATTTTGTCATATTCTTCCTTTGTATAACTACACCTCCCAATTTGGTGTCTGCAATTTTGAAATTGTAGTTCCAATTCCAGAATCCAAATCATTAATGTAAATTGTGAACAACAGTGATCCCAGCACCAGATCCCTGTGGAACACCACTTCCCACCTTTTGCCAGTCTGAGTAGCTACCCTTAACTTCTACTCTTTGTTTTCTGTTTTGTAGCCAGCTTGCTATCCATTCTGCTACCTGTCTCCTGACTCCACATGCTCTGACCTTAGTCATGAGTCTTTTATGATACCTTATCAAAGGCCTTTTGAAAATCCAAATATATTACATCTACTGCATTACCCTTGATTATTCTTTTAATTACTGCTACAAAGATTTCGATAAGATTGGTCAAGCATGATTTTCCCTTTTCAAATCTGTGTTGACTATTCTTTATTATATTTTCGATATCTAGATGTTTTTTTTATTACATCTTTGAGTAAAGATTCTATTATCTTTCCTATCACCTACCACCAGTTAAGCTAACTGGTCTATAGTTCCCTGGACTTGTTCTATCTCCTTTTTAAATATAGGAATAACATTAGCTGCCCGCCAGTCCTCGGGCACTATTCCCTTTGCCAATCAATTTTTATATATATGTAATAGTGACTCTGCTATGTCTTCCCTAACTTCTTTCTTCCTCCGCTTCCCTTTCAATATTTGGTGGTCTGTAGAATACCCCTATTAACGTGATTATCCTTATCCTTATTCTTATTCTTATTATCCTTATCCTTTGTCTCAATCCATATGGATTCTGTTTCAATCTTAATGTTAGTTATGTTCCTTTTTCTACTGCATTGTTATCTCTAATTAGTACATCTACCCCCCCTTCTTTCTTCCCTATCCTTTTTAAATACATTGGCCCAAAAATTCGGCCGAGAACGGGTGAGTACTCAGTGCGTACTCACCCGTATTCATTCCCGAAGTGCCGGTTTCCTGCATGCACTGCGCATGCGCGGGAAACCGGCACTTCCGGTATGGCGAAGGGGGCGGTTCCTAGGTGAACCGCGTGCGCACTAGAGGCTGCGCGCACGCAGCACACTTAGGTTTTTTTTCAGGTTTCAACGCGAGGGTAAGTATGGAAGATTCTACACAAGTAAAAAGGAGGTGTAAGACCCCTTTTGAACAAGGTAAGTAGTTAATTAAGTATAATTTTAAAATTTTTTTCAACAGGTTTATCTTTTTTAGAGACTTTAAAGAAAGGTAAGTTTATTTTTATAACTTTTAAAAAGTATTTAAATTTTTTCAAAAATTTAAATTTTTGTTTAAAGTGGTTAATTTATTTAACTATAGTTATTTTATTAATGTGATGGTTTTTTTTTAAATTTATTTGAGGTTTAGCTGTTCTTTTGGGGCCGATTTCAACTCATAGATTTGACAGGTCTCCTGTCAAATCTATGAATGAAAGATGGTCTGCTGCCATTGGCTCTCCATGGCCCACATGATCCCAGAGGTCGCATCGCACTAACTGCGCCCCTGGGACACGCACACACTGTGCGCCGGCACTAGGGAGAGGCCCAGGACCCGAAGTTCCTGCGGGGGCAAACAAGGACGGCAGACGCGGTATGTGATATCGCGTGCGATCCTTACCCCCGCGGCAAGCCTCCGAGTCAAATTTCTGGGCCATTATTATCCTGCAATATTTAACTTGCAGTCCTATTCTTTATTAAGCCACGTTTCAGTTATCCCTACTACATCTGGCTCCCCGCTATGAATTATTGCCTCCAATTTCCCCGTTTTGGTTTGGATGCTGTGCATATTGCTGTATAGGCAATTTAATTTGTTTTTATTAATTGTTCCACTCATTTTTAACAGTCATTTTATACTTATGTTCTATAACTGTATCTGTTCTCTGACCATTTAGGTTACCCTTATTCTTTCCCTTGATTTGACCTTTACTCTCATCTCCTATTTCTCTTATCTTCAGGCGTACGTTATTTTCACCAGATCCCCGTCTTACTAGTTTAAAGTCCTATCCACAGCCCCTATTTATCCTTTCTGTTGGACACTGGTCCCATTCTGGTTCAGGTGGAGCCCGTCCCAGTGGTACAGCTCCTTCCCGTCC
The DNA here is from genome assembly GCA_030390025.1 of Squalus acanthias. NCBI lineage: Eukaryota > Metazoa > Chordata > Chondrichthyes > Squaliformes > Squalidae > Squalus > Squalus acanthias. The sequence goes on from CM059429.1 coordinate 52,968,959, forward strand.
CAGTACTAGTGCCAGTGTCCCATCAAATCGAATCCCTCCTTTCCACACCAGTCTTTCAGCCATGCATTCACCCTCCTGATCTGTCTATCCCTATGCTAATTAACACGTGGCTCAGGTAGTAATCCCGAGATTACAAACTTTGTTTTTTCCCTTCTTTTGTGCGCATGATTCATTCATGCTGAGGTGTGCCAGCAGCAGCCCTTTCTAACTTTCCTGAGTGATACTCCCCTCCCTCCTCCATTTCTAGCATAGTCCCACTGAAGCCAATTGTAACACCCATCACCATCCTGTCTGAGTTCAACAGGCTCAACACAGAGCAAAAATTCAGCTTGGGAATTTCCTGATCTGTATGTTTTAATACCAGTGTATTTGGCACCTGTATGATCAAGGAGCTCGTAGAGACTTGTTTTAACCTCAATTTTAAAGGAGTGTGGTTGATTTCAGTATTTGGAAAACACACAGTGATGACGTAAACTGTTTTAAAACATGTCCGTGCATTACTAGTGTGTGATATCTCTGATAAAAATGATATGTGGCTTGTGCAGGATCTTACAATGATGATATTAGTGCCTTTGTTAAATTAAAGCAGGGCTGTAGTGTATATGCTGGGAGCATTCAGTATGAGGTAGGAAAATAAATACAGAAAAACTGCTTCTCCATTCCTTACTAATTAGCTGAGCTGTGGTGAGACTGATAAAATAACAATTACTACAGTGTGCATTTATAAAGTAATCCTCACATGAAGGAAATGCGGAGTAATTTTCACTTTCGGTGGGGACGAAAAATTGGCACTAGTGGATCTGTTATACACCCTGCCCGATTTCCTTTCCATTGAAAGGGATGTATAACAAGCGGCCAATCCGCTACTGACAGTTTCCTGCCCTGCCAAAAGTGAAAATTACCACCAGTCTCAAAGTGCTTGAAATGGTGTAAATTTTATTGGCGAAGATCAAACAGGAGGGTTTTCAGGAAGCTTTCGAAGGCCAAGAGAGAGGTAGCAGACTGAAGTGGTTTTGGAAGAGAACTCCCAAGGGCAGAAGGTGCAGTGACTGAAATATTGGTCTCTGATGGTGTTGTGGAAGAAGGGCAGAAGAAGATCACTGGAGTGATTCTATGGAGAGATTTGAAGACTGGAAGGCAGCAAATGTAACCCCGCTGTTCAGGAAAGGAGGGAGAGAGAAAACAGGGAACTATAGGCCAGTTAGCCTGACATCAGTAGGATGACATCAGTAGGGAAAATGCTAGAATCTCTTATTAGCGACGTGGTAACAGGGCACTTAAAAAATCACTATGATTGGGTAGAGTCAACACGGTTTTATGAAAGGAAATTTGATTTAGAAAAATCTATGGAGTTTTTTGAGGGTGTGACCAGCAAGGTAGATAAGGGGGAACCGGTGGATGTAGTATATTTGGATTTTAAGAGGGAATTTGATAAGGTGCCACACAAGAGGTTGTTACACAAGATTAGGACTCATGGAATTGGGGTAATATATTAGCATGGATTGAGGATTGGTTAATGGACAAAAAACAGAGAGTAGGAAAAAACGGGTCATTTTTGGGTGGCAGGGTGTAACTACTGGAGTGCTACAATGATTAGTGCTTGGGCCTCAGCTATTTACAATCTATATCAATGACTTAGAAAAAGAGACTGAGTGTAATGTATCCAAGTTTGCGGACGATACAAATCTAGGTGTGAAAGTAAGCTGTGAGGAGGACGCAAAGAGGCTGCAAAGGGATATAGACCGGTTAAGAGATTGGGCAAAAATGTGGCAGATGGAGTATAATATGGAGAAGTGTGAAATCATCCACTTTGGTAGTAAGAATGGAAAGCAGAATAGGTTTTAAAAGGTGAGAGACTAGTAAATGGTGGTATTCAAAAGAAGTTGGGGTGTCCTTCTACACGAATCACTGAAAGTTAACATGCAGGTACAGCAAGCAATTAAGAAAGCAAATGGTATGTTAGCCTTTATTGCAAGAGGGTTGGATTATAAGAGTACGGAGGTCTTGTTGCAATTTTCTAGGGCTTTGGTGAGACCACACCTGGAGTACCGTGTACAGTTTTGGTCTCTTTACCTAAGGGAGGATATACTTGCCTTGGAGGGATTGCAATGAAGGTTCATTAGATTGATCCCTGGGATGAGAGGGCTGTCTATGAGGAGAGACTGAGTAGAATGGGCCTATATTCTCTGGAGTTTGGAAGAATGACAGGTGATCTCATTGAAACGTATAAAATTCTTAGAGGGTTTGACAGGGTAGATCCTGAGAGGCTGCTTCCCCTGGCTAGAGTCTAGAACTAGTGGCCATAGTCTCAGGATAAGAGGTCAGCCAGTTAGGATTGAGATGAGAAATTTCTTCACTCAGAGGGTTGTGAATCTTTGGAATTCTCTACCTCAGAGGGCTGTGGATGCTCAGTTGTTGAGTATATTCAAGACAGATATCGATAGATTCTTAGGCACTAAGGGAATCAAGGGATATGGGGATAGGGCGGGAAAGTGGAGTTGATGTATAAGTTCAGCCATGATCTTATTGAATGGCGGAGCAGGCTCGAGGGGCCATATGGCCTTCTCCTGCTCCTATTTCTTACGTTCTTCTAAGTACATTATTTTGAAGTCAATTTGCTAGGCCACAGAAAGTTAATAGAGCTTGGCAAGCACAAGAGTGATGGGTGTTTGGAAACTTGTGCAGGCGGGGATCTGGGCAGAAGATTCTGGATTAGCTGACGTATGTGAAGGGTGGAGGCAGGCAAAGAGATCACTTTTTAGAAGTAAATCCTGATGGTGATAGTGGCATGGATAAGGGTTTCAGCAGTGATAAGGAAGTAAGCAAGCAATTTTTGAAAAGTAAAAAAAATGTGACTTTGGGGGCAGAACCCCATCTGTGATTTTTTTTAAAATAACCTCAAGCAGAATGTCAAATTAGTGCACTTAGTCTAAGTGGCTAACCAGGGAGGTTTATGTAGTTAAGGCAGAAGTATGTTGCAGCACCTCATCTCTTTTAGGTTCTTGCAATTCGCTCCACCTTTACAATACAAAGCATCATCTAATCTGTGCACAATGTGTGCTGGCCCTGGGCACCTGTCATGCTATTTGCATTCTTAGAGTTGGAATTAACTGGTTTCTGATGTTTGTTTTTTTGTTGCTGTTCTTTTTACTTGTCAAATTGTTGTTGCTTATGCGTGTTTTCAGTACCTGGCACACCAACTTGGTGATATCTAAGGCAATCAATCGGCTTTGGCCATCTCTGCTTGACAGATTAATGCCATCTACTGGGGCTTGACCTGTAGTAAAGTTGGGAGAATTTCCTCAAAGTGAGTTACGACACTGTTGCACATTTTTTTTTAAAGTGTTGCGTCCAGAGGTGTCCTGGGTCTGCTTATTTACATACGCATTGGAATAAGCATTGGCATAAAATTTGTCTAGTGTAGCTGAACCGGATGGAAACTCACATGCAGCCTTTTAAAAATACTTCAGCCTGCACACTTTAGCAGCTGACTGGAGGACAACCGCTTTGCTCTCTCAGAACTTCACTGCATGTTTATCATACTTTTCAAGAAGTATGACATTAGCAACAAGAAGGCAGTAGGGCATGGCACCGAGCCAGCGAAGAAGAGCACAGAACTCCACTGAAGAGCGCAGAACTTCACTCTGTCAGACTTCCAAGCTCTCCAGGAGGGGATTGAAGGCAGGAGTTACACACTCCGGGGTCTGGGTGCCACCAAGCCACCCAGAAATATCACTCTTGCTGCCTGGAGGGAGGTGGCACTGGCACTGACTGCCAACTCCCTCACACCCAGGACTGCAGAACAGTGCCACCAATAGTTCCACATCCTCAGTGGGACAGGCAAGGTAACACACTGCACACCTTTCTCCCTTGGGCAACAGCACACTCTTCACCTTCTTAAAGCAACACCTGCACAACTAATCCTTCACAATGCTCTCTGGTTAAGGGGGTCTCTAACCTGGGACTTTGCAATGTGGCTCCCCAGCTCCCCAGTACTCTAGGTGTGTGAGACCACACCTGGAGTATTGCGTACAGTTTTGGTCTCCTTATTTAAGGAGGGATATACTTGCATTGGAGGCAGTTCAGAGAAGGTTCACGAGGTTGATTCCTGAGATAGAAGGGTTGCCTTATGAAGAACTGTTGAGCAGGTTGGGCCTATACTCATTGGAGTTTAGAAGAATGAGAGGTGATCTTATTGAAACATATAAGATACTGAGGGGGCTCGACAAGGTAGATGCAGAGAAGATGTTTCCCCTCATGGGGGAATCTAGAACTAGGGGGCATAGTTTCAGAATAAGGGGTTGCCCATTTAAAACTGAGATGAGGAGGAATTTCTTCTCTCAGAGGGTCATAAATCTGTGGAATTCTCTGCCCCAGAGAGCTGTGGAGGCTGGGTCATTGAATATATTTAAGGTGGAGATAGACAGATTTTTGAACAATAAGGGAGTGATGGGTTATGGGGAGCGGGCAGGGAAATGGAGCTGAGCCCAAGATCAGATCAGCCATGATCTCATTAAATGGCGGAGCAGGCTTGAGAGGCCAAATGGCCTACTCCTGCTCCTATTTCTTATGTTCTTATGTTCTCACATGCACAACCCTAAAACCCCTTCCTCCACTTTGACTGTTTCATACCCCCACATCTCTTATTCAGTTGCTCCCATGCCACTTGGCATACATCCTCAAATGCTAGCTTTACCCTCTTCTTGTAGGACAAACTGGCACACAAAGCCGGCTGAAGGCAGGGCGCTGCTGGGGATTACTCAAAATTAGACACATAACCCCATTGAGGAGAAGGTCATGATCTTCATAGGGAGGCATGTGGCTCGTGCCGTGGAAGATGGGAAGTTTGGCGACATCTTGCTAGTGCCAGGTTACCAACTGAGCTCCTACATTGTTGCCCTGGCATCCCTGTGAAGCACCACATAGCCACAATCTCCCCCCTCTGTCTTAATTGGCTGTAAAGCACTTTGGGACGTCCGGTGTTCGTGAAAGGCATGATATAAATGCAAGTCTTTCTTTTTAATCCCAAGGAGGTGATGCTCACTAATTCTTAGCTTCAAACCTTCTCTCCTGTGGATCCACCATGGTAATGGGTGGCACAGAAGGAGGAAGATGATGGTGAAGATGATTGAGGAACAAACTACCCAGGAATCACAAGTGCATGATACTGCCATTTCTCAGGACAGCAGTATATGCCAGGCCTCTGGCCATACCTCTCGGTGCAACACCTAACTGCCCAGGAGCAAGCTGATGTGAGATGAGGGTTATCTCCATCCCAGAGTCTTCTGTACAGCATGAGGAACCAACCACCTGGTGTGATCCTGGTCCTCAGGTGGCACATGGAAGGAGCACTATATAGGTGATAGAAAAGTCACATGTAGGCACCCGGGGCAGCATTGTGATATGAAAGAGTAGGGTGATGATGCGCAGTTGTAATTATTGTATTAAAAAAGACTGTGCGCTGACATGATGCTTTGTTAGAGATTAGAGACCTATAGGAAAAGATCTAGTTATTTGGTACTAACTTAATCAGGTTACCACCTGTATTAGCATAGTAGTGTAGGGGCAAGAGGGATTGTCATGTTCTAGGATGGGTACTGAATTGATTGGTCCTTTATTTGAAGGTGGGGGAAGAAGGGAAGTTACTGGTGTCAAAGGCAGACTTTAAATAAAAAAGACTTTAGCGATGAGATGTGTTCTGATGCCGCTTGCAGCAGCCACTGAGGAGTCCTCTGAATGTGGTTATCCTAAAGCTCACCTCCATGTACTGCCTCCGAATCTGCTGGGGTCACATCCCCAGCTATGCCCAAGTTGTGCAAGGCACGGCGGGCTACAACTATGCAGGACACACAAGCTGTGGCATACTGCACAGCCTCTCCTGACCTGTCTAGGCAGTGAACTCCTCCTTTAAGACATCAATGGCTCGCTGGATGAATACTGTTGTAGGGATGAATGCATTGTGAAACCTTCCAGCCTCTCTCACGTTGTCATGTAGGATCCATTACATGTTACCACTCACAATCTATAAATTCAGGGAGTGGAAGCCCTTCCTAAGGTAGTTGAAGGTGTGGGGCATCCGGATGAAGCTGACAAAGCAATGTGGGTGCCATCTATTGCACCCTGGACCTTGGGGAAGCCAGCAACCCCATGAAACTGGGTGGCCATATCTTGCACTGCCTTGCTGTCATGTGATGACATACCATGTCTCTAGCTCATTCCTGGGCTCTCCTGTAAAGTCTATCACTAACTTGATAACTGCATACACATACTTCCCCATAGTTGGCTGAAATGATCTTGTCATAAAAGTTGCGTGCGGCCATCACCTTCATAGCCACAGAGAGAATAATGAGCACAGATAACCGTGGCTGCAGGTCCTCATGCACTAGGTGCCAGTGCTACCCTATTCCCTCTTTGCTGAGGCACTCGGAGTGGAGCTATAGTAGGGGGTGATGCACAGCCAAATATAGAGGAAAAAACAAGTCAGCCTGGAAGGCAGAGCAAATATATAACGGCACAAGGGAGTATGGCAAGGCTGGATGGCATTTATTTTAATGCAAGCAGTCTTGTGAGTAAGGCAGATGAATTGAAGGTGTTGATGAACACATGGGAGTATGATATTGTTGCTATCACAGAGACATGGTTGAGGGAGGGGCAGGACTGGCAGCTCAATATTCCGGGGTATAGAATCTTCAGGCAAGACAGAGGGGGGTGTAAAAGAGGAGGGGGTGTCGCAATATTAATCAAGGAGTCAATTACTGCTGTAAGGAGGGATGATATCTTAGCAAGTTCCTCTAATGAGGCCATATGGGTAGAACTTAAAAACAAAAAGGGGGCAAGCACTTTGCTGGGAGTGTACTATAGACCCCCAAACAGTCAGGGGGAGATAGAAGAACAGATATGTAGGCAAATCTCAGAGAAGTGTAGAAATAATAGGGTAATAATAGTAGGGGATTTCAACTTCCCCAATATTAACTGGAATAGTCAGAGTGTGAAAGGCTTAGAGGGTGCGGAATTCTTAAAGTGCATCCAGGAGAGCTTTTTGAGCCAGCATGTAGAAAGTCCTACAAGAGAGGGGGCAGTACTGGACCTAATTCTAGGGAATGTAGCCGGACAAGTCAGTAGGAGAGCATTTTGGTGACAGTGACCATAATTTGGTGAGATTTAAGGTAGTCATGGAAAAGGGCAAAGATGGACCGGAAATAAATTGGGGGAAGGCCGATTTTAATATGATAAGGCAGGATCTGGCCAAAGTGGACTGGGATCAGCTACTTGTAGGAAAATCCACATCAGAGCAGTGGGAGTCTTTCAGAAAGGAAATAGAGAGAGTACAACGCCAACATGTTCCTGTAAAGGTCAAGGGTGGGACCAACAAGCCCAGGGAACCCTGGATGTCAAGGGGTATACAAGAATGGATTAGGAAAAAAAGGGAGGCTTTTGGCAGATACAAAGGACGAAAAACAGTGGAAGCCCTAGCGGAGTATAGAAAGTGCAGGGGGGTACTTAAAAAAGAAATTAGGAAAGTGAAGAGGGGGCATGAAAAAACACTGGCGGGCAAAATAAAGGAAAATCCCAAGGTGTTTTATAAGTATATTAAGGGCAAAAGGATAACCAGGGAAAGAATAGGGCCCATTAGGGACCAAAGTGACAATCTGTGTGTAGAGCCGGAAGATGTAGGTGAGGTTTTAAATGAATATTTTGCATTTGTGTTCACTACGGAGAAGGACGATGTAGGCATAGAAATCAGGCAGGGGGATTGTGATATACTTGAACAAATTAGTATTGAGAGAGAGGAGGTACTAACGGTTTTAGTGGGCTTAAAAGCGGATAAATCCCCAGGCCCTGACGAGATGTATCCCAGGCTGTTGTGTGAGGCAAGGGAGGAGATTGCAGGGGCTCTGACACAAATTTTCAGAACCTCTCTGGCCACAGGGGAGGTGCTAGAGGACTGGAGGACAGCTAACGTAGTACCATTATTCAAGAAGGCTAGTAGGGATAAACCAGGGAATTACAGGCCAGTGAGCCTAACATCAGTGGTAGGGAAATTATTGGAAAAAATTCTGAGGGACAGAATTAGTCTCCACTTGGAGAGGCAAGGATTAATCAAGGATAGTCAGCATGGCTTTGTCAGGGGGAGACCAATTTGATTGAATTTTTCGAGGGGGTGACTAGGTGTGTGGATGAGGGTAGTGCAGTTGATGTAGTCTACATGGACTTTAGTAAGGCTTTTGACAAAGTCTCGCATGGGAGACTGGTCAAGAAGGTAAGAGCCCATGGGATCCAGGGCAATTTGGCACATTGGATCCAAAATTGGCTTAGTGGCAGGAGGCAGAGGGTGATGGTCGAAGGTTGTTTTTGTGACTGGAAGCCTGTGTCCAGTGGTATACCGCAGGGATCGGTGCTGGGTCCTTTGCTGTTTGTAGTGTACATTAATGATTTAGATATGAATGTAGGAGGTATGATCAGTAAGTTCGCAGATGACACGAAAATTGATGGAGTGGTAAATAGCGAGGAGGGAAGCCTTAGGCTACAGGACGATATAGACAGGTTGGTTAGACGGGCAGAACAGTGGCAAATGGAATTTAACCCTGAAAAGTGTGAGGTGATGCATTTTGGGAGGACTAACAAGGCAAGGGAATACACAATGAATGGTAAGATCCTAGGTAGGACAGAGGATCAGAGGGACCTTGGCGTGCATGTACATAGATCCCTGAAGGCAGCAGGACAGGTAGATAAGGTGGTTAAAAAGGCATATGGGATACTTGCCTTCATTAGCCGAGGCATAGAATATAAGAGCAGGGAGGTTATGATGGAGCTGTACAAAGCGCTAGTTAGGCCACAGCTGGAATACTGTGTGCAGTTCTGGTCGCCACACTATAGGAGGATGTGATTGAATTGGAGAGGGTGCAGAGGAGATTCACCAGGATGTTACCTGGGCTGGAACGCTTCAGCTATGAAGAGAAACTGGACAGGCTGGGGTTGTTTTCCTTAGAGCAGAGAAGGCTGAGGGGGGACCTGATTGAGGTGTACAAAATTATGAGGGGCTTAGATAGGGTAGATAGAAAGGAACTTTTCCCTTAGTAGAGGGGTCAATAACCAGGAGGCATAGTTTCAGGGTAAGGGGCAGGAGGTTTAGAGGGGATTTGAGGAAAAACTTTTTCACCCAGAGGGTGGTTGGAGTCTGGAACTCACTGCCTGAAAGGGTGGTAGAGGCAGGAACCCTCACAACATTCAAGAAGCATTTAGATGAGCACTTGAAACGCCATAGCATACAAGGCTAAGGACCAAGTGCTGGAAAATGGGATTCGAATAGACAGGGCTTGATGGCCGGCGCGGACACGATGGGCCGAAGGGCCTCTTTCTGTGCTGTATAACTCTATGACTCTATGGGGGAAAAATTAGGTCGCGCCCCATTTGGGGCGCAAATATCGTCTGGACGCAAATATTAGCGCCTGGCGCTAATTATCGGCACTGACTGGAAACTTCACTTTTACCGCCCCGGGAGGTGAGTGGAGCACTAAATCAGGCGCTGCACACCTGTCTTAAGGCGCAAAGGCCGAGCAGTGAGGCGCTAACTCAGCGCACGAGCGCAGCGCAGCTGCTGCCAGTTAGCGAGGGAACACAGACACACTGGCGCCGGCCACTTCTTAAAGCGGGGGGGGGGCCAACTTGCTCCCCAGCCACACCCTGCTCATTGCAGCCTTGAATCTCGGCCTGGAGAGACCTGTGAATCCATTTTGCTGCCAAGGATGGAGAGGGTGAGAGAACGAGCTCATCGCTTCACCGAGCGGGCCTTGGATGCTCTGGTTGGCGCGGTGGAGCGCAGAAGATGTATGCTCTTCCCTGAGAGTGGCAGGAGGCCTTTGCCACGCGAGTTCAGAAGAGTGTGGAGGGAGGTGGCTCAGAGCGTCTCCTCCAGGAGCATGGTGCCCAGGACCCATACTCAATGCCGCAAAAAGTTCAACGACCTCACTCGGGTCGTCAGGGTGAGTGGCTTTTTCTCAATACCTCTCCATCCCTCCATCTCAACCTCACTCTATGGCCAGAGGGTCTTAAAACCCCAATGCACAACACTCATCCAACACCTATGGCCCTTTCATGAAACACACACACACATTCCACACTTTGCATACAGTAAGGGCTATTCACCTATGGGAGGCACATCAGGCAAGACCATGGCTGTATATTTACTCAGATGCTGTCCTTTTTCTTACAGGCCAAGCTGGCGCATAATCGGAGACAGCAGCAACGGACAGGTGGAGGGCGGCCTCAGCTGCAACCCCTCAGCGATCTTGAGGAGCGCGTCCACAGGATTGTGGCAAGCCGGGTGATCGGTCCCGTCGCCACTGGAGATGCCGACCCCGTTCTGGACAGCAATGGTAAGGTCATCACCTTTTTGTCCTCTGTCCTTCCACTTGTCCCTCACAACACCAGCCTTTGACACTTTCAATCCAACTTGCTAACTCGCTGCACTTATTCCTCCCTTACTGCCACCCTGTCCTCACGCTAAAGCCACTCTTGTACCTCCCTGCTTTCAGATGGTGATTCACCAGCTGAGGAGACGGGCCCTGAAGCTGCCACTGGGAGTGATGCTGCAGCCGAGGAGGAAGAGGAAGCCGGAGCATCAGTGCCACCCTCTCCCGAGGAAGCCCATGCCCACACTGGGAACACGCCTTCCCTGGAGGGGAGCAGGGGGGAAGGGTCTGATGAGGGTGAAGCTCCAGGACCCAGCGGGCTGCAGCAACGCCATGGGGGTAGGGAAGAACGGGGGCCTTCTCCCCAGAGGGAGAGTATGCCAGACACTCCTACTGCAATGGACGCAGAGGAGGAGCGGCTGATCGCAGAAATGAACACCCAGGCGGTGGGCATGCACACTGAGCTCATGGGTGCAGTGGGAAGGGTGCCCGAATGCATTGAGTCACTGGCAAGGAGTGTGGAGCACTTCGCTGTAGCACAGGCGGATGCCACACTAACGCTTAGTGCTGCAATTCAGTCACTGGCTGCCGTGATCCCATCTCTGACTGCTCTCATGCAGACTCAGATTGAGGCCACGCGAGCACAGACTGCTGCCAACCTCGATGGTTCGTGCACATGTCCCCGGGGCTGTCACCGCGCCGCAGCAGGCCAGCAATCTGTTCTCCAGCAGATTGCTCCGGATGCTGAAGTGCTGCTCGTGGGCGTGCCAGTGTGTCGGGCGAGCAGGGAGTTGCTGTCCTCTCTCACGATGACAGCATTCCTGCTGCCAACACTGTCACTTCTCCACTGCACTTGCCACCGCCTGTAGGACAGACTGCTGCCGCCCATGCAGAGTTGGTGCAGTCTGCAGCCGGGCCCTCCAGGCCCAGAACTGGTCGAGGCCGTCCTTCAGGGGCATCTGCAGTGTCAGGGTCTGACGAGCAGCAGCCTTCCACCAGCCTTGCTGCAGCCACTGAGGTCCCATTACGGAGGAGCAGTAGGGTTAGAAGCGGGGAAGTGCGCAAGGGAAGGAGATCACCCTTGAAGGGAAAAAAGTAGGAGGTGTGACAAAATGCTGGTCATTTTTTTATTAAAGGTCGAGGTTCATGGTCCAACTTTTGTTTAGTGTTTTGGACATTATCTCCAGGTTGTGAGAACTAGTTATGTTATTGACTGTTTTTTTGTGTTTATTTCTATGAGTTTGTCATGAGGAATTGACACACACAGAGTTTGTAAAATAAATAAGTTTCTGTATTCAAAATATACATGGTTGGTGGTTGGAATTATTGGTGCCTTGGCCGGCTTAGGGGTTGCGTGCTGGGTTCATTAATGTTGTTAGCAATGGCAGAAGCCATTTCCACAGCAGGGGCCCTAGAAGCGGCTTGCTATTAGCCGTTGACGGACGGCCCTTGCAGTTTGACCATTGTGGGCCGCCCTCCCGCCTTGGTGCTGCTGATGATCATCCTCCTCGTCCTCTTCCTCCTCCTCCTCTGGTGGTGCTCCAAGGCCTGGTGGCATTGGCTGGGTCCTGAGGATTGCCATGTTATGCAACATGCAGCACACGACTACGAAGTTCGATACTCGCTCAGGCGAGTACTGCAGGGCTCCTCCAGAATGGTCGAGACAGCGGAACCATTGCTTCAGCACGCCGATTGTGCGCTCAATTATGTTCCTGGTAGCTTGATGGCTCTCATTGTACCGCAGCTCAGCAGGGGTGTTGGGCGTACGGAGCGGTGTCATCAGCCAGGTGCTCAATGGATACCCCTTGTCCCCGAGAAGCCAACCAACTGGCTGATGCGGTGCCTCGAAAAGTTCTGCCACAGTAGTCTGGCGCAGGATAAAAGCATCGTGGCAGCTGCCAGGATAGTGGGCATTGACAGCGAGTATCAGCTGTCTGTGGTCACAGACCAACTGAACATTCAAGGAATGGAACCCCTTTCTGTTCCGGAATTCCTCGGCATTCTCATGCGGAGCACGCAAAGCCACATGCGTGCAGTCAATGGCGCCCTGCACCATGGGGAAGCCCGCTACCCTCGCAAAGCCCAGAGCGCGGTCACGCTGCTTGTCTGGGGTCATGGGGAAAGAGATGAACTCTCGTCTCCTTTTAAAGAGGGCATTTGTGACCTGCCGGATGCAGCAATGCACCGCGAACTGGGAGATATTGGCGAGGTCCCCAGCAGCAGCTTGAAATGAGCCAGTAGCGTAAAAGTTGAGAGCCACTGTGACCTTCACTGCCACCGACAGTGACGTCCTGGACCTCAGTTGAGGCTGCAGATCTGGCTGCAGCAGGTGGCAGAGCTCAGTGACCACCTCCTTGCTGAATCGCAGCCTTCGCAAACACAGCTCCTCAGACATATGAATGTAGGAGAGCTGTTCACGATATACCCTGGGAGGGTAAGCTCTCCTGTACATACGCCTGTTGGCCCTCCTCCGTCTGGCCATCATTGCCACTCTTTCTCTGCGTCTCTGTATCCTCCGATTCAGCTGGAGCAGGACGACGCCCCCAATCAGTGCAGCCCCCATATTCTCTTTGCAAGCAAAGTAATGAAGGACAGCAACTAAAGTACCAGCAAAGTTAGGATCAGTAGGCAAAACTACCTCACAAAGCGTTGAGTCAATGCAGAAGTCTCTTTTTCTCTCTCTCCGAATCTCTCTCTCTCTCTCTCAGAACGAGTGGTGCAAAAATGTCGACCACAGAAAAAGACAGGAAGAGGCCCCCTTTAAATAGCGCCCCCCCCAGCCCCACAGCGATTGATAGCGTTTCAGTCTTCCGGTCGTTGGATGCGCCAGGCGGTAAGGCAGGGGGCGCCACTCAATTTCCGCTCCGGGGCGCCACAAGGGCGTTGCACCATGGAATGACGTCACAATCTGCGCGCGCAGGTGGTCGCAGCGGTAAGTTTTAGCGCCGCCGCACAATCTCTAGTTAAGTTCCCGAGCGGCGCAAACATCGCTGCGCCCGGGCGTTAGCGGCTTTGCGCCCCATTAGCGCCCTCTTAAGGCGCTAACGGGAGGCGCAACCAACTGAATTTTTACCCCTATGACTCTTCTTGTACAATCCTTAGCAAGATCTTCATTTGACCTGTGCTGTCTATATATTCTATTTGGTGGTGGGTTTAATATCTTGTGGGCTCTGTCCTCATTAAATGCTGTCTGACTCTCCTCTGCTTCATCCTGTGCTCTTCTTCCTCATTCATGATAATGGGTATCTTTGTGGGAATGCCACACCTGCTCCTGAGAAACACTCACTGTGGGTGGGGAGTGTTTGGGTTGGAAATCTCCCAGTGGCTTCACACATTTTGAAGCAAATCCAGGTCTGTGTAGGCAGAATGGCAAAAAAAAACAAATCGGCGCTAAATGTCATTTCCACCTACAGAAATCACTGTTGAAACACTCCACATTGTTCAGCCTCACAAACTCCTCACTTCTGCATCTCTCATCTGATTCTGGCAGCAACTGTGTCGGGAGCTGCAGCATCACTGGCCTCATTAAGACTGAGCTGAGGAGGAACTTCTTCACCCAGAGAGTGGTGAATCTATGGAATTCTCTTCCACAGAAGGTTGTTGAGGCCAGTTCGCTAAATATATTCAAAAGGGAGTTAGATATAACACTCACAACTAAGGGGATCAAGGGGTATGGCGAGAAAGCAGGAATGGGGTACTGAGGTAGCATGTTCAGCCATGAACGCATTGAATGGCGGTGCAGGCTCGAAGGACCGAATGGTCTACTCCTGTACCTATTTTCTATGTTTCTATGTTTCTATTACAATATACATGTGGGAATGAGCTCACTCTGGAATCAGTGGATATATCATGGGAAGGGCCAAAAAGCACCAGGGAATTCATGGGATGGTGGTGGGGGAGGGGGTCGACTTTGCCATGGAAAACCACTGGAAATGGCTTCTGCTCCATTTTGCTGCCAAAAAAAAACTTGCCCCGATTGTACACTGAAATTGTGTCAGAAACAGAATGGGACTTTGGAGCGCTATAGCTTACAAATGACAGCAATGCACTTGTACATGCACAGTGACCGTAGGCCTGTGGGTTCATCTTTAAGTCAGTTGATACAGCACAGGCTCAGTGGATTATTGCATCATTGTAAAACAAAAAATGTGAAGTACTTGTCGTAGAGGAAATACTGCCACAGCCAGTTTAAGACTTTACCGGAATCTTCTCCAATTCTTTAAATAGGAGCAAAAGAAACTCCCGCACCAAATATAGAAACAGCATAGCTCAGCTGTAGTAAAAGATTTTAAATGTAACTAGGGCAAATAAGAGAATAAAAACACCAAACAAAGGAAATTCCCTTGAGAGGATTCAAACCAAAGCTATTTGCTGAATTTAAATTGTTAAAATCAGAAACATAAGAACATAAATAGGAGCAGGAGTAGGCCATATGGCCCCTCGAGCCTGCTCCGCCATTCAATAAGATCATGGCTGATCTTCTACATCAACTCCACCTTCCTGCACTATCCCCATATCCCTTGATTTCCTTAGTGCCCAAAAATCTGTCGATCCCAGCCTTGAATATACTCAACTGAGCATCCTCAGCCCTTTGGGGTAGAGAATGCCAAAGATTCACAACCCACTGAGAGAAGAAATTTCTCCTCATCTCAGTCCTAAATGGTCGACCCCTTATCCTGAGACTATGACCCCTAGTTCTAGACTCTCCAGCCAGGGGAAACAGCCTCTCAGTATCTACCCTCAAGAAGCTTGACACCATCCAGGACAAAGCAGCCCGCTTGATTGGCACCCCATCCACCACCTTAAACATTCACTCCCTCCACCACCGGCGTACCGTGGCTGCAGTGTGTACCATCTACAAGATGCACTGCAGCAACTCGCCAAGGCTTCTTCGGCAGCACCTCCCAAACCCGTGACCTCTTCCATCTAGAAGGACAAGGGCAGCAGGCGCATGGGAACACCACGACCTCCAAGTTCCCCTCCAAGTCACACACCATCCTGACTTGGAAGTATATCGCCGATCCTTCATCGTCGCTGGGTCAAAATCCTGGAACTCCCTCCCTAACAGCACTGTGGGAGTACCATCACCACACGGACTGCAGCAGTTCAAAAAGGTGGCTCACCACCACCTTCTCAAGGGCAATTAGGGACGGGCAATAAATGCTGGCCTTGCCAGCGACGCCCAGATCCCATAAACAAATAAAAAAAAACCCTGTCTAAACTTGTAAAACAAGAACAGTTTAAAAAAAAAACACTAGAAGCACACATGAAAAGTTCTGGTGCCATGCCAATAACTATAATTAATTAGTTTGGTAGAATGATTCATTATGGATGAAACCTACACCCATTTCGTTAACAGTAGCTGGTCAGAAAATAATGTGCCCTCATGAGCGTGAAGTCCTTGTTGGGAGTGCAAAGTAGGAAAATCTGATAAATTTACAGCTAGTATTTCATAGTTGTTGACCCCTCAGGGAGCACATTGTCACAATTTAACTGCATTGGACATCCTGGCTGCTAATGCTAGTAAACAAGTAGAGTGGAAACAGAAGAACACCACTGACAAGGACAGTAATCTCATGTTGGGGTCAAATGATGGTGAGAGTGAGTTAGAGTACTGTGTTCAGTATTGGGCTCCACACCACAGGAAGGATTTTAAAGCTTTAGAAAGGGGACAGCTAAACCTTTATAAATTACTGGTTAGGCCTCCAGCTGGAGTATTGTGTCCAATTCTGGGCACCATACCTTTTAGAAAGGATGTCAAGGCCTTGGAGATGGTGCAGAAGAGATTTACTAGAATGGTACTAGGGATGAGGGACTTCAGTTATGTGGAGAGACTGGAGAAGCTGAGATTGTTCTTGGAGCAGAGAAGGATAAGGGGAAATTTAATAGAGATGTTCAAAATTATGAAGGGTTCTGACAGAGTAGATAGGGAAAAACTGTTTCTACTGGCAGGAGGGTCTGTAACCAGAGGACACAGATTTAAGATAATTGGCAAAATAATCTGGGGGTTAAAAATAATTTACGCAGCGAGTTGTTATGATCTGGAATGCATTGCCTTAATGGGTGCTGGAAGCAGATTCAATAGCAACTTTCAAAATGGAATTGGATGTATACTTGAAAAGGAAAACGTTGCAGGGCTATGGGGAAGAGCAGGGGAGTGGGACTAATTGGACAGCTCTTTCAAAGAGCTGGCAAAGGCATGATGGGCTGATTGGCATCCTGTGCTGTAAGATTCTATGATTCATCAGGACAACACAGGTTATGGAGCGATATTATATGTGTTTAAAATTGTGAGAGATGGGACAGAGTAGATAGAAGCCGGCTGTTTCCAATAGTTGAGGATACTATAATGAGGGGCCATAGATATAAGAGAGTAAGTGAAACTTTTTTTAAATGAAGTGAATTGTGAGGCTGTGGAATTCACTTCCAGGCTCAGTAGTTGAGGCAGAAACTATGTCAACATTCAAGATTAGAGTGGATAAGTGGATGAAGGAAAAAGGAATAAAGGAATATAGGAATAGGGAGGGAAAATGTGATTAGGATTATTTGCTTGCGTGGAAGGTAAATACTGACAAAGACTGGTTGGGCCAAATGGCCTGTTTCCATATTCTAACTATGTAGATGGAATCAAGTACAAGACAAATAGTGAATGGGACTAAGAGGCTTCAAAACTGCGATGGCCTGCAGATGCAAATTGATGAATGTGAATAGGCTGGAGACATTATGGTCAGGGTACTGAGTTATGGTGACTGAATAAATGAAATCTAATTTTCATGGCGTGGAATACTGAGATTTTTACTGGTGTTTTGAGGATTGGATTCCACAATTGATTTTTTTATAATTAGGACTAATGGTTTATGGTGACTGAGTAAGTCAAATTCTGTTTTTTTTAAGCAGGATTACAGGATTTTCTAGGATCGTTACTGGCGTTTTGGGGATTGTATTCAGTGACTCCATCCTTTTCTCTATGAAAACCACACAGCAGCTGCCTTGATGGTAGGAACAGTTCTGTTTGGCATTAGAATAATGGGTTTGCCTGTGTTTGTAATGAAACAGCCTGAGCCAGAAAACGATCCTATGAGATCCCCCTGCAGACTTTACTGGCAATGACTGAAAACTAGACATTGTACTCAGCAACCACACACATCAGTATTGCCTAATACTGTATTTGAAGCAGTGTTTGCAATGTTAATATCATTTTAATTTTTTGACTATTTTAATTTGCACTCAATATCATTTTTAACTTTGATCATTTTTGTTTCTTATTTCCAGTATCAGCCAGTGGCTCAGTGGGTAGCACCCTCGTCCTCCACGTCAGAAGGATGTGGGTTCAAGTCCCACTCCAGAGACTTGAACACAAAAATCTAGGCTGACACTTCAGTGCTGAGGGAGTGCTGTACTGTCGGAGGTGTCGTCTTTCGGATGAGACGTTAAACCGAGGCCCCGTCTGCTCTCCCAGGTAGACGTAAAAGATCCCTGAGCTCTATTTTGAAGAAGGACAGGTGAGTTATCCCCGGTATCCTGGCCAATGTTTATCCCTCAATCAACATCACAAAAACAGATTCTCTGGTCATTATCAAATTGCTGTTTGTGGGAGCTTGCTGTGCACAAATTGGCTGCCGCATTTCCTACATTACAACAGTGACTCCACTTCAAAAAGTACTTCATTGGCTGTAAAGCACTTTGGGATGTCCAGTGGTAATGAAAGACGCTATATAAATGCAAGTCTTTCTTTTTACTTTTCCCTTATTTATGTTTCTTCCTAGGATATGAATCAGGGGTATTCGTAGAAACCAACAGAGGGATGTTCAAGCATTCAAGATTTTTAAGTAAATAGATACATTGGCCCTGATATTAACGGGGAGGTGGGGAGGGAGCGGGGGGTGGGGGCAGTTTTGCGGTTGGGAAGAACGGGTTTCCCGCAGGTGCTACCAAATTTAATGGCAGGACCATTAACATTTTTCTTTCTGTTTCCTGGTTGCAGCCAACCAGATTGAGAGGCTGGCTGGATGTCAGGCGGGTAGGCCTTCGGCACCAGGCCATAGCCGGGGAGCGGAGAGGAGGGATGGAGAGATCGGGGGGAAGGGGGGGGCAGAAAGATTTGGGGTCAGGGTGGCATCGATTGGTGGGGGGTGGAGAGATTGGGGGTGACTTTGATGGGGGCCTGGAGAGATTGGGCTTTGGGGGATAAAAGATTCAGGAAGGGGCTGGAAAGATCAGGGAGGAGGGGAGAAGATTGGGGTGGGGCCATGGAGGATATGGGGGGGCTGGGAGGAAATTGCGGCCCCTAGAAAACATCAGTAGGGCATCGGATTGCGGGGTGGGTGTGGGGTCCGATTGCTGGGGAGGTTAACAGGTTTACTTGGGGGGAAGCACTCCTGCTCCGCCTGGCCCATAAGCAGTGCTGGAAAAGCACTTACCTGTTCCATGCAGCAGTCCTCACCTCCCTTTAGCTGCCGCGTTTCCCAAGGCCCGGGAAACCCAGCCCACCAGCTGGAATAGAGAAAAAAATCCGAAGCACGTAGCCTCATTAAAATATTTAAATGAGCGACCCACCTCCTGGAAGCGGGTTGGTCGCCTGCCCCCCAGTCCCGCCACCATTAAAACAGGAAGTTTTGGTGTGCATGTACATAGATCCCTGAAGGCAGCAGGACAGGTAGATAAGGTGGTTAAAAAGGCATATGGGATACTTGCCTTCATTAGCCGAGGCATAGAATATAAGAGCAGGGAGGTTATGATGGAGCTGTACAAAACGCTAGTTAGGCCACAGCTGGAATACTGTGTGCAGTTCTGGTCGCCACACTATAGGAGGGATGTAATTGCATTGGAGAGGGTGCAGAGGAGATTCACCAGGATGTTACCTGGGCTGGAGCGCTTCAGCTATGAAGAGAGACTGGACAGGCTGGGGTTGTTTTCCTTAGAGCAGAGAAGGCTGAGGGAGGACCTGATTGAGGTGTACAAAATTATGAGGGGCATAGATAGGTTCGATAGAAAGGAACTTTTCCCCTTAGTAGAGGGGTCAATAACCAGGGGGCATAGTTTCAAGGGGCAGGAGGTTTAGAGGGGATTTGAGGAAAAACTTTTCCACCCAGAGGGTGGTTGGAATCTGGAACTCACTGCCTGAAAGGGTGGTAGAGGCAGGAACCCTCACAACATTCAAGAAGCATTTAGATGAGCACTTGAAACGCCATAGCATACAAGGCTACGGACCAAGTGCTGGAAAATGGGATTAGAATAGACAGGGCTTGATGGCCGGTGTGGACACGGTGGGCCGGAGGGCCTCTTTCTATGCTGTATAACTCTATGACTCTATGACTATGAAGTGTGCGGGTTCAAGGCAGGTTTTGTTTGGGTTTAAGATTTTTTTACATTTTTGCTTTCCACCTGATTCAAACGCACCCATTTTTGGGGGTTAAAATTCCCTCCATTGAATCACAATAATATGTTTGAGATTGTTCCATACTCTAGAACCAGAGATCTCTTCTGACATGCCCAGGAAGGACTTGCAATTATATAGTACCTTTAACGTGCTATATAAATGCATATAAACCTGCCCACTGAAGATGGGATTAAAATCAACCTTAATCTGACCAGTTAAAAATTGGAAATAGAGCTATTAGAATTTGCTTTCGGATTCACAGAGACAGTGAAAATGGAACTGACACTTATGTGAGGAAAAAGAATGAATTGGACCACATAAGGACACGAGATATAGTCTCAGGGAAGTCAGATGGTGCAGTATAAAAATTTCTTTTCATTAATGACTTTCTATGTTGAGCTATCTGTTTATTTCATGGTAAGTTGAGCATAATAAAGAAGCAAAAGAAGTTTGTCTTGTGTCTGCAAAGACGATTGTCCTTAAACTACTGGTGTGAATGTAATACAAATAGAAAAGTATATAGAGCTGATGAAAATTTCTTAATAAAAGATTTGCTCAATATTTTTATCTTTGGTTTTAGAAATACTTTAGTTCGGAGTTAGCTTAGTCTCGATGCATTTGTGGTATAATCTAGTCCTATTCTTGTTCCGCTTTAGATAGTTTTACTTCCCGTTTCAGCTGTACGATTTCATGAATGATCGCTACAACTGTAAGCAGAAACTCCGGGCTGAATTTTGCCGGCGCTCAGAGTGCGGGTTTGGGGGCGGGTCCGCTGTCAAAATCACAAAGATTGACAGCGGGCCGGTATCCCGCTGTAAACCCGCCTCCTTGTCAGTTTCACAAGAGTCGGGTCTGTCATCCCTGAACAGACCCGACACCAAGCGGCGGGTCAGCCAATTTAGATAGTTAAAAGTTTATTAAAAGGTAGTTAAAAACCATTTTCCCATGTACTTACCATTTTACCAGGTTTTCAACGAGGTTCCCGGAGAGCGGCTATCACGTCAGGTAAGTGTGTCGAGTTCTCAATGACTGTGGATGGTTGTGAATAGGTGAAAGCTGCAAAAGTGGTCTAAAACCTACCATTTCACAGCTGTTCACTTCCCAATCTTAGAAGCTGGAGTATTAATGATTTGGAAACCACTTTTGAGCTTTATGTACTTTTGAAGTGTTTGGACTAATCTCTCTATCCACTGTCACCTCCTTGGAACAACCTATCTCAACATTGACAGATTACTTCTGTCATCTCAACCTCACCTGCCATCTATTCCATCAGCATCGGTGCCCTTGAAAAAATCTCACCTTGGTCCTCAGAATCCCAACACGATCAGCCTCAACACCAACATCACCGGGCACACCAGCAGCACCAACATCCACACCAACTTCTCCGCAATCAACTAATGCTGCACAGGACACAGCGCATCATCACCCGTGCACATTGCAGCCCGGGATGCCAGTGATGGCCTCACCATGTCCAGATTTGCTTCACTTGACGCTGTACATTCTGGCTGCCACATGATGTACCAGGTTGGCACCACCCCACACCAGCAACATAAAGCATCCCTACAATGTCCAAGCCATTCCTTTCACACTCATCACCATTGGGGGGCGGGGGCAGGGGTGGGGGATGTTATGTCTCACCATTCACTGGAATTCAGTAAGACACTTTCAAATGTGCACACAAATCTGTCCGAGAAGGCAAAGTGGTGACAATAAGGATTTCAATGCTTAGCAACACATTAACAGAAAGTTTACACCAGCATTGGCTAAAACACCCAAGTGCCTACTGTGTGTTGTTAGTTGGTATGCTTGCAGTAGGATGAGGTTGCGAGTGAGGGGTGGTTAGTGAGATGGGGAAGTGATAATGTAGATATAGAGGGATGGGTGGAGGTGCAAGCTAAGTTGGTGTAAGGATGTGCAGGAGTAGGGTAGGGAAGGCAGAGTGATGGTGATGTGATGAGTGACAGAGGAGGATGAGTTTGAGTGTGGCTTTGCAGTAACATTTCAAGATCTTCTGTGATCATTGAAAGGTTTGCGCCACTGCCGCCTGGTCCTCCTGATGACATCCCTGCTTGTACCCTCCTGTGCAATGTGCAACCAGGCTGCGTTGATCTCCTGGGGAGGACTCTTCCACCCATGGGAAGGGAAGAGAACCTCCCTGCGTGCTGTGACTCTCTCCATACGCATATGGAGGGAGTCATGGGAGAACCTGGGTGCAGCCCTGTGCATCTGTGTAGTCATTGTCAGTGTTTGCAGCACCTCAATGCTGTAGAACACTGACAGCACAAATGTCAAAATCAATTTGGACATGGCCCCTTTAAGGAAACCGGCTGATGACGCATCATCAAATGATGTCATCAGACCCGCTTCCTTTAATTGGCTGGGAACCTTGCAGGGCGGGCTTAACAAGCCCCATCAATGGAAAATTCTTCTCGCAGAGCGGGGTGAAGCCGGGAGCGGGGTGAAGCCGGCACCTACCTCAGCCGCAGAGCTCGCCTCAGTTGGTGAAATCGTGGCCTTCATCTTTGTCACAAGATGTGTAATATTGCCAGTTTGCAGCTGTGCAAGACTCATTAATGATATGTAGAGTAACTCACTTGCCATAAGATTGAGATGGATCGTAAGTTTTCATCCACACATGATTCACTTCTACAAGTGATTTCATCTTACAGGCTGGTTGTAAATTGACAAAACTCACCAAAATGTTAGCTGTAAGATCCCATTATCAGCAAGTGATAGGGACCTAATCTTGATCACGGCAAAACCAAACAGGTCTATAGGCTCTCTTCCAGTGGTGCCATTCCTATCAAAAGCCTGATTTGGTTCTTCTCTTGCTTCCATCATATAGCCACCAACAACCAAAGGTTAGGTAGTCGCCAAATTTCACATTTTTCCATGTAAATAACCAGTAAGTGTTCATAAGCAATGATGCTCAATTCCTTGTATTCCCCCTTTGCCTTGCGAATGTTAAGTCTTGCACCAGGCCTCACCTAGATGCCTAGAGATGAAGTCAGAAAGTTGCATGTGGTGAACCTCAGCCATAAGTCCTTTACGTCTATGGCATAATATTTTTGTACATTAGTTTAATGGGACAACCATTTATTCCGTTAATGTACCATGCACAACTCCTCAGAATTATGATTATCACAAATATTTCCAGTCGCTCTGGCTTACTAAAGTTGGATTGTTATGTGGAGAGAATGGTGCAATATTCAAGACAGTATTCGGTGATGATTTGATTGATTTGTTTTACAGAACATTTGTCCTCAAGTCAGTTTGCATATTTGGTGTATTTTGATATACAGTATAAACAAATTCCATGTCAAATATAATTCTGGCTCGAAAAAAATATATTTGTGGACTTCGTATGCAATGGGTCAGGCAAGGTAAAATTGAGAGGAGTTTGTCCTTTTAAGAGATTTCAGTTTAAAAGCAGATCACCATTTCCCTTTATTGCATCTGGAAGACCCCTTGTTATTTTCACTTAAATTCTAATTGGAGAAAGGAGATCTCTTAATTCAGGGTCTATAAATCCACAGATCTTTAGGATGGAAGTGGAAATAATTATATTTATCATTGTACTAAACCTTAAGTATAGGTCATACAATTGTTAATGTAACAATTTCAAAAAAGCAAAAATGCACTCAATAAGCAATCCTGTCAACCTGTCAGCAGTGAAGTCTCCAGTGTTGCAAAAGAAAAGTACTGCGGATGCTAGAAATACTCAGCAGGTCAGACAGCATCTGTGGAGAGAGAAATCAGTTAACGTTTCAGGTCGATGACCTTTTGTCAGAACTGGAAAAAGTTAAAGATGTAACAGGTTCTAAGCAAGTACAGAGGTAGGGAAAGGGGGGTGAGGAAAAAATCAAAAGGGAAGGTCTGTGTTAGGGTGGAAGGCAGGAGAAATTAAATGACAAAAGGGCTGATGGTGCAAGGCAAAAGGAGATGGAAATGGGACAAGTAAAGAAACAAAAGATGGGTCTATAGGAGGTGTAAATGGGAATATCAAAATCATCAGCAACAGAAAAAATGGGGGCAGTGGTTATGATCTGAAATTGTTGAATGCAATGTTGAGCCCAGAACAGTGTAGGAGGCCGAGGTCAGAGTGGAGCGGATAGAGACATGTCTATTAGCAACACCAAAGTTCTGCTTGGCCACCTTGAATGACAAGATCTGATTTCTCATTGGTCCCCTTGGAGAACAAGACATACCCAGCAGTTTCTCTGGAATGTGTAATTAGATCTTGCCTACCTACGTAATCAGTGACTTGGCAAAGTGTAATTTGAGCCATTCTGACTGCCAGGCTCCAGACACAACAGAGCTCACCCTCACGGGTTAAGACCTTCTGCCACCCCATGCCCAAGTTCCTGACCACCTCGCCACCCCCTGCCCAAGTTCCTGACCTCCTCCCCCCATAACCGACTTCCTGACCTTCTCCCCGCATAACCGAGTTCCTCACCTCCCCCCACCCACCTCGCCCAAGTTCCTGACCTCTCTTCACCCCACCGCCCCCCCCCCAGGTTTCTGACCTCCTCTCCCCTTCCCCCAAGGTTCCTGACCTTTTCCCCCTGCCCAAGTTCCTCATCCCACCCCCCGGGTTCCTGACCTCAGCTGCCCCCACACCCCCCCCCACCTTCCATAGATGGGGCATTGTGTGTGGGTCACTGATTGTTAACAGGCTTCTTGGGTATAAAGTGAATAGTTGACAGTGTTATGACTTCCAGATTTCGTCCAGTTCAATGATGTCACTTGCCACACACGCACCAAGCTTTCCGAGAAATCAACCAGGTTGAGGGGGAAGAGGGAGAGAACGTGGTGCGGGTGTAAAGGGGTGGGGTTGGAAGAACGTGATCCGTCTTACCATCTGGATCACATTCTCACTCTCATTACCCCCTTTAGACGTGGATCATGTTCTTCCCATCCCCAATTTGCTCTCCATGCTCCTTACCACCAACGCCCCCCCCCTCCCCCCCCCCCAAGTTCCTGACCTTCTCTCTCCCCCAGTTCCAGACCTCTCTCCCCCCCCCAGTTCCTGACCCTTCTCTTCCCCCCCCCCCCCGGTTCCAGACCTTCTCCCTCCCCCCCCCCCACCCGAGTTCTGGACATTCTCCCCCCCCCCCCCAAGTTCTTGACCTTCTCTGCCCCCCAGTTCCTGACCTTCTCTTCCCCCCCCCCCCCGTTCCTGACCACCTTACCCCTCCGATCGCCCTCCGATTCCCTCTCCTTTTGATCCTCTTCTCCCCCATGTCCTTCACCCTAAATTATTTTCATAAATTAGCATTAGATCCTAACACAAGGTGGAGCAAGATTAATATAAGTATATCATAGGAAACAAATTTTATTTTTTTATTTTACATATTTGTACATAACATTTCCAGATAACATTTCTGAATCCAATTGACTGAAATTATATTAACACACTTTAAAATGGTTGAGTCAGGTAATCAACATTTACAAAATGTTGAAAACTTATTCAAGTGACCTAATCACCAATAGCTACAACTTCACTACAAGGCAGGCATGTATTCTTTGACTTTAATAGCACCTTTAAATAAAGTTTATTTGTTTAAAACTACCATCTGTGAAGAATAAAAAGAGGCCCATGGTAAAATACTGTTTAACTAAAATCCAAGCAGTCAGAAGTTAGCTTCTCTTAACTACTTTATATATCTTCCAATCCTGCACATTTCTCAGTTTTACTAGAATTGCATATCAGTTACCAACATTTTACTGAAATGCCCGATACAACTCAGTGACAAATGTAATCATATTAAAATAAATTATAAAGGAAGCATAGGCCAATCACTGGACATAAAGCTTCAAACAGTACCAATGACTAACACTGATTTTCTTGAAGTGCACCATCTTGAGCGTCAGCATTTTACAACCACAGAAGCAAAGTAAAATCTAGCTTTTTTTTTCTCTCCAGTCTCGTGGCTTGTTGGAGGCATCTCAGTTTCACTTGGCTGTTGTTTTCTCTGCCATGTGCTTCTGCTGACTTTCAGCATGTCTGGAGAAAGGAGAAGAGAAGTAATGTCACATTTTGGGAATCTTGACCATTTTGAAGTGTCACTTTGAGTTCACAGAGGTTTAAAATTTATATCTAGAGCTTAGGGGTTTGGGGCTGAGGGAGTTGTGTATTCAACAAAGCCCGACTGGCCAGCCTGTCGCGGGCTGCCAGTCTTCAGATCAGACAAAATAAAGACGTTCAGGCTCATTATATTCAATTCAAAAAAGGGAGTTAGTTTCTAGCAGGCTCCATCCAGCGGGGGCAGTAGCTGGTTTAATTGCCAATCCCTGGACAAGGAGAAGCTCAGCGGTCAAACTACCAACTTCCTGGTCTGAAACAGGACAAAAGAATGTGGAAGCACATGTTTGAGAACGGTTGGTAAGATCTGGGCCAGTCAGATCCAATCGGCTTCAGAGTAAGCCTTGGTCTGAGTCAGTGGAGGGGTTTACTTCATGACATTCAATGCATGTTGGTGAGGCAGACAGCGTAATGCCATTTTCGCAAAGCTAAAGGTGCAACTCGGACAGCAACTTTTGGATATTAGCATTTAACCACGTATCTACCCCTTGCCTCAAGTTTCTATACCATTTACACATAAATAACAGCGAACGTCATTAGCCTCACTGTTATTTTGACAGCAAAATCTGGCCGAATCAGTTTGCCTTTCGGAAGATTGGAGAAAGCATGTGGAACCATGTACCATATCCAACTCACATAACCAGGAAGTCTTATTGTCACACTATCATATGATTAGATATTTTGCAGTAAAGGTAAATTCCTGACAGTCATGGATGAGAGATCCTCTTATGGGCGAAGTCAGTGACAATGAACCGAAGAGAATATCTGGAGTAGATCTGAAGTTAGTAACAATTAGTGGCTGCTACATGGGGTACAGATTTATACTGGTGATGAAGTGGAATTAAAACTTTAAACATGAACTGCACAGCAACACTGAAAATTCAAAATCTCCAAATCATAAAAAGTCCAAACTTGAGTTTGTGCTGCAGTTGAACCAATGCAGACAAGAAAAGGAGCAAACACAACATAAATCCAAGAATGACAAACAGCACCAATATGAAAAGTTGTAAGGAGGAGAGAGTGCACCAGGATGAGGCCAAGGAGAAGCAGAAAAACTGTTGTCCTGCTCTTGAATTGGCAGAAAAATGCATTTCGGCAGCAATTCAGGTAACTGAGGTTGCAGAATATGATTGATAAATTGAAACTTTAAAGAGGGAGCTGATATTGATAGCTTTACCCGGGCATTTGATTTGTTCGCTGGCCACCACAATTGGGGCAAAGGTAAAGGGGCCAGCCGCTTTGCAGAAAGGTGCTAAGTTGTGATTTCACACGTCAATCCTGCCAATTCTTGCTGCTTATGATTTAACATCTGAATTGCATTCATTACATAGAGAAACGGTCCTCGAGAGAGAAGCCATGGGACTAGAAAGCGAAAACATATTGAACTTTGATGATCTTTGTCTTTTGTTGTTAAAGGACAGATTTCTGGAAATACTTCCAGATGATTTCAGAGTTTGGTTACTTGATCAGGATTGTAAAACTCAAACAGCTAGGTGTAGGCCAATCATTTTATGGCCTTGCGAGCACAGATGAGCCATCACACGGGTGGGAGATCAGATCTCTCGTGCTGTCCCACAAATGATCAGCTCGGTGAGTCAGCTTTGCAGTCAACGTAGTGTGAAGCAGCTCAATAAAACTCAAAAGTCTGAAGACAATGAAATCAGGTATTTTAAATGGGACACGGTAGGCTACAAAGCAAACCTCGGCTGGTCTCTTTAAAAATCCTGCAAATGCAAACTGACAGACTTTGCATGGTGTGAGTCGGCCAGTCATATTGTGACCATCGATGTTGACGTCTTGCCTTCAGCTGGTCACGGTGAATAGAATGCTAACAATGGGTTGTAACACACTGGCTGTTCCTTCACGATAGTGTATGGTAGCCTTATGAAAGTCTACCACTACACGAGAGGCAAAGTTGCCCACATTTGGGAATTGTGATTAACCACAGATATACCAGTGGCTAGAATATTTTGGCGGCGCAGGGGTGACAGTCTTTTCCTTCATATTATGAGGTTTTGATAGGAAACAACTAGATACCGATGGAGGTTTAATAGACAGGCAGTGCAGGAAAGAGGAGGCCAGAGAGATGTGAAGCGTAGGCCCTGTCAGTGCAGCAAAGTCAGCTGCCAAAGTCACTGAGTGTCACATGATCTAGAGCCTTTCTCTCCTGAACAGTCATGGTGGGAAAAGCCATGGGGGAGGGGGGGAATGCATTTTTAGGCAGAGGCTTAGTCGCGTCGACTCTGAGTGCAGTCAAGGCTCGCAGAGCACTGAGAAATTGTACACCAAATGATTTTAAGGATTTAATGGTCCAGGAAGGCCTAGGTAGTATAAACTGAGGGGGCTGGAGGAGATACAGCTAGCCAGCTGCACCTCAGACTGCAGAGGAGGGCAGAGAGAAAACTGGCAGCTCACTTCAGTCTGAATTTAAAAAGGAAGAATCATGAGCAGCACCTAGCTATGGTCGCGGGACAAAGCTGGGGTCACATGCTGGTTTGGGGCCCCATGAGCTGACGCAAGCATACGCCGCTGCACAATACATGGAATCACGGTTGGTGCGAGAGATCAGAGGTGCCCAGTACAGAGGTGGCTAATCCCTCTGCCAGGTTTCCACACAGCCCATGGGCACTTGGGGTCCGTGAAGATCAGCAGCTCTTGTAATGTGCCTAGTTTGCTGCACAGGTTTCGCAAGTAAGTTGTAAAACAATATTTTACACATTTCCCGGAAATCTAGCTGCAAATTTTGGAAGAGTTCCACATTTAAAACAAGACTTTTATATCTAAACCTACCACATACTTTTTGTTTTCGTTTCAGTATAAACAAGCTAGCCTTACAAAGAAGTCCCCAGCTAAACTTTCATGACAAAATTATAACAATTCCAGTTAGCCAAAGTATCTCAGCTTTTTAAAAAAGATGAAAATGTTTCAGGGAAAATACATACGAATGTAATGAGAGAGGAAAATGTCAAAAACTGCTAAATGGTCCACTGGGGAAGTACAGAACTGCCCAGTTGAAACTACTGCAGGAAAAAGGAAACCAGTCAACCATTCATGCTCAATCCTAGCACCAACCTGGTAAGGTCTTCTATGTCCACCAGCATGGCATCCTGTTCCATGTGCAGCTCATCCCTAATGAGTAGAAGCTGGACCAACTCTTCATTTAAACCTGATTAACAAAGGGAAAGGTCAATTTATAGGATTAGTGCCACAATTGTTATTTTTTCCCCAAAACAGCTTCTCCATTTCATGAGAACTGAAGAAGCTTTAATATCAATTGGCATTTATTTAATTGGCATTTATTTTTCAAAGTGACAATCTGTAAAGCATTTTGCAAAATATATGGGAACATCCTGGCCATTCAGTACCAACTGAAACCTCTATGCACAAACACCAATATGCATTATTTTTATGCAGAAAAACAGTAAAATAGCAAAGGACAGTAATGTCGCTTTGATGGGTTGAGATGGTAAAAACCCATCATACTTTTCTCCTGTTTCTCACCTAGTAGTATTTTACTGAAATGGATACCCACTTTGTTGAAAAGCAAAATTTTTATTTTTCATAATGTAAAGGACAATTAAATAAATGGGAGCAAATATTTAACATCTTCACAATTGCAACAAGTGTAAATTTGTTCTAATAATTTTGTTATATTTTGTCTAAATACAATTGTCTTATTATGTGAAACCGATGAAGAAGAATAAGAAAGTTATGGGCTAAAGGGCTGTAAGATGGCCAACGTTCGATTCGTGAGGTGAAGAAAAAGCATTGAGAAACAATTTTGATTCAAGGTTGTATGACATTTAGAAGCGGGAGATTTAAATATAATATCACAATAATTGTTTATCACATGCTTGCTGAGGACTGATTACATTTTCTAAGCCGAATTTAATACACTTATTGCAATTTGTACATTATAAGCAGCAGAATCTCAATGGCACGCATACTGTTGTAGTTTTATTGATATATGCGTGAAGAAAGCTTTTTAATTATTCAGTACATTTAGATATTGTACGTTACAAATGCGGGATAGCAAAGTAGAAATGTAAAAGCAAATTTGGAACATTATGTTCAAGACAGGAATATTATTAAAGAAGTTCAGATTGTAAAATAACACATGATTCTTGTACTAAAAACATTGCAAATTATTTCCTAGACCCTCCTTTAACATAATCAGATAATTTCAGCATCAAATAACATTTGAAACAAGAATTATAGAAAGTTTAGAAACAGTTGAGAAAAATGTCAGTTTTTTCTGTTCATTTTAGGTTTCCATTTTTCCCGACAAGAACAAAACTGAAAACAGTATAGAACACACAAAAAGGACTTCAGATTATTTCATGATACAACTACCTTTCAAATTACATGAAAATCCATGCTTAAACCTTAAAGCAGCCAGATTTATTCTTTTGGTATTGCTTGCAACAGAGTCACTCATACTGTAACACCAAAAGTCTGGCCAATTACAAAAAAATGAAAACATTTTATATAAAAAACACAATTCTAAGCAGAGCAACATTAGTGCTTTTTAAAAAAATCAACAGTCACTTTTCCCAAATAGTATGTGACGCAATGGCAAGCAAAGCTAACCTGGAGATATGATGGCTAGGGATTAGGATTCCCACGTAGTTTTTAAAAAAGTAAACTAGTTTCACGAATAATGAAGTTACAATAAAACAGCACTAAAGTAGTAAGAAAATAGCTAACTGTGCTGCCTTAGTGTGTAAATGCACTGCAGGGAGTGGTACCTGTGCACAAAGACAGGAACCTTCCAAGCTCATTCCTTATTCCGTGCTAGGTTAGCAGTGGGATCACAAGTACCCTTAATGTTATTGAGCTGGACGGTGGTGTGGGTGGGGTGGGGTGGGGTGTGAAATCGCAAGGGCAAATACTGGCACTCCCTACCTAACAGCATTCTGGAAGCATCTTCACTACAAGGACTGCAGCAGTTCAAGAAGGCAGCACATTACCACCACCTTCTCAAGGCATGGACGATGCCCATATCCAAAAAAGGAATTAAAAAAATTACAAGCACGATTTCTGTTTGTGTATGGACATCAGGTTCCTTTGTAATGCTCATCATGGTCAAATAGCACGTTGAGGTTCATGTATAAGGAATGGTGATATTAATGAGGCAAATGAGGGCTCTTTAGCACCAGTGGAACTGTACCCATCATGGGTCTGGAAGGGTTGAGAGAAAATGGAGTTCTTTTATTTAAAAAAATGATGTAGCCCCGTTAACATTTCCTCATTCCAGGTATTTTTAATGTGTATATCAATAACCGAGGGAATATCTTAGAAGGGTTAGTGCAGTACGAAGATGACGGCTAAAGATCTCTAACAATGCTGCTCTGCTCAGTTGACAGGAGGTATGCTTATAATAAACTAAGACAGACACAATCACTTACGCCTCTTCTCTAGGCTTCAAAGGCTGACCAGTTTATCACATATTCTGGCTAGCTTGTCATTCATATTTGAACTTTATTCCTTAAAAGGCAAAATTTCTGGAAGCAGTCATTTTGCACCCATGGTGCAGGAGATTACTTGTTTACACTTGCCTTGTGATCACAGCTGCCTGTGTAATGAGGTTTGACAGTCAGTTTCATATTTCAATTTCAGAGTATCGTAACACTAAATGTTGTGGTTTCCATTATACTTTGAGCAAACCTTTACATATTTGGCAAAAGTTTAAAATTACAATGGCCCAGATTGTGTGGTCAGCGGCGAAGTGATGGCACTGGCCGCTGACCTCAAAGAAAGCCGCCTACAAAGATCTAGCGATCTCTGTGGCATGGATTTCACCTCTCCCGGCATTAATTTAAATCTGGCGCCAAGTCTAGGGGATCGCCAACGTCCAGCAACAGTGATATCATCAGCTGGCTAAGCTGCCAATCACATTGAAGAATTCTCAGAGACAGCAAACCAGAAGTTCTTCACTTTTAAAAGGGAGCGAAATAAAAATTAGGATATACACATGGGATTAAAGTAGAAGATAAGATATCAAAAACAAACTGTAAAAAATATTAAAAACCATGGAATTTTTTAAGCATAAATTTGACATTCCACAAATATAAAGTTAGTTTTTCAGGGCCAAAACGGTTGTTCAGCAGTAGTTATGATTCAGTACGGCGTTAAAAAACCCAGGTACACCTCATTGAACACGGCCCAACTTTTTGAGGGGTTTTTAACAGTGATATTAGAGTGTAAAGGCAGGAGTTCTCGTCAGTTCAGTGATTTCAATTGATTGCCCGCTGCGGGGAGTTCAACAGCGCGCCCTGTGGAGGAGTACGGAATGACTGACAACAACTTCTGGATTTCCGCGTTTAACTGCGCGTATGCGGATGATAGAAGTTGCTGTCAGTTTCAAAGATGTAATGACGGCGAATGCTGACAGTTTTGCCGTCATTACAACCGCAAATTCCGGGCCATAATTAGTTGGTGTAATTTTAGTCAGTGTAGTAAACAGAATAACTGCATTAGATTTTACAATCTTACAAAAATGATGAAGAAGAAAAGACCTACTGGTCCATCCAGCCTGTCCGATGCCTTATGCATTATAATACATACACTTCCCACCCATCCAGAGCCATGTAATCTCCAGGGAGAGGCAAAAAATAAATAAAAACCCAGGCCAATTAGGGGGAAAAAACTTGAAAATCTCTTTCTGACCCTGCCTTAGGAGATTGAAAGTAGTCCTGGAGACCACACTGGCCCTGATTTACATTACAGAATACCTACTGCTTGTACAAGGGGATCGCTGCCCCAACCAGGAACAGGTCCAGCTCTCGCTTGAAAGAATGCAGTGAATCCACGTTCACCGCACGAGCTGGCAACCTGATCCACAGGTCCATTATTCTCTGGGAAAAGAAGATCTGACTAATATCAACCTAGTTCTGCTCTTAAATAACATTTAATCATGACTCCTGGTGCTCTCTAACCTATTCAGCTGAAATAATTGGTCTACATACACACAATCTAGTCTCATTATTTTACAAACCTCAATCAAGTCACCCCATAGTTTACGCTTCTCTAAAGCATCGAGACGCAGCTCATTGAGCCTATCTGGGTAATTAAGGTGTTGTAACCTCATCATCACCCTTCTCCTCAAAAAAACAACCCTTGACCACTCCGTCCTTGCAAACTACCGCCCCATCTCCAACCTCCCTTCTCTAAAGTCCTTGAACATGATATCGCCTCCCAAATCCGTGCCCATCTTTCCTGGAACTCCATGTCTGAATCCCTCCAATCAGGTTTCTGCCCCTGCCACAGTACCAAAACGGCTCTTATCAAAGTCACAAATGACATCCTATGTGACTGTGACAAAGGTAAACAATCCCTCCTCGTCCTGTCTGCAGCCTTTGACATGGTTGACCACTCCATTCTCCTCCAACCCTCTCCATCATCGTCCAGCTGTGTGGGACTGCACTCGTCTGGTTCCATTCTTAAACTATCCAGTCGTAGCCAGAGAATCACCTGCAATGGCTTCTCTTCCCGCTCCTGCGCCGTTACCTCTGGTGTCCCCCAAGGATCGATCCTTGGCCCCCTCCTATTTCTCATCTACATGCTGCCCCTTGGCGACATCATCTGAAAACACAGCATCAGTTTCCACATGTATGCTGACGATACCCAGCTCTACCTCACCACCACCTCTCGTGACCCCTCCACTGTCTCTAAACTGTCATGCTGCTTGTCCAACATCCATTACTGGATGAGCAGAAATTTCCTCCAACTACATATTAGGATGACCAAAGCCATTGTTTTTGGTCCACGCCACAAACTCCATTCCCTAGCCACTGACTCCATCCCTCTCAAGAAAGGAGGGAGAGAGAAAACAGGGAACTACAGGCCAGTTAGCCTGACATCAGTCGTCGGGAAAATGCTGTAATTCATTATTAAGGAAGTGGTATCAGCGCATTTAGAAAATCATTATATGATTAGGCAGAGTCAACATGGTTTTATGAAAGGGAAATAGCGGTTAACAAATTTATTAGAGTTCTTTGAGGATGTAACTAGCAGGGTAGATAAAGGGGAACCAGTGGATGTAGTATATTTGGACTTCCAAAAGACATCTGATAAGATGCCACATAAAAGGTTGTTACGTAAGATAAGGGCTCATGGGGTTGTGGGTAATATATTAGCATGGATAGAGGATTGGTTAATGGACAGAAAAGAGAGTTGGGATAAACGGGTCATTTTCTGGTTTTCAGGCTGTAACTAGTGGGGTGCCGCAGCTATTTACCATCTATATTAATGACTTAGGTGAAGGGACAGAGTGTAATGTATCCAAGTTTGCTGACGATACAAAGCTAGGTGGGAAAGTTTTTTTGAAATAGAGGTAAAAGTATTTTTTGAAATAGAAAACATGTGTACATTTGCTCTAACAGGAGATTTAGAAACAATGGAGATACAGCTGACTTGTACTTAATAATCTTTTACTAGCCAGACCCTATGTCTAGGGAAAGTCTCTGCGTCTTGGAAAAAACACTTTCGTTTCAGTGTTAAAGGAAGGAATTCTGGGGATACAATGACATATTTAAAACAATCTTTTCATTGTGCGCATCAAGATGAGGAATATTACCACTTCAGGCATCCAGTGTCAACATCAATTCAGTCAGTTATAGCACAATGACATACAGAATAAAGCATTGTCTATTCAGCCCAATAATATACCTCAGCCCCAACTTCAACCTGCAAACATCAATTTTCCCATTTTCCACACCAACCATCCTCAAGTGACATTTGAAGCAGTTGTGTGCTGTAGGCCTATGCCCATTAGGTGCTGGATTATGATCGCCCGAACCCCTACAGCTAGCAGACAGAAGAGACTTTGATCCTTTCAATCTGCGATGGATTTGAACCTGGGCCCAGAGGTGAAAGACCAGTATCTAATCTACTGTGACACCCATTTCTACCATGCAACTTTATTGAGGAACGATGATTTATTTTTGAAAAAATTGAAATTCTTCAAAATTACATTTTATATTTCAGCTATACAATACCATATTTAATGTCAACAAATATAATCAGAACTTTTCAAAGAGAATTGAGTTGCTGGAATGGTAAAAGTGTGTGAATGTATAGTGAATCTGAAAGTATGAGCGCAACTTACAAAAAAATAAGGTGGAGGAGGAAAGAGTGAGCACAAAGCAACCAAGAATTGCAGGTTCTATGTACTCTACCTCTGACATACAGTTACTTATCATTCCATTTTCAGGGTTTTTAATCGACAGATTTTTTTCCCCCCCAATTATCAACTGGCACTACTCGAAAATCAGCAGGAGAGTGCTCCAGGCCTAGTCAACAGTTATCCCTCAACCAACAGGTCATCTGGTCATTTATTTAATTGCTGTTTGTGGGACCTTGCTGTGTGCAAATTGGATGCTGTGTTTGCTTACTTTACAACATTGACAACACTTCAAATAAAGAAATGCTTTGGAACATCCTGATATTGTGAAAGGTGCTACATAAATGCAAGATCTTTCCTTCTCTAGTTTAACTGTCATATTGCATACAGCACTCATTGTCTGCCTTGTGACATTCTGTCAACTAAACCATAGCTCTGTTGGTCACCTCTTCATCAAACTGACAAGCTTTGGTTAAAGCATAGCATAAATAAATAGAGCTTGGGTTGTTTTGCTATTCCACTTGGTATATCTTCCATCTTTCAGCAGATGGAAGTGTCAAGACCAAGCCTATTTAGGAAATGATTCATTCTGCCTGACCAATAATTCTCTTGTGACTAGCTGTTCTTCATTACATTCAAACTTGTGCTGAGTGCCAAACCTGTGGGCTACATTTAATGTTCTTTTATATTGTCTGAAAGATGATAATCATTAATCACTTACAGGTTTAAAAAAAATTATAATATGCCTTTCGAAGGTTTACAAAATGGCTTTGACACGTTTGAGTTGTACGATGTATAATTAGATATGTTGGATCAAGTTAGGGGACCATTCCAGTGAGGCTCATCCTATCACTTCCATTTAAAATTGCATTACCTCTGACAATCCCTGCCTCTCACTTCAAATTCCACTTGACTGCAATTCATTGCAATAGGACTTCAATTATATCCTTCAATGATATCCTTCACCATTTTCCTGCTAGGCAGTGAAAGAATGCAGCCGCCACTGAAAAAACCAAAATGTAGTTTTCATTACCGAATCAGCAGTAAGTTCTTCATCTTTTTTAACAGATAGGTTATTTGAAACAACTACAGACAAAAGATTACTCAGTACAGAGACCTTTAAGGTATCACTAGAAAACGGATACAACAATTACTCAGAATCATACATTAAGATACAATGGGCCTGAATTTGCGGTCGGAGGCTTCCTGCGGGGAAATGCCTTCAATCCGCAAATAAAATCCGCGCCTACCTTCTGCCTCGGGATCCACGGAGACTCGCGCTCCTGGGCCTCTACGCGTAGACATGTGCGGTTCGCAAGCGCCCTTGGGATCATGTGGGCCGGCCCAACCAATGAAAGAAGGGGGATCTCCATTCATGCTTATGGGAATTCTGTACTGAATCCCAATAAGCATGAATGGGGATCACATAAAAAACACATTTACATACCAAATAAATAAAAACTAAATTACATATTTGAAATTAATTAAAATACAATTTAATTGAACAGTTAAAACAAAAATTTAATTTTTTGAAAGATAAATTTTAATGTTTTAAAGGTGCTAAAAATAACTAACTTATTTTACAGGTGTTTTAATGTTTGAATAATTGAGAAAAAATATATTTTTATATTCATTTAAACTCTTGCCCTGGTAAAAGCAGGCCTTATGCCTGGGATGTCCATTTCCTGGGGATGGCTACGATCTGTCAAGATTCTTGACAGATCGCAAGTTGCGGGGCCTTTAAGGTTGCATACGCACCAGTAGGCACCAGAAAATACGGACCAATGTAAATCCAGGCCAAAGATCAGACTGAATGTTTTGGCGCAGTGGAACTGGGGCAGGTCATGATTCAATCTTGACCTTCCCACAGAATGTAAACTTGATAAAATCCTATGAAATTTTAACTTTCCTATTCTGATCTTGTGAAAGTTGAAACAAATTACTAACATCCATAATATAGCCACAGAACAAGAATAAATGTATACCAAGTGCAAGTGATTTTAATGGAATAGGGAGACTGATTGCTGCCTCAAGGGAGAGGAAGATTGAGGATCAAATGCCAGCAGGGGCAGACTGA
This sequence comes from Squalus acanthias, assembly GCA_030390025.1. NCBI lineage: Eukaryota > Metazoa > Chordata > Chondrichthyes > Squaliformes > Squalidae > Squalus > Squalus acanthias. Next base: position 53,006,036 of record CM059429.1, read on the forward strand.
CTTTTCTATGAGCTGCAGACTACAAGACAACCAAGGACTCTGATCGGGAGGGGAGGGAGATCAGATCGGAGAAACTGTTTGAAAGAGAAGCTGTTGTGTGGACATAATTTGATGTGAGCTGAAGTCTAGACTGAAAGCATTTGCTGTATGAAGGGGTTCACGTTACAGGAGTAGAAGTGAAGAGCCCTGTAAATGTCCACAGGTTCTCAGGTAAAAATGCTTATTTCTGTCAGTTAAAATCCTATCCATTATTGTTGCTATCCAGCTTACACACGAGACTGCATTTTACTCAGATTATATTGATCTAAATTGAACTTGATTTCCTTAATATCTATAGTAGAACCAGTTGCTCAACCACCATGTCTGGAATGTATAAAATTACAGTCCAGTGCACATGATGTGGTATACAGAAAACCAATTGTACCATCGACATGAATTTGATTCAATTTAAGTTACTTCACTGGTATACAGATGGCGCTAGGAAGTGAACATTTTTACTCTGAAGTAACATTGAAATAAATAAGCGGTGTTTGTGCTGTGCATCTTAATTTGGAGCCGGTATCAATTTGAAACAATTTTAAAATTTACAGCTTTCATGTAAACTGGGGTTTACTCCACTTTAAATAAAAGGATTATTTATATGTCTTAGTATTCAACTTCCATCGGTACTGTCAATTAAATTTGATAGCATCCATCAATCTAGTTTTTTTTTTGACGAGCCCATCAAGATCTCTGCTCTCCAAGTTACCCTAGTGCTCCAGGGCTACGACAATCAAATACCTGACATGCAGTAGGATATTATATACATTTCGGTCCTAAAATTCAATGGGGAGATTGGATCCTGCAGGTTATTTACTCGCCTTGGAGACCCTGGCAGCTGACAGTTCCCAATTTGAACCTGCTGAACTGAGCAGGCAGCAAGCACACCCTGATTTCAGGTGGGTTCAAGTGTAAGGCCCACTGCTAACTTCTTAGAGTGCCACTGTAAATGAGTGCCCTTGGAGGCAAGAATAGGAAATTAAGGTGGGTGGGAGAGTCGGCAGTGCCGTCTCATGCATCATTACCATGACAATGCTGGGCTTGTACGGTTTGGTCCCCGTCCCCTTTGCCCCTCAGCAGCACCAAAGAAATGAGCATTCTCTAGATGTTAGCGATGGCAATATTAGGACCCACATCTCACAGGGCATAAAGAAACTTTGAAATAGTGCTCATCGGCAACACTCTTCCACTGAAGAGTGCTAATTGCTTAAAAACCACCTGCTGGTTATTATGGGAAATGGCCAATTTCTCATTACATAAAAAGACTTATATAACACCTTTCACAACCTCCAAACGTCCCAAGGTGTTTCACAGCCAATGTAATACTTTTGAAGTGTAGTCACTGTTGTAATGTGGGATAAACTGGTAACATAGCTTGCCTTTCTTATTCAACCATCGGACTTGACAGGCATACCCTTTTTATATTCCTCCTTTTCAAATACATCTCCAATTCTCTTTTAAATTAGGTTATCTCCCTGCCTCTGTGCATCTTGTGGGAAAGCATTCCGCAGTGTAGTAACCCTGTGTGGAAAAAAAGTTCTTCTAACTTCCCTCCTTAAAATACAATAGAGATGGCAGGGCAGGTGATGTGTTGCAGCTGTAGCATGTGGGAGCTGGTGGACCCCAGTATGATCCACAGCAACCACATCTGCAGTAAGTGTCTGCAGCTCGAGGAACTTCGGCTCAGGGTTGATGAGCTGGAGTCCGAGCTTCGAACACTGCGATACATCAGGGAGGGACACTTTGTTCCAGGAGGCAGTCACACCTCTTAGGTTAAATACTTCAGATTTGGTCCGTGGTCAGGGACAGGAGGGTGTGACTACGAGTGAGACAGGTATGGGGATCCAGAAGGTAGCAATGGAGGAGTCTCAGCCCTTGTATTTGTCCAACAGGTACGAGGTTCTTGCAGCCTGTGTGGACGAGAGCAGGGACTGCAGGGAGGATGAGCAAACTGACCACAGCACCGTGGTACAGGGGGCCATTCAAGTTAGGGGGAGTAAAAAAGAATGTAGTAGTGGTAGGGGACAGTATAGTTAGGGGGATAGACACTGTTCTCTGCAGCCGAAAGCGAGAGTCCCAAAGGCTGTGTTGCCTGCCCAGTGCCAGGGTTAAGGACATCTCCTGGAGCTGGAGAGGAACTTGGAGTGGGAGGGGAAGGATCCCATTGTCGTGGTCCACGTAGTTACCAATAACATAGGTAAGACTAAGAGGTTCTGCTGAGGGAGTATGAGCAGCTAGGGGCTAAATTAAAAAGCAGAACCACAAAGGTAATAATCTCTGGATTACTACCTGAGCCACGAGCAAATTGGCATAGAGTCAATAAGATCAGAGGGTTGAATGCGTGGCTCAAGGATTGGTGTGGGAGAAATGGGTTTCGATTCATGGGGCACTGGCACCAGTACTGGGGAAAGAGGGAGCTGTTCCGTTGGGACGGGCTTCACTTGAACCATGCTGGGACCAGTGTCCTGGCGAATCAAATAACTAGGGCTGTACACAGGGGGTGTGGGGGCGGGGGGGGGGAAGGTTCAGGTGAGGGGAAACTTAGAAAGTTAAAAAGAAAGGACAAGGCAATAATGCAGGGTAGCGATAGGGGTAATGATAACCAGAGTGTGACAGGAAGGGACAGAGCATACAAGCATAAGAGTGCACCAGCAAATAGGGTCAGAGTAGGGAAAAATAGTAAAAAGACAAAATTAAAGGCTCTTTATCTGAATGCATGCAGCATTCATAACAAGATAGATGAATTAATGGCACAAATAGAAATAAATGGGTATGATCTGATAGCCATTACAGAGATGTGGTTGCAAGGTGATCAAGGCTGGGAACTGAATATTCAGGAATATTTGACATTTTGGAAGGATAGGCAGAAAGGAAAAGGAGGTGGGGTAGCTCTGTTAATAAAAGATGAGATCAGTACAGTAGTGAGAAATGATCTTGGCTCGGAAGATCAAGATGTAGAATCAGTTTGGGTGGAGATAAGAAATAATAAGGGAAATAAGTTACTGGTGAGAGTAGTCTATAGGCCCCGTAACAGTAGCTACACTGTAGGACAGAGTATAAATCAAGAAATAATGGGGGCTTGTAAGAAAGGTACTGCAATAATCATGGGCGATTTTAATCTTATAGATTGGACAAATCAAATTGGCAAAGGTAGCCTTAAGGACATGTTCATAATGTATTCAGGACAGTTTCTTAGAACAATACATTGTGGAACCAACCAGGGAATAAGCTATTTTAGATCTGGTAATGTGTAATGAGACAGGATTAATTAATGATCTCATAGTAAAGGATCCTCTAGGGAAGAGTGATCATAACAGTGAGAAACTTGGGTCTGAAACTAGTGTCTTAAACTTAAATAAAGGCAATTACAAGGGTATGAACAGAGTTGGCTAAAGTGGAATGGGAAAATAGATTAAAAGGTAAGATGGTAGATAAGCAGTGGCAGACTTTTAAGGAGATATTTCATAACTCTCAACAAGGATATATTCCAGTGAGAAAGAAAGACTCTATGAGAAGGATGAACCATCCGTGTCTAACTAAGGAAGTTAAGGAGGGTATCAAATTGAAAGAAATGTTGCGTTAGTGGTAAGCCAGAAGATTGGGAATTTTTTAGTAACTTGCAAAGGATGACTAAAAAAATAATAGAGGGAGAAAATAGATTATGAGAGTAAACTAGCAAGAAATATAATAACTGACTCAGCCAAGTAACCATTCTTGGTTCACAAGCGTAGAGAAGGTGAATATTGGTCGGAATGTTGACCATGGAGGGATGACAGCGAAGTCTGATCCTGTTCTATTCATAGCTGAGGGGAACGGAGGATAATTGTAGCAGCCTAGCTATAGTCCCTGCAAAGTCTAATAACTCAGCACAAACCAGGAATTGAACCTGTGACTTTATGGACTATATGGCGTGGGACTATACGCACGTCTACACTACAGTGTTTTTATCCGATAGGTCATTAGAGGAGCTATCAACACTCTTTTTTATTTAAAATATGCTAGATTATATAGCAAAAGCTACTGAACGTTAAGTGAAAACATTTATAGAAATGTAATTTTGAAGAGACCATTACACAGTAATTTAATCAACTGCCTACACTTAACACTATAAACACTACTTCCAGAAGCTGCCAGAATCACTTCAACCAATGCTTTGTTCTTTACCTCTGTAAGCATTAATTTTCAGCTCCATTCATGTTTGTTCTATTCTTTCGCAGACTAATTTTAAAGAGCCCTTTTCTCATGTCAAAGCATTTAGCAAACTACAGTATTTTGATTTGGGAAACGAGAAGGGCCAAAATTACTGGGTTACGTTTTCTAGAATTATTATATGCCATACTTTGTAAGAGTTAATCAAAATGCTGGACACAGACCATTTAATAAATATTTGACAAAATATGGATAGACGGATGTCAGGGAGTAAATGGTATTGCAAATGCTTCAGCTATTTGCTTCCCATGACAAAAATAGGTTACAGAGGAGAAAAATAAGGCAGCACAGTTGAATATGGGTCACAAAGAAGTGTTTTTATTGATTAATTGAAGTTCACTTTGAAGGAGGGAAAAGTTCTTCAGCTGCATTAAAATGGTTTTGTTTTCTCAATTGTGACATGGCGGAGAAGGATTATGGTGTGGCAAACAAACAGAATTTAGCCCATTGTATCTGAATAGCTTAGAAGCTTTCCTTAAATTTTGTCCTGATGCTAGCCAGCATTTAATTAAAAAAACTTGCTTAAAGAGAAAGGAAAGTCTGGTCAGTTCGAGTACTTTTTGTTCCCTTTTAATATTAGAAAATGGTATTCTCATAGAAAATCAAAACATCAGTTTTCTTAGCACATGGAGACCCTTGAGCCTAGTCTCCTTACGTGGTGCAGGCCACCCCAATTATATCAATTATAAGGAGCGTTCCAGAGTGGCTTCCTTGCCAGCACTGGTGGCATGTCTTCAAAACTGAATGGAGAGCTGCCACAGAGCCGCCAGAGTCTGGGAAACCACGCTTCAGGCTGGGAGGACAGATTTTCTACCATGTAGCATGAGTTTCTGGCGGTAGCTTGCCCACCATTGTTTGCAATAGAGTTGGTCTGGGATGCATGCAGACGCCTGCATAATTGACGCCACAGAAGTAGTGAGAATGACTTTACGTGAGGGCCTTGATGTCGGCAATAAGACTGTCATTAAAAAAAAAGAGTTTTAAGAAATTTCAGGTGAGTGTGTTATTTTTTTCAGATGAAAAAACTGAGTACAGTACTTTGAACACACCAGTACTTTCCTTCTGCTTTAACTGTTCCCATTATGCCACCTACTGGACAAAAATAGCACAGCGCTTCACTGTAAACCCGTAAACTAGTTTTCAACATCAAAGATAAAAGGGGGCAGGTTTTAAAAACGAGGAAAAAGACGATCCTAACTTGCAGGAAGTATTTGTAGTTGCAGTCCCTCTTAGTGGAGGTGCACCATTGTAGGTTCCCCCCTCTCAGCAGGAAACCACTCAGGTGACTTTGGTTGTAAGACCATCATTGATTGGCTCCACTGGAAATACCAGGCAGACAACCATTTTAACTGTGGAAACTGATCAGGAGAAAATCAGAAATTTCAGTATCAGTTGTAACTTTCCCAATTAGCATCCTGTGCTGGAAAAGGTGTCTTTCTCAAGGACTGCTCATAGATCATCTCAAAATTAATGTCACATGAGCAGATGGAACATGCAGTGAAGAATTTCAAAATCTCCCAAGTTCAAGAGCTGAACAACAAAAGCCATCCCTTCCAAGCTGGCACTGGTAGAATACTTTTTATGAGGGAATTCTGTCAAAGAACAAAGCATTCCAAACTTCTGATACCTGAACCAGGCAGATCCTCAGTACTCCAGAGCACTATTGGTGATTGACCAGCCAGCATAGCTCATGAATGGGGCCTTGAGGGACAGACAGTTACTGGAGCCGGGGATTCTTTCCACACAGCTGCAAATAACCCTGAAAGCAAATGCTCCAGTGGTAGAGTGGTCCTAGCTGGACAAGCAGCAAGAAAGTTACTCGTGCTTTGCGCTGGTGGGAAACAGTTTTAGTTGGTTATACTCCAGCAGTACCCTAGCACACAGTAGGGGATCCATAAGCCTTGGTTGTCGTCAACCTTGGCCTATATTCTCTGAATTGAGTAAGTGTTGACAGTCCTAATAGGGAGATAGTGCCCTCCATGTTGGGCAAAGAGACTATTAGCCACAGTCCCGGTGGCCTGTCACTTTAATTCACTGCTTCACTCCCACTCTGACCTCACCGTCCTCGGCCTATTACACTGTTCCACGGAAGCGCAGCGTAAGCTCGAGGAACAGCACCTCATCTTTCGTTTAGGCATGCTACAGCCCTCTGGACTCAATATCCCTCTGGACTCAATATCGAGTTCAACAATTTTAGATCATAATCTTAGCCCCAATCACATTTATATTTTATTTTTTCATCCACCCTTTTATTTGCCCCCCCCCTTTTTTTTCCCTCCTAGAAGCTGGCAGCTGTCCTTCATTCTGCCAGTGCATTTCACACTTCTTTCAGCCTTAACCTGTCACATTAACACCACCTCTTGCCTTGAATATCTCTTAATGTCTCTTAATCTCTCCTTTTGTTCTTTCATCCCCTCCCCCTTTTCCCAGCTTTATCCTTGCCTTAAATCTATTTGATTTCCTGCTGTTTCCAGTTCTGATGAAAGGTCTCGACCTGAAACGTTAACTCTGTTTCTCTCTCCACGGATGCTGCCTCGCCTGCTGAGTTTTTCCAGCGTTTTCTGTTGTTATTTCGGATTTCCAGCATCTGCAGCATTTTGCTATCGTATTAGCCACAGTGATTGGGTTTCGTATTTCACACACCCAGATGATGATAAAGGCAGGCCTTCAGAGCTGCAGGGGTCACACTAGCTAAACTGATTTGGTTTGGTAAATATAGATTTTTTTTAATTTAAAAAGCACAATTATTTGAGAAATTCTGCATTTTCGTTTTCGTTCATTCTACATTTCTAGTGCTTTGTCATTTTTTAATGCGGATTAATGATGTGCAGAGGCACACAGAATGTAAACGAGAACAAATCACAAACACAGCCAGTAATTCATGCAAATCCCGTCTATCCCCTATACACACACATATGTTATCCTTCAAGAATATTTTCAAGAGAGTAAAACTAATTCTACCCATCCTCTTCAAAAGCCCCCCTCATACTTCTCAAAATGTACTATTTCAGTTGAGCAAATTGAAATCTGTCAGCTTGAGTTTGAACCTCCTGAGCACTATCCTTTGTGCTTAGTGGTGTAGAAATCATTTTTTTCTTCGATTAGAAAAGAGCAGGAATGTGTCAAATTTTGAGCATCTCCAAGGAAAGGAAAATGCATCAGTAGGCCAGGTGTTAGAAACTGATGCAGACCTGAAGTATGATTATAGACAACCCTCTCAACTCAGTGGGTCACCTATAAGGGTGCATGCTATAAGTGCACTGCAGTTTCGACCACCAGTGTCAAAAATACCAAACTGAAGTTTAAATTGAGACACAATCACAACAAATGCAGTTCCTGTTTGTATATTGCTGAAAGTCTTGTGTAGTCTTTGGAGTCATATCCCTTAAACGACAAGGCTGTTTTTATTGTACAATTACATATTAAAACAAATATCTATTTAGTTATACTTCATCAGGGGAGTTTCAACTCAGGTGGAACAACTAAAAGGATATTCAGGCAGTACATAGACGTATTGTACAAACATGGCTGCCATACTAAATAAGAAATGAAAGTTATCTATGAGCTCAAAGATAAATTCCTTCATTACTGACCTTATGCTAATACTAACTCTGGATCCTGCTAATTCCATATTGAGATGTACTAATATCACTAATGGCAAATGAAGACAGGCTTCAAATGAAGTTATTAGCTGGTCCCAGCTGCATCAATTTAACACGCTGGAAGCTCATCAGTGTGGACAAAATGGAAGTGTACTTTCCAAGTTATGTAAACATGAAGCCAAAATGCAGAGTTCACACAAAATCTTAAGTGTAAGCAGTAATGGAGTTAGGGAAACAGCATAAAACGTGGCGGAGAAACAAAGAGGTGCTAGGCTCCCAGTTTTAATACAGGATGAACAAGAATGTGGCCACGGTAGAGTTCTGATTAGAACCATTGAAGCAGGGCCCAGGAAATCTGAAATGACTAAGTTTGTTGGTACATGTATTCAATCAATATTTACATTTTCCGGGTTCAGACAAGTAGCTACAACTGATCTTTAGAAATTCAAACTGAAAAAACACTTTACTCAGCAAATACCACTATCGGTAACTGTAAGAAAGCTTGTTACAGAAATTTTATATCCTTCTGTTTCTGTCTTTAACTTTTTTTCAATAATTTAAAGAGTACTGTTGAGATTAAGAGAAGTGGCTTTAAAAAGCCAAGTTATCAGAAGCAGAGATGCAATTGTTACTTCAGAGTGCTCAGAAATGCTCTCACTTGAACTCCCTTGGAATGTCAGATTCAGTAACGTCTCCCAGTCAGTTTCATATAGATGCAAGAAAAAATTGGTTTCCTAAATAGATGTCAGCAGCACTCAACATTTAAAGCAAATATATACTAGTTAATCTCCAGCAGTGTTGATCACCAACAAAAAAATTCTTCCTACAAATATGTTGCTGCTTTTCCCCACGTTTTTCTGTCTTTTGTTTATCTTACACTTCCTTTCTCACTCATGTATGGCTCTCATAGAATCAGAAATTTACACCACAGAAGGAGGCCATTCTGCCCATCGTGACTGCGCCGGTCGAAAAAGAGCTATCCCGCCTAATCCCATTTTCCAGCTCTTGGTCTGTAGCCTTGTAGGTTATGGCACTTCAATTGCATATCCAAGTACTTTTTAAATGTGATGAGGGTTTCTTCCTCTACCACCCTTTCAGGCAGTGAGTTCCAGACCCCATCGCCCTCTGGGTGAAAAAAATTCTCCTCAACTCCCCTCTAATCCTTTTACCAATTACTTTAAATCTATGCCCCTGGTTATTCACCTCTCTGCTAAGGGAAATAGGTCCTTCCTATCCACTCTATCTAGGCCCCTCATAATTTTATACACCTCAATTAAGTCTCCCCTCAGTCTCCTCTGTTCCAAAGAAAACAATCCCAGCCTATTCAATCCTTCCTCATATCTAAAATTCTCCAGTCCTGACAACATCCTCATAAATCTCCTCTGTACCCTCTAGTGCAATCACATCTTTCCTGTAATGTGGTGACCAGAACTATATGCAGTATTCTAGCTGTGGTCTAACTAGTGTTTTATACAGTTCCAGCATAACCTCTCTGCTCTTATATGCTATGCCTCGGCTAATCAAGAAAAGTATCCCGTATGATGTTTGTATCACTCTTTCCAAGTCTCCTTTTTTCTCTGTATGCTTCCCAGTCTTTTTGTATGCGCTCTGACATATGTTCCTTTATCGAGGTATTTTTGCCGTAAGCAGCGAGATGGCAGGCAGTACAAAGGGGAGCCTGGCTTGAAGCTCTAGACACATGGGTGAGGGAGAAACTGAGGTTTTTTGGCAGAGGAAAGGGGGGGAACTGGGGCAAAGAGGAAGCCAGACGTAGGGGTACTCATGGTATAATTACAATGTTTCTGCAAAGTATAAAAAAAAACTGGATGCAATCACTCTAATTTAACAAAATTATTTACAAAATGCTAAAATTAGACCGATTTAGATATAACTGATTAGTGCACAAGGAGTAGTTATCCAACTAAAGAAGTTAGTTTCTTAATGTGATTTCAGTGGTCAGATTAATTAAAAAAAAAATCATTCTTGGGATATGGGCGTCGCTCGTAAGGCCGGCATTTATAGCCCATCCCTAGTTGCCCTCGAGAAGGTGGTGGTGAGCTGCCTTCTTAAACCGCTGCAGTCTGTGTGGTGAAGGTATTCCTCTTATCCGGTTTTTTGTAGAGGTTTGATACAACTGAGTGGTTTGCTAGGCCATTTCAGAGGGCAGTTACGAGTCAACCACATTGCTGTGGGACTGGAGTCACATATCGACCAGACCGAGTAAGGACGACAGGTTTCCTTCCCTAAAGGACATTAGTGAATCAGATAGTTTTTTTTGACAATCCAACAGTTTTATGGTCACTTTTACTGATACCAGCTTTCTATTCCAGATTTATTTAATTTTTTTATGCAGTTCATTACATAGGGAAGCAGTTGGTGTTGACTAAACAAAAAAGGAAGTCTCTTCTTTGGGTCAAATGACCTCGAGTATATCAATGCCTTACTTGCCTTAGAGGGAGTGCAACAAATGTTCACTAGACTAGTTCCTGGGATGAGGGGATTGCCCTATGAGGAGATTGCCCTTTGAGGAGAGATTGAGTAGACTAGGCCTATATTCCCTAGAGTTTAGCAAAATGAGAGGTGATCTAATTGAAACATATAAAATTCTTAAGGGGCTTGACAGGGTTAATGCTGAGAAAATGTTTCCCCTGGCTGGGTCACAGTCTCGGAATAAGCGGTCGGCCATTTAGGACTGAGATGAGGAGAAATTTCTTCACTCAAAGTGTTGTGAATCTTTGGAATTTGCTACTCCAGAGGGCTGTGGATGCTCATTTGTTGAGTATATTCAAGACAGAGGTTAATATATTTATGGGAATTAAGGGATATGGAGATAGTGCGGGATGGTGGAGTTGAGGTAGAAGATCAACCATGATCTTATTGAATGGCGGAGCAGGCTCGAAGGGCCAAATGGCCGACTCCTGCTCCTACTTCTTATGTTCTTTTTTATGGCTAAGGGTATTGTGTACTGAGCCTTGTTTACTATAGCTAAAGCTCCCACAGGCTGACAGTTATAACTTTCTAAGATATGTCTGTTTACTTGAACGACATCTTAGAAAGACATCAATGTAACCAATTTGGCTTACAATTGGTTAGGGAAACTGAAAAGGGACTCTGTGGTAGTGGTAGTTTAAGATATTTAAGATCAGACATCAGTCAGAAAAACTGCAATGTTTCTGAAAGTTAGGCAAAGGTTTTGGGAAGTTGTGGAGAAATTTCAAAGATCATAAGGGAAGTAGTTAACAGGTTTGAGAACACATTGAAGAATGTAAAATTGGAAGTCTTAAGAAAGGAAATTGTTTTAGTGTCTTCCAACGTTAATTTAGCAGCATAAGTTTTTAAGCACCAAGAGAAAATACAGTCCAAGTCAGCAGAAAAAGTTACTGTATATGCAAGGTTAGCTAAGTTAGCAAGAAAGATGACCGTGACAATGACGTGCTCATGTCCCGTAGGTGACCCCATAGCATCGCCAAAGACAGCAGCACTGTCCAACTTGCTACTCAAAAAGTCTGTACAATTTTAAGGTCATGTCACCAAGGGACAGCCTTAATCCTGAAAATTTACCAGTGTAAGCACTGAATATAGAAAGTGAACTTAAATTTCAGGCAGTGTGAAGCTTGGGCAGATTGAGAGAGTCTTTACAACCGCAAGAGAGTGGTGACTAAGGGAGTTTGATTGAGCTGTTGGGGCCAGGTATTAAATTTAACTGCCTAGAGATTGCTTTGGTTTTGTTTTTTCCTTCTTGCTTTGTCATTTCAGGTGCCAACACTTCCAGATATAAGGTGACTCTGGAAACACAAGGAAGGAAGAAGTTCACTTATCACAAGTGAGAGACACAGGTGGAGACAGTTGCAAGGTTAGTGAGGGAGGTGAGTGGGCATTCACAGATGAGACAGAATCATCAATGAAGGACCCAATGCTATGCACACATGCAGGAACCAGAAGAAACTGCACTAAGAGGGAGAGGACTATCACATGCACAAAAAGAAAAAGATGAAGAAGATCACTGAGCTTTGAAAGAGAAGGGCATTGTAGATATAACACTCCAGTTCTGAAAATAAAGGAAAAGCCAATGTAAATCCCGAAGAGAGGATAAATATTTATGAGTATGTTTAGAGATTTCTTTTCAGAATTAATTCTGTGTGTTTCTTATTTTAATTTTATTTTTAAGGGTATATAGTGGGGTGAGCGGAGAGAGAATTTGGAAAAAAAAGTCACGGATTTTATTAATTGCTGTTGTGGTGGTTGCTGGTGGTTCCTTGGTTGCTTTTTAGTGAATAGATTTTATAAAGTGATGGGTGATTTTTTTTCTTAAAACTGATAGCAGTATAGATTATCTTAAATGTCCCGTTGACTAAAACCAAAAAGCAAATCTGCATACTTGCACCGTACTAATTTTTCTTGCATCCTATGGATACTTTTTGCTCTATAGACGTGTGGCAGATGCAACACTTAATGAGACAGATTAATCACAGGGAGGTATTGCTGACTCACCTTGGTGAAAAAATGCAACTAACCTGAAAGGGGACTTATCTGCTAAAACACAAATCACTACTAATGTGCATTAGGCTATTATAATAGATTATTACTTCAAGTCTGCACCAGTGTTTTTCTCCACATGAACCACTTTGTCTAATCTCATATTACCTCTGAAACTAATTAGCTTTTTGCAATTATGTGCGGTGCAGAAACGCTCAATCTGTTGAAGGAAGCCAGATTCAACAGGAGACAGAAAAAATAAAGTGCATTAAATCCATATTGTAATTTGAAGCTTGAAAATTTTCATCAGCCCAATCCCAGATATACTGTAGTCTAGCTGTCAAAAACAATGTACTAATGCTATTTTAAACATTAATGTAATGGTAGAGTTCTCTTTTTTTCCACTGGAATACTTTTATAAAATATGATTGTTAAATTTAATTAATTTCATTTCTGGGCTCATATGTTCATCAAGGCTGAACACAATATAATGCATTAAGATGTGTTGCTCTTTAAAGAAAATTATTTACATTTCTCCAATAAATCTTAATTTACACACTGAAGGCATGCATCAACACTACAATTAACATTGAAATAAAGTGTTCCCCTCCCAGATTGTTGCAAGAATTCGAAGAATTGCATTTATTTGGTGGTTTACCATGCCCTACATACATTGTTTTATGGACATATGCCAGATCAATTGTGTAAATCCATTTTAAAATTAGCAGAAATGGACAGAAAGGTATATTAAGAATTACTCCAAATTCATTACAATAGTTTGCATATTAAACCATGCATTGATGGTGAAACACACTCTAACTAAAATCTGCTCTCAATCAAAGGGGAAGAAGCTGTAACCCGTTAAATTCTATTGTATATAACACAACAGTGCAACTGAAATATTACAGTTGTATCCATCCAATGAACCAAATACTAAAAAAATCCTATCCTTCTCACTGACAGTGAATGTTTTGTGAGATATATTCTTGCTCAAGGATGACATTAACCGTAAGCCAAACAGTGGAAGCTTATGTAAGTCCATGTACAACTGTGAATTATTCATAGAGCATAACTAATATGAGGGTGCAGTGAAGCTTCCTCACAGTAAAAGGGATGAATCATTATCTGGCACTGATGAGAAGGGATGGATTGTACCAGCAATACAAAAATAGTTTCCACAACAGTAACTCAAACAGAGGCACCCAGTCCTTTTATTGGGTGTTAGTATCATGGAAAATGCACTCAGCTCTGCCTAGTACCATAACACTGAAACTCCGCAGAGATTCATCTGTGAAGTCATATAGAAATCAACAAGAGCAATGATGCTCCCAGCTCTCCAAAAAGTTAATGCTTTTCCGGGTAGCAGTCCACAACACTAATATCATATATGTTGAAGAGAACTTGTTACAAATAAAAATCCCTATTATGCCATGTTTTCCTATGTTACAATTTAACCTGTTAACCTGCCCCCCCACCCCCGCACCCCAATGTAACATGAAGCTTCTTTTGTCTGGTTTCATTTACTGCATATAATAGAGCACTGTTGTAGTAGCCTGAATAAAACTACAGTACATTTTAATCAAAGCACATCTGATACATATTATCTGTATGATTTAATTCTTTGCACTGTTCACTGCTTTTAGTGAACAGGTGAAATCCATTAATATATATTACATAAAAAATACAAATGTGAGAGGTCGCACAACACCAGGTTATAGTCCAACAGCTTTATTTGAAATCACAAGCTTTCGGAGCGCTGCTCCTTCGTCAGGTGGCATGGTGGCATAGTGGTTAGCACTGGTGCCTCACAGCGCCAGGGACCCGGGTTCGAATCTGACCTCGGGTGACTGTCTGTGTGGAGTTTGCACATTCTCCCCGTGTCTGCGTGGGTTTCCTCCCACAGTCCAAAAATGTGCGGGTTAGGTTGATTTGGCTATGATAAATTGACCCTTAGTGTTAGGGGGGGGTTAAATATGTGGGGTTACGGGGATAGGATGGGATATGTTAGGGGGAATTAAATACGTGGGGTTACGGGGATAGGGTAGGATATGTGTCGGTGCAGGCTCGATGGGGATTCTGTGTGGGAAAGCAGGGACAGGGTACTGGATTTGGATGATCAGCCATGATCGTATTGAATGGTGGAGCAGGCTCGATGGGCCGAATGGCCTACTCCTGCTCCTAGTTTCTATGTTTCTATGTTTAAACAGCTGTAAAGTCACTGAGAAATATCCATTTATGCATAAAAACTGTAAGTCTGAAAACACACTTCAGACATTCCAGTTCCAGTATACTCCTCACTGGCAGAAACTGCCATAACATCACAAATCCATTATACACATCAATTGTTTTAAGAAATTTCAATTTTGCAGAACCAAGTTCTTTCCTCTTAGCCTTCAATTATATAACTACAAATATATTTCATAAAAGTTCCTTTTTCTGAATAATGAGAGAAGAAACTAAGTACTAGATCTGACAGGCAGAATGGTTACTGTCAGAAGACTAAAAAATATACCTGGCTCAAATACTTCAGTGAAGTTGTAATACTGCCAATTGGCCCATGTTAAATATGTGGCATCATGGACTAATTAGACCCCAGTCCTGGTCCATAATAATGGAACAATCAGATCTCCACAAGAGCACAAGACAGATTTATTATTTTCAACTTTGTGTTTTTCCCAATTTTTTCTTCTATGTAGCCATGGCCTGGCTGGCACATGTCTCTCTGCTCTGCCCAATCTGAATTCTCTCCCTCTCAACTTCCGCGCACCCCCTCCTCCTCCTCTGCCCCCAGCCCAGCCACCCAAGTGTGTTCTCACACCAAGACCTCAGCCACTTAACCTTTATGTTTATCTAGGCCTCTCTGCTCTGTGCAACCTGACCGCAGTGTGGCCTTTCTACTCAAATGTAAGTCAATCGCTGCTCCTGCCCCCTCACAGTGTCCAAGCTCACCCTCTGTCCTGCCCAACCTGAAATTGGCATGATATGATGTCTTCCCATCCATCCAATCCCAAATTAATTCCTAGTCACCTGCTCCAAAATAGCATGTGTTGTACTGCCAGCCTTTGTGTTATTCCTCTCCTTGTTGACAGTTGACTGTCCCACTTTTGTTTTTCTCAACACCTGGTCTCAGTGCTGGGCTGAGTGAGATCTAGTTGCATCTAAGTTTCGGCTTGGAGAATAAACTGCTTCATAGCAACCAGTCTCGCCACTGTCCACCCTCATCCATTTCCCAACTGCTTTAATCCCTGGCCCACTCCTCTCTTCCCCACTCAGACACCCTGCCCCCTTTCTTGCGCCTGAACTACCCTTAAGCAATCTACTAATGTATATATAAATGAACAACAATATTAGTGTTTGTTTTATCCTTATTCTGCGCATGTATACTGTAGATATTTATTACAATGCCCTATGTAGGAACTGTTGAAACAATACATTACAATGAGCTGTATGGTACAGTGAGAGCTCCATTGAGCACTTATACCACTGGAACCTACAGAAAATATCAGTGATAAGGCATTAAAATCAGACATTAACCTTGATAACCAGACTGCATTTTCCATTTTGGAAATGGTTGCACTTAGCATTACCCTGAATAGTATGCTGCATTATGACCTGGAAAAGCACAGTTAAGACCAGTCAACCCAGTCTGCAGTATTTTCAGATATGTGCCACATAGATTCCAATTAGTCTTGCATTCTTTCCTGTTTATAGTTCCTGATGTTTGAAGGAGAAAAAAATCAGAAGCCATAAAAATAATGAGTACAACCACATCACAGGCGTGAACTGTTAATTTACATATAAAATGGGAACTGTAAACTTCTTTTGATGGTTCAGTGAGTTTAATCGGTGACTAGCTGGACTAGACAGGAAGGCCTCGGGTTCGATCTCTGGTCTGTGCTCAGTCAGCTGATCTGCTGGTATAGGAACTACATTTAGCTTTAGTGCCCTGGGTTCGGAGGAAAGGGGGAAATCATTGACCAGCGTTCCTACTCGTGATCCCCATCCACTGACCCCTGTTGGGAGTGCGCAAATGGACATCAGACGAGTACAGGTTTGAGCTCAGCTGTGATGCACCTCATGATACAATAGCTTGCCAACACTTTCACCTAAGGTAAGGGGTCAAGAGGCTGCCCAGGAACCTGTATACCACCAAGGAGTCAGTCTATTCGAGAGGCAGTAGGGGGATAAACTAAAAGGATGGGGAGGAAATCGTAACTGTTTTAATACATCTCATTACACTTTTGATAAGTTCTCTCCCTTGAAGGTATGACAACATCCCTTGCTCTTGCTCATCCCTGCTCCGAGCCATTAATCCAGGTCTACCACTGGGCTCACCCTGGAATTCAGCTTTTGTCTCTTCCATCTCAGTACTTTCGTAGTTAAAAAATTAAACTTGCTAGTGCCCATTGGTGGCCGTGCTTTCAGCTGCCTCGGCCTTAAACTCTGGAATTCCCTCCCTAAACTTCTCTGCCTCGCTCCTCATTTAAGACGCTCCTTAAAACCTACCTCTTTGGCCAAGCTTTTGGTCATCTGTCCTAATATCTCCTTATGTGGCTTGGTGTCAAATTTCGTTTGATAACGCTCCTGTGAAGTGCCTTGGGACATTTTACTACATTAAAGGCGCTATATAAATGCAAGTTGTTGTTGTAAAGCCACTGGATAATATTGCTACTTCCAAACATGTTTTTGAATTGCAGCCACTGTAGTATCCTAGACACCTGTATAATGTGGACATTCTGCAGAGAAAAAACTAGATATAGAAAACGTAATACTTACTCTCAATCTGGGAGTGTAAGTCATTGACTATAACTTGCAGCTGGCCAATAGTCATGTCACGCAAGTCTGTGGGTTTGAGGCTCCGCTTCATCAAACTTTCACTAATATGGGGCATGTGAGGCAACTGGAAAAGAATACAATTTTACTTAGCAACAACAGCCTAAAAAAGGGATTTCAATAAAATAAGTGACATTTTTACTGAAAACATTTTTATGATGTCAAACCAATGTTAGGTCATAGCCTCAACGGGATGATATAAATGTGAATAGATGTAGCTGTACTGGAGCAGCTCGGCTAGAGGCGCGGCTAGTTCTGGTGCACATTGCTTCAGCACTACAGCTGGAATGTTGTCTGGGGCCTTGGCCTTTGCTGTGCCCATTGCACTCAGCCATTTCCTGATGCCTGGGATGTGGGGCAGCTCTCCCGACTTTGGCACCAGTTCCCAGATGTTAGTGAAGCAGACTTTACAGGGGCGATTGGGCTGGGAGTGCCTTTGTCGTGCACTGATTCGATGCCTAGTTTGCAGCAAATTCTTCGTCGCCGTTTGATTCAACTGAGTGCCTTGCTCGGCCACTTCAGAGGACAGTTAAGAGTCAACCACATTGGTGAGAGACTGGAGTCACACAAAGGCCAGACCAGGTAAGGATGTCATGTTTCTTTCCCTAAAGGACATTACTGAACCAGTTGGGTTTTTACGACGATGACCCAAACAAAAATAGTTGTTGAAATGACAACTGATTGCTGGGTATCTGGGAAGATCCACCATCTCTAGTTTGTCTGTTGACCTCCCCTAGTGGTTTGCTATAATCTCACAATTCACGTACTTGTATCATCATCTTCAAAGGCATAATTATCCAAACTGTCAGGAGCAACTAACATTCAATTTAAGTGGTTTTCCAGGGCCCTAGGTTTGATTTTTTTTCAAGGGTCACATTTTACAAAATGTATCTGTGAAGTATATTATTTCTGACAGGAGTGCATTTCTGAATATACAAGAAGTCTGTAGCAACATTCCAAAATATGAATTATAGATGCTGCTTTTTAAATAAATAAAGATTTACATCTATAAAAAGTTTTTAAATGGAGTGAAAGAAAGTTATCATGGTGGAACAAATCAAACTCAAATTTGACAGTTTGCAAGATACAACAAACCTGCACATGAAGTCACAGATGAATTCTTCAAAGTTATCTACTTTGACTTTAAAATAAGAGACCCAATTACTGTACATATAGTGTAGGATGGGTAATATACTCAAGCTTTCTTGCACTGTATCTATATTATCATCAGTACATCCGAAATGAACCCAAACTGCTCTTGTTAGTGGAACTACTACGGCTGTACAAGAAGGAAGGTATTAAAGCTTTCATAATGATTGAGGAATAGGTGGACGATTTGCTCTCCTCCATCCAACACTTCTGACTTCAGGAGAAACAAGACTATTAAATGTAGGATAGACAAAAGGAGGCATTTCAACTCTCCCTGATCCCTGGGAAAGGAGCGAGGATGCAGTTAAAATGGAATGGTTGAATTTCCTTCTTTGTTCCCAATGACTCCCCATTTTAACATCGCTGGTTTTAGTGGAGGATGAGCCTCCTACTGGACTCTGGCAGAAGCCTCATCAATAAATGCAAATCAGGGTCTGAAGATGTACATGGCGGCATTTTAACCCGTCCCTGAACCAGGCCCTCTAAGGCAAGATAAAAAAAAAACGTTTCCTAGTGGGACCAAGAGGAGCAAGAATACTGCCTCTGTTGCCCCAGATTGCCCCCCAGCCACGAGACCCTCCCAACACCCCCCTCTCCCGGATTTACCTTGCTGCCAGCAGCTGGCCGACGCCGCCCATTGGCTGCTTTCCGCCTGAAACGGGAGAGTAGCTGACCGGAAGCATTCAACTGAATCCCAGTTACTTAAAATCGGCTGGGCCTCCGACGAAGGCTCCCATGTGGGATTGCTTCCCACTCCCATCGGCTCATGCCGAGAGTTAGAATTGTCGCTAAAGAATGACTCTCGCACAGATTTGTTTTTTGTTTAAAAAAAAAATTGAAGAAAAGAACTTCATAGCAATATGAAGATAGATAAACAAATCTGAAGTAAAGCTTCATCTACACTGATCCAAAATGTGTTTCAACTCCAATCTGAGAATCCTACATCACCAGTTTAAGGGCTATAAATATACAATAATCACTAATAAATCCAATAAGGAGTTCAGGAGAAACTTCTTTACCCAGAGTGGTTAGAATGTGGAACTTGCTACCACAAGAAGTAATTGAGGCGAATAACATAGATGCATTCAAGGGAAAGCTAGATAAACACATGAGGGAGAAAGGAATAGAAGAATATATTGATGGGGTTAGATAAAGAGGGGTGGGAGGAGGCTCATGTGGAGCATAAACACCAGCATGGACCGGTTGGGCTGAATGGCCTGTTTCGGTGCTGTAAATACTACGTAAGTTTATTTTTTCCATTCCCTGCACCACTCCTGGTGGCATCTGTGATTGAGTTTTCCACCTAGCCCAACATTATGACCAATTCTGTGTTGTGGATTGATTCTGCTCATTTCACTTAAAACACTTACAGCTAGCACAGATGGAAAAGTTTCATCCCATCTGCCAACACTGGAGGTGAAATAGCAGTGTTTTAATTCTGTGTCATTCAGTTCCCTGGAAATTATAACATATGTGGTACTATATTTCTAATTAACTTATAAGAAAAACCATGGCATTTCTTAGGTATTTAATCATTTTAGTCTTGGGTTATAATGTGACAGAATTTAACTGGGGTTAAGATATCAGAATGGCAGCCGTGGGGGGGGGGGGGAAGGAAGAAAGGAGATAGAGATGGTACAATTGCAGGCCTATCATGAGGCTGTAAGACAACTACAAGAAACCAATAAATAATAGTGTACAGTGTGATTATGAAACATTGACACATTCAAATCATGTAATTTCATGAATATTTGCAATTTGCTTTCCAACAGATGTGCATTTTTTATCTGGGTAGCTGTAATGATGCAGGATGTGCATCCTTTAACTTAAATGAATCATTAGGAAAATACTGGTCAAAAGCAATTATTTCTGTGTAATAATGAATAAAAGACTTGAATTTAAATCGCACCTTATGTCGAAACAGCTCAGAAGGTGCTTCATACAGTTAATTACACAAGTACAAAAGCAAAATACTGCAGATGAATGGTCATCAACCTGAAACGTTAACTCTGTTTCTGTCTCCACAGATGCTGCCTGACCTGCTGAGTATTTCCAGCATTTTCTGTAATTCCCTAAGTGCACTGACTGTTACATCGGCAAACGAGTGATCCTGCACCAGCAACATGCCGCAAAGATGAATGACCAATTTGATATTTTGAGGTGGTGTTGGTTCAGGGAAGAATGTTGGCCAAGACCCAGTAGAACTCGCTGTTCTTCTTTGAATAATGCCATGGAATTTTAACATCCACTTGTACCATAGGAACAGACAGGACCTCAGTTTAACATCTCATCCAAAGGGTTGCACTCTGACAATACAACGTACTCAGTGTGTCACCCTCGATTACGAACTCCATCTTGATGCAGGACTCCAATCCACCACCTGCTCAATAAGGCGAGAGTGTTGCCAACAGAGCCAAACCAATCTGTTTGTGTAAGAGCTCTCGCTGAAACCTTCACCATTTTCCACACTATCCACCACTCTTTTTGATGCCTTCACTTGATTCCCTTTCCTGCCCTAAACTTCTGCCAGTTCTTCTCATCAGCCTTCGACTGGGCCTAAGTTTATGAGAATTAAATGGTTCTTTTGCAGCTCGTGATCTAAAATTCTAACATCGCAGATGTTGAATGAAAACAGTTTCTGATATATTACTGAGGGTATCAGCAAATCAGGTTGAATTCACAAAATACATTTAATAGCTTATATGATGTTTGGCAATTAAAAAAAAGAGCAAACATGAAATTCTTTCCCTAAACCTCTCTGCCAATCCAATTCCCTTTCCTCCTTTAAAAACTTCAAAACACAATTTAACCTAGGCAGTCATCTTAAAGCAGTGACCTTGACCATAGGCCTATATTCGAGGCATTTTGTTTTTCAGTTGTCACCATCAGTTTTTTTTTGAAGCTGTTGGTTTTTACAAGTTTTCTAGGTTGGCATGTATATATAAAAATATCTGTAATTATTATACAGTGAATGGGACCAAGTTAGCACAGGAAATGTGTAACTCTTTTGTCTTATTGGGTCTAGGAAAAACAAGTCCAAAATGACCTCCATGTGTTGCTCTCTTGTGTTTATATTGTCATTTATCTTCACTCTTGTAGGCATGAATCAATTTCTAACACGTGAGTGATATCAAATCACAACACAAACAATATAAATAAACGTTCTCCGAATTGCGCAGTGAATTAAAACTGATCGCAGCAGGCCTGTAAATTGATGCTGGGCTGGTTCAATGCATCAGTCAGTTTGTATCATGATATTTTGCATTTTAACGCAAGCACAATGATGTATTGAAGAGGCCCGGTATGTTTAGTGGGCCAGAAGGGGAGGCAGTTCACCTTATGGCAGATTGCAAAGACCCACACAATCTGGGTCTGTACCGGCATCTGTTCTATGAAGATTGCGAGTGGTGTTGATGGCAGGAGAATTGTTTTATCCCCCTGAAGGTAAAATGGGTATTAGAATGGGTCTCCGAGTAATAGATGCAAGTCTTAACCCTCCAGTATAGTAGGCCAAAAGCTTATTCAGTTCTTGCCCATAACAATTTACAAACATGCCATAGGTTAACAAATGTACAGTCCAACTCCCTTGTTATATATATTGGGCAATTTTCCAGGACCAGGGCACATCTTTGGTGTGTTGCAACTTCTGACTGCTACAAAAATGTGCGCCTAACCCAGGCCAATGTTCTGGCCTCAGTCATTTATAATTTGGTGGGCTCCCCAGTCTCCGCCAGGCAATCATCCTGGATTGGGACTGAAGATTAGCCATGGTAGGCTTTGGAAACCTGCTGCAGTACAGCATTGCTGATGGACCCGGTGCTGCAGTACACCATTGCTGATGGACTCGGTGCTGCAGTACAGCATTGCTGATGGACTCGGTGCTGCAGTACAGCATTGCTGATGGACCCGGTGCTGCAGTACAGCATTGCTGATGGACTCGGTGCTGCAGTACACCATTGCTGATGGACTCAGTGCTGCAGTACACCATTGCTGATGGACCCCGTGCTACAGTACACCATTGCTGATGGACTCGGTGCTGCAGTACAGCATTGCTGCTGGACTCGGTGCTGCAGTACAGCATTGCTGATGGACCCGGTGCTGCAGTACAGCATTGCTGCTGGACTCGGTGCTGCAGTACAGCATTGCTGATGGACTCGGTGCTGCAGTACAGCATTGTTGATGGACCCGGTGCTGCAGTACACCATTGCTGCTGGACCCGGTGCTGCAGTACACCATTGCTGCTGGACCCGGTGCTGCAGTACACCATTGCTGCTGGACTCGGTGCTGCAGTACAGCATTGCTGATGGACCCGTTGATGCAGGTGTAAATGTAAAATATGCTTTTACATTTTTGTTCTGAATTTGGCACCTGTGCCAAAATCCTAATTGATTGCACAGGCTTTCGAGGTATTTCAATTTTAACTCATAGCAATGCTGGGCAAGGGACAAACAGGCATCCCTTGTGCCCCACATAGCTATTGAACAAATGATGGGAAATATATTGATGTATTTCTAGCATTTGCATATTATTACAATACACCTGCCCATATTTGGGAAAACATATTATACTCCTCCTATCACTGCCCGAGAATTGGTTCCCATTGCGTTTCCTGCCCCTGCCTGCCCAGGTTACACCAGGAACTGGCAGAAATTGAGTGGAAAATCCAGGACACCATCTCTAAACGTTTAATGTTTCTCACAGCCCATCCTGTTATATTGTGCTGCATCAGCTAAACCAAAACATATTCAGAATCCAACCTACACAAAACATTACTGTTAAGCACAATTGCAATTGAAATGTAAACCTCCCAAATTTTCAGGTTTGTGTCTCAATAGGTAAACTTCCAGAAAAAATAAATATATATGGACATTTGTATCCATACAGTGAGGTACAAAGAGGACAGACTGCTGATTGATGTATTGAATACTTGAATTAGGATTTCTTTTGGAAGTCATGCCAAACTTTTCAAGTTTTACAAGTTACTCTGAGGTTGAATAATCTGAATAAGCCGAGTTAATAAAGTATCATGTCTGTCTGCTCCAGTGGCACCGTAGATAAGCTGAAAGGTCAGCAGCAGCATTTTGTCATCATGGTTAATTTAGAAAAAGTACATTCCGTTTCTTACAGCAGCAGCTTAGTTCACTTCTAGAAAAAAGGAAAAATACTCTTGTAATTGTAAACGGCCATTCAGCTCATCCACTGCTATGACATGGGAACTGCTGTGCGTCTGACAGATCAAACACTATTTTAGAATTTAAAAGGAAATACTGGATTGAAATTAAGTCACATATAATAATATGCAACAACATGTATGTGTAGATTGTCCAGTCTCTTGTCCAGTCTCTTCCCACCTACATTCACGACTCTTCCGACGCCCTCCACCACTTTAACAGTTTCCAGTTTCCTGGCCCCAACCGCCTCCTTTTCACCATGGACGTACAATCCCTCTACACCTCCATCCCCCACCAGGACGGCCTGAGGGTGCTCCGCTTCTTCCTTGAACAGAGGCCCAACCAGTCCCCATCCACCACCACCCTCCTCCGCCAAGCTGAACTTGTTCTCATATTGAACAACTTCTCCTTTGACTCCACTCACTTTCTCCAAATTAAAGGTGTTGCTATGGGAACCTGCATTGGCCATTGCTATACCTGCCTTTTCATGTTAAATATGTGGAACATTCTTTGTTCCAGTCCTACTCAGGTCCCCTCCCTCACCTCTTTTTCCGGTACATCGATAACTGTATCGGTGCCGTTTCTTGCTCTCGCCCTGAACTAGAAAAGTTCATTCACTTTACTTCCAATTTCCACCCTTCCCTCACCTTCACATGGTCCATCTCCGACTCTTCCCTTCCTTGACTTCTCTGTCTCTATTTCTGGTGATAAGCTATCGACAAACATCCACTATAAGCTCACTGACTCCCACAGCTACCTGGACTACACTTCCTCCCACCCCGCTTCCTGTAAGGACTCTACTCCATTCTCCCAGTTTCTCCATCTCTGCCGCGTCTGTTCTGACGATGCCACCTTCCATACTAGTGCTTCAGATACGTCTTCCTTTTTCCTCAACCGAGGATTCCCTTCTACTGTGGTTGACATGGCCTTTGACCGTGTCCGTTCCATTTCCCGCACTTCTGCTCTCACCCCTTCCCCTCCCTCCCAGAACACGATAGGGTTCCGCTTGTCCTCACCTTTCACCCCACCAGCCTCCACATTCAACGGATCATCCTCCGCCATCTCCAACGTGATCCCACCACCAAACGCATCTTCCCCTCAACTCCCCTTTCAGCATTTCGAAGGGACCGCTCCCTCTGCGACACCCTGCTGCACTCCTCAATCACTCCCAACACCCCTTCCCCTTCCCTTTCGCCTGGCACCTTCCCGTGCAAGCGCAGGAGAGGCAACACCTGCCCTTTTACCTCCTCCCTTCCCACTGTCCAGGGCCCCAAACACTCCTTCCAGGTGAAACAGCGATTTACTTGTACTTCTTGCAACTTAGTATACTGTATTCGCTGCTCACGATGCGGTCTCCTCTATATTGGGGAGACCAAACGTAGATTGGGTGACCGCTTTGCAGAACACCTCCGTTCAGTCTGTAAGGGTGACCCTGAGCTTCCGGTCGCCTGTCACTTTAATTCTCCGCTTCACTCCCTCTCTGATCTCTCTGTTTTCGGCCTCTTACATTGTTCTAATGAAGCTCAACATAAGCTCGAGGAATAGCACCTCATCTTTCGATTAGGCACGTTACAGCCTTCTGGACTCAACATTGAGTTCAACAATTTCATATTATAACCCCTGCTCCCATTTTTCATGCTGTATGATTTTGCCATCCCCATTTGCAACATTTTATCTTTCCTGCCTCTTACCTTAGCACAGAATAATCCTTCAATTCCTTCCTCCCCTCCCACCCTCCCCCCCTCTCCCAGTCTCTGCACCTGCTTAAAATCTGTTACATCTCCAGCTTTTTCCAGTTCTGATGAAGGGTCCCAGACCTGAAACGTTAACTCTGTTTCTCTCTCTATGGATGCTGCCTGGCCTGCTGAGTGTTTCCAGCATTTTCTGTTGTTATTTCAGATTTCCAGCATCTGCAGCATTTTGCTATTGTGTTTATGTGTAGATTGTTGTTTAAACAGCATCTTGCATTCTGTGAGGCTGATATAAAATATTGAAGTGCCTAGTATGTAACCATTAAAAACGTTAAAACATTCTGTAACTCATCCTTTAAAAAAATCAGTTAGGCATAATCGCCAAAGTTTGAGTAATATTCACAAAAATGATTCTGTGAAAAGTGTTAATTGATAAGCTCATTCTGTAGTCAGTTGAATGGTATGGAGAAGAAACTGTGCACACAACTGCAGAGGTCATTGTAAACATACTTTTCAAATTTTGGCTTTGTGCAAATTGCTTTGTGTTTTGAGTGCAACTTTTTAGGGAATTAAGATAATAATCACTCATGCATACATTTCAAGTTTTAACTTTCCCCTATGCAAATTGTTTGAACAAATCCAGTCTCCGAAGAGAGAAAGTCACTTATGAATTTGACTAAAATTAAATTTAAGGTTCACTTATCAAGTTAAGTAAATATAAATAGGAACTCATGAAGCAGGAACAGTTTTCAAGTTTATCCAGTATCAAGCATTTGAAATAAGAGAGCCCCCTTTATAAATTTTGGAGACAATAAGCTGTTGTTCAATACAAATGATAAATTTGAACTTTCACCCCCGGGCGGTAGCAGATCAGCTGCCCATTATAGACCCTGCACAATTTTCCTTTCCGTTGAAGTCAATTAGACTTCATGGTCCTAAAGGGAAACAGTGCTACTTTACCTACAAAATACTTCACTCGGTGCTGTGACAAAAATGTCTTGCTTTAGCGTTGTAGAGATTTATTTGTTTCAGTCACTACTCAAAGAATTAAAAAAAACTAGCTACAGCCAGAATTTCCCCCTAAACTTAACTTGATGCAAACGTTTCAAGTTTTGTCGGTTGTCTGCAATGCTTGATGAAGGAGTCAGGCTACTTTCAAACAAACACAGCCTATCTGATTTGTTCAGTTAAGTATATAACCACTAGTTATTTCCACTAGTTATTTTTGAATGTGATGAAGTGTTATTCAAATCCAAGTCCTGATAACTGTTTTGGGGAATATTTAAGGTGCTGTAGCTGCTTGAATTAAAGTCAGTTTGGAACTACAGAGGTATATAGTTCAGACTAGCACAGCTCTGGCAGTTGTAAGTAATACTGCATGTATAAAACTATATACAAAAGAAAAGCTATATGCAAAAGAAAA
Organism: Squalus acanthias; assembly: GCA_030390025.1. Taxonomy (NCBI): domain Eukaryota; kingdom Metazoa; phylum Chordata; class Chondrichthyes; order Squaliformes; family Squalidae; genus Squalus; species Squalus acanthias. The sequence continues at coordinate 53,032,629 of CM059429.1, forward strand.
GCTTACCATTTAGATTGCGGCATTTTATTGTTTTCCTTTCAAGGAGCTAGATAGAATTATTTCTATTATTTATATATATATATATATATATATATATATATATATATAAAAAAACTAAAAATGTATACTCATGCCATTATTCGTTTGCTTATTCATCTTTTATTACATAAATTTGCTTACTAGTTTACATTTAAAATGGGTTCAATATTGTGATGCTTTGCTGCTTATTAAAAGATGGGAGAGAGATCTTCTGGAGGCAAAGGATAATTTCCAGTAGCTTAAATAATTAATAGAAACATTTTCTGTTAGTTGTCCTGGGCATGTTACTGAAAACTTATCTAGATAAAAATGAATGAAGTTAGGGAGTTGGGGCTCAACTACGAGAATGATCTAAGATCTGGAAGCCATAAAATATAGAGCAAGAACAGCAGAAAAGACCCAAAAAACGTAACATTTGGTGTAACATTCCTGTCCTCATAAAGCAATGTTTCATCTGAGTTACCAAGCACAACACCAGGGAAGATGCTCTAGCAAATAAAAATGTAACAAATGCAGATTAGATCTCCACGCATATTCCGTATCAAATTCAGTTTGCCTTCTCCCTTTGACTTTGAATACATACTTTTGACGACAATCTTAGAAAGAACCGAAAGAAATGTTAATACAAAATGAAAATCTCTAAGAAATGTGCAAATGAAAAAACATTGATCACAATACCAGACGTGATCTAATTTCTACAACTTTCCTGCATCATTGTGCACCTGATTTATGTCAAAACATATTACTGTGATTGACAGGAGGTGCAATGCTAGCAAACTCTATATTACACAAATACATTGAGATGGCAGAGAGAAAACAACAATTCAGTTATTTATTTCAAACACATAAGCAACATCACTGTATTTAAAATTGGTTGATAGATACAGAACAGCTTTAAACTAGTAATACAGTTAGACTAATTGATAAAGCTGCAGTAAGATACTGGGGTGAAAAATGTTCTCTGTATTGCAGATACTTTTCATCTGTACATAAAGTCAAGGTCAGTTACTGTTAAGATCAAATGTTTTCTGGATTATCGCATTTTATTGTACATTGAAGAATACGTACCAGATCAGCCACTGGGGATTTCTTTCTGTTCTGTTTTTCTACTTCAACTTGCATTTTAGCCATTGGCTTTGCCATAGCAAGAGCCATCTTAGCTTCAGCTTGCAATTTCTTTTGCCTTGTAAGAAAATCCATATCATCAAGTGACTCGGATTCTTCCTCGGTTGTGTCTCTGTCAGAGTACGACGAGCTCTGCTTGCTCTAGGGAAAGAGATCACCTACTGTAATGCCATTTCTAGAATGGAGAGCAGCTGCAGCAATCAAAAGGTATCCCATAGAACAGAATCTGCCATAAGCATCATAAAATATGGGTTCTGTTAATCATTCAAAAACATTTTTTGTGAAGAATATTAAACTAATAGTAGCCGCCATCCATTTTGCTTTTCTTTTGCACAAACTAAATCCAATTTTGCTTGAAATTACCATACAATGAGCCTTCTCACTAATTACACTCTTCAGCTTTTGCAGTTTCTGTTGCTTTTGATATGAATTATTATATGAACTTCATCGACACTAAGCTAGCCACAGTTTGATGCAATTACATAAGAACTGGGTCAATTAACAACACTAATGGGCAATTTGCTCTTGAACTTTACAAGCAAATTATTTCTACATGAATTCAGGTTTTACAAGGTTGGTTATGGCTTCAAAATATGGACACAAAGAAAAATCAGACATAATCCACTAAAATTAAAATGAACTATTTTCATATTTAATAGTTCACATTTCTATAAAACCTTTAATATAGAAAACATTCCAAGGCATTTCACAAATGAGAGAAACAGGCACCACATCTTTGAGGGAGGGCTCGGAGTTAACTGAAAGCATGGTTAAAGAAAGGTGGGAATAAGAAGGCTTTAAAAGGCAGACAGAAGGATAATAAGGTGGAGAAGTTTAGAGAAGGACTTCTAGAGACCTCAGAAGGCTCTTTCACTAGTGATGGCGTGGAGGGAGGGGTGGTGCATTGAAAGCCAGAGAGTCAGAGGATTGGAGGGAACATAAGTCTGGAGGAGATTGCAAATGTAGGGTAGGGTGAGGATGTGGAGGAATTTGAACACGAGGACAAGGATTTTAAATTCAATGTGCTAGGGTCCAGGGAACCAGTATAAGTCAGCAAAGATGGTTTGATGGCCGAGTAAGACAGGATGCAGCCAGTATAGTTTTAATTGAGTGGAGTTTGTGAAGAGTGGTGGGTGGGACGTCGTTGAGAAGAGCAATTGGGCACCGTTCATCTCTCCGTTGTCGAGCAGAACAGGTGACAAAAGGGTTTTGCCAGCAACTGGGGTGAGGTAGAAGTGGAGAGAGGTAATGACGAGAGGTAGAGAGAGGTAATGTCAAGGAGTGGAAGTACGAGGTCATGGTAATTAATAGGATATGACGTTTAAAGCTTAGCTCTGGGTCAAACAGTGTATCAAAGTTGCACACAACCTGGTTGAGCCTGAACTGGGTGGGGGGCGACAACGGCTAGAGAGCAAAATTTCAGAGAGCAGCCAAAAACAATGGCTTCCGTATTCCCAATATTCAGTTGGAGGAAAATAAGACAGCATAGAAACAGTCATGGAATAGAGAGAAGTTGTGGAGAGATAGAGTTGCGTGATATCAGCATACATATAAAAGCCAACCTGTGGAGCTGGACCACGAATGAGAGGCAATAGAGGAGGATGGAGTGATCAAATGTTGTGATCACAATGGTGAGGTTGAGGAGAACAAGAAGGGATCATGTAGTCCTCTGTCTCACTGGACATTTTTAGTGATTTCGAAAAGGGCAGAAGGTGATGGTGGTTTTGAAAAGGAAAGGGGTAGTACCTGAACCGAGGGAGTCATTAACATGGCCAGTAAGCATGAGGGTGAGGAAGTAACAGAATCCATTTATATAATTATGAAAACTGAAGCAGTAATATTGGATTCCAGTAGATCTGGTTACACTTACCATTGGAGACAAAGGGGTGTCCAGGCTAGTTTCAGTCTTGCTATCATCTGCATCACTGTCCTTGTCGCTTCCACTGTCATTAACGAAACAGATCTGCAGATTCATTCCACTCTGAAGACTGCAACACAAGAGTGTTGTGCATTTTAGAAAATAAATATAAATAATTAACAACCAAGAGGCAAGATTCTTCTAACTGCTACGCGAGTAGCCTCACAGTGCAAAGAAAGAAAGGCTTGCATTTATATAGCGCCTTTCATCACCATCAGACGTTCCAAAGCGCTTTACAGCCAATTAAGTACTTTTTGAAGTGTTATCACTGCAGCCAATTTGCGCACAGCAAGCTCCCACAAACAGCAATGTGATAATGACCAGATAATCTGTTTCAGTGATGTTGATTGAGGGATAAATATTGGCCAGGACACCTGGGATAACTCCCCTGTGCATCTTTTACGTCCACCTGAGAGAGCAGACGGGGCCTCGGTTTAACGTCTTATCTGAAAGATGGCACCCCCAACAGTGCAGCACTCCCTCAGTACTGCACTGGAGTGGCAGCCTAGATTTTTGTGTTCAAGTCTCTCGAGTGGGACTTGAACCCACAATCTTCTGAGTCAGATGCGAGGGTGCTACCAATTGAGCCACAGCTGACACTAGATTTCCCACGTTTGCTATTTCTACTGAACTAGTATGAGTGTTTCAAAAAGAATACATTTACAATTTCACTAGCAATAGCAGTTGGAAGAACCCTTCCCACTACCTTTACGATGTCGCTAACACAAAGCGACCAGAAGTCTTCTCCTTGATTAGTAAAGAAAAATTATGTAGAGGCACTGGGGCTGAAATTCAACTTTGACGGGCGCAAAGCAAGCGGTAGCGGATCAGCTGCCCGTTATACACCCTGCCGGATTGTGAAGATTGGGCAGGGTGTTCAACACACGGCCGATCCATTACTGCATGTTTTATGTCCTTGACAAAGTTAATTTCACCCCTGTTGTTTCCTTAGATTTAACTCATACTTTACAAAAAAAGGAAATGGTCAGACATCACGAGAAGGAAACTTCAGTCTATTTATACTGCAATGAATACTTATAATGTGTTTGACTAACAAGATGGCAGGTTCACACTGATCCGCTAACAGTTGATTACTGATCAATGTCCTATCATTAGATGGCAGTAAGGTAGCAAAATGGCAAATAGGGCAATTATTATATCGATCCATAACAAAAAGGTTAGTGTCCATTTTAAGCAATACTATAGCAGGATATTTTGCTTGTATCACTTTCAACCAATTTTATTGACTACTGGCATGACTGTTTTGCTTACCAGGTTTAAATGAGGATCAGTTGCCATTATTGGGTACAAACCCGTTTATGGCTGGTTTTGTCGAGAATGTAATTGCTACTCAACACAGAGATCTCACAGACATTGGGAAATATTTTTGGTTATTTATTTTGGATATTTTCAATTTAATATCTTATGTATAGCTTCCATGTTTAAATGTCCTTGGCAATGTGAGCTTTTTTAAAATTTCTTTTGTTTAATTTTAAATCTTTGAAGGAGAAAGATATTATTTAAACACTTCCAACAGAGGAACCGAGTTGAGATGTGGACGGCAATTTTTAAAAATTCATTTATGGGATGTGGGCATCGCTGGCAAGGCCAGCATTTATTGCCCATCACTAATTGCCCTTGAAAAGGTGATGGTGCGCCACCTTCCTGAACCGCTGCAGTCCGTGTGGTGACAGTGCTACCACAGTGCTGTTAGGGAGGGAGTTCCAGGATTTTGACCTAGCGACGATGAAGGAACAGTGATATATTTCCAAGTTAGGATGGAGGGGAACTTGCAGGTGGTGGTGTTCCCATGCCCCTGCTGTCCTTGTCCTTTTAGGAAGAGGTCGTGGGTTTGGGAGGCGCTGCCGAAGAAGCCTTGGCGAGTTGCTACAGTGCATCTTGTAGATGGTACACACTGCAGCCATGGTGCGGCGCACGGAGTGACTGTTTAAGGTGGTGGATGGGGTGCCAATCAAGCGGGCTGCTTTGTCCTGGGTGGTATCAAGCTTCTTGAGTGTTGTTGGAGTTGCACTCAACCAGGCAAGTGGAGAGTATTCCATAACACTCCTTACTTGTGCCTTGTAGATGGTGGAAAGGCTTTGGGGAGTCAGGAGGTGAGACACTCGCCACAGAATACCAAGCCTCTGACCTGCTCTTGTAGCCACAGTATTTATGTGGCTGGTCCAGTTAAGTATCTGATCAATGGTGACCCCCAGGATGTTGATGGTGGGGGATTAGGTGACGGTAATGCCGTTGAATGTCAAGGGGCGATGGTTAGACTCTCGCTTGTTGGAGATACTCATTGCTTGGCACTTGTGTGGCGCGAAAATTACTTGCCACTTATCAGCCCAAGCCTGAAGGTCATCCAGGTCTTGCTGCATTTGGGCATGGACTGCTTCATTATCTGAGGAGTTGCGAATTGAACTGAACACTGCAATCATCGACGAACTTCCCCACTTTTGACCTTATGATGGAGGGAAGGTCATTGATGAAGCAGCTGAAGATGGTTGGGCCTAGGACACTGCCCTGAGGAACTCCTGCAGTGATGTCCTGGGGCTGAAATGATTGACCTCCAACAACTACAACCATCTTCCTTTGTGCTAGTTATGACTCCAGCCAGTCGAGAGTTTTCCCCCTGATTAGCATTGACTTCAATTTTACTAGGGCTCCTTGATGCCACACTCAGTCAAATGCTGCCTTGATGTCAGGGCAGTCACTCTCACCTCGCTTCTGGAATTCAGCTCTATTGTCCACGTTTGGATCAAGGCTGTAATGAGGTCTGGAGCCAAGTGGTCCTGGCGGAACCCAAACTGAGCATCGGTGAGCAGGTTATTGGTGAGTAAGTGCCGCTTGATAGCACTGTCGACAACACCTTCCATCACTTTGCTGATGATTAAGAGTAGACTGATGGGGCGGTAATTGGATTTGTCCTGCTTTTTGTGGATAGGATATACCTGGGCAGTTTTCCACGTCGGGTTGATGCCAGTGTTGCAGTTATACTGGAACAGCTTGGCTAGAGGTGCGGCTAGTTCTGGAGCACAAGTCTTCAGCACGACAGCCAGGATGTTGTCAGGACCCATAGCCTTTGCTGTATCCAGTGCGCTCAGCTGTTTCTTGATATCACGTGGAGTGAATTAAATTGGCTGAAGACTGGCTTCTGTGATGGTGGTGACCTCAGGAGGAGGCCCAAATGGATCATCCACTCGGCACCTCTGGCTGAAGATGGTTGCAAATGCTTCAGCCTTGTCTTTTGCACTCACATGCTGGGCTCCATCATTGTGGAGGATGGGGACATTCATGGAGCCCCCTCCTCCCATTAGTTGTTTAATTGTCCACCACCATTCATGACAGGATGTGGCAGGACTGCAGAGCCTTGATCTGATCTGTTGATTGTGGGATTGCTTCGCTCTGTCTATAGCATGCTGCTTCCGCTGTTTAGCATGCATGTAGTCCTGTGTTGTAGCTTCCCCAGATTGGCACCTCATTCTTATATTCACCTGGTGCTGCTCCTGGCATGCTCTTCTACACCCCTTATTGAACCAGGGTTGGTCCCCTGGCTTGATGGTAATGGTAAAGTGAAGGATATGCTGGGCCATGAGGCTACAGATTGTGGCGGAATACAATTCTGCTGCTGCTGGTGGCCCACAGCACCTCATGGATGCCCAGTTTTGAGCTGCTAGATCTGTTCTGAATCTATCCTATTTAGCACGGTGGTAATGCCACACAACGCGATGGAGGGTGTCCTCAGATTTCGGCCCCACAATGACTGTGTGGTGGTCACTGCTACCAATGCTGTCATGGACAGATGCATCTGCGACAGGTAGATTGGTGAGGATGAGATCAAGTAGGTTTTCCCCTGCTGTTGCTTCTCTCACCACCTGCCGCAGTCCTAGTCTGGTAGCTATGTCCTTCAGGCCTCGGCCAGTTCGGTCAGTAGTGGTGCTACCGAGCCACTCTTGGTGATGGACATTGAAGTCCCCCATCCAGAGTACATTCTGTGTTCTTGCTACCCTCAGTGCTTCTTCCAAGTGGTGTTCAACATGGAGGAGTACTGGTTCATCAGCTGAGGGAGGGCGGTAGGTGGTAATCAGTAGGTTTCCTTGCCCATGATTGACCTGAAGCCATGAGACTTCATGGGGTCCAGAGTCAATGTTGAAGACTCCCAGGGCCACTCCCTCTCGACTGTGTCACCACCTCTGGTGGGTCTGTCCAGCCGGTGGGACAGGACATACCCAGGGATGGTGTTGGAGGAATCTGGAACATTGGCTGAAAGGTATGATTCTGTGAGTATGACTACATCAGGCTATTGTTTGACTAGTCTGTGGGACAGCTCTCCCAATTTTGGCACAAGTCCCCAGGTGTTAGTGAGGAGGACTTTGCAGGGTCGACTGGGCTGAGTGTGCCGTTGTTGTGTCCGAAGCCAGTGTTGAGGTCGATGCCGGGTGGTCCGTCCAGTTTCATTCTTATTATTTTTCGTAGCGGTTGTGCACAACTGAGTGGCTTGCTAGGACATTTCAGAGGGCAGTTAAAAGTCAACCACATGGCTGTGGGTCTGGAGTCACATATAGGCCAGACCAGGTAAGGACGGCAGATTTCCTTCCTTAAAGGCCATTAATGAACCAGATGGGTTTTTACAACAATCCGATAGTTTCATGGCTACCATTACGGATACTAGCTTTTTAATACAGATTTATTTAATTAACTGAATTTAAATTCCCCAGCTGCCGTGGTGGGATTTGAACTCACGCCTCTGGATCATTAATCCAGGCCTCTGGATAACTAGTCTAGTAACATAACCACTATGCTACTATTCCCAAAAATTGTTCTCCCTGCCAGGTACCATTTTATGAACATTTGCCTTATTTTAAACATTGAAGGTGTGAAGGAATAAGCCATATAACCTATTCAGAAAAATACACCATTCTATGAAAGAATTCTGGCCTTATTAAAACATGACAAACTGGGTTTGGAAATCTGGAAGCCTCAACAATCTAAAGCTGTGATAGAATTCTAGCTATAGAGATAAGATAGTTGTTGACACTGAATCAATAACCTTATTGAAACAGAAGGTTAAAGGCTCCCGACAGTCTGAACCTTTCGGAACAAAACAAAGGGTCACCCTGTACAAGGTGTTCTAATTTACACTTCGTAAAGAGGCACAAACAGAAGGCCTTAGTAAAAATGACATCAATTAAACGTACCTACTGTTACACCGTTTTTTATGGTAAGCTTGGAACACCTAGAGGAGAGACATGAGTCTGTATTGCTACCAGCTGAGGTGACTAAGAATTGCAGAAGTCAGCAAAAAAATGACTAGAGATAATTAGCTTACATCAGCAGAAAACCTTAAAGGAGATACCACTGGAAAAGGGTATAAATATTGAACTCTCAAATAGGATAATAGATTCGCTGTAAAGGGGCAAAGTGATTCTCAGGCTTCAGAGGCGGCTCTGTAAGTCTACAACTCTTTGTACCTCGGGGATCAAGGTACTGTATTTGATTTTGGTGGATATCCTGAATAAGACTAAGAACTGTAAAACTATAGCGAAGTTAAGATTTGAGAATAAGGATCTCTGATAATAAGATTGTAAAACTTTCTCTTTTTGGAACTGTTAATGTTGCGATTGACTCACCAACTGTAAATTACATGTCGGTTCTTTAATAAATCTATATATTTTTAGAATTATCTCACATAATACTTCTGTATCAAACTCGCAAACTCAATCTCTGTACACTCTTTGGTGAGGAGTTGCAGAATTCTGGGGGAGTTTTCCGGACCCTCATAATATCCGGTACATTACAGTCTAGCTAAACTTATTAAAAGTGTTATCTGGGGGACGGTAACATTTTCAGGTTGTTCCTTTCCTTTAGGGAGAGATAGTCCGGACCTTTAGACCCAATTAAGCGTCTTTAGGATTCGGCTAGCTCAAACTTTAGTTGAAAGTGAACGTCTGGGGAATACGCCTGATCTGGGGTAGCCCTAAAGGGGCTAGGACTAGTAATTATCCCTTCAAAGGGAGGTAGTTTTATTGAATACTTTAGGAGCTAAGGCAAGATGCAGGAGTTCGATTGTTACTTTCTAATTATTTTAAGGCTTTGAGGTGAAAAATGCCATTTTTATTTACTTTTAGCAGTCAGAGCCGTTATTTCCGTGAGATGACAGTGACACACACCCGAAGTGGAAAATAAAAACAGAAAGCAGGAGACAATCACAGAGACAGTTATAGGAGAGGAGACCCCTTTCTCTTTTGCCTGTGAACAACAACCCAGGTGATTAACTATTAGAAAATAAAAATCACTGTCAACTGTTGGAAGTTTTGAAGGAAGCATATAGTATTTATATCAGCAAATCTCAGTCCGCTTGGTAAAAATCACCCTGTAGATGCAATCTCAAAGTGTTTATATTATTGGCATTTCCTAAGCTTAAGTAGAAGGATGCAAATAGTGGCAATTACTGTAGTCGAGAGCATATTTTTCATTGCAGGCAATATTCCATTAAGGCAGTAGTCAATGGTAGAGTGCACCATTAAATTTGATGGATATCAGAAGAGTGTCACAACTGGGATTCTTAAACAGTACCTTCCCCACTTTATTTGCTTACATACTGAAAGTGCTAATGTATCAAATACTCATAGCAGCTCACCATGATCTGGCCCTATTTATAAGTGACTGTATCTAATTTATTGGAATATTTCAAACCATTTTCTGCTTTCTTTTTATTTAATGCTTTGTAAACCATTCTGCCACACATAAAAACCCTTTCACACATATTAGCTTTGAGACACAGATGTAGATTTTCAACTTGCTGGTCAGGTGTAGGTTGGATCAACTGTTAGTTGACCTCCCTTCTTTCTTTGGTTCACAGTAACACACTCCGAGTAAGCACAAGACACTTGATGGTGGAGTATACGGAACAGAGTTTATTTATATACAGCATAGGTGATCAATCTATACTGTACAAAGAGAGAATAGCTTTTCGAGTTCTCCAACTAGCCATTGAAAACCATGCTCCTTTATACACCTTAGTTTGCCTACATCAAAGGTACATGTCACAGATAAGACCTCATGATTTATCTGTTGTTGAATCTTTTGAAAACAATCTATTTACATAAGCAGTCTTAGTTGTTTACTCCTAAGATACTTCCCTCAAACAAGACTTACTGACCTATCTGTTCTTGAATCCGTTGAGGAGTAGTTTTATTAACATCTTATCTTCCTAAACATCCCTCCTATACATTAGTTAATTTATCCCTCTGCCTATGTTTATTACACTAGCCACTAAAGTTATACTTTAATCACTCATGGTCGATGTCGTCCCAGTCACTTATTTCCTTGCTGAGGCATCTCGCTGTTTTCCTGTTTATCTTAAAATGCCTTTTGCTCTATGGCCAGTTACAGTTATACAGGTAACCCGTAACTCTCCAAGATGTCCAACAGTGTAAAACTGGCATTGCGGATTCGCCATTATGATTTCAAAGTAAATGAAAATCAGGCCATTGCTATAAAGGGTGGCCAATCCGCAATGTCAGTTTTACACCCAGGCGGCAAGTTCACAATCTCCCTCAGAGCTACTGGCCCCAATGGTTCTGGGGAGGGAGTGAGGGGGGAGGGAGCGCGGGGGAGGTGTAGTGGCTGGGAAACCCGGAAGTAAGTGTTTACTGCAGGGTCCGTTGGAGGAGGGGATCGTGGAGCGATCTGTTGGGGGCATGGAGAGATTGTGGGGGAGGGGGTGGATGGAGAGATAGGTAGGCAGGGAAGTGGGGTGGGGTGATGCGGGGAAGGAGAGAGGGTGTGTGGCTGGAGAGATCGGTGGGGGCCACGGATCGATTGCGGGGGTCTGATCGCGAGGGGGTCCCCGAACGCAGGGGTCCAGTCACTTGAGGTAGGAAACAGGTTAGTTTGGGGGGGGGGCGGGTGGGGAAGCTCTCCTGCTCCTCCTGGCTCACAAGCAGTGCTGGAAAGGCACTTACCTGTTAAATCCAGCCTTTCTCGCCTCCCTTCAGTTGCTGGGTTTCCCCGAGCCCTGGGAAACCCGGCTTGCAGGCGTTAAATGTAAAACACAGCTAAAATTTGGGCCACGTAGTCTTATTAAAATATTGAAATGAGGGATGCGCCTCCGGAGAACAGGTCAGTTGCCTGCCCCCCAACCCACCTCCGCTAAAACTGGAATGGGCAAGTTGGAGGCGCATTTCTCATTTTCAAATTTTTCAACCACCTTGCTCAAAGTTCAGATGGAGGAAATATTCTCACGGAGAGCAATGTGGACATGATTGCTGCTAAGAACAGCAGACAAGATACACCATCGGCAGGCTCATGAAGCAGCCAATTTTGTGCCGCAGGTGAAAAGTCCCCTAGATTGCCCAATTCATTTTCTCTGCAAAATTGCCTGACTTATTGGGTAGAATAGCAAAAAAGAGGGAAAGCAAGAAGACCGAGAGAAAAATAATGAAAGAAATATATCATTTCCTTAGGATGTCCTAAAGCACTTCACAAACAATGGCTTGCTTTTGAAGTGCAGTCACTGTTGCCATGTAAGCTAATGCAGCAGTCAGTTTTGTGCACAAGGTTCCACAAATGAATGAACGACCAGATAATCAGTTTTTTGGCTGGTTGGTTGATGGATCAATGCTGGCCAGCACACCAAGTGACTCCATGCTGTTTTTCGAATAGCGACATGGGATTTCTTTTTTTTAAAAAAGACTTGCATTTATATAGTGCCTTTCACAACCACTGGATGTCCCAATGCACTTTACAGACAATGACGTACTTTTTGAAGTGTAGTCGCTGTTGTAATGTAAGAAATGTACACCTGAGCAGGCAGATGGGGTCTGGGTTTAACGTTTCCTTTCAAAGATGCCTCCAGTGACAATGCACACTCCCTCAACACTGCATTGAAGTGTCAGCAGAGATTGTGTGCTCACGTTTGTAGTGGGGCTTGAATCTATAACCTTCTGATAATTTAGATCCACAATTCCAAAACTTTAAATAAATAAAATCCATATCAAAATAAGAGTTCTAGAATACTCATTGGCCCGAAAATTAGACCTAATGCGGGAGAGTACGCACTGTGTACTCTCGCGTATTAGGTCCCGAAGTGCCGGTTTCCTGCATGCACTGCGCATGCGCGGGAAACTGGCACTTCGGGTATGGCGAAGGGGGCGGTTCCTAAGTGAACCGCGTGCGCGCTACAGGTTGTGCGCACGCAGCGCACTTAGTTTTTTTTTCAAGTTTTAACGCGCAGGTAAGTGTTGAAGATTTTACACAAAGAAAGCAGGCGTAAGACCCCCTTTTAACAAGGTAAGTAGTTAATTAAGTATTATTTTAATTTTTTTTCAACAGGTTTATCTTTTTTAGAGACTTTAAAGAAAGGTAAGTTTATTTTTATAACTTTTAAAAAGAATTTAAATTTTTTCAAAAATGTAAATTTTTGTTTAAAGTGGTTAATTTATTTAACTATAGTTATTTTATTAATGTGATGGCTTTTTTTAAAATTTAATTGAGGTTTAGCTGTTCTTTTGGGGGCTTGTTGTATTCATAGTTTTGACAGCTCTTGCTGTCAAAACTATGAATGAAAGATGGTGTGCTGCCATTGGCTCTAACTGGCCCACGTGATCCCAGAGGTAGCATCGAACTAACTGCGCCTCTGGGACACGCACACACTGCGCGCCGGCACCAGGGAGAGGCCCAGGAACTGAAGTTCGTGTGGGCCAAAACCATAAAGTTAGGCGCGGAGTGCGATATCGCGGGGGATCCTTACCCCCGCGGCAACCATCGAACTCCAATTTCTGGGCCATTACTTTTATTTCCATATTAACCTGTCCAGTTAGAAATGGGGAATATTGGTCAACAGTGTCCCCCTCTCCCTCAAATCTGCTGTCATCACTCCTCTCCTCAAAAAAAACCCCTTGATCCCTCTGTCCTTGCAAACTACTGCCCTATCTCCAACCTCCCTTTCCTCTCCAAAGTCCTTGAACATGTTCTCGCCTCCCAAATCCGCAATTCCATGTTTGAATCCTTCCAATCAGGTTTCCACCCTTGCTACAGTACCGAAACGGCTCTCATCAAAGTCACAAATGACATCCTTTGTGACAGTGACAAAGGTAAACTATCCCTCCTCATCCTTCTTGTCTTATCTACAGCCTTTGACACGGTTGACCACTCCATCCTTCTCCAATGCCTCTCCACCGTCGTCCAGCTGGGTGGGACTGCACTCGCCTGGTTCCATTCTTATCTATCTAATCGTAGCCAGAGAATCACCTGCAATGGCTTCTCTTCCCGCTCCTGCATCGTTACCTCTGGTGTCCTCCAAGGATTTATCCTTGGCCCCCTCCTATTTCTCATCTACATGTTGCCCCTTGGCGACATCATCCGAAAACACAGCGTCAGTTTCCACATGTACGCTGATGACACCCAGCTCTACCTCACTGCTTCTTCTCTCGACCCCTCCATGGTCTCTAAATTGTCAGACTGCTTGTCCGACATACAGTTCTGGATTAGCAAAAATTTTCTCCAATTAAACATTGGGAAGACCGAAGCCATTGTTTTCGGTCCCCGCCACAAACTCCGTTCCCTAGCCACTGACTCCATTCCTCTCCCTAACATCTGTCTGAGGCTGAACCAGACTGTTCGCAACCTTGATGTCATATTTGACCCTGAAATGAGCTTCCGACCAGATATCCGCAGCTTAACTAAGACTGCCTACTTCCACCTCTGTAACATTGCCCGTCTCCGCCCCTGCCTCAGCTCATCCACTGCTGAAACCCTCATCCATGCCTTTGTTACCTCTAGACTTGACTATTCCAATGCACTCCTGGCTGGCTTCCCACATTCCACCCTACGTAAACTTGAGGCCAACCAAAACTCGATTGCCCATGTCCTAACTCACACCAAGTCCCGTTCGCCCATCTCCCCTGTGCTCGCTGACCTACATTGGCTCCCGGTTAAGCTGCGCCTCGATTTCAAAATTCTCATCCTTATTTTCAAATCTCTCCATGGCCTCGCCCCTTCCTATCTCTGTAAGCTCCTTCAGCCCCTACAACCCCCCCGAGATATCTGCGCTCCTCTAATTCTACCCTCTTGAGCATCCCTGATTATAATCGCTCAATCTTTGGTTGCCATGCCTTCTGTTGCCGAGGCTATAAGCTCTGGAATTCCCTGCTTAAACCTCTCCGCCTCGCTATCTCTCTTTCCTCCTTTAAGACGCTCCTTAAAACCTACCTCTTTGACCAAGCTTTTGGTCATCTGCCCTAATTTATCATTATGTGGCTCGGTGTCAACATTTCTTTGGTCTAAAAATACTCCTGTGCATCGCCTTGGGATGTTTTACTACGTTAAAGGCGCTATATAAATACAAGTTGCTGTTTCTGCCCTCACAAAAAAGCTCTTTGCTACAGTTACTAAAACGAGTTAAAATGTCCACAACTGTTCTTGCAAACAAGCAGTGACATGCTTATTGTGGATTGCACAAAATTTACAACATCATCCACCACTCACAAAACAAACAGGCTTGTCTGGAACAATGAAAAGGCTACATGATATATTGTGGTGGTTTGTAGTTTCTGCTTTAATCATGTGTCGAATACTCAATGTGCTTTCATTATTACTATTATTCAGAAAATGCAGACAGGGAATAACTGTCTGAACTTTACTGAAATTTGACACAAATGTCCAACCTGGATATATAGGAGGTACATCAAGAATAATGAGTGATGAATAATTGTACACTTTTGTTATAAATTAAGTTACTATTGTGTCAATTACCTCTACTGTTGATTTGTAACCTTATCATTACCCAAGCAAATTTCTAGAAACAGACGTTTGACATTTTCTACCAGGATAAGAGTTAACAGCTGAGGGACCATGAAGTAGAGCAGCAGATGCTTAATGGTTCTAAATGCTTATGTGGATTAATCCCCTATATGCAAACATAGAAATGTAAAGAAGAATTATGTTACTAAAAATGATTCTCTTAAGACAAATAAACTGCAGCATTCTGTGTACTCTCTTTTTATGAACTTCCGTAATAACGGTATTCTAAATATCAGTCGATGCCGGGACTATAAATATTTTGCAATCATCGTTCAGGTCATCTTTATCTAGATATTTTATGTCAGTTGCTGATGGAGCAAATCGCAACAAACAAATATAAACACAAAAAAATTGGACCAATAAAAATAATAGGTATTATTATATTCCAGCTGGGTTGTAAAATGTGGTTTATAATAATCCAATATTTAAGGAACCAGCAAAAAACTGCTGATTCCAGTTGGATATCTGTGCAGTAACCTGCAGACACAAAATCAACATTTTTATGACTCTTGTATGATTTTTTTTTAATGGCAGTTCAAGATAATTACACAATATAAACTATAGGGATGGTCATGCACCAAATAATTCAAGATCTTGGGTTACACAATTTATCTAAATAATGTGTTCTATTAAGGGTCGAATGTTCCATTGGTCAAGTAGTGGTGACATTGAACGTGCTAGTAAGAGTACAGAGAACAGGATAGTTAGGCTAAATGCGTGGCTTGAGCAGTGGTGTAAGAGGGAGGGTTTTAAATTTTTGAGGCATTGGAACCAGTTTTGTGGTAGGTGTGACCTATACAAAAGGGACGGTCTACACCTGTGCAAAGATGGAACTGATGTTCTCGGGGTAATTTTTGATAAAGCAGTTCGGGAGCATTTAAACTAGTATGGCAGGGGGCTAGAAACCTATGTAGTGAAATAGAGGAAAGTGAAAGGCAGACAGAAATAAATGGTAAAAGGCTGAGGAACAAAAAACAAAGGGCCAAACTAATTCATAAAAAATGTGAGCATAAAAAAAGCCTGAGGGTTTTATACCTTAATGCGAGAAGCATCAGGAACAAGGTAGATGAATTAGCTGTGGAAATAGAGGTTAATAATTATGATCTAATTGGGATTACGGAAACATGGTTGCAGGGTGAGCAGGGCTGGGAGCTTAACATACAGGGGTATTCAGTATTTAGGAAGGATCGACAAAAAAGAAAGGGAGGAGGGGTAGCATTGCTGGTAAAAGAGGGGATAAATGCAATTGAAAGGAAGGATATTAACTCAGTTAATACAGAATCTATATGGGTGGAGCTAAGAAATAGCGAGGGGCGAAAAACATAAATAGGAGTGGTATATAGGCCTCCAAATAGTAAAATAGAGGTTGGGGAGGGCATCACGAGGGAAATTAGAGAAGCGTGCAATAAGAGCACAGCTGTCATCATAGGTGACTTTAACTTACATATAGATTGGACTAGCCTAATCAGTAAAAATAATGAGGAGGAGGAATTCCTTGAGTGTTTAAGGGATGGTTATCTGGATCAATATGTCGAGGAACCAACTCGGGAACAGGCTATATTGGACTGGGTACTGTGCAATGAGAAGGGACTAATTAGTAATCTTGTTGTACGGGGACCCTTGGGTCAGAGCGATCATAACATGATCAATTTCTCACTCGAAATGGAGAGCGAAGAAATTGACTCAGAGACTAAGGTCCTGAATTTAAACAAGGGGAATTATGATGCCATTAGACGAGAACTGAGTAGGTCTGATTGGACAACGTTCCTGGGAGGACTGGAGGTAGATAAACAATGGCAAGCATTTAAAGATAGAATGACAAAATTGCAAAAATTGTTTATACCAATCTGGCATAAAAGGAAATCTAAAAAGGTGACTCAACCGTGGATAACAGGGGAAATTAGAGACAGCATAAAATCCAAAGATAGGGCGAATAAAATAGCCAAAAAAAGTGCCAGAGCGGAAGATTGGGAACAGTTTAAGATAGAGCAAAGGAGGACAAAGGGCTTAATCAAGAGGGGCAAAATAGCTTACGAAAGCAAGCTGGCGGAAAATATAAAAACTAACTCCAAAAGCTTTTATAAGTACATCAAGAGGAAAAGACTGGTGAAAACCAAAGTTGGTCCATTGCATTCAGATACCGGGGAATATATAACGGGAAATAAGGAAATGGCAGACCAACTAAATGCATACTTTGGGTCAGTCTTTACGAAGGAAGACACAAAAAACCTCCCTGGGATATCGGGAAAAATAGGGACATTGGCAAAGGAGGAACTGACGCAAATCAATATCTCTAAGGATATGGTGTTAAGGAAGCTAAAGGGATTGAAGGCGGACAAATCCCCAGGGCCTGATAACATACATCCTAGGGTACTGAAGGAGGTGGCCCTAGAGATAGCGGATGCACTAAGTATGATTTTTCAGAATTCATTAGACTCGGGAACAGTGCCCATGGATTGGAGGGTAGCTAACGTTACCCCACTATTCAAAAAGGGGGGTAGGGAAAAAGCAGGTAATTACAGACCTGTAAGCCTTACATCAGTTGTGGGCAAAATGCTGGAGTCCATCATTAAGGATGAAATAGCGGAGCACTTAGCAAATGGGGACAGGATAGGACAGAGTCAACATGGATTTACAAAGGGTAAATCGTGCTTGACTAATCTATTGGAATTTTTTGAGGGAGTAACTGGTAAAATAGATGGGGGAGAGCCAGTAGATGTGGTGTACCTGGACTTCCAAAAGACCTTCGACAAGGTCCCACATAAAAGATTAGCATGGAAAATTGAAGCTCATGGGATAAAGGGGAAAGTATTGACGTGGATAGAGAACTGGCTGTCAGATAGAAAACAGAGAGTTGGAATAAACGGCTCATTTTCTGAATGGCAGGCAGTAACAAGTGGGGTACCGCAGGGATCTGTCCTGGGTCCCCAGCTGTTCACAATTTACATTAATGACCTGGATCAGGGAGTCGGATGCAGCATTTCCAAATTTGCAGACGACACTAAACTAGGAGGGGGGGGGGGTGGGCTCAAAGGAGGAGACCAGGAAGCTCCAGAGCGATTTGGACAGACTGGGTGATTGGGCGGATAAATGGCAGATGCACTATAATGTGGACAAGTGCGAAGTTATCCACCTTGGGTGCAGGAACGGGAGGGCAAATTATTATTTAAATGGCAATAAATTGGGAGAGGGGGAAGTACAGAGAGACCTGGGTGTTCTTGTACACCAATCACTGAAGGCGAGCATGCAGGTGCAACAGGCGGTCAAGAAGGCAAACAGTATGCTGGCCTTCATAGCAAAAGGGTTGGAATACAGGAACAGGGATACCTTGCTGCAGCTGTACAGGGCACTGGTGAGACCACACCTCGAGTACTGTGTACAGTTTTGGTCGCCTCATCTGAGGAAAGATGTTCTTGCCATGGAGGGGGTGCAGCGGCGATTCACCAGGCTGATACCAGGAATGGCGGGATTGACCTATGAGGAGAGACTATGTAGTTTAGGGATGTACACACTGGAGTTTAGAAGATTGAGAGGGGACCTCATAGAAGTGTATAAAATTCTGACAGGTCTAGACAGACAAGATGCAGAAGGAATGTTTCCCTTGGCGGGTGAGAACAGAACTAGAGGACATAATTTAAGGATAACGGCTAAACCATTTAGGACAGAAATGAGAGGGAACTTCTTCACTCAGAGGGTGGTGAACCTGTGGAACTCATTGCCACAGAGGGCAGTGTATGCCAGCTCATTAAATATATTTAAGAGGGAATTAGATATATTTCTACAGGCAAAAGGGGTTAAGGGTTACGGAGAGAAGGCTGGGACGGGATACTGAATTGGAGGATCAGCCATGATCTCATTAAATGGCGGAGCAGGCTCGAAGGGCCGGATGGCCTACTCCTGCTCCTATCTTCTATGTATCTATGTTAAGTAACGCAAAAGATATTTTTCACTGTCAGCAGTAAATCCCATTTTACATCTTTAAATAAAATATTCTGTTATTGGTATTTTACTGTTTTACTTGGGAGGAGGGAAATACTGTAGGCTTAAAGACAAAGGGTGAATGTTCACCCGGTAACAAAGTGAGCATCAGAAGAGAAAAGAAAACATTTCTTGAAAAAATAGAGTGAGGAAGTGTCTATAGCCATATGGGAGAGGAGAATGTGCTCGTAATTATGTAGAGATAAGATCCCCTCAGAAATAATGGATAAAAGGAAAGGGAGTTCCTTGTCTTATTTTTTCCAAGTAGGGTGAAGGTTTATCTAAATTTCACATAGCATGGGGCCTATGTGATGTGCCACTTATGCAATGGTAGCCGCTGTGAACCGTTTAATTGTTAAAAGATTGTTATAAAAATAAAGACAAACAGACATTAAATGGAGGAGTATTGCAAAGGCTGGGAAACAGTGCAAGTTCAGAGCCTAAAGCTGGAGTTTAGCAGTTATAAGAACACAAGAACACAGGAGCAGGAATAGGTCATTTGGCCCTTCGAGCCTGTTCTGCCATTCAATAAAATCATGGCTGATCTTTTACCTCAACTCCACCTTCCCGCACCATTCCCCTTATCCCTTGGTTCCCTTAGTATCCAAAAATCTATCAATCTCACTCTTGAATATAATCAACTACTGAGCCTCCACAGCCCTCTGGGGTAGAGAATTCCAAAAATTCACAACCCTCTTGAGTGAAGAAATTTCTCCTCATCTCAGTCCTAAATGGCTGACCCCTTATTCTGAGACTGTGACTCCTGGTTCTAGACTCCCCAGCCAGGGGAAACATTCTCCCTGCATCTACCCTGTCAAGCCCCTTAAGAACTTTTTACATTACAATAAGATCACTTCTCATTCTTCTAAACTCTTGGGAATATTGGCTTAGTCTACTCAATTTCTCCTCATAGGACAATCCCCTCATCCCAGGAATCAGTCTAGTGAACCTTTGTTGCACTCCCTCTAAGGCAAGTATATCCTTCTTTAGGTAAGGAGACCAAAACTGTACACAATACTCCAGGTGTGGTCTCACCAAGGCCTTATATAATTGTAGTAAGACTTCTTTACTCTTATACTCAAATCCTCTTGTAATAAAGGCTAACATACCATTTGCTTTCCTAATTGCTTCCTAACAGAGTGCTGGAGTTGGGTGAGTGAGGGAGTCTTAACTGTTTTCTAAAAATCAAACTTTTGTTTGTTTCACATTTTCTGGTGCTGTTTAAAATCTAAATTTCCCAGCCTTAAGCAGGGATATACAGGGATGTACAAGGCCTACAATTCAGAGCAACTGAAGGCAGTTAATTAGGGAAACTAGATTAAACTGGTTTTCCTGTAGCAGGGCTCAGCCAGCTCCTTTGTTTCAGGGCCTATAAAAGCAGGCTTCGCAGTGCGATTTGCACGGAGGGCGGTTTGAACAGTGCTGGAGTTGGGTGAGTGAGTTAAGTGAGTGAGTTAAGTGAGGAGTTCCCTTGCTTCGCCTTCGCTTTTCCTAACTTTTCACCCTGTAGGAATTGGTTCTTACTTTACACCAAGGAAAGAGTCCGAGAGCAGGAGCAGTCAAACAACAACAACAACAACAACTGCAAAACTGCTAAATTGACGTCACAACCAGGGAAGGAGCTGATTGGTAAGTAGGACCTGGTGAGTATTTCTACAGTCCAGTCGTTAAAGTAAAAGTAAGGTCTCTAGTTTAGAGTAAGTAGTGTGTAAAGTGAAGTAAGGTCCCTAGTGTATTTAATATTCTTTAATTTAGAGGAAGTAAAGGGAGTAAATTAAGGGTAGGACATGGCAGGGCAGCTTGGCAGCGTGGAGTGCTCCTCCTGTGCTATATGGGAAGTCAGGGACACTTTCGGTGTCCAGGGCGAACACGTGTGCAGGAAGTGTCTCCAGCTGCAGCTACTCGAAATCCGTGTTTCGGAGCTGGAGCTGCGGCTGGAGTCACTGTGGAGAATCCGTGAAGCTGAGATCTACGTGGATAGCACGTTTAACGAGGTGGTCACACCGCAGGTAAAGAGTGCACAGGCAGAAAGGGAATGGGTGACCGCCAGACAGAGTTAAAGAACTAGGAAGGTAGTGCAGGAGTCCCCTGGGTCCATCTCCCTCTCCAACAGATTTTCCATTTTGGATACTGCTGGGGGAGATGGTTTCTCAGGGGAATGCAGCAAGAGCCAAGTCCGTGGCACTACGAGTGGCTCAGCTGCGCAGGAGGGGAGGAAAAAGAGTGGGAGAGCAATAGTGATAGGGGATTCTATCGTAAGGGGAACAGATTTACGTTTCTGTGGCCGCAGACTTGACTCCAGGATGGTATGTTGCCTCCCTGGTGCCAGGGTCAAGGATGCCACTGAGCGGCTGCAGGATATTCTGAAGGGGGAGGGTGAACAGCCAGAGGTCGTGGTCCATATCGGTACCAATGACATAGGTAGAAAGAGGGACGAGGTCCTGCAAGCAGAATATAGGGAGCTAGGAAATAAATTAAAAAGCAGGACCTCAAAGGTAGTAATCTCAGGATTACTCCCAGTGCCACGTGCTAGCGAGAGCAGAAATAGGAGAATAGACCAGATGAATGCGTGGCTGGAGAGATGGTGTAGGAGGAAGGGACTTAAATTCCTGAGGCATTGGGACCGATTCTGTGGAACGTGGGACCCGTACAAGCTGGACGGATTACACCTCGGCAGAACCGAGACCAATATCCTCGCAGGGGGATTTGCTAGTGCTGTTGGGAAGGATTTAAATTAGTTTATCAGGGGGCTGGGAACCTAAGTGTGGGCCCAGAATGGAGAGAAACAAAGCTGGAAGTGCAAGTTAGAAAAGTATTCAGCAAAACTAGTAGGGAGCAGAAACAAAGGCCAACAGTAAAGAGGCTCAAAGAGCAGAAAAATATTAAACAGGCTAAGTTGAAGGCACTTTATCTAAATGCACATAGCATTCGCAACAAGGTGGATGAATTAATGGCACAAATAGAAGTAAATGGGTATGATGTAATTGCCATTACAGAGACATGGTTGCAGGGTAACCAAAGCTGGGAACTGAATGTTCCAGGGTACTCAACATTTAGGAAGGACAGACAAAAAGGAAAAGGAGGTGGCGTAGTGCTGTTAATAAGGGATGAGATCAGTACGGTAGAGATAAATCTTGGTACGGCAGATTGTGATGTAGAACTGGAATCAGTTTGGGTGGAGCTAAGAAACAGCAAAGGGAAGAAAACATTGGTGGGAGTTGTGTATAGGCCACCAAACAGTAGTGGTAATGTAGGGCACAATATCAATCAAGAGATTAGAAGTGCATGTAACAAGGGCAATACGGTAATCATGGGGGACTTTAATCTACATATTGACTGGGCAAATTAAATTACCACTAATGGTGTGGAGGACTAATTCTTGAATACATGCGAGATGGTTTCCTGGATCAGTATGTGGAGGAACCAACCAGGGAACAGGCTATTCTGGATCTGGTACTGTGTTCTGAGAAAGGGCTAATCAATAATCTTGTGGTAAAGGGGCCTTTAGGGACAAGTGACCATGATATGATTGAATTTTACATTAAGTTTGAGAGTGATGTAGTCCAATCTGAAACTAAGGTCTTCAATCTAAACAGAGGAAACTACAAGGGTATGAGGGACAAGTTGGCCATGGTAGATTTTGGGAGACTACACTAAAAGGTATAAAGGTGGACATACAATGGCTAACATTCAAGGAAAAATGCATAATTTGCAACAAACATATATTCCTCTAGGGCATAAAAACCCAAAAGGAAAAGTGATCCAACCATGGCTAACAAAAGAAATTAAAGCTAGTATTAAGTCAAAGGAGGAAGCTTATAAAGTTGCCAGAAAAAGCGGTCAGCCTGAGGATTGGGATCTTTTTAGAAATCAGCAAAGCGGGACCAAGAAATTGTTAAAGGGAAAATGGAATATGAGCTCAAACTAGCGAAAAATATAAAAACGGATTGTAAAAGCTTCTATAGGTATGTGAAAAGGAAAAGACTGGTGAAGGTAAATGTAGGTCCTTTACAGTCAGAGACGGGAGAATTTATAATGGGGAATGAGGAAATGGCAGAGAAATGAACTACTTTGCTTCTGTCTTCACGACGGAAGACACAAAAAACCTCCCAGAAATGCGAGAAAACCAAGGGTGTGGCGAGAATGAGGAACTTAAAGAAATTATTATTAGTAAAAAAACAGTACTAGCAAAATTAATGGGACTAAAATTCGATAAAACCCAAGGACCGGATGACCTACATCCTAGGGTTTTGAAAGAGGTGGCCATTGGGATAGTGGACGCATTGGTTGCATCTTCCAAAATTCTATAGACTCTGGAACAGTTCCTGCAGATTTGAGGATAGCAAATGTAACCCCGCTATTTAAGAAAGGAGGGAGAGAGAAAACAGGGAACTACAGACCTGTTAGCCTCACATCAGTAGTTGGGAAAATGCTGGAATCTATTATAAAGGATGCAATAACTGGGCACTTCAAAACTAATAGTAAGATTGGGCAGAGTCAACATGGATTTATGAAAGGGAAATCCTGTTTGACAAACCTATTGGAGTTCTTTGAGGATGTAACTAGTGGAGTAGACAACGGGGAACCGGTAGATGTGGTGTATTTGGATTTTCAGAAGGCCTTCAATAAGGTCCCACACAAGAGGTTGGTGAACAAAATTAGGGCACATGGAATTGGGGGTAACATAATAGCATGGATTGAGAATTGGTTAACAGACAGAAAACAAAGAGTAGGGATAAACGGGTCTTTTTCAGGATGGCAGGCTGTGACTAATGGAGTACCGCAAGGATCGGTGCTTGGGCCCCAGCTATTTACAATCTATATCAATGATTTGGATGAGAGGACTAAATGTAACATTTCCAAATTTGTTGATGATACAAAGCTAGGTGGCAGTGTCAGTTGTGAAGAGGATGTGAAAAAGCTTCAAGGGGATCTCGACAGGCTCAGTGAGTGGGCGAGAACATGGCAGATGGAATATAATGTGGATAAATGTGAAGTTATCCATTTTGGTAGAAAAAACAGAAAGGCAGAGTATTTCCTAAATGGTGAAAGATTGGGGAATGCAGATGCTCAAAGGGACCTGGGTGTCCTTGTACATGAGTCACTGAAAGTGAATGTGCAGGTGCAGCAAGCCATTAGGAAGGCAAATGGTATGCTGGCCTTCATTACAAGAGGATTTGAGTACAGGAGTAAAGAAGTCTTACTCCAATTATATAGGGCCTTGGTGAGACCACACCTGGAGTACTGTGTACAATTTTGGTCTCCTTACCTAAGAAAGGATATACTTGCCCTAGAGGGAGTGCAACAAAGGTTCACGAGATTGATACCTGGGATGGCGGGACTGTCGTATGAGAAGAGATTGAGTAAACTAGGCCTGTATTCTCTTGAATTCAGAAGAATGAGAGGGGATCTCATTGAAGCATACAAAATTATTACAGGGCTTGATAGGGTGGAGGCTGGGAGAATGTTTCCCTTGGCTGGGGAATCTAGAACCAGGGGCCACAGCCTCAGGATAAAGGGTGGGCCATTCAGGACTGAGATGAGAAGAAATTTCTTCACACAGAGGGTGGTGAATCTTTGGAATTCTCTACCCCAGAGGGCTGTGGAGGCTCAATCATTGGGTATATTCAAAACAGAAGTTGATAGATTTCTGACTAGTAAGGGCATCAAGGGATATGGCGATAGGGCCGGTGAATGGAGTTGAGGCAGAAGATCAGCCATGATCTCATTGAATGGTGGAGCAGGCTCGAAGGGCCGAAGGGCCGACTCCTGCTCCTATTTCTTATGTTCTTATGCTGTACCTGCATGTTAACTTTCTGTGATTCATGCACAAGGACACCCAGGTCCCTCTGAATACCAACATTTCCCAATCTCTCACCATTTAAAAGATATTCTGCTTTTCTATTTTTCTTACCAAAGTGGATAACTTCACATTTCTCCACATTATATTATTCCATCTGCCATGTTCTTGCCCACTCACTTAACCTGTCTTTATCCCTTTGCAGCCTTTTTGCATTCTCCTCATAACTTACTTTCCCACCTAGCTTTGTATCATCAGCAAATTTGGATACATTAAACTTATGAGTTGCTGACTTGTAGTTTCAGCATCTGTGAAAGCTTCATGCAGTCATGAATATAATACGTGGCAGATGAAATTATAAGCACTAAGTCTGGATTTGAAGGTATGTTAAGGCTTTATAAAGCATTTCCTTTTTTTTTAAAGCTTAAAGCATTTTTGCATTAGGACAGTTGTATTCTGCAGTTTTACTTTTCTTTCAAGAAAGCAAGAACAAAGTAGACTCAAGGAAAGTGAACAAAATCAAAACAGAAAACTGCAAACCAAAAACCAAAAATGGTGGAAACACTCAGCAGGCCCATTAGCATCTGTGGCGAGAAGACAAGTTCTGATAGAGGGCCGTCACCAGAAATATGATCTCGTCTGTTCTCTCGAGGACAGGAGTTTGAAACCTGGTCATGTGGTTCACCTTGCATTGACTGGAAATCCTATGAAGACTTGGTATCACACTATTGGTCCTATTGGTCTAGAAGTTACAACTGTTACAGAAAAACACCTCTCTATTCAGCACAGATTTCTGGAGATAATACAAAGCTAGATTGATAGATATTTTCATATACTTTATTTTATCACGTTATTTTCTTTTTATTTTAAGCAGTATATTTAAATATCAATAGTTATTTTTAACTATTTATTTTGAAAGAAATTCATCTATACAAAAATGCAAACACAGTATATTGAGTTTTGTACACATACACATCAATGAAAGTCTGGTTCTCTCTTTGCTCCAGCATATTAGGGGGTGACTAATGTTTACTAGTTCAATCTTTTTATATAACCTTGACAAGGTTTTTTGTATATCACTGGATTTTCTAATGCATCATGATCTCATCTTTGGAACTGGTGAAATACATATATAATTATTTTAACTTCAATGGCACAGGATCCCGTTGATACTTCTGACCCAGCTAATTGTATATGGGAATATCTGGCAATATTTCTCAAATTTATCGACTATTTATCGACTCGCCGGAAAACTGCTGAATTTTGTGGCGCACATAAGCCTTCCCTGGAATTTAAAATAAGTAAACAGGGATGAAATACAAGTTTAATAGTATTACTATACCTTCGGTCTAACACTAAAGCAATACCTTGAAGTCATATCATTAATCCAAAAGGAGTTTTCACAAGTCTAGATTGTGCTAAACCATTCGTCCTTTATTATATCCTGAAATTCAGACCCCCTCTCAAATACGAGGATGGCAGCGAAAGTTATGCTTCAGTTGTACAGAGGCTTGGTCTGACCCCATCTCGAGTACTGCATTCAGTTTGGAGCACCGCACCGCAGGAAGGGTATATTGGCCTTGGAGAGGCGATAGCACAGATTCACCAGAATGATAGGCTTAAAGGGTTGGATTATGAGGACAGCTTGCCTAAACTTTGCTTGTATTCCCTTGCGTTTAGAAGGTTGCGGGGTGATCTTATTGAGGTGTCTAAACTGATATAGGGATTTTGACAGAGTAGATACAGAGAAACTATTTCCTCTGGTGGGGGAATCTAGAGCAAAAGTCTTAAAATTAGGCCATTTAGGAGTGAAATCAGGAAGCACTTTTTCACACAAGTTAGTGGAAATCTGGAGCGCTCTCCCCCAAAAGGCTGTGGATACTGGGTCAATTGAAATTTTCAAAACAGATCGATAAGATAAGTTCTGACGAAAGGTCTTCGACCTGAAACGTTAACTCTGTTTCTCTCTCCACGGACGCTGCCTGGCCTGCTGAGTTTTTCCAGCGTTTTCTGTTGTTATTTCGATAAGATTATTGTTAGAAACATAGAAACATAGAAACTAGGAGCAGGAGTAGGCCATTCGGCCCGTCGAGCCTGCTCCACCAGTCAATACGATCATGGCTGATCATCCAAATCCAGTACCCTGTCCCTGCTTTCTCACACAGAATCCCCATCGAGCCTGCACCGACACATATCCCACCCAATCCCCGTAACCCCACGTATTTAATTCCCCCTAACATATCCCATCCTATCCCTGTAACCCCACATATTTAATCCCCCCCTAACACTAAGGGTCAATTTATCATAGCCAATCAACCTAACCCGCACATTTTTGGACTGTGGGAGGAAACCGGAGCACCCGGAGGAAACCCACGCAGACACGGGGAGAATGTGCAAACTCCACACAGACAGTCACCCGAGGCCAGATTCGAACCCGGCAAGGGTGTCAGGGATATGGATCAAAGGCGTGTATGTGGAGTTTTGGTACAGATCAGCTATGATGAGATTGAATGACAGAACAGGCTCAAGGAATTGAATGGCCTACTCCTGTTCTTGTAAGCTCTGAGCGCTTATTCAGGATGAGTGAGACAAAAAAGATCAGTCACAAGTAATTTCCAAGCTCAAATATCCCTTAGAAATAAAAATAGCACAATAGGATACAAATCTGAGTGCCTGCAGCCACGTGCCCCTTTAAATACTGCTTCCAGTGGCCCTCAGAAACCAATCCCACTAGGTTTTACTCAGCAGGTTAGGCGCCTGGCGGAACTTCCGAAATTTCACGTTAAAATGGCATTGGGTCCTAATGACATCATAGGACATGATTTGCATGTATCGATGAGCCGCCTGCCAGCCGCCTAAAAAAGTGTACAAGTAAAATGGTGGCCGTCAGGAATGGAGTGGGAACTTGCGGTAAGTACTCCAAGGTCATTTTAACTGAGTACCTGCCCTGTTCCCGCCAGGTTGGGTGGATTAAAATTCCCCCTCTGAATTTAACTGGACCATTTCTGCATAGGTAGAGAATGCAGGGGAAAGCACACAAGTGTCCACTTCTCTTGTGCAACTACTAGGTATTGGTATTGGCAGAGGCTTTCAGCACAGAACAGTGCAAGATAGGCAGAGGGTAAATTAAAAGAGAAAGAAAATGTAACTCTGAAAACGAACTCTTAAATCATTCATAAAGATGCAGTACAAGCACATGGCCTCTTTAAAACCAAGAATGTTTAGAATTTTCACTCTTTGAAATACAAGGTATATTTTGTTGGGAGAATTCCTGTCCCTTCAAAAGGACTGGTATGCCATATTTTGAGAGGTCGCACAACACCAGGTTATAGTCCAACAGTTTTATTTTAAATCACAAGCTTTCGGAGTTACAACTCCTTCGTCGGGTGAAGTGAGGAGATACAGAATCGTCAAAGCATATATAGATATATCTATATATGCTTTGACGATTCTGTATCTCCTCACTTCACCCGACGAAGGAGTTGTAACTCCGAAAGCTTGTGATTTAAAATAAAACTGTTGGACTATAACCTGGTGTTGTGCGACCTCTCAATTTTGTCCACCCCAGTCCAACACCGGCATCTCCGCATCATGCCATATTTTGCCATATTTCAGTCATTAATATGGTAATCCTACCACATAGCCAAGTAGAAATACACAACTTTAAAGGGGGCACACAACCTTCATGGAAAAGTTAACTTTTGTCTACCTTGAGGAGAGATGGTGGGATGAGCTACAATAGAATCATAGAATAGTACAACACAGAAAGAGGCCATTCGGCCCATTGAGTCATTTATATATAACAACAAAAGCAATGGTCCTAATACTGAACCCTGGGGACCCCACTGCATCCTTCTCTCCAGTCAGAGAAACCATTCATTTACCACTACTCTCTGCCTCCTATCCCTTAACCAATTATGTACCCAAGTTACCACCATCCTTTTAATATACCATGGGCCGTATTTTGCGACCCCCCCACAGGTGCGTACGAGGTGCCCACGTGCCCGTAGGGGCCGCGCAAGTTCCAGGTTTAGGCATGTGAAGCGCATGCGCGAAAACCTGGAACTTGCAATCTGTCAAGAATCCTCTTGACAAATCCTCCGCATCCCAGGGAGAAGGGCCTCTGCGGGTGGAGAGTTGCGCTATTTGCCCAACTTCCGCCCGCTGAATGCGTGTGAAATTCTTGTGCCTGGTAAAAGCAGGTGTAAGGCCTGCTTTTACCAGCATAAGAGTTTTAAAAAATAGAAAAATAAAATGTTATCACTCATTTATACGTTAAAAACCCTGTCCAATAAGGTAAGTTTATTTTTAGCCCCGTTAAAACATATAATTTTTTCCCAAAAAATTTAATTTTCATTTAAAATATTTAATTAAATGGCATTTAAAATATGTAATTTAAATTTTTTTTTTCATGTGTTTGTGTATTTTTTAAGTGGTCCCCATTCATACTTATGGGGTTTCTGTACGTACAGAACTCCCCTAAGTATGAATGGGGATTCCCTTCTTTTATTGGTTGGGCCGGCCCATGTGATCCCAGGGGTGCTTGCGAACCTCATGCGCCCCTGGGATACGTGGGGCTCTGCCCGCGCGTACCCGGAGAGGCCCAGGATCGCAAGTCTCCATACCTCCCGGGCCACCAAGCACATTCGTAGATTTTTTACAGGTCGAGGCGTCCGCCCGCGGGAAGCCTTCGATCGCAATTTCAGGCCCATTGTGTTTCTATTTTCTGACTAAGTCTGTTATGAAGTACTTTATCAAATGCCTTTTGAAAGTCCTTGTATACATCACCTGCACTCCCTTCATCAACCCTTTCTGTTACTTCATTATGGTAATGGTGGGAGGTATGCTCATGACTGTGAGAACGTATCACATGAAGGATCAATCTTAGCCTTACCACCATGAGGATGTGTCAAGCAAATGTTTGATGCTTCTCTATAAGGTAGAAAAAAAGAGGGAAATACACCCAAGGCTTCTCTTGTGCAGTTTTCTGCAAGGAGTACACCTGGCTCTCAGCCAAGAAAGAGTGTGAAGTATAGGTGGACTCAAAGTTTGGGGAAAAACTACCACCTTATAAATGAAGAATCCCACATAATTTTTAAAATTGTACTGAACTAAAAATGTACTCCCCAAGATTATCATTATTTTCACTGCTTGTGAGGCTATCATGAAGTTTTGGGTTAATAATATTTTGCCTGAAATCACAACAGTGAGTGTCTATTATTTATGACGTGGATACTGTCAGGCCCCGGTTGAGTCACAAGCTTGATTGCCAGATGCTCCTACATTTTTCAGTTGGTGCTAAAAATTCTCATCCAGCTGCAACCGATTCCTGTAACTCTGAAATCTCCATAAATGATTTGGCATGCTGTTGTTTTTTATTTTTAACTTCTCTCTTCAAACTGCGTTTGCTTGAGTCAGGTGCTTCCAGGCAAAATTATAGGGCCGAAAATTGATCCCGGGACGCGAGAGTACGCACTGCATACTCTCGCGTATTCCCACTCCAATTGCCGGTTTTCTGCATGCCCTGCGCATGCGCTGAAAACCGGCAATTGCTCTTCCGAAAAGGGGGCGGGGCTTGAGTGCATCGCGTGCGCGCTACAGGCTGCGCGCACGCTGTGCACTTCATGCTTTGGACGCGCAGGTAAGTAGGGAAGATTTTGGAAATGTAAAAAGGAGTAAGACCCGCTTTTAAGAAGGTAAGTAGTGAATTAAGTATTTTTTTGAATTTTTTTTTACAGGTATATCTTTTTTATAGACTTTAAAGACAGGTAAGTTTATTTTTATAACTTTTTAAAAGATTTTAAATTTTTTCAAAAATTTAATTTTTTATTTAAAATGGTTAATTTAATTAACTATACTTATTTTATTAATGTGATGGTTTTTTTTTTTAAATTTAATTGAGGTTTAGCTGTTATTTTGGGGGGGTGTAAGATTCATAAGTCTCACAGCCATGCTGTGAGACTTATGAATGGAAGATGGTGTGCTGCCATTGGCTCTAACTGAGTCACGTGATCCCACAGCTCGCACGAATTAACTACGCCGCTGGGATACGCAAGCCCAGCACAGCTGATGTCTGGAACATCAATTTCGTGCGAGCTGGATCAGAAAAAGCATAAGCGAGGTGAGACATCGCGGGGAAGGCTTACCCACGCGGGAACAGAGCGAGATCAATTTCTGGGCCATAATCTTTAAAGGTTGTCCCTAGAAACTACTTAATCTAAAATAAAAATGGACATTGCAATTTTTGACACAATCTGCATTGCACAATACAGTTTTGGTGATCAATCCCAATGGCTTGGCATAAAACCGTGGGCTATTAAAAGAAAATAATGCAAGCCACCAACTTGAATTAGAAGCTGCAGGTTACCGCTAATTTTTCCAAAAAAAACTGAGCCCTCATTGTGTCTACTACAGGTTTACTTGTTTCTCAGAAAGCTGGTGATGCCACATGAAGTCAGGTAAGGAGTATCACAAAGGCTTTAATGTTTATTGGTTCCAAAATGTACACGGATGCTGGCATTTAAAAAGAAATGTAAAACCCCTGTGACACTGCAGCAGTACAACTCTTGCCTGACACCCTGGGAATATTGCAGTTACAATGCCACTTGAAGGACGTGAAAGATGAACACTATAAATAACTTCTGGTCTGTTGACAAGATAACAAAAGTGTCATTAAATGTAAAGTGGCAGTGCTTTCATCACAAGAACTTTGAGATTATGAGTCACCATACGACCAGGCTGTCATTTGTTGCACTATTGCACTGATGTTGATTGCTTGGCCATCGAGAGAGAATTCCAATAGGTGCATCTGACTGAATTGGCAACATAGCTACTGCATGTAAATGCGACCTACAGTTCTAGGTACAAAAAGTTACAAGATGCAGGAATTAAGGAAAAAATGAAATGATTATTTATTAGAAAGACTGAACAGAAACATGGAGTGACTGGTATGTGATGAGAGATGAGCAATGCCCACCGTTCATTTTTTTGAGAAAGGGGGTTAAGGCAAAGATATGCAATTATGATAAGATTTGCAGGTTAATATAATTGAGATTCCAATAACCCCTAACCCAATTAATTGTTACTGGGGCTTCACCCATGAAATTGGGACAGGCTTTTTGAACCTAATAGCCTTTCCCCGTTCTTAAAAATTCCTCTCAAAATAATAACCTCAAGAGATACAATATTTAGTCAAATTTAGGTCACTATTTCAGCATTCCTTGTAGTTAGTTATATAAACCTTTCATCGTGTCACATACAAAGAGCTAATGTCCCACCTAACACATGAAGTATAGTGGAAGCAACCATCACAACGGCTTCTCTTTCCACCCCTGGACTATCACCTCAGGAGTCCCCAAAGGACCTATCCTTGACCCCTCCTCTTCATCTAGATGGTTTCACTTGTAACATCAGCCGAAGACATAACATTGGTTTCCACATGTACGCTGATGACACCCACCTCGCTCGACCCCTCCACTGCCCCTGTGCTGTCAGACTGCCTGTCCGACATCCACTCTTGAATGAGCCACAATTTTTTCCAGCTAAACACTGGGAAGCCTAAAGCCATTGGCCCCTGCCAATATACTTTGCACCCTCGCCATCGACTCCATCCCCTCCCTTGGCCATCGTTTCAGGTTGAACCAGACTGCCTACAACCTCACTGTCCTATCTGGCCCAAAGCTGAGCTTCTGACTTCACAGCCGCTCAATCATACAGACTGCCTATTTCCACCTCTGGAATGGTCTACTTCCACTTCTGGATGCTGACCCTTAGCTCGTCACAATCATGGGAGGCAAGACGGGGCTGGGGTTGACCAGTTTTACAAAGAGGATCAGCTCTACAAATTTTCACAATCCAGAAGCTTGGCCCCTAGATTCCGCCCCCCCACCCCCGCCCCCTCCCAATTTCTTCTCCTCACCCAAAAGTGTCAACTGTTTCAGGGGTACTATTCCACATGTGCCATCAACGCTCCAGCACTTTGTCCAAATAACAGTCGGAGAACAGGGAGTGAGTGTCTACCAGTTATTTGACAATCAAGCCAGATACCATTCTCAACATCCACACATTTTCACTGTTCAAGACAAAGTGGGGGGGAGGGAGAGTGGAGGGGTAGGTAATTCCCACGAAAACCAAGCGGGTGGGCAGGTAAAATCTCCCAGGTGACTTACCCACTCTGAAGCCACCAGGAGCTGACGAGCCACATTTTTACCTGCTCCACTGAGCAGGCAGCAAGGACACCCACCCACAGCCGCGGGGACCTTTTTAACATGTGCATGTCGGGCCTCCATGACTAGGGGGCCTGGTCAGGAAATGAGTGTCCCTCTGGCCAACCCAGCACGGGATTGGATCGGCCCAAAAGCAACTCAAAAAGGTAAGTTTCAATTTGTTGTTAATTTCCTTGTGGAACCAGGAGGAGCAGGCCCGCAATCTCCCCTCCCATCCCCGAATCACAGGGACCCGAGTGGATCAGTCTAGCAGCCGATCCTGTGGACCTGTGTACTTGGCAGGAAGCCTCTAGGCCACAAGAATTTGCACCGCTTCCTGCCCAAACTGGGTGGGAAGCCAGTAGGTGGCATTTAAATGAGGCCTGGGAGGTAAAGTACTCCGAGCGTCTTTTTTTCTTGAGCGGATGAGTTTTGAACTGATAGCAAAACTTACTCACTGAAAACTGGCCCTCAGTTAAAATCAGGGCCAAGGTCATGAGAAGCAGGAATCCAGACTTATTTTTCCCTTACTTATGCAATTAGAACACATCATAAGAACATATAAGAAATAGGAGCAGGAGTAGGCCATACGACCCCTCGAGCCATTCAATAGGATCATGGCTGATCATCAACCTCAATTCTACTTTCCCGCCCGATCTCCATATCCCTTGATTCCCCTAGAGTCCAAAAATCTATCTATCCCAGCCTTGAATATACTCAAAGACTCAGCATTCACAGCCCTCTGGGACAGAGAATTCCAAAGATTCACAACACTCTGAGTGAAGAAATTCCTCCTCATCTTGGTCTTAAATGGCCTACCCCTTATCCTGAGACTATGACCCCTAGTTTTAGACACTCCAGCCAGGGGAAACAACCGCTCAGCATCTACCCTGTCAATCCCCTTCAGAATCTTGTATGTTTCAATGAGATCACCTCGCATTCTTCTAAACTCCAGAGAGTATAGGCCCATTCTACACAAACTCTCATCATAGGACAGCCCTCTCATCCCAAGAATCAATCTAGTGAACCTTCATTGCACCGCCTCCAGGGCAAGTATATCCTTCCTTAGATAAGGAGACCAAAACTGTGCACAGTACACCAGGTGTGGTCTCACCAAGGCCCTGTACAATTGTAGCAAGACTTCCTTACTCTTATACTCCAACCCCCTTGCAATAAAGGCCAACATGCCATTTGCCTTCCTTATTGCTTGCTGTACCTGCATGCTAGCTTTCTGTGTTTCTTGCATGAGGACACCCAATCTCTCTGAACACCAACATTTAAAAGTTTCTCACCATTTAAAAAATATTCTGTTTTTCTATCTTCTACCAAAGTGAATAACCTCACATTTCCCTACATTATACTCCATCTGCCACCTTACTGCCCACTCACTTAGTCTATCTATATCCCTTTGCAGACTTGTGTTCTCCTCACAGCTTACTGTCCCACCTAGCTTTGTATCGTCAGCAAACTTGGATACATTACACTCAGTCCCTTCATCTAGGTCATTAATATAGATTGTAAATAGCTGAGGTCCCAGCATTGATCCTTGCGGCACCTCACTAGTTACAGCCTGCCAACCTCAAAAAAGACCCGTTTATCCCTATTCTCTGTTTTCTGTCCGTTAACCAATCTCTATCCATGCTACTATATTACCCCCAACTCCATGAGCCCTTATCTTGTGTAATAACCTTTTATGGGGCACCTTATCGATTGCCTTTTGGAAATCCAAATATACTGCATCCATTGGTTCCCCTTTATCTACCCTGCTAGTTAAATCCTCAAAGAACTCTAATAAATTTGTCAAACACGATTTCCTTTTCATAAAACCACGTTGACTCTGCCTAATCATGTTATGATTTTCTAAGTGCGCTGTTACCACTTCCTTAACAATGGATTCCAGCATTTTCCCGATGACTGGTGTCAGGCTAACTGGCCTGTAGTTCCCTGTTTTCTCTCTCCCTCCTTTCTTGAATAGCGGTGTTACATTTGTTACCTTCCAATCCGCTGGGACCGTTCTAGAATCTAGGAAATTTTGGAAGATCAAAACTAATGCATCTACGATCTCTGTAGCCACCTCTTTTAGAACTCTAGGATATAGGCCATCAGGTCCAGGGAATTTGTCGGCTTTTAGTCCCATTAGTTTCTCTACTTATATTAATTACGTCAAAAGCTGCTCCAGCTGAAATCAGCTTACTCAGCATAGACTAATAATCAAATCCGAGGCCTTCTGGTCTATATAACTTAGTGATACATTGGGCAGTGCCTTAACTCATTAGGCCCTTTGGGTGTTGGCCTTAGTCACTAGGTTTGAGGGGCTTTGGAAAGCAAAACAAGCACACTGCAGTGATGTACAGGCACTTATCTGCACCCAATTTATCCGATTATACCATACGTCCGGTGAACCAGGCATATCAGGTCATCACTGATAAGCCTGCTATAAGTAGTTTGCATTGTATTATGACTTCCTTCTTTTGCTCAATAACTTATGTTTCAAAAATTAATTGTAATTTCTCAGCAAGAATTAGGTTGGGAATACAATTAAAACAATGGTATGCAAACATGGAATTGAATTGTTTTTGGGGAGGAAAGAAACAAATATAATGTTTGTAATATAAATTCTTGAACACTTTCTAACACATCATCTGGCTCAAATCTTAAACAATCTTTTTTGTTTAAAAATGGTGCTAACATTCTAGACAAGGCCAAATTCAAACCAATCTCTTGCAATTTACAGGGATTTCTGTTTTTTCTAAGAAAAACTTTCTGGCAACAAGCTATGACTGGCATATTGTTCCCATAGTTGAGAGGGGCTCGTCTATCACCTCTGGTGTTCCTGTATAGAGTCCAAGAAACTACAGTCATCTGATAGCGATTAGAGGCTAAAGCTGAGACAGGGATCACCTGTTTGCTGCAACCTATCTTGTCTCTCTTGATTTTAGTAATAATAATGGGCCGGATTTTGCGACCCCTATGGGTGTGCATAGGGGCCGCGCAAGTGCCGGGTTTAGGCGAAGCGCATGTGCTAAAACCCAGCACTTGCGATCTGCCAAGAATCCTCTTGACAGATCACACGCATGCCTGGGAGATGGGCCTCCGTGGGCAGAGAGTTCCGCTTTCTGCACAACTTCCGCCTGCTGAAAGCCTTTAAAAATCTTACGCCTGGTAAAAGCACACATAAAAACAGGCGTAAGGCCTGCTTTTACCAGCATAAGGGGTAGAAATTAGGTCGCGCCCCATTTGGGGCGCAAATATCGTCTGGACGCAAATATTAGCGCCTGGCGCTAATTATCGGCACTGACTGGAAACTTCACTTTTACCGCCCCGGGAGGTGAGTGGAGCGCTAAAGCAGGCGCTGCACACCTGTCTTAAGGCGCAAAGGCCAAGGAGTGAGGCGCTAACTCAGAGCGCTGGCGAAGCTCATGTAATGTCAGTCAGCAATGGAACACACACACAATGGCACGGGCCAGTTCTTAAAGGGGATGGTTAATCTTGCTTTCCATCCACATCCTGTTCATTGCAGCCTTGAATCTCGGCCTGGAGAGACTTGCACATCAAATGTGCTGGAAAGAACAATGGAGAGTACCAGGCAAAGAGCTCAGAGTGCAGCTCCCACAGTCTCTGCTAAATCGATACAAGGAATGGCAAATCAAAATGAACCTGCAAAGTGCTGCTCAGTACCCAAAACTCCTTCCCACAACGTTGAATCTCTCCAGAAGTCTCTCCCTCTCTCTCTCAGAATGCGTAGTTCAAAAATGCCACCAACAATAAAAGACAGGAAGAGGCCCCCTTTAAATAGCGCCCCCCCCAGCCCCACAGCGATTGATAGCGTTCCAGTCTTCTGGTCGTTGGATGCGCCAGGCGGTAAGGCAGGGGGCGCCACTCAATTTCTGCTCCGGGGCGCCACAAGGGCGTTGCACCATGGAATGACGTCACAATCTGCGCGCGCAGGTGGTCGCAGCGGTAAGTTTTAGCACCGCCGCACAATCTCAAGTTAAGTTCTCGAGCGGCGCAAACATCGCTGCGCCCGGGCGTTAGCGGCTTTGCGCCCCATTAGCGCCCTCTTAAGGCGCTAACGGGAGGCGCAACCAACTGAATTTTTACCCCTAAGAGTTTTAAAAAATAAAAATGTTTTTTATTCATTTATAATTGAAAAATACTTTAAAAAAAGGTAAGTTTCTTTTTAGCCCCGTAAAAAACTTTAATTATTTTTTTCAAAAAATTAAATTTGTTAAAAATATTTAATTTAACGTAATTTTAAATATGTGATTTTTAAAAAAACATTTATTTAATGTTTAACTGTTTTTTAAGTGATCCCCATTCATACTTTGACAGTTCCGTCCATACAGACCTGTCAAAAGTGTGAAGGGGGATTCCCTTCTTTGATTGGTTCCCCATGGCCCACGTGATCCCAGGGATGCTTGCGAACCGCATGTGCCCCTGGGATACCTGGGCGTCTGTGCATTTCGTAGTGGAGAGGCCCAGGAGCGGAAGTCTCGGGACCTATGGAGCCAGCAGGTAAGTGCTTAGATTTTTTTCCGATCGGAAGCATCCGCCCGCAGAAAGCCTCCTATCGGAAATTCAGGCCCAATATGGTCAATGTTCCTGCGAACAATTCCCTCTCGTTTCTCCTAAGCTACAAGTACACCATCCTACACGCTCTTCTTTCCCTTCCTATTTACTCAAATGTGTTGAAATCAAAACTCATTGCATAGTTTTCTACTATAACTTAATCTTTTCTATCATCTCAAATTGTGGAACTTCTTACTTCTCTTGGTCTGTCTTCTCTCCTCCAATATTGAGATTTTAAAACCCCACACCCAGAGGCATGCAATTACCACTTCCAGATTTATCTCAACCTTTTTTTTACTCTTTCCAAACTTTCAAGTGTCAGTCTGGCTCAATGGTAGCACCATTTCCTGTGAATCCGAAGGCTGTGGGTTTAAGCCTCTCTACAGGACTTGAGCACATAATCCAGGCTGACAGTACTGCAGTGCTGAAGGAATGCTGCACTGTTGAAGATACCATTTTTCTATTGGGACATTAATTCATCCCACATACGTAAAAATAAAACACAAACTATTTGTTACTGAAGGAACTCACTCACAATAAAATTAGTCATATGACTTAACTTTATGTAGTCAAGGTTACCTCTATCAAACTATAGGTGATGTAGACCAAAGGAAAAAAATATATATAATTGTGGGGTGAATAATGCAGTGGGATAAAAATCTCTATCAGATTTACATAAGGCCAGAGCTTCCCTGATAGCTCAGTGGGTGAATGCACTTCCCAGCATGGTAGCCAACCCTGACCAGTACGAAGCAGTGCAACATGGGCGCTGAAAATTGAAAAGGGAGTCCTACAAACAGCATAGGACCCCGATTTGTGTAGCCAAGTAGGCTCCTGCCTGTTTTGGTTGGGAGCACTGGCCACCCATTTAAAGGCTTGTCTGAAAGTCATATTGGGTGGCCAAAAGGCAGGCGTTTTAAATAAAAAAAATTCAACTGCCAACCATTCCATTTTCCCCGAGTAAATACAGCAGACAGCAGTTGAAAGTTAGCCCATTGTTAGCAATATGCCAACACAGCGCCACAAGTATAATCTACCACTGTGTCGCCCTTTATAATTCTGTTCAGGATGTACTATGGGAAGGGACAGGAAGGGAGTTCACTGAAATTTGGGGGAAACAATTATCATGTTACAAACTGAATTTCTAAACTACACATGGCAGCGAACTGGATTGGTGAGTGAAATATTATTCATCGCCCTCCAAAAATATCTCCATTAAATTATCTTAAATAAACCACACTCCATATTAACAGTTGAAGTCCTTGTGCAAGAATTCTACAGATGTAAAACTTCTTTTCCAACACTTACCGTGAAGACAGGCTGGGTTTGCCACTCTTGCTACAGCTGGTGTAAATTCCTGGGCCATCATCAAAGAAACTGCCCAGTGCCAACTTCTGTCGGATTGATTCCCTCTCATTTTTTTGGGCCTGCAAATTAAACAGGAAGATATTTCAGACACAATAACTGTCTTGATGACTACCAGCGTCAGGTTTTATGGGTTATTACCATCACAGAAATTTGCATTATGTAAATTAGATACAATACTATAGTCTGTTATCTACTGTCTACAACACTTAAGGTACTAGTGGCAGATGGTTTAGTCTGTCTTTGTAGTCCGTTTCTTCCTTACTCTTTTTCCATTGCTTGCACCTCTGGACCAGGACTTCACCAATAGTGCCCACAATAGTGGTTAAACCCCCTTTATAGTTATTATCCCCAAGTCCCCTTTTCTATTACCGGATTGTGGATTGGTTGCTGTAAGTTGATTATTTTTGGATTAGGTTATTGTAATAATACTCATTTTTATTCACTGTGACAGGTTAAGTTCCTTGCACATTACCACCTTTTCCTTGCTGGAATATCTACTTTGCCAATGATGGCAAAAGACACACACAGCTCTCACACTACAACCTGCCTTGCAGTTGGTAGCTCTCAGTACAGTAATGGACTACAAGCAAAAGATAGAAATGTCAGATTGTAGTATCTGAATGAGTTACACAAATTCTCAGCTGTGCCATTAAATGGCACATTAGTTGTGACCACATTTCTGTACACCCAGTCCATCCGCATTAGCCAATTGCAGAGTAACACTAATCGTGGCCTTGTAAAGGAATGTCCGCAAGAAACTGAAAGGATACCAAAGGCTGCATTTCTAATGTGGCAATTGCTATATATTTTTAAAACAGCAGGTTTGACACCACTTGCAGTTATACTCCATGAAGTGTTAAACCCAAGCAGTATGGGACTGGCTCCTCCAGAGAATTTCAAACTGGGACCAGAATCTGGAGATGTACTGTCATTTTTGCAAGACTGCAACCAACAAGTCAAAAGAACAAGCATTGTGGATTTTTTTTATGGTCTTGGACATATCAAACATTCGGAGTCATTTTTCAAGAGTTTATCTCGCATTACTTTACTTCTGATGGGGACCTTTGAGGTCTCCACGAGGATGCCTTTTTGTAAGACAAAGTTGTGCAGCACGCAGCATGCCATCACAGTCCGAAAGACCATGCTGGACAATACTGCAGGACGGGCCCCAGGCTAATCTAGACGCCTGAATCATGCGTTCAATATGCCTCTCGTGTGTAATGATGATCCAGGTGGATTAATGGACCTTGTTACAGTGCTGTCTCACCAGGGCCCTGGGAAAGCACACCGGTGCCATCAGCCAAAGCTGTAGAGGATAGTCATTATCTACAAGGAGCCACCCAGAGACTTGTCTTTCTGGTTAAAAAGAGTGCTGGTACTGTGGAGTTTCTTATAATAAAGGCATTGTGGGAGATGCCTGGGAAGAAAGCATTTACTTGCTAGATAATGTGCTGTTGCTGCTTACAAACGAGCTGTTGGGAGAATGTTGCCTTTCCTTGTTGTGCATCTGACCATTGATGTACACAGCATGCATGGCCATACGAGTGTAACCCCTGATTCCTTGAACCTTGGGGAATCCCACCACTCAGTAAAATTGCAGTGCTCCATCATGTTTGCACCACAAATAAGCTAATGAAATTGCTAGCTACAGAGAAAAATGCAACTGTGATTTGCTTAATGCATCTGTGCACAGCTGTTTGGCTTATGTTACAGATGTCCCCAGTGGCAGCCAGGATGGATTCCATGACACAGAAGTTAAGGGCAATAGGAACATCAGCAGCCACTGGCAGAACAGTGAATACAAGAGAGGTGGGCTGCTGGTTTGTAGGTACTAATGGCCCAATGCTGGTAGGAAATCGCGGGCTGTGAGTAGATTGGGGTGGGGAAGGGTGTGGAGAGGACATTGGAGGAGGGGGGGGGAGGGAATGGAGAGTAGATCAGGGGCGAGGAGGGAAGCAGGTTAGCTTGGGGTGTCCGGGGGTTGGGGGGTGGGGGGGGGCAGGTGAAGCACTCCTACACCTCCCAACTCACAAGCAGTGCCGGAAAGGCAATTACCTGCTAGATCCGGTCATTCGCGCCTCCGTCCAGCTGCCAGGTTTCCCGCAGCACTTAAATTTAAAACTGTCCTAAAATTTGAGGCGTGCATTCTCATTAAAATATTTAAATGACAGGTCCGCCTCTGATGAACAGGTTAGTCGCCCACTCCCCAACCCGCCTCGTTAAAAGTGGGCACGTTGGAGGCGGGTTGGGGTCGGGTTTCCCAATTTTGAACGATTAACCCGCACCCCGCCCGTCGTGGGGGGATAAAATTCGTCCCAAGGATTCTACAATAACCTGGCTCTTTAAATTTATTTTCACAAGAACCTTGCAAACTGGCACGATTACCACTGAATGCAAATGAAGTGGCAATGACAGAAAATGGTTCAGATGTCGTTACCACATCATCACTGCCTCACAGCAGAGGCTAGGAAATGAAGCAGTGATGACGTGGTAACAACATCTGCCCAATTTTCGGTCTTAGGTGAGTGCTTCTGCTGGACCGCAGAAGTAGCTACAGAAAATGTGGAGGGCGATAAAGTGGGCAAGAATCCAGTATAATGGTTCTCTGTCCCATTTCCTATCCCTGTCCGACTGATTACTACCCCAAAATCTAGGCTACAATATCAGAAAAATTAAGTTTAAGATACCTTGATTAGATAGTCATTTACATTTTTAGGTAACCTCATCTTTACCCACCATATCATTTTATCAAATGCCAGCATTTTAAATGTGCCAATAGCAGTCCTTACTATCAAATTTTAATTGCTATATTTGCAAATGTCAATGTGTGCATCTAAATTAATGACCTATAATTTCATCAGGAACTACAGCCAATTTGTTTTGAAATTTGCTGAAATACAGTATTACCATTTCCTTCAATGTCTGCTGAGCATTTGGCTGCTAGTCTGTAAATGGCAATTATTCCACATCCCTTAACAGAGAATTACATATTGCCAGAAATGAGTCTTCATAAAGGACATAAGAACATAAGAAATAGGAACAGGAATAGGCCACTTGGCCCCTCGAGCCTGCTCCGCCATTCAATAAGATCATGGCTGATCTTGGGCTCAAAGCCACTTCCCCGCCTGCTCCCCATAACCCTTCACTCCCTTATCTTGCAAAAATCTGTCTATCTCCACCTTAAATGTATTTAATGACCCAGCCTCCACAGCTCTCTGGGGCAGAGAATTCCACAGATTTACGACCCTCTGAGAGAAGAAATTCCTCCTCATCTCAGTTCTAAAAGGGCGACCCTTTATTCTAAAACTGTGCCCCCGCGTTCTAGATCCCCCACGAGGGGAAACATCCTCTCTGCATCTACCTTGTCGAGCCCCCTCAGTATCTTATATGTTTCAATAAGATCACCTCTCATTCTTCTAAATGAATGAGAGTTGAAAGTTGCAGTGAAATGCTACATAACATTCAGAAAATACTCCATACTATTGTCTAAACTGGTAATCCTTCATTAATTGCAGTAATAAGCATTTTCTGGGGTTAGAATTTAATTTATTTTGTGATAGGCAGTACATTTTTATGAGTAACAAGTAAGGATAGAAGGAAAATCTATCTGGATCAAGGACTGTTGAAATATAGGTTTGGTAATGGGATGTTAAAAGACTTGGGGGGAAAAATTCAGTATCGCCCCGTTTGGGGCGCGATTATCGGCCGTGCGCAAAGTATAGCGCCTGGTGCTAATTATCGCTTCCGACTGCAAACTTGGCTTTTATCGCCCCTGGAGTTGATTGGAGCGCTAAATCAGGCGCTACACACCTGTCTTAAGGCGCAAAGGCCGAGAAGCGAGGCGCTAACTCAGAGCGTGGGCGCAGCGCAGGTGATGTCAGTTAGCGATGGAACACAGACACACTGGTGCCGGCCAGTTGTTAAAGGGGAGGCTCGATCTTGCTCTCGGCCTGCAGAGACCTGTGGCTAAATCTTGCAGCCAAGGACTATGGAGGGGGCCAGGGAGTGAGCACAGCACTTCAGCGAGCGGGCCTTGGAGGCTCTGGTTGGCGCGGTGAACCGTACCCAGAGAGTGGCAGGAGGCCTTTGCCACGCAAGTACAGAAGAGTGTGGAGGGAGGTGGCTCAGAGCGTCTCCTCCAGGAGCATGGTGCCCAGGACCCATACACAATGTCGCAAAAAGTTCAACGACCTCACTCGGGTCGTCAGGGTGAGTGGCTTTCTTTCAATACCTCTCCATCCCTCCATCTCAACCTCACTCTATGGCCAGAGGGTCTTAAAACCCCAATGCCCAACACTCATCCAACACCTATGGCCCTCTCATGAAACACACATGCACATTCCACACTTGGCATACAGTAA
Organism: Squalus acanthias; assembly: GCA_030390025.1. Classification (NCBI taxonomy): domain Eukaryota; kingdom Metazoa; phylum Chordata; class Chondrichthyes; order Squaliformes; family Squalidae; genus Squalus; species Squalus acanthias. The sequence goes on from CM059429.1 coordinate 53,075,799, forward strand.
TGGCTATTCACCTATGGGAGGCACATCAGGCAAGACCATGGCTGTATATTTACTCAGATGCCGTCCTTTTTCTTGCAGGCCAAGCTATCTCATAATAGGAGACAGCAGCAACGGACGGGTGGACTGCGGCCTCAGCTGCAACCCCTCAGCGATCTTGAGGCGCGCGTCCAGAGGATTGTGGCAAGCCGGGTGATCGGTCCCGTCGCCACTGGAGACGCCGACCCCGTTCTGGACAGCAATGGTAAGGTCATCACCTTTTTGTCCTCTCTCCTTCCACTTGTCCCTCACAACACCAGCCTTTGACACTTTCAATCCAACTTACTAAATCGCTGCACTTATTCCTCCCTTACTGCCACCCTGTCCTCACGCGAAAGCCACTCTTGTACCTCCCTGCTTTCAGATGGTGATTCACCAGCTGAGGAGACGGGCCCTCAAGCTGCCAGTGGGAGTGAAGCTGCAGGCGAGGAGGAAGATGAAGCCGGAGCATCAGCGCCACCCTCTCCCGAGAAAGCCCATGCCCACACTGGGAACACGCCTTCCCTGGAGGGGATCGGGGGGAAGGGTCTGATGAGGGTGAAGCTCCAGGTCCCAGTAGGGAAGCACGGGGGCCTTCTCCCGGAGGGAGAGTATGCCAGCGAGTCCTACTGCACTGGACGCAGAGGAGGAGCGGCTCATCGCTGAAATGAACACCCAGGCGGTGGACATGCACACTGAGCTCATGGGTGCAGTGGGAAGGGTGCCCGAATGCATTGAATCACTGGCAAGGAGTGTGGAGCACTTCGCTGTAGCACAGGTGGATGCCACGCAAATGTTTAGTGCTGCAATTCAGTCACTGGCTGCTATGACCCCATCTCTGACTGCTCTCATGCAGACTCAGATTGAGGCCACGCGAGCACTGACTGCTGCCATCCTCGCTGGTTCGGACACATTTCCCCGGGGCTCTCACCGCGCCGCAGCAGGCCAGCAATCTGTGCTCCAGCAGATTGCTCCGGATGCTGAAGTGCTGTCCCGTGGGAGTGCCAGTGTGTCGGTCGAGCAGGGAGTTGCTGTCCTCTCTCAAGATGACAGCATTCCTGCTGCCACCACTGTCACTTCTCCACTGCACTTGCCACCGCCTGTAGGACAGACTGCTGCCGCCCATGCAGAGTTGGTGCAGTCTGCAGCCAGGCCCTGAGCTGGTCGAGGCCGTCCTTCAAAGGCATCTGCAGTCTCAGGTTCAGACAATCAGCAGCCTTCCACCAGCCTTGCTGCAGCCACTGGGGTCCCATTACGGAGGAGTAGTAGGGTGGGAAGGGGGGAAGTGCGCAAGGGAAGGAGATCACCCTCGAAGGGCAAAAAGTAGGAGGTGTGACAAAATGTTGGTCATTTTTTTTATTAAAGGCCGAGGTTTGTGGTCAAACTTTTGTTTAGTGTTTTGGACATTATCTCCAGGTTGTGAGAACCAGTTATGTTAATGACTGTTTTTTTGTGTTTCTTTCTATTAGTTTGTCATGAGGAAATGACACACACAGAGTTTGTAAAATAAATAAGTTTTTGTATTCAAAATGTACATGTTTGGTCTTTGGAATCATTGTTGCCTTGGCCGGCTTAGGGGTTGCGGGTTGGTTTCATTCATGTTCTCAATGGCAGAAGCCATTTCCTCAGCAGGGGCCTAGAAGCGGCTTGCTATTAGCCGTTGACGGACGGCCCTTCCAGTTTCTACATTGTGGGCCTCCCTCCCGCCTTGGTGCTGCTGATGATCATCCTCCTCCTCTTCCTCCTCCTCCTCTGGTGGTGCTCCAAGGCCTGGTGGCATTGGCTGGGTCCTGAGGATTGCCAGGTTATGCAGCATGCAGCACACAACTACGAAGAGGGAGACTCGCTCAGGCGAGTACTGCAGGGCTCCTCCAGAATGGTCCAGACAGCGGAACCGTTGCTTCAGCACGTCGATTGTGTGCTCAACGATGTTCCTGGTAGCGAGATGGCTCTCATTGTACCGCAGCTCAGCAGGGGTGTTGGGCGTACGGAGCGGTGTCATCAGCCAGGTGCACAGTGGATAACCCTTGTCCCCAAGAAGCCAACCACCTGGGTGATGCGGTGCCTGGAAAAGTTCTGCCACAGTAGTCTGGCGCAGGATGAATGCATCGTGGCTGCTGCCAGGATAGTGGGCATTGACAGCGAGTATCAGCTGTCTGTGGTCACAGACCAACTGCACGTTTAAGGAATGGAACCCCTTTTGGTTGCGGAAATCCTCTGCATTCTCATGTGGAGCACGCAAAGCCACATGCGTGCAGTCAATGGCGCCCTGCACCATGGGGAAGCCCGCTATCCTCGCAAAGCCCATTGCGCGTTCATGCTGCTTGTCTGGGGTCATGGGGAAAGAGATGTACTCTCGTCTCCTTTTAAAGAGGGCATTTGTGACCTGACGGATGCAGCAATGGACCGCAAACTGGGAGATATTGGCGATGTCCCCAGTAGCTGATTGAAATGAGCCGGTGGCATAAAAGTTCAGAGCCACTGTGACCTTCACTGCCACAGACAGAGACGTCCTGGTCCTCAGTAGAGGCTGCAGATCTGGCTGCAGCAGGTGGCAGAGCTCAGTGACCACCTCCTTGCTGAAGCGCAGCCTTTGCAAACACTGCTCCTTAGACATATTAATGTAGGAGAATTGTTGGCGAAATACCCTGGGAGGGTAAGGTCTCCTGTACAGAGGCCTGTTGTCCCTCCTCCGTCTGGCCATGATTGCCACTCTCTCTCTGCGTCTCTGTGGCCTCCGATTCTGCTGGCGCAGGACGACACCCCCAATCAGTGCAGCCCCCATAGTCTCTTGGCAATCAAAGTTATGAAGGTCAAAAACCAAAGTACCTGCAAAGTTATGCTCAGTAGCCAAAACTCAATGCAGAACTCTCTCTTTCTCTCTCTCAGAATCTCTCTCTCTCTCTCAGAACGAGTGGTGCAAAAATGTCTACCGCAGAAAAAGCCAGGAAGAGGCCCCCTTTAAATAGCGCCCACCCCAGCCCCACAGCGACTGGGAAGCGTTCCAGTCTACCTGTCGTTAGTTGCGCCAGGCGGAAAGGTTGGGGGTGCCACTCAATTTCCGTTCCGGGGCGCCACAAGGGCGTTGCACGCTCGAATGACGTCAAGATCTGCGTGCGCAGGAGATCGGGGCGGTATTGTTTAGCGCCGCCGCAAAATGTCCGGTCAATTTCGAGAGAGGCGCAGATATCGCCGTGCCCGGGCGCTAGTTGCTTTGCGCCCCATTAGCGCCCTCTTAAGGCGCTAACGGGAGGCGCAAACCAACTGAATTTTTCCCCCTTGGACATTCAAAGTTCCAAACAAAAAACTTTCATAGTTGGAACGTTGAACAGAAAACCCCCCCCAGAATCCAGGGTGCCAACAGCTGACAGGGTGGAATGCTTCAGTTTCAGCAAGTAGCTTTAAAACCAGAGAACTACCCATCAGTGAAAAGTCATCTGTCTCAATTGTGTAACTTTCATCAGTTCTTTGCCAGGCTGTTACCAGGTTTCTGGAGGACACAAGGGCAGGTGTTCTACTTGAGGATATGCAAACACTGGACACAATCTGAATCATGACCCTTGTCGCTTCAGTATAGAACAGCATTGATAGTCACGAGTCACAGAGAAGTCCATGGCCCAGATAGGCTCCCAACTCAATGCTGTATGAGGATATACAGTGGCAAATATCTTGGAAGGGGCAAAATGACTTGACCAGGTTGCTATTCCTGCTTCGAAGTATCAAGCCTACATTGGAATGTTCAGTGCATTAATTATGCTGTAATAAAATTTGAAGTAGGGAGAACACATTTTAGAAACTTCAATAAATCTTTTAACCTTCAACATAAATCAACCAAGTGAATTAAACAATAAACTCTGAAACCGGTATCGTTTGGACTGCAAAAGGAATGACATATCCATTAGCAAAAAACATTTAGAATGATTTGCAAGTACAGAACTTGTACAGTTTCTATAATAATTCTAAGGGGGAGAAATTCGGTATAGCCCCGTTTAGGACGCTGAAACTTTATAAGTTGAAAAATTAGTGCCAGGCGCTAATCATTCTCACCTCCCGCGAAATTCAGTTTTAGCGCTCCAAGAGGGAAGTGGAGCGCTAAATCAAGCGCTGAACACTTCTCTGAGGACGCTAAAGTCCGAGAGCAGGACAGTATCAGCACAGCGCTAAACAATTTAGAGCGCATTGTAAACGGCACTCTTTCATCACAGAGGCTGCTTCACTCGCTTAAAAATGAGAAGTCGCACAACACCAGGTTATAGTCCAACAGATTTATTTAATTTTACAAGCTTTCGGAACAGTTCGCTCCTTCGTCAGGTAAGTTAGCAGTGAGAGAATCTCCCAGAATTCACAATTTAAACACAGACAAAATATATTCAAATCTTTCCCTACATCAAAGAGCACAGCCAAGACTTCTCATTTTTGTCCACTCCAGTCCAACGCCGGCATCTCCACATCACTCGCTTAAAGGGAAGGGCCAAAGATGCTGCACAAGCTAGTTGTCCTCAGTTTGGTTTTGCAATGCGACCTGGGTGACTGCCATTACAGCCCCAAACACTCTCACAAAGTGGAGGAATTGAACATCTTGCACCAATGAAACATTAAAAACTTTGCGCAGGCACCAGGCTGGTGCAAATAATAAAGGTTGCGCTAGCTGAAAAGCATTCCCTTTAATTACCGCTCCCGAAGCGAGCAGCCGAGTTCACAACGCCTCCTCTTGCTGGCGTTACCGGTGCGAGGCGATACAGCAGGGGGCGAGAGACAATTTTCTATCTGGGGCGATAATACGGCGCTGCGCACTTTGTGACGTCACGATCTGCGAGGTGCTAGAGGCCCAGGCGCTAAACCATACTGAAGTTTACAGGCGTCGCTGCATTCGCCACGCCCGGGCACTAACCCGTTAGCGCCCCAGCCAGATGCTAACGAGAGGCGCTAACATACCGAATTTCACAGCCTAAGCGCTTAAAAGTATGCTCCAGGATAAAGTCCTAGGGGGAAAAATTGGGTCACGCCCCCTTTAGCGCCCCAAAAAAGTTAGCACCCCTGCGCCCGAAATTCACCGGTAGCGCCCCAAGAGGGAGGCGGGCCGCTACTGGAAGCGCCCCGCCTCCCTCTTGGGGCGTTGCAAGTGAATATCGCGGCGCTGCTTTGCGGCACGTTGTGCCATGGTACTGCAGGCCTTCCTCCCCTTATTAAAGGGGAGGGGCCTAGCGCAGCGCGACCCGGGGCCCTGCACTCAAGAGAAGTGCCGGGCTCACGGAGCGCAGCAGCCAGCACTCCGCGGGGGGGATGCAGAGAAGGCCGGGGACGGCAAAGCGGGCAGATGCTGGCAGGCGGCCAGCAACAATAATGGCCGCCTGGCACCTTCCCTTTAATTTGCGCCGCTCGCCCACAGGTAGGCCCCCCATAGCGTCCGGCATTAAGTCAGGGGGCGCTACCGAAGATCGCAGCCGAGGCGCGAGCGGGGTGCTGCGCACAGCGATGACGTCATCGCCAACGGCGTGGGGCGCTAATGGCTACCGCCGCTGCTAACCTCCCGCTGAATTTCGCGGGAGGTGCTAGCGGCGCCGCGCCCGGACGCTAGTTGCTTTGCGCCCCATTAGCGCCCTAGGCACAAATCAACCGAATTTTTCACCCCTAATCCCTAAGTATTCACAAGGAAAATACCACCCATAACCAATTAAATAAAAATGCTCAGAACTGCAACGCAATTATCAAACCTCAAACAACAGTTTGGAAGCAATTATTTTTCCCACGACACAGTAGTAAATATTCAAAACAGATTTCCAGCAAAAGAATTTGAGACCGAGGATGATTTATTCTTTTAAAATGGAACTGCATAAAACATCAGGTTGGCATGGGGATCGACAGCTATAGTGATTGAAATGATCACATACTCCACAGAGCATAATTATTCCTGTACTACTGGTGGTTGTGTGGGAGGAGGGGAGGGAAGAGAAAGTGGGGAGGAGTGGTGTCTCAAAGACCACAGACTTGAGCTCAAGTGGAAATGTGAGGTTGGATGAATATTCTGGAATTTTGCTTGTTTACTTCACCTCTTGGGATCAGAGAACTTACGCAGAAGTTTCCATCAGGGGATCGAGGGGATACCACAGAGTTTGCAGAAGAAGGCAAGCTTGATGGGTGAATGGCCTCTTTTCATTCAGTGCTTTCTTGTACAATTCTATGATTCTATCAAAACATCACAGAAGGAGACCATTTGGCCCACCGTGTCCTTCTTGGCTCTCGGAAAGAGGTATCCACTTATTCCCATTCCCCTGCCCTTTCCTCATATCATTCTAATTTTTTTCCAAATATTTATCCACTTCTTTTTTTGACAGCTATTATCGATTCTGCTTCCACCATTCTGCATCCTAACAGCCCTTTGCTTAAAAAAAACCCCCTAAACTTCTCCCTTTGTGCTTTTAGTAATCATCTTAAGTAATGTCCACTAGTTACCAACAGAAATATTTTTTCCCTATGAACCTCACCAAAACCTCTCAATTCCGAACACCTCTATCAGATCCCCTCTTGATTTTGTTCGAATGAAAAGAACCCCAGTTTTTCTAGTCTCTCCTCATTAACAAAGTCTCCCACTGATATCACCTTAGTGAAAACTCTTTAAAGGCGTGGATTAGGGTTTCGATAGTGATGGCAGGAGAGGTACAGTCGAGGCAGCTGATGTTACAGAGGTGGAAGAAAATGGTTTCAGTGATAAAAAGAAATTCAGCTTAGGGTCAGTTTGCCAAGCTTCTACACCTCCAGACTTAGCCTTAGGCGGCAGCCAGGGAGGTTGATGAAGCCAAGGCCAGAGGCACATAGTTGCTGGCGGGAGCTGAACAGGAGAAGTTTGTCAAGATTAAACTGGAGGAAACGTCGGCACATCCAGGTCTTAAATGTCAGACAGGAAGTTGGAGAGTGCAGCAACAGCCCTGGGATCAAAGGAGAAGGTAGAAAGGTCAAGCTAGATGTTGTCTGCAAATTGTAGCTGATGCCACGGCAAGGGTAGTGCTCAAATATTTATATTTAAGTATCCCATAAATAATTATTAAGAAGCTAGGGTTACTGCCATGAATAAGTGGTAACAAGTTTTAAATTTACAACAGTCGATTGACAGAGTAAAAGGTAGAATGAGGAGGAATGAGTTGCAGTCTCATTTTAAAGGAGATTATATGGATTGAAGAGATGCCTAGCCTGGCTGAGATTTTATACAATGACTTGAACATGGAAAATCTGCTCTGTAGTAGAGGAGACGGTATGTGAGAATTTTAATGTTTGTATGTTCATCCAAAACTCTGCTGCCCATATCCTAACCTGCACCAAATCTCGTTCACCCATCACCCTTGTGCTCACCGACTTATCTTGGCCCCCAGTCCACCAACAGCTCAATTTTAAAATTCTCATCCTCATGTTCAAATTCCTCACTCCTCTGCAACCTCCTCCAGCCCAAAACCCTCCAAGAACTCAGTGTTCCTCCAACTCTGGCCTCGTTCATTCCCCCTCCCTTCGCCCCACCATTGACGGCTGTGCTTTCAGCCGTCTAGGCCCGAAGCTCTGGAAGTCACTCCCTAAACCTCTCCGCCCTTCAACCTACCCCTCCTCCTTTAAGACCCACCTTAAAACCTACCTCTTTGACCAAGCTTTTAGTCACCTGTCCTAATAGCTGTGTCTTTGGTTCGGTATCAATTATTATCTAATTACACTCCTGTGAAGTGCCGTGGGACATTTTCCTATGTTAAAAGTGCTATATAAATGCAAGTTGTTTGGATTTGGTTGTGTGGTTTAGTTTTATGTTGCACATGGTAGCTTTATATTTGTAAATTTTGAGACACCTGCTCCCTATATTATCAATAGTGGAGGTCTGAGGCCTACAAGATCCCAGAGGCACACTGCATGCTCTATTGTGCATGGCGAGCGTAAAGTTGCTGGTAGTCTGTGCTCAGGTTGTGCACTAGGCTGATTAAGCACTTAACTTTCATTTAAATTAAACAGCTGCGCCATAATACAGAATACAGTCAGAGTGCCTGAGCTGTGCTTAAGCCACATTGCCATTTAGAACAGATGACAAAGGGGAGGCTGCATTGCACAGAAAACATTCTCTTCAATGGCTGGTGGCAGGGCATTCTGGCCCTGGCACTTGCAGAACATCATCAGCAATGTGCCTTGAATACTAGAAAATTACACAGATGGACTGACCTCACGTTATCTGCTGCCATCAGCTCACTTGTGCGCAGGCACTGGCAGCACTGTGAGCAGGCCGTATTATCTGCACCCGAGCATCAGGAAGAAAATTTATGGGCGCATTTCTTGAACCCGTTAGGCTCTAATGTTTGCTACATATATAGAAGTTTCTGGTGCAAAAGCCAACCTGGTTAGAAAAGATTCTAGTCACAGCAAATTTGTGCATTTAAGCTCAGATACCTAAAATCCAGAGTACCCTGCACATTTGGAGATCAATGGCACCAGTATGTCTGCTCTTTGAGCAATTAATATAGTCCCTCGATAGACAAGGGTAAAAATAAATTTGTTTACTGATTTTCTTGTGTCAGCTGTGGCTCAGTGGTTGCACTCTCTGTTCAAGTCCCACTCCAGAGACTTGAGCACCAAAGCTAATCTGACACTCCAATGCAGTGCTGAGTGAGTGTTGCACTGTTGGAGGTGCCGTCTTTCAGATGAGACATTAAACCGAGGCCCCGTCTGCCCTCTCAGATCTCACGGCGCTACTTCGAAAAAGAGTCGGGGAGTTCTCCCCGGTGTCCTGACCAATATTTATCCTTCAATTAACATCACTAAAAACAGATTATCTGGTCACCTCACACTGCTGTTTGTGGGATCTTGCTGTACAGCAAATGAACTGTTGCATTTCTTTACAACAGTGACTACACTTCAAAAGTACTTCATTGGCCGTAAAGCACTTTGGGATGCCCTGAGGTCGTACAGGTGCTTATATAAGTGCAAGTCTTTCTTTCTTGTTGCTCAACCAGTGATTAAAATCATTTGGAAACCAATAGTTCAGGACCTAAATGGACAGGACCTCCCTCAATACTGCACTGAAGAGCTGGATTTTCTGGGGGGGGGTGGGGGGTGGTGGTCAGCGGGCGCGATCGGTGGCGGGTCGGGTGGGAAAGATTTTTATCCCCAGCGGGTAGGGACCCCTCGGTGAACCCGCTGCCACATGCCTTTCCTCGATGTTGGGTCTGAGCAAACCCAACACACAGTGGCGGGGGACCCAATTCAGGTCATTATGACCTTGTTTAGAAATGATTAAGAACACATTTGAGCTCACTTTTTGATTTTATGTGCTTGCCCATGGGGTCCTCGCTGCTCGTGAACCACGTCTGTTAAGCTGAGGCAGGAGTTCAGTGGCCAGTGAATCAGCTGTTGAGTTGACAGCTTGAAATGTAAAGTCAAAGCTCCCACCTTACAGAGATATCTTCCCTCAGCCACAAGCTCTTCCTCATTGCATTTCCACAACAGATTCACCATGCTGCAAGTCTTTACACAAGTCTCCATTCAGTCTGACCTCATTACCTCTCCCACCATTGACATCGCTTCTGTCATCTCTACTTCACCTGCCATCTACTCCATCAGCATGGGTGCCCTTTATAGCCTCACCTTGGTCCTCAGAATCCCACCACGACCAGCCCCAACACCAGCAGCACCAGGCACACCACCAACCTTCTCCGCAATCACCTGATGCTACACAGGACACAGGGCATCAGCACCCGAGCACATTGGTGCCCGAGAGGCCAGGGATGGCCTCACCATGGCCAGATTTACTTCACTTGACACTGTACACCCTGGCTGCCACATGATGCGTCAAGTTGGCACCACCCCATACCAACACCATAAAGCATCCCTGCAATGCCCAAGCCATTCCTTTCACACTCATCACCATTGCGGGGGCTACCATTATGTCTCACCATTCATTGCAACTCACTAAGCCACTTCCAAAGGTGCACACAAATCTGTCCAAGAACGCAAAGTGTTGAAAATAAAGGTTTTAATGTTTGCCTCCACATTAACAGAAACTTTACATGAACATTGCATAAAACACCCAAGTGCCTACCCTCGTGTGTTGTTAGTTGGTATGATTGCACTAGGATGAGGGTGATTGCGAGGGGTGGCTAATGAGATGGGAATGTGATAATGTAGATAGAAAGAGAGGGATGGGTGGAGGTGCAAGGTAAGTTGGTGTGAGTAAGGATGTGCAGGAGTAAGGTAGGGAAGGCAGAGTGATGGGGATGTGATGAGAGGCACAGCAGGATAAGGTTGAGTGTGGCTTTGTACGAATGTTTTGTGATCTACGGAGACCATTGAAACGTTTGCGGCACTGCACCCAGGTCCTCCTGACCACATCCCTGCTTGTGGCCTCTTCTGCAATGTGCAACCAGGCTGTGTTGATCTCCTGCGGAGGTCTCTTCCGGCCATGGGAAGGGAAGAGGACCTCCCTGCATGCTGTGACTCCCTGCATAAGCATACGGAGGGAGTCATGGGAGAGCCTGGGTGCAGCCGTGCAGCTCTGTGCAGTGATTGTCAGTGTTTGCAGCACCTCAATGCTGTCGAACACTGACAGCACAAATGTCAAAATAAAGTTGGCCATGGTCCCTTTAAGGAAACCGGCTGATGATGCGTCATCAAATGATGTCACCAGACCCGCTTCCTCTAATTGGCCGGGTAACGTGCTGGGCGGGCTTAACAAGCCCAATCAAGGGAAATTCATTTCAGATTTCGGGATGGGGACAACAGCGGGGTCAGGACCCGCCACCAACGTCGCCTGCCACGGTCAGCAAAATCACGGCCGAAGTGTCGCCTAGGATTATGTCCTCAATTCTGTGTAGTGGGGCTTCAACCTTGACCCTCTGACTCAGAGGTAAGAATGCTACTACAGAGGGAGGGAGGAAGGAAGTAAAGAAGAAAGATTTCACATATTGTTCATTTCACATCCTCAGGATGTCCCAAAGAGCTTTACAAACAATGGGAAATGACCTTTGAAGTGCAGTCACTGTTGTTATGTAGGTAAATGTGACAGCACAGCAAGGTCCCAAAAATAGCAATGAGATAAATGACCCAATAATCTGTTTTTGGTATTAAGTACCTACTTGTTCCTTCCCTATGTACAATCCGTACACACTCTACAGTGTTTAAAAAAACAAGAAAAATAGTCTTAATAAAATGTTCTACTGTGATATCTATTCATGTACAAGTTACTTGTCATTTTTTTTCCAACAAAAGTATTAATTTACAATTCACTATATTAAATATTCAAAATATAGATATGTATTTGCATTTGTGTGAAAAATGTCTTGTACTCCTAACCGATTATTGAGATAGAGGATCAGCCATGATCGTATTGAACGGCGGAGCAGGCTCGAAGGGCCGAATGACCTACTCCTGCTCCTATTTTTCTATGTTTTCTATGTTTCTAACCAGTAGGACCTAAATCCAATGACAAAACATATTTCAACTTATCCTCGTTATCAATCAATAGGTTAACACTGGTTAGTTTCAATGTTTTCATGTGTGGGTGTCTGAAGATTTCTCCTCTATCCCAGGAGCTAAATTATATTACTGAAGTATCCCTCCCACCAGTATCAAGTCCTGCTGGAAAATGTGTGCGTGTAGACACCAGTTGAGGACTGTAGCTGAGCCCATTCTATCAACAGCCCAGCAAGATTCAATATCTAGGCTCAGTTGAGCAAGCCTATAAGAAAGAAACTGCACCCTCGCAAACATCAGCTTCTGGGAATTTCTTTAGGGCTTCTCCTGCTCCGCTGCTCTAACTTTGACGGAAACTCCGCTTATGCACGGAAACAGAGTTTCCTCCAAAATCGCGGTGGGAGGACCACCAAGGAAATTCCCAGCAAAGCATCTTCAAGAAAGGCGGGTGGGCGAGAAAGAGAGAAATCTGGCCAGAATCAAGTTAGGAAGAGATGATGGGGGTAATTGTTCAAGTCACGTTCCTGGCGGAGAGCTTCCCCCACAGGGAACACATATTAGAAATCCTAAACACACTGCCCACAATTTTCCAACAATAGTCCGAAAATCGTAGGCAGTGTGCATACAAATTTCTGCTAGGTGAGGTTTCTGGTTGAAAGGACAGATTCAAAAATGATCTGATATATTGGCAGAATGCTATCCCCAGCAAGGTATACTGGCAGAATGCTATCCCCAGCAAGGTATATTGGCAGAATGCTATCCCCAGCAAGGTATACTGGCAGAATGCTATCCCCAGCAAGGTATACTGGCAGAATGCTATCCCCAGCAAGGTATATTGGCAGAATGCTATCCCCAGCAAGGGATATTGGCAGAATGCTATCCCCAGCAAGGTATATTGGCAGAATGCTATCCCCAGCAAGGGATATGCTGGAATGGAACATCCAGAACGGACTACTGAGGATTTTAAATAGTTTGGATTCTCCCATTTCAGACCAGAACCTGCTGGAAATAACACTGGAGTCCTATGTAAGGCTGCATAGTAATTCCAACCCTGTACTATTTATATGGTCATGATGTGGAGATGCCGGCGTTGGACTGGGGTGGACAAAAATGAGAAGTCGCACAACACCAGGTTATAGTCCAACAGATTTGTTTAATTTTACAAGCTTTCGAAGGAGCGAACTGCTTCGAAAGCTTGTAAAATTAAACAAATCTGTTGGACTATAACCTGGTGTTGTGCGACTTCTCATATTTATATGGTGAATTACACAGGCCGGATTTGCCTCCAGTTTTGACAATACAGTCATTGCTTCAAAGACGCAGAATAAGTGATAACCTGTCAGAGTCGAGTGTGCAATTAAAGGCTTGTATGATGGCGTTAACAGCAATACCACTGCAACTGTCAAACTGTGCACCCCTTAATATAGATCTGGTGAAAACTGCATTATCCTGTCAATATTTTACAAAGAGGTGCTTTGGCTCAGAACATTCACTTCCTTCTCTCAACTACCCACTAAGTTATTTTTTATTAACTTTTGCTTACCATACCATATCCACTAAAACAAAACATTTGTATTTCCCTCCTTTGTCTAAATGTCTAATATGAAGTACAAGATAATGCCTCATCATACTTCTATGTAGCAAACTGATGTACTGTACATATACCACTCACAAGAGTGTTACCACTACCACATCACTGATACTACCTTATTGATTCCTACCACAGCAAGTTGTGAAATTGAATTCAATACATTTGGTAATTTGTGGGCTTGTACCAAAAAATGATCATGGAAACTACCGGATTGCTGTAAATCCAACTGGTTCACCGATGTTCAGGGACAGACCGGCCACTCCGATCTGGTCTGGCCTGCACGTGACTCCAGTCGCACATTATGTAGTCAACTCTTAATGCCCCCAGGGCAACTAGGGGTTGGCAATAAATACTGTCTTGCCAGTCGCCCACATCTCAAGAATAGACAGTAGTGAACACATTAGCCAATACTCTGTCAAAATGATTTTCCTTTCAACAGGCTTTCTTTAAAAAGCCAAACTTTCTAAGCTCTTCAGCTAAAAAAACATGTCTGTACTCAGAAGAAAAAAAGTCATGAAGCCAATTTTGAAGAAAATCAAAATATTCGAAAATGCCATTCAATTTCCTTCAGTATTCTGATTACCGACTGAGCATACATGGATAATATGAAGTACAAATATATTATTGAACTTCTGTTCATTCCGGAACGAATGTTTATGTTTCTTGCAACATACAGCATGCTGCAACTGAAGAATGCTCATTACTTTTACCCCCCAAAAATTAAACCTATCTTATTAAAAGATTTTATCCCTCTGTGTGTAAAACACTCAACATGACCATTTCACCAGACCAATAGCCAGTTGCACCTTATTGTGTTGTCCAATCATGCACAAGACAATAAAACTGACAGTGGTAGTGAGGCAGAAGTTGATCAGTCAGAGCAGAGGAAGGGGCTGGAGGAAGAGACAAACAGCTGCCTTTCATGCATTGTTAAAAAGCAGACTTCTACCTGGTACTATAATAAGAGATTGCTTTATCATAGTTGTTTTATCATATAATTGGGAAAATACAAAATTTGCTGCCAGAACAATTATTTTAGGCTTACCTTTTTATAATTGGCCACTAGATCTGCAGCTGTCACATTCCTGAAGATCGTATTTATGCCATCACTGTTCACAGACATGCTGCACCGGTTTAAATTCCACAGTGCTCTCATGAGGTCTTAAGTTTACGTGCGTAAATAGAATTATTTCACTTCAGCCATAACTAAAGCTATTCGAGTTTCTTTATCTTTTGGCTGTTTCTCTGCTTCTTGTTCTCTTATGAAAAATAAATTTTCTGCTTTCAGTATTTTTGCTTACAGTTCCAGTAGGACAAACTCCTGGGATTGTTCACTTTTCCTCACACCATGCTGCAAAGGCAGCTCAACAGAAATACTGATACTGTACATTAGCAGTACTCTGGCCTGTTAGAGGTCGAGGCCTCCCTGCTGTCATCCAACACCTTCCTCACAGCAAATCCTGTCAGAATCCCCTTCGAAGAAAACTCAACGGTATATGGCTTTTACCTAATAAAGGAAAAGGCTTCCTTTTGAGCTGCTGCCAGTTGATTGCACCCAGAATTCATTGCTAGTAGACTGCGTTGCTGCTAAATGAGAAAGACAGTTTTTTTTCCCTGTCACTGTTACTATGGGATAAAAATAGACTGAACACAGTCTAGCAATCATCAGCACTGTGCAGACTTGTCTTGGATAGCCGATGGAAACCAACAGTAACAGAACATGACTAAACCAGACAAAAATGTCATGCACATGTCCAGTCTATTCGACGGATTATAAGCATAAACACTGTATATCAAGCTTATCTTCACAACATATCTGTAGAACCCAAAGCAAAGGAATTTACTAAACAGCACAGCAGGCCATGGTTAGGGTCTTATTCAAAGGTCCATACCATTACACAGAAACTTAATTAACTCAACTCAGTTAATTGCAATATTTCCCCCCGATACAAAAGACTTGGCGGTTGGGGGGGGGGGGGGGGGGGGGTTTGCGGGGGCTATTTAACTAGAGCTTGTACTGAGTTTCACTAACGCAAGAGCTATGTCTAGTTTGTTTTTGAGGCTGAAAAATGTATTCCACATTGTGTGAAGAAAGATTTAAAAACGGAATTATTAAATCTCAATACTTTAAAAAAAAGAAGCAAAATAACTCAACATTTGCTCAAAGGACGCAGCAGCAGCTGTGCTGCCAAGTTCTTTCCAGGAAGGTAGATGGGCGATTGCACTGCATTTCTTTCAGTTTCTCCCTGCTCTTGCTGGTCAGAGGATTGCTAGACACAGCAGCCTTTCTGTAGGCAAACCAATGAGAGAAGTACGGTCACATCTGCACGTCTGCCACTAAACTGTACCACATTTGTAATGAAGTTACTCACTGCTGGTATTTTTCAACTCAATTAATTGCAATATTTTCCCCTGATACAAAAGACTTGGGGTGGGGGGGGAGGGGGGGGTTGCTATTTAACAAGAGCTTGTACTGAGTTTCACTAACACAAGAGCTATGTCTAGTTTGTTTCTGAGGTTGAAAAATTTATTCCAGATTGTGTGAAGAAAGCTTTGAAAACAGAATTATTTGTTTCATAAAGTGATATCATAGAACCTTTAACAATGAGATTTTAATAAATATTGCAGCAATTTCTGTTCATTACAGCATATACAATTACCAAGTATATAATTTACTGAGTAGCATTTGGTACAATTTCAACTTGCAAAGTTTCATATCTGGATGTGTCTGGTTCACAATAAATGTATTTTTAAATAATTCATAAACTAGAAAATCAAATTTGAAACTGAAGATAGTTTCTTGTTTATCAATAATATTTTATGACAATGCTCACAATACAAAAGGGCATATTTCATTAAACTGACTTAATTTTATATAGAGATAATCTAAGAATAATTTATGTATGAACACGTGCAGGGCTCATAATCAGGTCCATTTAGAATCAATTAAAGTCAGCTGACAGGTGAATCATGTCCCGACACTCAGTTAATCATGAGATAGACACACAGTTACAATGAAAGCATTTCTGCAGTGGCTTATCTGTTCACAGCAGTTTGTAGCTGTCATATTTCTGCACTGCAGATGTTCATAAGCACTTACATAATCAATAAAAAAGATGCTTAAAATGGTCTCCATAGAAGGAAGCTATCTAAGACTATTAGATTAAAAAGGTTGAGTCATCCATGGTATATGTATCAGAGAACCTCAAGGGCTGACTTTTTTTTATAAGTCAATCGTCGCAGCAATTTGATTAAAGTGCACACTGTGTTTAAATGGTCTTAGGAGTAATGCCTTAGACAAACTCTACCCTTTCCAATAAAATATAAGACAGTCTGCCAGCCAAATGAGACCGTAGAATGAAACAGCACAGAAGGAGGCCATTTGGTCCATTGTGCCTATGCTGGCTCTTTGCAAGAGCTATGTTTGGTACATTGGGTACCAAGGGAAGTGCAATGCTGGACGGAATGTTAGCCAAGCTTCCCCTGCCACTTGGAGATTGATATTATGGAATTTTTATCATTCACTGTCTTAGCCAGGACCTTGATTTAATACCGCACTAGAAAGATCGAACCTCACCAGTATCCCAAACATTGGGCGGGGAATTAGCAATAGTTTCAAGTTTAACCTTTGGCGAAGTAATGTTGGTCTCGTTTTCCAAAATTAGTAGAAAAAATATTGGCCGAACAGCTCCATAGCATGCAGTGAAGGTGTCAAAGGACTGGACTACAAAATAAGACCACCATTAAAACACAGCATCTTCAGTGATTTCATTGTTTTCATTTCAAACTCAGTCCAAGGTCCAGAACTAAGCAATACAACCTGCCTTTGAGTAAACATCAAGTTCAGTTTCAAAGTTTGTAAACACTTCAAAGGCATTAAAGTAGTTTGCAATTCCCAAATAACAGAAAAATACAGCTAACTTGCAACCTGTACATCTATTAAAGGAAAAGGTTTGGCTAAAATAATTTTGCTTATAATCAATGCGTAAAGTCTCAACGGTTTGAAACACATTAAAAAATGGATCTCTGCGACGAAGGTACCTTGTGTCCGTCAGTCAGTGAAATTTACCCACAAATTGTTGCTTCCATTATAATTGCTGCGCGGCCTTTAAAAAGTAGATTTAAAAAAAAAAAAAGAGTTTGATGTAATGCAACATTAACTACTGCACAGGATTTCAAAGTATTCCTATCACTTAATATATCTTTCAATGTACGGTACATCCTGTGGAAGGCAACCACCTCCAACACGTTAAGGAAGTGTTTTTGGGCAGCTTTGGGGCAGGGTTCATTCGTGGAGTAACCGGGTCTGAAAATGCAACTTTCAACTTTCAATACTGGTCTATACAACAAGCCCACTGCGGCCCCAGTAGCATAATCTTGTTTACCCCTTGGGAGATTTTGCTTTTAAGGCAAAAAGCTTTACAAATCTACAGTCACAATGACCGTTAAGGCAGTGGATTTTATCACGCATTCCTTGATTTACAAGCCCAGTCATTTGTTTTTTGCAACACTTCCGCAAGTTAAACAGCACCTCTTCAAGGAAGTCCTGTGAACCAAATACTTGGCCTACAGGAAACCTTGCAAGATATCCGAAGAGGGTTGGTCATTGCCACTTTCGACAAACTGAAAACTTCACTCAGTTGAGCAATCTTGAGGAATGTGCCCTGAGGATGAGAGGCTTTTTTTAAAAATCAAGGTGCCAGTTTTTGACTGTAGGAGTGCTCACAATGCAACACCAAACAGAAGCCTAAAATTCATATCCCATACCAATTATATCGCGGAATTTATTCACTAGGAATCTGAATATTTTAGTTCACTCGATTACAGATATGATTTACATGGAAACATAGGAAAGTACACAGCTGGAAAATACTGCAGTCCATCTCAAAAACTAATACCTGTCAATCAACCACTGCCTCAAATATGCATCCAATTTGCCTTCAAATTTTTCATACTGTCTGTCTCCACCGTCACCCTGGGCAGTTCATTCCGCATTTTCACCACCCCCTGCGTGAAATAGTTACATTTAAACTATGTCTTTGACCAGGTAGGCTTCAGAGCGGCGGCGGACCTGCGGGAAACCAGGCGGCGGCGGCGAGGTTTAAAAGAGGCGGCAGAGACCAGGTAGGCTTACCAATCTCCGAGCTCAGAGGGAGGGAGAGAAGTAAAAAGTAATCGAAGTGTGACGTCACCAGAAAGCAGGTAAATGATTGGTTGGTGAGTATTTCTCTCTTTTTAAACTTAAACTCTGTGGTTTATAGTTTCTAAGCTCTCTGTGGTGTAGCGGGGACTGTTGGTAAACCAGGGCCCTTAAGTATATCATTTAACTGTAGTGTAATTGGTGGGATTGATTTGATTTAATTTAATTTGAATTAATTAAAGGGTAAGTCATGGCAGCACAGCTCGGCCCCGTGGTATGCTCCTCCTGCGCTATGTGGGAACTCAGGGACACTTCCTGTGCCCCTGACAACCATGTGTGCAGGAAGTGTATCCAGCTACAGCTACTGGCAGACCGCATTGCGCGCTGGAGCTGCGATTGGATACATACTGGACCATTCGCGATGCTGAGGACGTCATGGATATCACGTTTGAGCAGTTGGTCACACCGCAGGCAAAGGATGCACAGGCAGAAAGGGAATGGGTGACCAACAGACAGAGTAGTAGGCGCAGGCAGGTAGTGCAGGAGTCCCCTGTGGACATCCCCCTCTCAAACAGATATACCACTTTGAATACTGTTGGGGGGATGGCTTATCAGTGGAAGGCAGCAGCAGCCAACTTCCTGGTACCAGGGGTGGCTCTGCTGCACAGGACAGGAGGAAAAAGAGGGGTAGAGCTATAGTGATAGGGGATTCTATTGTAAGGGGAATAGATAGGCGTTTCTGCAGCCGCAAACGAGACTCCAGGATGGTGTGTTGCCTCCCTGGTGCAAGGGTCAAGGATGTCTCAGAGCGGCTGCAGAACATTTTGGAAGGGGAGGGTGAACACCCAGCTGTCGTGGTGCATATAGGTACCAACGATATAGGTAAAAAAGGGGATGAGGTCCTAAAAGCTGAATATAGGGAGTTAGGAGGTAAATTCAAAAAAAGGACCTCAAAAGGTAGTAATCTCAGGATTGCTGCCAGTGCCACGTGCTAGTCACAGTAGAAATAGAAGGATATTTCAGATGAATACGTGGCAAGAGGAATGGTGCAAGGGGGAGGAATTCAAATTCCTGGGACATTGGAACCGGTTCTGGGGGAGGTGGGACCAGTACAAACCGGACAGTTTGCACCTGGGCAGGGCCGGGACCGCTGTCCTAGGGGGAGTGTTTGCAAGTGCTCTGGGGGAGGGCTTAAACTAAAATGGCAGGGGGTTGGGAACCTGAGCAGGGAGACAGAGGAAAGGGAAACAAGGATAAAAGCAAAAGATAGGAAGGAGAAAAACAAAAGTGGCAGTCAGAGAAATCAACGGTTTAAATCAAACATGGCCACAGTAAATAATAATTCGAATAGGTCCAAGAGCGTTAAAAAAACAAGCCTGAAGGCGTTGTGTCTTAATGCGAGGAGCATTCGGAATAAGGTGGATGAATTAGCTGCGCAAATAGAGGTAAACGAATATGATTTGATTGGGATTACGGAAACATGGCTCCAGGATGGCCAAGGCTGGGAACTCAACATCCAGGGGTACTCAATATTCAGGAAAGATAGGCAAAAAGGAAAGGGAGGTGGCGTAGCATTGCTGGTTAAAGAGGGGATTAACACAATTGTAAGGAAGGATATTAGCTCTGATGATGTGGAATCTGTATGGGTAGAACTAAGAAATACCAAGGGGCAGAAAACGTTAGTGGGAGTGGTATATAGACCTCCAAACAGTAATGCGGAGGTTGGGGATGGCATTAAAAGGGAAATTAGAGAACCGTGCAATAAGGGCACAGCAGTCATCATGGGTGACTTTAATCTACATATAGATTGGGCTAACCAAATTAGTAACAATACTGTGGAGGAGGAATTCCTGGAGTGTTTACGGGATGGCTTCCTGGACCAATATGTCGAGGAACCAACCAGAGATCACGCCATCTTAGACTGGGTATTATGTAATGCGAAAGGATTAATTAGCAATCTTGTTGTACGAGGCCCCTTGGGTCAGAGCGATCATAATATGATAGAATTCTTCATTAAGATGGAGAGTGAAGTAGTTGACTCAGAGACTAGGGTCCTGAATTTAAATAAAGGAAACTACAATGGTATGAGGCGCGAGTTGGGTAGGATTGATTGGGGAATGTCACTGAAAGGGTTGACGGTGGATAGGCAATGGCAAACATTCAAAGACCGCATGGATGAACTACAGAATTTGTTCATCCCAGTTTGGCATAAGAATAAAACAAAAAAGGTGACTCAACCGTGGCTAACAAGGGAAATTAGGGATAGCATAAGATCCAAGGAGAGGGCATATAAATTGGCCAGAAAAAGCGGTAGCCCTGAGGATTGGGAACAGTTTAGGATTCAACAAAGGAGGACAAAGGGATTAATTAAGAAGGGGAAAATAGAATATGAGAGGAAGCTTGCAGGGAACATAAAAACTGACTATAAAAGCTTTTATCGATATGTGAAGAGAAAAAGATTGGTGAAGTCAAGCGTAGGTCTCTTGCAGTCAGAATCAGGGGAACTTATAATGGGGAACAAAGAAATGGCAGACCAATTAAATACATATTTTGGTTCTGTCTTCACAAAGGAGGACACAAATAACCTCCCAGAGATGTCGGGGAACATACGGTCTGATGAAAGGGAGGAACTGAAAGAAATCAGTATTTGTAGGGAAATGGTGTTAGGGAAATTGGCGGGATTGAAGGCTGATAAATCCCCAGGGCCTGATAATCTACATCCTAGGGTACTTAAGGAAGTGGCCCTAGAAATAGTAGATGCATTGCTGATCATCTTCCAACATTCGATGGAATCTGGAACAATACCCATGGATTGGAGGGTAGCTAATGTTACCCCACTATTCAAAAAAGGTGGTAGAGAGAAAACGGGGAATTATAGACCGGTAAGCCTGACATCGGCAGTGGGGAAAATGCTAGAGTCCATTATAAAAGATGTAATAGCAGAGCACTTGGAAAACAGTGACAGGATCGGACAAAGTCAACATGGATTTACAAAAGGTAAATTGTGCTTGACTAATCTACTGGAATTTTTTGAGGATGTAACTGGTAAAATTGATAAGGGAGAACCAGTGGATGTGGTGTATTTGGACTTTCAAAAGGCTTTCGATAAGGTCCCGCATAAGAGATTAACGTGTAAAGTTAAGGCACATGGGATTGGGGGCAAGGTATTGACTTGGATAGAGAACTGGTTGGCAGACAGAAAGCAAAGAGTTGGAATAAACGGGTCTTTTTCCGAGTGGCAGGCAGTGACTAGTGGGTTACCGCAGGGATCGGTCCTTGGACCCCAGCTATTCACAATATATATAAATGATCTAGACAAGGGAATGAGATGTAATATCTCCAAGTTTGCAGACGACACAAAGCTGGGTGGGCGTGTGTGCTGTGAGGAGGATGCTGAGAAACTCCAGGATGATTTGGACAGGTTGGGTGATTGGGCAGAAGCATGGCAGATGCAATATAACGTGGATAAATGCGAGGTTATCCACTTTGGTGTCAAAAACAGGAAGGCAGATTATTATCTGAATGGCAATAGATTGGGAGAAGTGGAAGTGCAACGAGACCTGGGTGTCCTTGTGCACCAGTCGCTGAAGGTAAGCATGCAGGTGCAGCAGGCGGTTAAGAAGGCAAATGGTATGTTGGCCTTCGTAGCGAGAGGGTTTGAGTACAGGAACAAGGATGTCTTGCTGCAGTTGTACAGGGCCTTGGTGAGACCACATCTTGAGTATTGTGTGCAGTTTTGGTCACCTTATCTGAGGAAGGAGGTTCTTGCCATGGAAGGAGTTCAGCGAAGATTCACCAGGCTGATACCTGGGATGGCAGGAATGACGTATGAGGAGAGATTGGGTCGATTGGGCTTATACTCGCTGGAGTTTAGAAGAATGAGAGGGGATCTCATTGAAACTTATAAAATTCTGACAGGACTGGACAGACTAGATGCAGGAAGGATGTTCCCGATGGTCGGGGAGTCCAGAACCAGGGGTCACAGTCTAAGAATAAGGGGTAAGCCATTTAGGACAGAAATGAGGAGGAATTTCTTCACCCAGAGAGTGGTGAACCTGTGGAATTCTCTACCACAGAAGGCAGTAGAGGCCAATTCATTAAATATATTCAAGAAGGAGTTGGATATATTTCTTAAGGCTAAAGGGATCAAGGGATATGGGGAGAAAGCAGGGACAGGGTTCTGAATTTGGATGATCAGCCATGATCTCATTAAATGGCGGAGCAGGCTAGAGGGGCCGAATGGCCTACTCCTGCTCCTATCTTCTATGTTTCTATGTCTTCACATCCCTACATTCTTCTAAGCTTGAGTCTGTGACCCCTGGTTCTAGAGTTTGTGGCAGTCTAAAACACAGCAGGATTCAATTTATCTCGTCTAACCAGAATCTTGAATATTCTATCCATTGGACCTTCTTTCCTGCACAGTAAACAATTCCAGGCTCTTCAGCATCTCCTGGTGGCTCAGATGCCTTAAACTGGTTATCTGTTTGCTTGCCTTTTTTTCCATTGCTTCCGATGCCTGCACATCCTGGCTGCCTTACAATCAGTTTTGTTTTGTATGAGAGAAGAGATTGGGTAATTCAGGTCACAAAAATGGATCTTTCTACTGAATTTTTATCTTGGAAACCCCACGGGAGGGTTAATGATCCATGGTCTCATATGGGATTTCTCAAAGGAAGAGCCATCAGTTCAGATACCAGATAGGCTGGCTGCAGCAACACAAGGTGCAAATTGTTAGGGGAAAGGAGTCTAAGATACTAACTGGGTTAAATGACCCAAGATCTTACATGAATGTCATTGTCAAAGATTGGCTATACATTGAATATTAATATAGGAAATGCAGCTGTTTCTTTCAGTACATCTTCAAAAGCATACTAATGATATATCTGAACTGACATTATGGGGGTGAATTTCTTCAGAGCCTCTCCCACTCCACCGTCATAACTTTGGCGGAAGTTTGTCAGAAACCTATTAATGTGCTTAAACAGGTTTCCACCAAAGTTATGGCAGCGGAACAAGAAAGGCCCTGAGGAAGTTCACTCCTATAGTCAGTAAACAGTTTCCAGGTGCATGACCTGATTTTCAGCCGGAACAGTTCTGTGTTTAAGTTTGTGTCAGCCAGCAGAGAAGCTAAGCCAGTTTGAAACTCCAGAAATAAAAACAGAAAATGCTGAAAATACTCAACAGGTCAGGCAGCATCTGTGGAGAGAGAAACAGAGTTAACGGGCCGGATATTCCGATCCCTATGGGTGTGTACGGGCTGTGTACGCACCCGTAGGGACATCGGAAATGCCGGTTTCAGGCATGTGAAGCGCATGCGCTGAAAACCGGCATTTCCGATCTGTCAAGAATGCTCTTGACAGATCCTCCACCTGCCCTGGAGAAGGGCCTCTGCAGGCAGATAGTTCCGCTTTCTGGAGAACCTCCGCCCACAGAAAACCCTTAGAAATCTTATGCCTGGTAAAAGCAGGCGTAATGCCTGCTTTTACCAGCATAAGATTTGAAAAAAAAAAATTTCCCCCACTTATTTATCATTTAAAAATACTTTAAAAAAAAGTTTATTTTTAGCTCCGTAAAAATGTTTAATTATTTTTTTCAAAAAATTAAATTTTTGTTTAATTTATTGTAATTTCAACTAATTTTAAAAATGTGATTTAAAAAAATGTATTTAATGTTTTACTGTGTTTTTGGGGTGATTTCCATTCATATATTTGACAGGTCTATCTGTCAAGTGTGAAGGGAGATTCCCTTCTTTGATTGGCTCCCCATGGTCCATGTGATCCCAGGGATGCTAGCGAACAGTATGCGCCTCTGGGATACGTGGGCCCTGCACATTTCGAGTTGGAGATGCCCAGGGGCGGAAGTGTCCAGACCTCAGGAGCCCTCAGGTAAGTCCGCAGATTTTTTCCAGATCGTTGGCCTCCGCACGCGATAACCCTTCGTCAGAACTGGAAAACGTTAGAGATGTAACAGATTTTTAAGCAAGTGCAGGGGCAGGGAAAGGGTGGAGGAGAGGAAAGAACAAAAGGGAAGGTCTGTGATAGGATGGAAGGCAGGAGAGATTAAAAGGCAAAAGGGATGATGGTGCAAGGCAAAAGGAGGCGGTAATGGGACAAGTTAAGAAACAAAAGATGAGTCTAGATGAGATGTAAATGGGAATGGCAGAATTATCAACAGCTGCCATGTGAAAAATAATTGGGGCAGAGGTTGTAGTCTGAAATTGTTAAACTCTATGTTGAGTCCAGAAGGCTGTAAAGTGCCTAATCGAAAGAGGAGGTGCTGTTCCTCGAGCTTACGCTGAACTTCGTTGGAACAGTGTAAGAGGCCGAGGACGGAGCGGTCAGAGTGGGAGTGGAGCGGAGAATTAAAGTGACAGGCGACCGGAAGCTCAGGGTCACGCTTACAGACTGAAACGCCAGCATGTTTCGCAACGTAAGGGTTCAACGTTTGCTTTAAAGCAATGAACAAAAGTGAGTTGCATCTTTATTATCTTATGTATCGAGGGAGATGGCGAAGTGGAGGATTTACAATGCATGCTGCTCATTTACTTGTTTTATTTATACAGTATAAGTCATTTTAGGTTTAGAGCCCTGGTCTCAGTCGGATGGAGTGGAAAGTCTGCCTTTTAAAGCGAGGAGAATTATATGGTCGCATAATACATTCCAATGGCTGGTGTACAGAGTAAAGATTTACTGTTACAATCTGAGAATCTCACTATTGCTTACATAATAGGTCAGAATAAGGTTTACTCCAGATCATAAGGGATGTGAGGTCTGCTTACAGGACTAATCAGTGATGCTTAACCCAAGAAAATATCTGGTGTACAAACCCAAAATGTGACAAGAGGAAGGAGGGAGCAATACGGTTGGGTAATTAAAAAAAAACTTTCATGCTCTACTGTAATCAATTAGAGATGAAATAGATTCCAGTTAAGTTTATAGAATTAATCAATTGTTTCCCTCTCTAAGATATATTACAGAATTAGTCCTCAATTGCTTGGGGAGGGGGGAGGGAGAATAAGAGAAAAAAATAATTGCTGAAAAGTAACTATTTACTTACTACATTTTAGAGTTTACAAGAAATCTAAAAGGTCTAGTTACTTTTATGACTCATTTTAGCTGGTTGATGACAAAAAGAATTAGAATACTGTGCATGATTTGGAAAAAAAATAGATGGAGTTTTAACTCATTCACCAGCCAAAGCAATTAGGAGAACTGTTGCTGGTTGAGGTATTTTGAGCTGACAAGGATACCATATAGCTTTTGTGACATTTATATGTTCTATTGTCAGGTCACTGCATAAAAATTCGCCACATCAGCAGGTTGTAGGGTATATTTACAGAAAAATGCCAATAATATCTGCACGTAACTGTATAAAAGTAGTTTTCCCTCAATATTTGAAACATTTGTTCAGTTCCATTGAGGCAGAGAAGAACACAACAAGCCTGAATTGAAAAAGCAGCAATACATGGGAGAGTTTAACTGTACCCAATACCAATATCTATATGCAAGGTCAACCAATTTAAAAATTGCAGAGCTCAAAAATCTGCTTAGCTGTTCAGCAGAAATCACCCATGTTATTTGACCCAATACTTTGGTTACAAAGACTACATTATGTAAAAAAATTGACTGCATTAAAATTCTGGATTATTTACTTGGACTTGTACATCCTAAAGATGCAGCAGAAACCGAAGGATGCACGTCAGCATTCCTAATGTGTGGTACTTGTTTGTCATTACTCTTTTATATAACATGTGGCAAATGGAATTTAACCCTGAAAAGTGTGAGGTGATGCATTTTAGGAGGACTAACAAGGCAAGGGAATACACAATGAATGGTAGGACCCGAGGAAGGACAGAGGATCAGAGGGACCTTGGTGTGCATTTACATAGATCCCTGAAGGCAGCAGGACAGGTAGATAAGGTGGTTAAAAAGGCATATGGGATACTTGCCTTCATTAGCCGAGGCATAGAATATAAGAGCAGGGAGGTTATGATGGAACTGTACAAAACGCTAGTTAGGCCACAGCTGGAATACTGTGTGCAGTTCTGGTCGCCACACTATAGGAAGGATGTGATTGCATTGGAGAGGGTGCAGAGGAGATTCACCAGGATGTTACCTGGGCTGGAGTGCTTCAGCTATGAAGAGAGATTGGACAGGCTGGGGTTGTTTTCCTTAGAGCAGAGAAGGCTGAGGGGGGACCTGATTGAGGTGTACAAAATTATGAGGGGCTTAGATAGGGTAGATAGAAAGGAACTTTTCCCCTTAGTAGAGGGGTCAATAACCAGGGGGCATAGTTTCAAGGTAGGAGGTTTAGAGGGGATTTGAGGAAAAACTTTTTCACCCAGAGGGTGGTTGGAATCTGGAACTCACTGCCTGAAAGGATGGTAGAGGCAGGAACCCCCACAACATTCAAGAAGCATTTAGATGAGCACTTGAAACGCCATAGCATACAAGGCTACGGACCAAGTGCTGGAAAATGGGATTAGAATAGAGAGGGCTTGATGGCCGGTGCGGACACAATGTGCCGAAGGGCTTCTCTCTGTGCTGTATAACTCCATGAGGGAAAAATTCAGTTGGTTGCGCCTCCCGTTAGCGCCTTAAGAGGGCGCTAATGGGGCGCAAAGCAACTAGCGCCCGGGTGCAGCGATGTTTGCGCCGCTCGCGAAATTGACTAGACATTTTGCGGCGGCGCTAAACACTACCACCACAATCTCATGCGCCGGCAGATCATGACGTCAGTCAAGTGCGCAACGCCCCGGTAGCGCCCCGGAGCGGATATTGAGTGGCGCCCCCTGCCTTACCACCTGCTGCTAGCAACGACAGTTTGAGGGGAGCGTTTTGGAATCAGGAAGGGACTGGGGGAGCGCTATTTAAAGGCGACCGCTTCCTGCCTTTTTTGTTGGTGACATTTTTGCACCACGCATTCAGAGACAGAGAGAGAGAGAGAGAGAGACTTCTGGAGAGATTCAACACTGTGTGAAGGAGTTTTGGGTACTGAGCAGCACTTTGCAGGTTCATTTTGATTTGCACTTCCTTGTATCGATTTAGAAGAGACTGTGGGGGCTGCACTCTGAGCTCTTTCCCTGGTACTCGCCATTGTTCTTTCCAGCAGAT
Source organism: Squalus acanthias (assembly GCA_030390025.1). NCBI lineage: Eukaryota > Metazoa > Chordata > Chondrichthyes > Squaliformes > Squalidae > Squalus > Squalus acanthias. The sequence goes on from CM059429.1 coordinate 53,103,091, forward strand.
TTGATGTACAGGTCTCTCCAGGCCGAGATTCAAGGCTGCAATGAGCAGGATGTGGATGGAAAGCAAGATCAACCCTCCCCTTTAAGAACTGACCTGCGCCATTGTGTCTGTGTTCCATTGCTGACTGACATCACATGAGCTTCGCCAGCGCTCTGAGTTAGTGCCTCGCCCCTCGGCCTTTGCGCCTTAAGACAGATGTGTAGCGCCTGATTTAGCGCTCCAATCACCTCCAGGGGCGATAAAAGTCAAGTTTGCAGTCGGAGGCGATAATTAGCGCCAAGCGCTAATCTTTGCGCCCGGCCGACAATTGCGCCCCAAATGGGGCGATACTGAATTTCTCCCCCTATGTCTTTAGCAGTCAGCTATCTTAGATTCTTACATGTCAGCATGTACAATTTACAAAACAGAAGGCTCCATGGCATAGCAAAGAGAATGTGTCACCCACTGAAATCATAGACAATAGGAGTCACCATTCTGTCAGAAGCCGTTTCAGAAAGACTGGTTAAAGACAGGTCTCTTTCTCTCAAAGGAGCACAGGATTGGCGCTGTGTAATGAAACTTGACTTCCTCTATAGGTGAAATCATCTCTAACTCAATGAGCTGTGTTGAATTAGAGGAGCACGAGCAAACCTCAGGACAATTTTGCATACTAGAATTCTTGAAAATTGAGTTTTATTTGACAAATGCCTTTTAACAATATACTAATTGCAGCCGGCAAAAATACTCAAGGCTATGCTCTGTATGCAACAAACTACGCAAAATAGTATAGCACAGACTTTTTCTAATGTAGTCTTGTTTAGCAGGACAAGTTTCACTTTGTCAGATGTTCCACTGTATTGGGATTGGCTCACTGAGTGTTACTGAAAGAATAAAATGGGAGAAATGGGAGTATTTGTAATCCTGGATCAGACCACGTTACCAACAAATTCATAATGCACCTTTGAGAACAGTATGGTGAACTTCATACTGAATGCATACTTAAAAAAGACACGTCATACATTGTGATCAATGCTGGGCAATACTTAGTTAAACTTAAAGGTGCTCCATTGGGTTTAAGTGCAGTTGAGAGTCAGTGCCTGTGCAGAGATCGTGCTCCTTTTGGCTGGCAGCACTGCTTACCACGGATCTCGGAGCTACAGCCTGCTGTTCTTCAGGGGGCGAATAATGTATTAATATGGAAAATGACACTGCAAACACGCAGCACTCAGAGCAGTGACCTCATGAAGGGGTTCAGATACAGTCAAGCAATGATAGCAAAGTTTCAGCAATTTATAACAGTCATCCAAAACCCAAAATGAGATGGCATCACTGCCTTGAAATGACTCCTGCATATTGCTGAGTTTAATGTTACGTGAAGTTGATGTAAGCAGCTTTAATTTTTTATTCTCGCTGAATATGTGTCAAAGCATTTAATCGTAGCCAGAACACCCTCTATAGTTAACATATGACGGTGTCCGCCCGAAAGGATTGATGACTGCAGCATCTTCACTGCAAGCTTTGAGTAATTTATTTGCAGTTGATACCAACAAACAGAACTGTGTGTATATTACAGATAGGATATTGAACAATGTTACAGCTGCAGTAGATTATTGATGGGCATTTGTGGGAAGATAAAAAGCTCCAATATTTAATATCTCAAAAAGGACATTAAAAAGGACACTTCATACATTGTTTATACAATATCTCATGTCTCAAAAGGTGCATCAACAGTACGGGGAATCCAAGCGGTTAACATTAGAAAACCTTTACTAATTAGGGGGGAGGGGAAAGGGCCTGGAGAACAGCATTCAAGAACAATGTGCAACAGTTTGTACTTATTTTGCCTCTTTAAAATAACTTTTAAAAAAGGTACTACAGGGCCTCCGGTGGTGTTGCTCCTGTTGAGTCGGGGCCACACTGACAACCAGGAAATGCACAATGTCCTATCACAGCCCCTAATTCATTTATATGGTATTCTGGGATTTTGACAATTGCCTTGGAAATTGAGTTCTACAATTCTGTCCATTTTTGCATGAAAACCGTGTGAGTAGCCTTGGTTGTCATTTTATGTTCCTTTACCAGTGTGTTTGATTTTTAACCACGTAACTTTTTTAAAACTTGCAGGATACACTAGATAGTAGGCAACATGCAGCAGATTGAAATTGAGAATGCAGGGTTTGGCACTAGTGAGGATGGGGTTGTAAAGCAATTATGGGGGTATTGTGCTTTGGTGGCACTGGGCAGTGCTGGGGAGGGGAAATGGCAATTTGGCATCACGGGAAGGAGGGGGTTGGAATGTGGAATTTGATTTACTGAATGCTTCTTGTGGGTCTATCAGTACTAGGGGAGGTACAGGGGTTTGTCTTTAGTAAAGGCTGAGGGTTCCAGTGCATGGCAGCACTGGGCTGGGAGGATGGGGGATATGGAGCAGGCAGGGACTGCAGCACTGGCGGGTTTAGGGGTTGCTGGGATGCCTCAGATTTGGAAAGGTAGGGCAGATGTTGCAGGGGTCTACTATTACTGAGAGGGGATTTGTGTGTGGGAACATTGGGGGATGTGATCCAGAAACTTTGCATCAGGATATCCAAGCATTCAGAAGCATGACAGCGAGGTTGCAGGGTCTGGGAGGATTTCGGATTGGGATATTGGGATTCAGAAACATATGGGAGTGGGGCCCCAAGGTCCAACAGCATTCAAGGACTGGTAACTTTGTGGGGCGGGTTGGGGGCGGTGCTGGAGTCTGACAGTGTTAAGAGGAAAGAGGGCCCAGGAGAATCTAGACCAACTTGCCCCAGCATGTACGGCACTCCTCAGTACTGTTCCCTGGCTATCAGCTATCTTCCAGCCTGAAGCCAATTTTAAATAAGAAATGTGCTTTAGTAGTGTAGTTGGTCACTGTATACTTATTCTATAACATGTGCTGTAGTTAGTTTCTCAAAGACAAATGTAATTAGCCTGCTGTGCTCAACGGAAACGTTATCAAAGTTTTATTATTTTATCTTTTAAGGAGATAAGTATTTAACAACAACTACCTGCATTTATATTGCACCTATAATGTAGATAAAGGTCCCAAAGCACTTCACAGACTTGTAATCAGACTTAAATGGATGCCAAGCAAAGAAGCAGATATTAGGAGGGGGGGTGGAAATGATGCACAAAAGGCCAGAGAGTTAGAGGAACAGGCAGTTTGGAGGGGCGGGGGTTGTAGAATTGGAAGAGGTTACAGAGATAGGATGGGGCAAGGCCATAAAGGGATTTAAACAAGAGGGTGAGAATTCTAACTTGGAGATGGTGGGCTTCGGGAACCAATGTAGGTCAGCAAGAAGAGGGGTAATAGGTGAGCGGGATCTAGAGCTGGATACAATACGGGCAGCAGTTTTGGATGAGCTGAAGTATACAGAGCATGGAGAATGGGAGACCGGCCAAGACAGCATTGGAATAGCCGGGTCTGGAGGTGATGGATGAAGGTTTTAAAGGTAGATGGGAAGAGGTGGGCAATGTTACAGAGATGAAAGTGGGAGGTCTTTGTGATGGAGAGCATATGGGGACAGTAGCTCAGCTTGGGGTCGAATAGGACACCGAGATTATGAAGAGTCTGGTTCAGCCTGAAACATTTGGAAATGAAAATCGGGCAGTTTCTATAATACATGGCTGATCTGCTATGCTAGTTTAACATATGAGAGGCAAGTTGAAAATCTACCCCACTGCGTATATGGATTTTCAGGAGGTGTTCGATAAGATGTCGCACAAGATGCTTCTTAGAAAATTTCAGGTGTATGGTAGCAGAGGAAATGTGACAGCATGGATAAAAAATGATTGATGGACAGAAACAAAGCGTTAGGGTAAATGGGTATACCTCAGACTCGAGAAGGGTTGGAAATGACGTAAACTAGATGATTTGGACTTGGGTATTGGGAAAACAATCTCCAAATTTGCTGACAACACGAAAGTAGGAAATTTGGCAAACAGTAAGTAGGACTGTAAAAGACTTCAGGAAGATAAACAGGTTACCGGAATAGGCAGACAAGTGACAGATGCAATTCAATGTGGGTAAGTGTGAGGTAATAGATTTTAGGAGGAAGAAACAAAGAATGAGAATATAAGCTTAATGGAAAGATACTGAAGGATGTGGATGAACAGGGGTCCAAATACATAATTACTGAAAATGTGACTGCAGCTACATAAAGCCATAAAAAAGACCAATAGAATTTGGGGTTTTATAAATAGGATCACAGAATCCAAGAGTTAAAGAAGTAGTGATACATTTATACAAAACATTGGTTAGGCCACACTTATAGTACTATTTGCAGTTTTGGGTGCCCCATTAGAGAAAGGATATTAAAACCAAGTGAGCATACCACACATATTCACCAGGATGATGTTAATAATAAGAAACTACAGTTATGAGAACTATTTCCACTGGAGCAGAAAGGGCTAACAGGAGATTTAATAACGATTTTACAATTATGAAGAATTTTGATAGAGTGAATCGGGAAAGACTATTTGCTCTGGTTCGGGAGTCAATGACAAAGGGTCATCAATTTAAAAATATCACTAAGGGAGCGAGAAAATGGTTAGAGAAATGTCTTTACATAGAGGGTTGTTGGAGCATGGAATGGTTTACCACAGGGAGTACTTGAGGCAGAGATCATTACATTTTTAAGGGAAAATTGGATAAATATTTGAAACAGAGAAAGATACAAGGTTAAGTGGAGTGAGTGGGGCATTGGGATTAATTTTGGATTGCTCTAGCAAAGAGCTGGTACAGACACAATGGGCTGGATTTTTGCTTGGAGGCGGGGAGGGAGCAGGGTGGGAGCTGGATTGGATCAAAAATTGGCTCAGTGGCAGGAAGCAAAGAGTAATGGTCGACGGGTGTTTTTGTGATTGGAAGGCAGTTTCCAGTGGGGTTCTGCAGGGCTCAGTAATAGGTCCCTTGCTTTTTGTGGTTATATATGAATGATTTAGACTTCAATGTAGGGGGTATGATTAAGAAGTTTGCAGATGATATAAAAATTGGCCATGTGGCTGATAGTGAGGAAGAAAGCTGTACACTGCAGGAAGATATCAATGGACTGGTCGGGTGGGCAGAAAAATGGCAAATGGAATTCAATCGGGAGAAGTGTGAGGTAATGCATTTGGGAAGGGCTAACAAGGCAAGGGAATACAAAATAAATGGTAGGATACTGAAGTGTAGAGGAACAGAGGGACCTTGGAGTGCATGTCCACAGATCCCTGGAGGTAGCAGGACAGGTAGATAAGGTGGTTAAGAAGGCATACGGGATACTTGCCTTTATTAGCTGAGGCATAGAATATAACAGCAGGGAGGTTATGCTTGAACTGTATAAAACAATAGTTAGGCCACAGCTAGAATACTATGTACAGTTCTGGTCACCAAATTACATGAAAGATGTGATTGCACTAAAGATGGTACAGAGGAGATTTATGAGGAAGTTGCCAGGACTGGAGAATTTTAGTTATGAGGAAAGATCGGAGGCCGCGTGGTGGAGGTTGGTGGCGCGTGGGGGAGGTCGGAAGGGTCGGGGAGGGGGGTGTCCGATCGCGGGGGGTTGGCGAGGCAGGTACGCTGGATCCAGCAGGTAAGTGGAAAGGCACTTAACTCCTAAATTCTGCAATGCTCAACTCCCTTTAGCCGACGGGTTCCTTGACGCCTGTGAAACCCAGCCGGCCAGAGATAAATTTGAAATCGTGGATTATATTGAGGCACGGAGCCACATTATAATACACGGAGCCTCATTATAATATTTAAATTGCCAACCTGCCTCCTGGGAGCGGGTTGGTTGCCCAGCCCCTGTCCCGCCTCCATTAAAACTTGAAATCGGCAGGTTGGGGTCGGAATTCAGATTTTTAACACTTTAACCTCCCGCCCAACCCAAACCCACCCATTTGTTGGGGTTAAAATTCCCAATGGGCCAAATGGTCTCCTTCTGTGCTGTAAACTTCTGTTGCTTTAGAGTATCTCAGTGGCAGAGCGCTGCTAAAAAGAAGCAAATAATGGAAAATCCTATCCAAGAAATAATGTGCATTGCATTTAGCCTTCACAACGACAATGCTCATCACCAAAATGGATCCCGATTGCAATTTGCTCTCATCAACATTACAAAACACTGGGATCACAGAGGGAATGGGAGCTAAAGAGCTCTTCTGTCCAAAATAAAATTGTTTAGCAACATACTATGGGGCAAGATACTGATAACACCACACACTAACAAATCAATTTAACAAAAATGTAGAACTTTACAAATCTTTGAATCGCCCCATATATCACAGTACCAGACCGGCACAGGGAGCGGACAGTGAATTCCCAGCCTTCTCTGTGTGGCCTAGTTTCCCTGGCAGTATAGATGGTGGCAATAGGCTTGCTACTGTCTGCATCTACACCTGAACCTGAAGGGGTAGAAGGCCAGCAGATCTAGTGACACTGCATTGTTTTATTCAATAGAAAATGTGAACTAAAACATATTTGCAGATAAAAATATACAAGCAAGAGCTGATCTTTAATACTTATTTATGCCCAACTTATCCTACTTGTGTTCACTGTGCATCTGTAGCATTTATCAATTGCAGAAATTAGGGTTGGCTATATGGTGTTCCTGAGCAAACAGCTTCAGCCTGATTTTGTTTTTAAAGTAAAGCCATAAGAAATAAGTCTTCTCATTGTTTCAAACCAAAGCCTGGAAAAGATTCAAGCCAATGCTTTTTATAAAATCAAAGACAGCAAAATAAACCATTACTTGGTAAACCTGATGAGTGCATCTACTGCTCACGCACCATACATGGGTAATGACACTAAAAATAATCCCTTTCAGGTTATTCAATAGCTAATGCTCATAGTTACCACTGCCCAACTGAGGAGTAATGATGCTGCAGTCAGAGCAGGCAGCCATTAAATCAGAGAGCAGAATGAGAAGCAACCACCACCCATTACAGAATGCATTTGTCCAATAATTTATCAATAATTTGATAGATTTCATTTGTTACTCAATAAACCCATGATTGGAGGCAGCCTTACTGTACAGCATATCTCTCTGATATCGATATATTAATTAACAATTGCAAACTGCCCAGGAAATCTCCGCTGTGCAGTAGATATTTGCAATATATGCTCAAGACAAAAATACAAATTTTGTGCCAGAACAGACCTTCTCTGCTAATACAGAAATGCCCCATAGTCGGTTTAAAACATTCCTCTCCATTGTTGGGAATTGTAGACCACTGTAGCCATTCTTAATTAGTAAAGTAACTCTGCCCCCCAAGTCCCCTCTTGCCCCAAACTTCCATTACTTTGCTTCTGCTTGAAATATCAATGAGGAACAGGGAAAGAGAAAAAAATGTTTGTCAGTGATCCACTGGGAATCTGTAAGTGTCCATTCCAATTAGACCAGCAGAAAACAGAAATATACTTTCACAAAGAAATGCACCTGTGGGACAGATGCCAGTCTGAGCGTGCGATGTACAATCTTTGCTTAAAATGACAAAGTACCCTTTCCCAAGAGGTGAGGCCTACTTCCCCTCACAAACCTCGCAACACACCTGCAAAAAGAGTAGTCTGATGCCAAACTGAAATAAAAGCTCAGCACCATCCACTTCCTGGTGCATAGGAACAGTAACTCAATCCAACATTGCCCCAGAAAAGTCAGGATAGACACTAGTGAACCAAATATCTGACTGGTGCCAACCTGTTCAAACCCTGAAGCTTTTAAAACCAATGTACAATGTGAGCAATGATGCTCTCAATGTACCCTTCTGTAAATGCTGTTTAAGACAATGTATTAAAACTACACTACCAGTGTATGTTTTTTTCTCTTTAAAGTATTAACTTCTTTGACTGACCATTGTTAAGTATTTGACTGTTCTCCTGTTTGGATTTATAACGATCGCTTTCATGAAATAAAGTTATTTTATACAAAAAAGGGCTAGAAATTCATCTCCTTACCAACACTCCGTAGTGCCGTGAAATGGTAACTGGCGGCGCAGTGACATCAATCGGCGTGCAACACCGACTTAACGTCACCAACGCGAACTTCGACCCTAGCAGTGGGTCCTAAGCACGCCAGGGGCTGACAGTGGAGATGTCTGCAGCTCTTAAATGGACACACATTCAGGTAAGTTTGAATTTAAGGGTTTGGACTGGGTTTTTTGATTTTATTGAAGTGGTGGCCTTGCTGCAATAGATGTGAAAAGTTTTTTTTAAGTGTGTAGGGAGTGCTGCTGGACGCTTGCAAGGGCTCGGATGGTAAATGAAGGCCTTTGAGAAGACAGAACATACTGCGAATACTCAGCAGGTCACGCAACATCCATGGAGAGAAAAACAGAGTTGACGTCTCAGGTCGACATGCTGCCTGACCAACTGAGTATTTCCAGCATTTTATGCTGTCATTTCACATTTACAGCATCTGCTTACAGAGGGAAGAGGAAGATGCAGATGAGGAGGAAGCCGAAGAGGAGGAATCAGACGGAAGGATCATCCCAGACAGCCCCTTTGTGGCCAGGATATCCAGGATGGAATCTTCCGCCTGTGGTCCCACTGGCTGGGCAGGCTGCATTTCTTGGCTGTGTGAAATGAGGAAGGCACAAGGGTGGAGTTGTGCTGACGGGAGGGCGGGAAAGCAAGAGGTGCATGCGAGAAGGAGGATAACGTAAGAGGATACCCACTACTTGTATCCTTTCAGTCCCGCCACTGGCCAAGGGCTCAACAATGCCCCTGCCAAGAATGGCCTGCACTGTCTCCTCCAAGGGGGTGAGGCTAGGAATGGGAGATGTGCCTCGTCATTGGTGCATATTGTTGGTAGGTGAGTGATTGGGGGTTGTGCATTGAGCAGTGTGTGAGGCTAGTGGTGCAGTTGGTAGGAGACGGCTTTTGAAGATGCATTCACTGACCGTGACCAGTGGTCTTTCGGCACTGGAGCCTGCTGGCAGTGACGGCCTTAGTGATGTACTCCCACATCGTTCTTTCTGGAGGGCCTCCTGGCCCCCGTGGGTAGAGAGCAGCTCTTGCAGTGTTAAACCCCCACATAAAGCTGGAGTGCTGCTTGCGAGACCCTGGGTGCCCCTTCCCTGGCTTGCTGAGCCATTTGTGTTGGTGCTGAGGCAGTTTTCCCATTTGTTGAGGTTAGGAAGGTAATTCAGCTTGAACAGCTGAATATTCACATTTGGAACTTCTTTTAAATGTTGACTATTTTTTTTAAAAGGTAGAAAAGGCTGAAAAATGTATTGATTCACTGCATTTTATTTTCTATTGCTTCTGTGTGCATGGCCCCTTTAATTCTCAGACCTCTTCATTACCCACAATTCCCTGCGAGCTCCACAGCTTCGCTCACAGAGGCAGTGGGCAGCTGCAACGCCGGACCTGGACAGAAACTTCGTCCCGGATCCCTCCAGCAACGCCACTGCATGGCAGGTGAGTGCTGCGCCACCGATCTCCATGGCCCCCTGACCAATTTCACTCAGTTAGCATTGCGGCCATTTCCAGCGGCCGTTAACTGCAGTTGCCGGTGACCACAAATTTTTCCCCCTAAATCTCAAGTTACTACAAAATTGGATTTGTTGTTGTGCTCTTTGTTACATTCCAAACACAGCCCTAGAATGCATTAAAATGTTCCTATGACCAAGAAAACAATTCAGAAAAGAAGTGCGTAGGTTCAAGCACATCAATATTCAGCTCTTTCTTATGCTATAAACAATGCCTGCTTTATGTGGTCAAATGAATAGTCTCAGTTATTCAAGTTGTAGCATCCTCCACTGTCAAACTAATTTGGCAAAGCAAAAAATTTCCCAGCCTTACGGGTGTGTTTGCATTCGTCACTGTCAACTGGTGCATTCAGTTTAAAAGCTGCTATTGTCTAGTTATGAAAGAGCCCAGTTCATAGACCCCAGTGATTAAAGTTCAAAAAAGGGAAAAACAAATTTCCCTTAAAATGTGAAGTGCAAAATGGTGGCTCAGTTCACAGAGTAAGGCACCCATCACATATTTCAAGCTTGATCCTGCAGTTACATAGATCCATACAAACAAGAGCAATTCTCTCCTTCGTTACTTTTAGGTTTAAAAAGTTTTTTTTTTAAAGATGCACAAGAGTAGAACTACATGACAACCAAGTCACAACGTCATCAGTAAAAGAGAAGTCCTGACTCATTAGGGGCAATTTTAATTCTATCCATCAGCGGAAACTGGGCGGACAGGCAGTTAGAATTGGCCGGGTGACTTACCTGCTGACATCCTGCACGGATCCTGCCATCTTAAATTTTCACCTGCCCTTCTGAGCAATCAGCAAGGACATCTACCTGAAGCTGGTGGAGTCCTTCTTTAAATATTCACATCTGGGTCTGATGACGTCATCTGGTCCTGACAGTAATTTTAACTGTGGCCTGAGCGAGGAAGCCTTTATGGCTTTCCCACCAGATGAAGATAGAGGTGTCAGAAAAGGATTTGGGACCAGAAGAGGCCCAAACACACAAGTTTTTTTTCCTTCTTTGCTTGTGGGGCCAGGAGGATCGCGAGTACTCCTCTGAGCACCATCAGGAAAGATTAGGCCTCCCCTGCCTTGGATTCCCTCCCTTCCCGTCTGCCGAAGCCTCCCAAAACTTTCCTTGTTGCTGGTGACCATTCGTTTGGTGCCGACCAGCAGTCTCCTGCCGCCCCAAATTCCTTTTCCACATGTTGGCCAGCTGCCGCTTCCCGTTGGTTTCAAGCGGGTCGCTGACAGGCAGCATGCAAATGAGGCTCAGGAGTTAAAATCGTTTGGGCCCCACGCCGCCAAGGTTGGGGGATCACCGCTCACCTCGCACCTCCCCGCCCCTCATCCCCCCACCTACCCGCCTGATTCCCGCGCCTAGTTAAAATCAGGACTATTGTGTCAAGTTAAACAAAGCTCCACATGCATAATACAAAATCACTCTGCAAGATGTGTTTAAAGCATTACCAGAAGTGAAACGAAATAACTTCTTATCCTAAAGCAGTGTCTGGTTATTTCAAATGCAAATGCAGGTTGTGAAAATTAACAGCACATGAAAGTACACAGACTATGAGCTCTGGGGGGAGGAGTCTACATGTGTGTGTTTTATTGCATGGTTTGGTGGCTGCATTTGGACATCTTTTATCCTGGTCTAAAACTCGGAGAAATGCTTCGAAGGAAAAGAATGTGCATTTATATAGTGCCTTTCATAACCTCAAAATGTCCCAGAGCGCTTTACAGCCAATGAAGTACTTTTTCAGTGTAGTCACTGCTGTAATGTAGGAAACACCGCAGCCAATTTGCGCTCAGCAAGGTAATTAGTGACCAATAATATGTTTTTGTCATGTTAGTTAAGGGATAAATTGTGGAATAAATTGTTTGCCTCAGCGCAAACCAATCTTGCAGTGTGGCCTCAAATAGGCTACAGGTCCCTTATTTGCATTTGCGAAAGGCCTAACCCCGGTTTCAGGTGTGGGCACTGCCCGCCGATGTTTTGGCATTTACCAATATGGCAGGCAGTGCACTCTGATTTGTAATGGGTGTACACTTCCTCCCCACTATATTGGAGGCTTAGGAGGCCGTTTAGTGCCTGAAGAATGGGCGCTGCGCAGTCGAATTTCTCGGCCACTATGTTTATACCAGCAACTATTTTTTAAATTTGATTGAGGTCTTCTCTCAGCTGCCTGCTTTCAAGGCAGAAGACCTCAAGTTGCTGCAGTCTTTCCTCATTACGCACACCTCTGGTGCTGCATTCAGCCCAATAGCTCTTCTCTGCACTGCCTCCAAGGTTTGAATGTTCCCTTTGTAGCTCAGTGGCCAAATCTGGACACGGTACTCAAGATGCAGTCTGTATACAGTACTGTATAGTTTCAAACATGACATGCTCTACTGCTTTCGCTGTATTAGTCCTGCCATCTATTTTCTGGAAAGCCATTTGACCAATTTTTATGGATGCATTACAATTGATTTAGATAAATTCTTACAACAGGTGAAATAATTATTATACTGAAAATACTATTCTTGTGGGAAATTAAACTACATTTAATTTATGTAGACAGGTGCAATTTTGAAGCCCCGCATTGTGCTTATAAGTTGATAATTGATGATGGCCTTGATTTACTGTAAATGTCTGCTGCTGCCCAGACAGAGCATTGACAGAGGCCTCCAGAGGATTCCAGCTACTGAAGCAAAGCACTTCCTTTTAGGTCACTTGTGTCTGTGGCCCTGGTTAGCTTCTTCAATTTAGTACTGAAATGCTTTGGTTATTGATAAACTGAAACTGTTATTACAGTTGTTATTCCATCTAGAACAGCAATCATAATCTGTTTCCATCAAAATTCAATTTAGCGATTATTAAGGAATGCATGCCTATTTAGCATTTCTTTTATCTCAATAGGAGCAACATCCACGACCATATCAATTTTTACATATCTATTGCACATTTTACTATAGATAGTAACTACAACATTACAAAGATACATTGCTGCATACTCTCCGCCATAGTCAGAATTCCCAGTGGACATGAACTCATTAGTTACAGTAATACCAGGGAAAAAAAACTTTAATTGCTACTGGGCAATCTGTCTGACTGTCCCAAATGCAATTTTTTTTCATAATTATGTAACTAAAACATCAATTAATGTTTTGTGACACTGCATATATTGTCTTGGATCAACATCTTAATCTGATGAATTTAATTTCCCTCTGGCTCTGTATTTGATTCTTCCTCTTCTCTCCTCCTCCTCTTTCCCCCTCCCCTGTTCCTATACGCACGCACAATAAATTCTGCAGTAAAATGCACTGTTGTATAAGCTTCACACTCTGCCATTATATTCTACTCCAACAGTCCAATTTCAGAAAATATTGAAAAAGCTGCTTTATTTACCATTACACTATGTTACAAAGGACAAGCAGAATACAAAATGCAGCAACCTGCTGCTGTGCAGAAAGCGAGCGAAGCAGGCGTCAAGTGCACCTTTCTACGCATCACGACATCTTTACCTGATAAGCACAGTTCTCCTGGTGTACCATCTCAGCGCATCATATGAAAAGCTGCCACTACAGACTAAAAGAATTAAGAGCTGTCGTACGGAGTTCAGATTTACAGCATCTGGGAGGACAAATGCTAACCCCTGCGAGGCACGAAGCTGGTATCAGACAAAAATGGATGCTTCTGCTGCAGCTGCAACCTGCGTAATGGCTCTGCCTTCGTCTGTGAGGAGCAGAGCGGATCGCAGCAATTCTCCTCAGGGAGCCAGCATCTATCTGGCACTGCGATGGGGGAGGGGGTGAGTCAATCACCACAAACACAATCAGCCAATTATACCGTAGTCACGCAGGGAAACAGAGCTGTTTTGAGGCGGGTGTGACCTTTTGGTGGCTTCTGAAAGGAGCTTGCTGATGTGGAAAAATTCTAGTGCCCATCAAATGGAAGAAGACAAAAGGTATAATTGAGTGAATTTAGACCTCAGGCACGAATCCTACACTTACAAATGTAACTGAAAAGTATCAGCAGCTAGCATCCGTATTGATATCCTTGCTAGTGATAGTTATCAAAACCAATATTTAAAATATGCATACTATAGAAATGATGGAGCAATTCTGGCTTCAGAGAGAGAAATTCACAGACTCTTCAGCACTGAACATTTTGGTAATGTTTTAAAAGGGACAGATTTTGATTTGTGGACGGTTTCAAATAATTACATTACTATTGTATATCTCAAAACTAAATTATCAACAGCACAAAGCATGGTTAACTGTAAAATAGAACAGTTCAGATCCATGCACTCTTACTATGCAAGAAAAATATTTCCACAAATACATTTTATTTAAAGTAGCAAGAAAGAATATGTTGCGACGAATATAAATCATAGAATGATACAACACAGAAGGAAGCCATTCGGCCCATCGTCCTGTGCCAGCTCTTTGAAAGGGCTATCAATTAGTCCCACTTCCCTGCCCCTACCCTATAGCCCTGTAAATTTTTCCATTTCAAGTATTTATCCAATTCCCTTTTGTAAGTTACTATTGAATCTGCTTCCACCACCCTTTCAGGCAGTGCATTCCAGATCCTAACAACTTGCTGTGAAAAAGAAATGCTCCACATCTTGCCTCTGGTTCTTTTCCCAATTACCTTAATGCACAAGTGGACTAGAGAACTCTCAGGTACTGTGGGCTTCAGTGAGTTATAGTCAGTTCACCACGAGAAAGAAATAATCCAACACGTCACCATATTCTATTTGGCACACTACAGCAGACTTATTTTATTTTTTTAATGTACATTTTACATTTATCTAGGTGAAAGGTGTTAATGCTGGGCAACAGAATCTTCTTCCAGTTTGGGCAGCTGATGTCAGCAGCAAGCACTCGCACTCAGGTCTAATACAGCCAGATACATAAACAACCTCCCTTTATTCTGTCCTAACTTCAGAAGAATGTTTCTAAGTGCATCAGTGTGAATTTTCCTACATCGCTTTAAAATCCATACCACAAAATATCCAACCTCCCTTTCCTTATGTGTTGTGTCTTTCAAGTCCCCTGGAAATCCGTTTCAATTCCTCCAGTTTGGTATTTGCTCTCCTCACAGGGCCAAAGCAGCACTAGCCACACGTAGTACAAATGACCTCCTCTGCAACTGTGTGCATTATCCCTTTATCCTCCTTGAGCTCTTTACAGCATTTGATATGGCTGACCATATGACCTCTCAAGTGCCTTTCCGCCATTATCCAGGTTTACAGGACTGCCCTTGCATGCTTCCATTCTTACCTATCTGAACACAACCAAAGCATCTCTACAAATGGTTTCTTTTCACCTCCCTGAACTGTCAATTCCAGAATACCCTAAAGTTCGATGCTTGAACCCCCTCAGCAATATCATCCAACTGCATCGGGGCAGCTTTTACACTGCAGATTACACTGAACTCTATCTCTGTGTCATGTATCTCGAGACCTTGACCTCCTCTTTGCCATTAGACAGCATGTCTGACATCAAGTAACACATCCAAGACAAGATCTTCAGCTTAACCATGGCCCTGAAATTCCGTTCCCTACGGGTGAGTACGCGCTGTGTACTCACCCGTAGGGCCAACGGAAGTGCCGGTTTCGCACATGCACTGCGCATGTGCTGGAAACCGGAACTTCCGTTCTCTTGAAGGAAGGGGCTCTAAGGTCAACCGTGTGCGCCGGAGAGGCAGCGCGTACGCATCGAACTTCCGTTTTTTTCCCTAGCAGCTGCGCGTGGAAAAAGCAGGCGCCAGGCCTGCTTTTAACAAGGTAAGAGGTGAAGAAGGTAAAACATTTTTTCCACAGGTTTATCATTTAAAATACTTTAAAGAAAGGTAAGTTTATTTTTAGCCCTGTTAAAAACTTTAATTATTTTTTTCAAAAATTTAAATTTTTGTTTAATGTAGTTAATTATGTAATTATAGTTATCTTAAAAATGTGATTTAAAAAAAAAAATTTGAAGTTTTACTTAGGTTTTGGGGCCGATCTCTATTCATAGATTTGACAGGTCTTCCTGTCAAATCTATGAATGGAGATTCCCTGCTCCGATTGGCTCCCCATGGCCCACGTGATCCCAGGGACGCTGCGAACTAGCTTCGCCCCTGGGATACGCGTGCCCTGCACACCGGCAGCTGGAGCAGGCACAGGAATGGAATTCTGCGCGGGCCCAGAGCATAACGGTAGGCGCGCTTCTTAAGTGCAGGTCGGGGGCTTGCGCCGCGGGAAGCCTCCGTCCGGAATTTCTGGGCCATTGTCTTCAGTTCCTGCCACAAACTCTACTCTCTTGCTACTAAACCAGACCATTCATAACCTCGGCATCATGTTAGACCCTGTGCTGAGCTTTGAACCCTACATCCTATCCATCATAAAGGCCACCTACTTCCATCTCTGCCCTACCTCAGCCCTTCCGCTCTGAAACCCTTATACAGGGCTTTGACCTGGCCCAACTACTCCAAAGCCCTCTTCAGTCGGCTCCAATTCTCCATCCCCCATAAACAACTCCCACTTGTCCAAAACTCTGCCATAAGTATCATGTCCAATACTAATTCTTACTCACCCATCATTCCCATTTCATTGATCTACACTAGCTCCCATTAAATTTAAAGTGTTCATCCTTGTATATAAACCCTTCTTGGACCTTGCCCCACCCTATTTCTGCAATTTCCTCCAGCTCTATATCTGCTCCTAAATGTTCGGTTCCTCTGACTCAGACCTACTCTGCTTTCATCCCTTCCCGTTGGACCATCACTGGTGGCAGAGCCTTCAATCACCTCAGCTCTACTCTCTGTAACTCCCTCCCTAAACATCTCCACCTTTAAAAATCTTCTCAAAACTCATCTCTTTGGCCAAGCTTTCAATCACTCCTCCTGATCTCTTCTTTCCTGGCGAGCTGTCTTTCTCCTTATGTCTAACTGTGAAGTGCCTTGGGCCATTTTTTTCATTAAAAGCACTATTTAAATGCAAGTTGTTGTTAGAACCATATTTTTGAATGAGATTTCTAATTCATTGTCAAATTATGTGCTGACACATATTCGACTGAATTTGAAAACCAAAGTCACAAAACCAAAGATAGAATGATAATATGCTAACCCAGTGAGCCATCCAAGTCCCCTTAAGCTATTTTCTTTAATTAAAATGTTTATTTGCATGGGGAGTATTAGCTCCTCAAAACACAATTTGCTACACATCGTATTTTTAAATGTAACTTGCCAAAATTTGAAAATCCCCCAACTGCTAATATAGTATCACTGTTTAGCCGTCTCAGTCTTGAATACAAAGTCCAAATTATAGAGCTGGTATGAGTATTTACTCACTCCAAATTGCTATGTTCAAAAATTACTATTTCATATTGTGGGGGAAATAAATCCAAAAAATTCTGCACAGCAGGCTAGGAAGGTTGTCCAAATTAAGAAGATATTATAAACATCCTTTCCCCTCGCCCCACCCCTGATTTCTAATAATGCACAGAACAAATGTAGGTCCCTTACAGTCAGAAATGGGAGAACTTATAATGGGTAACAAGGAAATGGCAGAGCAATTAAACAAATACTTTGGTTCTGTCTTCACGGTAGAGGACACAAATAACTTCCCAGACATGCTAAGGAACCAAGGGGTAGAAATTAGGTCGCGCCCCATTTGGGGCGCAAATATCGTCCGGACGCAAATATTAGCGCCTGGCGCTAATTATCGGCACTGACGGGAAACTTCACTTTTACCGCCCCGGGAGGTGAGTGGAGCGCTAAAGCAGGCGCTGCACACCTCTCTTAAGGCGCAAAGGCCGAGCAGTGAGGCGCTAACTCGGAGCGCTGGCGAAGCTCATGTAATGTCAGTCAGCAATGGAACACACACACAATGGCACGGGCCAGTTCTTAAAGAGGATGGTTAATCTTGCTTTCCATCCACATCCTGTTCATTGCAGCCTTGAATCTCGGCCTGGAGAGACTTGCACATCAAATGTGCTGGAAAGAACAATGGAGAGTACCAGGCAAAGAGCTCAGAGTGCAGCTCCCACAGTCTCTGCTAAATCGATACAAGGAATGGCAAATCAAAATGAACCTGCAAAGTGCTGCTCAGTACCCAAAACTCCTTCACACAACGTTGAATCTCTCCAGAAGTCTCTCCCTCTCTCTCTCAGAATGCGTAGTTCAAAAATGCTACCAACAATAAAAGACAGGAAGAGGCCCCCTTTAAATAGCGCCCCCCCCAGCCCCACAGCGATTGATAGCGTTCCAGTCTTCTGGTCGTTGGAAGCGCCAGGCGGTAAGGCAGGGGGCGCCACTCAATTTCCGCTACGGGGCGCCCCAAGGGCGTTGCACCATGGAATGACGTCACAATCTGCGCGCGCAGGTGGTCGCAGCGGTAAGTTTTTAGCGCTGCCGCACAATCTCAAGTTAAGTTCTCGAGCGGCGCAAACATCGCTGCGCCCGGGCGTTAGCGGCTTTGCGCCCCATTAGCGCCCTCTTAAGGCGCTAACGGGTGGCGGAACCAAGTGAATTTTTACCGCCAAGGGTCTAGTGAGAAGGAGGAATTCAAGGAAATTAGTATTAGTAAAAAAAAATAGTGCTGGAGAAATTAATGGGACTGAAAGCTGATAAATCACCAGGGCCTGATAATCTGCATCCCAGAGTACTAAAAGAGGTAGCCATGGAAATAGTGAAGGCATTGGTTGTCATCTTCCAAAATTCTATAGATTATGGAACAGTTCCTGCAGATTGGAGGGTGGCAAATGTAACCCCACTATTTAAAAAAGGAGGGAGAGAGAGAAAACAGGGAACTACAGACTGGTTAGCCTAACATCAGTAGTAGCGAAAATGCTAGAGTCTATTATAAAGGATGTGATAACAGGACAATTAGAAAATATCAACGGGATTAGACAAAGTCAACATGGATTTATGAAAAGGAAATCATGTTTGACAAACCTACTGGAGTTTTTGGAGGATGTAACTGGTAGAATAGATAAGGGAGAACCAATGGATGTGGTGTATTTGGATTTTCAGAAGGCCCACATAAGAGGTTAGTGTGCAAAATTAAAGCACATGGGATTGGGGGTAATATACTGGCATAGATTGAAAATTGGTTAACAGACAGGATACAGAGAGTAGGAATAAATGGGTCTTTTTCGGGGTGGCAGGCGGTGACTAGTGGGGTACCGCAGGGATCAGTGCTTGGGCCCCAGCTATTCACAATATATATCAATGATTTGGATGAGGGAACCAAATGTAATATTTCCAAGTTTGCTGATGACACGAAACTAGGTGGGATTGTGAGTTGTGAGGAGGATGCAAAGAGGCTTCAAGGCGATTTAGACAAGTTGAGTGAGTGGGCAAATACATGGCAGATGCAGTATAATGTGGATAAATGTGAAGTTATCCACTTCGGTAGGAAAAACAGAAAGCCAGAGTATTATTTAAATGGTGATAGATTGGGAAATGTTGATGTACAAAGGGACCTGGGTGACCTTGTACGCCAGTCACTGAAAGCAAACATGCAGGTGCAGCAAGCAGTTAGGAAGGCAAATGGTATGTTGGCCTTCATTGCAAGAGGATTTGAGTACAGGAGCAAGGATGTCTTACTACAGTTATACAGGGCCTTGGTGAGACCACACCTGGAGTACTGTATGCAGTTTTGGTCTCCTTACCTAAGAAAGGATATACTTGCCATAGAGGGAGTGCAGCGAAGGTTCACCAGACTGATTCCTGGGATGGCAGGACTGTCGTATGAGGAGAGATTGGGTCGACTAGGCCTGTATTCACTAGAGTTTAGAAGAATGAGAGGGGATCTCATTGAAACGTATAAAATTCTGACAGGGCTAGACAGACTGGATGCAGGGAGGATGTTTCCCCTGGCTGGGGAGTCTAGAACAAGGGGTCACAGTCTCAGGATACAGGGTAGACATTTAGGACTGAGATGAGGAGAAATTTCTTCACTCAGAGGGTGGTGAACCTGTGGAATTCTCTACCACAGAAGGCTGTGGAGACCAAGTCACTAAATATATTTAAGAAGGAGATAGATAGATTTCTAGACGCAAAAGGCGTGAAGGGGTAATGGGAGAGAGCAGGGAATATGGTATTGAGATAGAGGATCAGCCATGATCATATTAAATGGCGGAGCAGGCTCAAAGGGCCGAATGGCCTACTCCTGCTCCTATTTTCTATGTTAGAAAAGTCAGCGTGGCAGCACAGCCTATGTGTGTCCTCATTGCAGTGGTAGGAAGTAAATATACCAGCAATTCTACACAAAAAGTATTAGCATGTGAGCGCTGAGTGAATGGAAGGAGCTTCTCTGCAAGGAGACAAGTTAAGATAAAACAGGGAGCCAAAATAGTTCTAAATATACTGAGCACCTTTCACCAGCATGCTAAATGTGTGCCTCCATTTTAAAATATTTTTATAAATTGTAAAAAAGTGACACAACATGGTCGGTCTATTATATTGCTTCCAGTTACAATATTTAAACGTCAGTGTACTATTTTCATACTCATTCCATATATATCACTAAACGTTCTCTTGTACTACATTGGATCTACCCAACACTTAAAAATTTTTGCTATCGTATACTTAAAAAAGCTTCACTGGAGCCTGATAAACTGCTTCCCCCTGCAAACAGATTCCTGTTAAAAAAAAAGCATGTAATTTGGTATTCCAGTAGGTGTAATCCTTTTGGATGAGGCATATTTATGTATCCCAAACCTACAGGGAGTCCAATTCATTTACTCTTCTATATCGACAACCCTGGGATGCTGCCCTAACAGCAATATTGTCAGACAGCCAATATTGCACCAATTTCAATTTGCTTACAAATGCAATGGAGCGCTATTGTTTGAACCGTTTTTGCCAATACATTTCAGATATTAAGTAAAGAAGAAGAAGAAAGTTCTGACGAAAGGGTCATCGACCTGAAACGTTAACTCTGTTTCTCTCTCCACAGATGCTGCCTGACCTGCTGAGGATTTCCAGCATTTTCTGTTTTGTTTTTTTAAAAAGGAAGAATTTGCATTTGTATAGCGGCTTTCACAACGTCAAGGCGTCCCAAAGTGCTTTACAGCCAATGAATTACTTTTCAAGTGTAGTCACTGTTATAATGTAGGAAACCCGGCAGCCAAATTGCACACAAGCAAGGTTCTCACAAACAGCAATGACAAAGACCAGATAATCTATTTTTTTTTAGTGATGTTGGTTAAGGGATATATATTGGATAGGACACCGGGGATAACTCCCCTTCTCTTCAAAATTGTGCCATGGGATCTTTGACACCCACCTGAGAGGGCAGACGGGGCCTTGGTTTAACATCTCACCCGAAAGATGGCACCTCCCTCAGTTCTGCACTGGAGTGTCAACTTCGATTATGTGCTGAAGTCTCTGGTGTGGGGCTTGAATCCACAACGTTCTGACTCAGAGGAGAGATTACTTACTACCAACTGAGCTACGGCTGACACATTTATAAAATAACGCATAGAAAGAAAAATAAAAGCAAAGCACTTAAAAAGAGGAATATTTAAAAGAGATAAGTAAATATCAATCATGAAAAGTGTACAAATGTTAATACAAAGGACTGAATGAGTATTTGCTGGATGTTCCACAGTTAACTGATTAACAGGAGAACTCAGACCAAATTTAGAATAGATGAAATCATAAATTTAGCTTTAGGCTTAGTTTCAGCTTCAAGTTTGCAGAGTTGCTGTAACCCTGAAGATCTATAAAGCCATAGGAGTTTACAGCACAGGAGACCATTTGATCAATCATAACTGTGCTGGCCCTTCGCTAAAGCAATCCAAAACTAATCCCACTGCCTCACTCTCTCCCTATAGCCCTGTAACTTTCTCTACTTCAAATATTTATCCAATTTTCTTTTAAAAGATGTTCTGTGCCTCAACCAATCCCTGTGGTAAAGCATTCCATGCTCCACCAACCCTCTGTAGAAAGAGATTTCTCCTTACTCTATTAGTGATAATTTTAAACCGATGACCCGTCACTGACTCCCAAGCAGAGAAATAGAGTGGGCTTAAAGAACAGTGCTGACTCATAGCACCCCCTGCAACAGCACTGAAAATACATCATATGCTTAGTACCCATGCTACAGCACTGAAAGTATGTCAATACATAAAGCACCACATGCAATAGTACTAGAAATGTGTGGTACATAGAGCACCCGTTTGACCAGAGGTTATATTACCCAATTTATACTAATTCCTTCCAGAAAAATGCAGATCAAAGTCCAGAATAAGAAGGAATTTCTTCCCCCAAACCTATATATTTTACAAGGAATGGTCCCATCTAAATAGGGCCACAAAGTTCGGTGATATGGACTCCGCCACAATGCATGTCCCCAGTCGGATTGTAATTCAAACCATATTGTTTGGTGAAAGCATCAGTAGGTTACTCCACCAAGAGGATATTACTTCTAAGGACAAACTTATTCTCATCTTACATCCACACACACATATTTACCAGCAGGGTGACTCTACAGCAATTAGTCTGGCTGATTCCACCTTCCGATCTGAGGCCAATTGTGGCATCCCCAGGGCTGCCCCTCTGTAAACAGCCACTGTAGCACAAAGCAAAGGCCAAAACTTGCGCTTTCCCAGTCTGCATGGCCCTGTACCCCATCACATGGTACATTTATCCACTGAACTACAGGGGGGGGCGGGGCGGTGTGGGGGGTCGAAAGGGCGGACTTAAATATTTAGGGGGGCAAAGTGGCTCGCGCCCTGTTGGGGCGTTAACTTCGCTGGGGCGCTACTTTTAGCGCCCCGAAAAAGTTATCACCCCCGCGCCCAAAATTGAATGGTAGCACCCCAAGCAGGAGGCTGGGCGCTGCTGGAAGTGCTCCCCCTCCCTCTTGGGGCGCTCCAGCTCAATATCGCGGCGCTACGTCACTGCAGACCTCCCTCCCCTGATTAAAGGGGAGGGGCCTTGCACAGCGCGAACCAGGGTCCTGCTGGGCCACCAGGGGGCGGGGGGGCCGGCAAAAGAGCCCGGCACTCAAGAGGAGGAGGGCAGAGGGGGCAGGTGCTGGCAGGCGGCCCACAAAAAAAATGGCTGTCCGGCACCTCCCCTTTAAATATCGCCGCCCTGGCCGCAAGTACGCTCCTGTGACCCTGTCGGACATAGCGTCCAGCGGTACATCAGGGGGCGTGGCCCAAGTTTGCGGCCGGGGTGCTGTGCACGGCGATGATGTCATCGCCGGAGGCGCAGTGCCACGAGGCGCTACCGGCTACCGCCGCCGCTAACCTCCTGCTGAATTTCGTGGGAGGCGTTAGCAGCGCCTCGCCCGGGCGCTAGTTGCTTTGTGCCCCGCTAACAGAGGCGCAAAGCAACCGAATTTTGCCCCCGTAGTACATTTCACTTTTGTGCAGAGACCATCTACAAAATATTATCGGCACAGCGCTCGTTAAATGGCCTTTAAGCTTGCAATTGGGATCTTTTCTACCATGTGAATGACACACTGGATACATTCTCCTAATTATTTGGTGATTCTTTAAGATAATGTCTTGTTTCAAGAGGAACAGTTAACCTGAGTTTCTGAAGCTCGCTCTTCTGTCCGCACAGAGCCTTCTACTCAACAGAATCAGTGTTCAGTCTTGTATTGGGTACAACAGGACAGAATGACAAATGTTGGAAGGCAAGTGATAATCTGAGACTACTTTTAATGAGAATTTATTGAGTGTCCAGAATTGCCCCAATCCTGACGGATCACACACACCACCAAAGTATAATATTCAATAACACTTCAGTCTGAAGCTAAATACCATGGGATGACTAGACAATCCTTCTTGGGCATCTGAGAGGAGATCAATGTTGCCTCCAAGCTGCATGACCAGGAAAGGTCCCACGCAGGCTGCTTACCGGCTTTCCCATTGTAAACACCGCGCATGCACGGAAATTTAAAGGGACAGTGCACTAAAGAAACAGGCCACGCAGAACAAAGCACAGCTTACAGGGAATATTGGAGAGATCGGTGTTTTGGCATCTCCTCTTCATTAAGGAGGATGCCACAAAGTTATGACATCTCCTGCAGGCTGGCCTGCAGATAACTTTTACCTGAGAGAGCGAGCTTGTCCTGTGTGTGTTAAGGTCACTATTCTGTTTAACTTTAATGGCTTACGAGCCACCAGTGGCGATCAATGCCAAATCATTCATCTGTCCTCACAGGCATGAACCAAGTGACAGAGGAACTTTTCCTCGGTGGCAGGATTCCCAAGAGTGCAGAACATTGTAGATTGTCCCCACGTACTATACAGACCATGAGCTTGGCTGCCACATCCCGATAGGCAAGGTGCACTGATGTCTTCTGGGAAGGGTGTCCTGGAGTATCCAACAAGGAAACCCTCCTCACACCCAGCTCATGCAGTAGCGCGTCCACTTTGCCAGCCATCAATGGAGTTGGGTGCTGTGTTGCTCGGTCACATGCCTCCCAAACCCACGACCTCTACCACCTAGAAGGACAAGGGCAGCAGGCGCATGGGAACACCATCACCTGCAGGTTCTCCCAAGTCTCACACCATCCTGACTTGGAAATGTATCGTCGTTCCTTCACAGTCACTGGGTCAAAATCCTGGAACTCCCTCCCTCCCTAACAGCACTGTGGGAGTACCTTCACCACACGGACTACAGCGGTTCAAGGCGGCAGCTCACCACCACCTTCTCAAAGGCAATTAGGGATGGGCAATTAGTGCTGGCCTTGTCAGTGACTCCCACATCCCAGGAACGAATTTTACAAAATGCCCTCCGACTCCATTTTGTGCCTCCACATTGGATTTCATTTTTGCCTCATTTCTCCTCCAGGCTTGGCAAAGGCTGACAAATATTTCAAATCAATTTTGAGTTTACTGGAACAGTATTTGTACCCATATGCAGCCATTTACCTTTAAGTGACCACATAACCATTACATTCGAGCTACCAGCCAGATTTCCACCTGTGCCATTAGGCTAGCTCCCGGCACAAGGCCAAAGACGTGCTGGAGGCCTATGTGACTTATTTACATGGCTGCCCTCCCAAAACCACGCACCCTCAGTTCAGTGTGCCACAGGCTCGCGCGACTCTGCCAACTGGTCACTTCCAGCACAGATTTTGCCGCCATCACAAAATCAGAATTTTAGACTCGTCAGTTGAACACCTGCACATTGGTCATAAGCTGGCTAGGAGAAGATACGAGCAACTCTGTTTTCTGAGATAGCGATTCTTCTTTGCTTGAGAGGCAGAGCCTTCAGCAAGAAAAGGAGGTCTGAGAACAAAGACCAATCAGCAACGGGGATTAATCAAGATGATAAAAACAAAAAGCAAAATACTGCAGATGCTCAATCAACATGATCCTGGCCTTCTATCCGTGTACTTCCTGGAGTCTCAGGGGAAAGGAGGAAATATAAATCATGAAGCTATTGTCAATTCTACACAGACTTCAGCCTCACTAGCCCGGTCTTCCCTCCCTACCCAGCCACCCCAACCCCCATTCCCCTATTTATGCATCAAAAGCTTACTTTTGCATCAGTGTCTCAGTTCAGCTGATGTTCAGTGTGTCAATGTATATGGAAAATAAGTCAGTGTTATCACCACTTTCCCTCATCCCTACCTCACTTTCTAAATTCTGGGCCAGACCTTGATCCAGATCAAGAGAGGGTTACCCCTTTCAATGCATTTAGTTTTCTGCTTCAAGCTCTTAAAAACTGGAAAGAATAGCCACCAACACTGATGTGATTTTTCTGACCAGATTCATTCCTTCAGAATTTTATATCCTTGTGTAAGTGATATTGTAACTGACCTTGAGTACTAGCTAGATTCACAAAATTCCTATATCAAATGGCAAGTTGTGAATATCAGTGACAAGAAAAGCTTTTCCGCAACTTACACCTTTTAAAAGGGAAAACTCAAATGTGAAATATTTGAATTTTTTTTGCTAGAAATAAAATTCCTGTCCACCAACTAAAAGCAGACAGTACTGGATGGAATGGCCACGGTTCACTGCTTTAGTACTACTGGTGCATGCCAGAAGTACAGAGGAATTTCCACCCTCAACCCATGATTTTTCTGACAATTGTAAGTATTCTGTGAAGAAAAGAGACATGCAGGTGCGATTCACACAGGCCCCCATCACAGCATTCGGTGGCCATTTCAATAACTACTGTACGTAATTAATTCAGTAATAATTCATTGCCTCCATTACACTACCTGGAAGTCCATTCCTATTGGCATGAGGAACTTCCGACCGAGAGTCCTAAATTTGCCTTTTGCCTGTTGGAAGCAAAGCCCTCGTGTCCGGTCAAGGGTTAACTTTTAGGTAGTGCTCTGGATTTACTTTTTCTGAACTGTTTAATATCTTATATATCTCAAAGATTTCCTTACAATCGACCTGTTTCAAGGCTGAAGAGCCTGAGCTTCTCCAGTCTTTCTTCATAAATCAATCTTCTGACGTGATAGGTAATCAGCCTGTTGGGTCTTTTCTCCACCATCTCCAGGGTTTGAATATTTTCCTTGTGCCTCAAGTGACCAAAAATAGATGCAGTCCTTGATGTGAATGAGAGATAAAGAAATGGAGCGAGACAGTAAGGACTACAGGAAAGGTGGAGGCCATAGAACGGGTTGACGGGGCGTTCTGAAAGGAACTGAAATATGGATAGCTTTTTCCTTCCACCCACTAACTACACTGGTCTCAGGTCATGTTTGTTATCTGCACATCGAATAGGGATGTAATCCTTCATCATGCATATGCAGCAGCTGTGAAGATTTAGATTTTTCTGAATATGCAGCAGCACCAAACTAAAAGAGTAAGAGGAGTTATTTATGTCAATAGTTTGCAGCACAAAAAAAATCTCTGAAAATTGTGAGTTTTTTTTGCTGTGTACTTAACGGCCATTTTGGTGAAATTATCCACAGGATGAATTTCACCCCTCTAACAACTGGAATTACTTCTACAGGGCATTCCTTCAAATCCAATTTAAATATATGCTGGCTTTCTTCCACCTTGTCCAAGCCAGTATTTTACAACACGGCACATGTACCAACTGACACATCCATCAGTTTAAGGGGATCAAATTAAGTTCAAATTAAGGTGAACCAAACTGAAATTGATCTCCACAGCCGAGAGCATTTAACACATTCTGAAGCAATCATAGTCTAATCCTACTCTAGTGACTGACCATGCCTGGTATCACATCATGACCCGGAATTTGCGGTGGGTAATAACAGCAAACGAACAGCGTTCCCTGTTATTACCCCTTTGAAACTGACCGCAACTTCAGGATTTACTCGTGCGCATCCTAATGCGGAAATCCTTAAGTTGCAGTCAGTCAGTCATTCACTGCTCCGACACTGGCTGCGCTGTGGCCCCACCTCCACCCTCACCCCCCACCCTCACCGCACCCCCCCCCCACCTCGACTCCAACAGCCGGCAATCAGAGCAATCTGTGAAATCAGTGAAACTGACGAAAACTTTGGCTTTTCCATGGTAATATCGCTGTTAAATACCCCATTAAAAGTTAGACCCTTTTGGATTAGGTGTAACTGGGGTTTTAACAGCGTATTGACTGCTAAACAAAGGTTATGGCCCTGAAAAACTAATTGTAATTTTGCGGAGTTTCAAATTTATCCATTTTAATAAAAATTGCAATTTTGAAAAAACGTAAATTTCTAATTTAAAAAAAAGAAGTTTTAGCATCTTTATTTCAGGTTTACCTTTTCCCCATGTGAGCGCCCCAATCTTTGTTTTGCTCTCTATAACATTTTTAAAAAGTTAGAATAAAATGAGTTTATTCACTTCCTGGATCCCGGTCTGTGAGAATTTTGTATGGTGATTGGCTGCTTAGACAGCTTGTTGACGTCACAGCAGCTCGCGTTAGGGAATCCCCATTAACTTACACTGATTTCAACTGAACATCGGAAAAGCTGAACTTCTCGCCGCAGAGATCACGAGATCTCTGTGGGAAGCTTACTTCGGGGCCAGCGGCGAACGCCTTTGCTTCGCCGCTGACCGTAAATTACGGGCCCATGACTTTTAAACTAGCTAAACATGACCTCATTTTCATCATTGACGATAACCTCTTTGAAAAGCACCATTTACATAGCAGGAACAATATCCAACTTGATCTAAATTCATCCCCATCTGTGACACCTTACAAATTAAAATATTTTATGCGAAGTATGTTAAGACAGTTCTTAACAGTCAGTCAGTCACTATACTCAGTCATTGTGAAGTAACTTCTTCCATTCTGCACAATTTTACACCATCATCTTTCTGGGTCAAGAGATTCAGAGGAACAAGAAACTGAATGTTCAGTACTAAATAAAACACCTCAAAACATGTGCACTAAATGCTCTATTAATATGAAGTACAAATCTCCAGAACTGTGCAGCAGTGCCGCTAACTATATGCAATGACACTTGTGCCAAAAACTAGGCAGAAACAAGATGCAGCCTATTGTTTCTTACACTGAAGACTGAAGTACTTGTACAGCACGGGGCAGAGTAAGCAAGAAAAAGGTCAGAGGGCAATGTAGCTTGCTCCAGATGACAGACAGGAGACAGATTGGAGGAAGCAAGACCAGTCGAAGAAGGCAGATTCAGTCAAAAAGGCCATTTGGTCAAAAACCAGTACAGAAGCTATAGCCCACAATAAAGTTTCAGAGTTTTGTTACAACATGATTATTACGAATAGAATATTTAATTGAAATACAAGTCACAAATATTCGGACAACATTCAAGCACATCTTTAGGACTCTATATTGAAATCATAAAACACCTGTTTTATTTGTACGGTATCTATGGTGAGCATTTGGTTTAATTTTAGACTTCAGAATTTCACTGCGCCCCCGCAAATTTATAAACAATGAGGGATTCTGCCTGTTTAACCAGGAAATCTGATGCTAGACGATTATAGAAACAGGCTGTCTCGGGCACATGGCATTAAAACCAAACACTTAACCCCTTGCACTGCACACCAGACTTCAGGCAATGATTTGTCTTATTATTGCCACTGTGACTTGGTGCTTGTCAAGAACAGATAAAAATCACACCACAATGTGCTCATTTTCCTAAAGAAACAAAACCATCCGAATGATCTGAATTTGGCCAAAATTCAAATATTACAGAATGAGCCTGAATTAATCCAATTTGAATCGATTCACATTCAAGATTCAGGTTGACTTGTGGTCATCATCCTCTGGGCAGTTTTCCTTCCATTCCTCCCATCCCCAATTTGCAAAGACTCATAACTCACTAACAAGTTCCTTGTCTTCCCGTCCCAACTGGCAGACATGGTTAATGCTGGTGATTCCACAAGAAATTATAAAATGGAGCAGTTTTGGCCCCATTGCTTTCACTTCGGTGCTACTTAGAGACTCCTACTTTGATGCTGCATTGGGGCTCCCTTTAAGAATCGGGAGTGTTGGCAGCACCGCCTTCCCCAAGTAGGATGGTCCTATATGTCCAGCCCCTTATTCTAAGACTATGTCCCCTAGTTCTCGTCTCACCCGTCATCGGGAACATCCTCCCCGCATCCACCCGATCCAACCCCTTCACAATCTTATATGTTTCAATAAGATCGCCTCTCATTCTTCTGAACTCCAATGAGTAGAGTCCCAATCTACCCAACCTCTCCTCATATGACCACCCCCTCATCCCCGGGATTAACCGAGTGAACCTTTTTTGCACTGCCTCGAGAGCAAGGATGTCTTTCCTTAAGTAAGGACACCAAAACTGTATGCAGTATTCCAGGTGCGGTCTCACCAATACCTTGTACAACTGAAGCAATACCTCCCTATTTTTATATTCTATCCCCCTAGCAATGAAAGCCAACATTCCATTTGCCTTCTTAATCACTTGCTGCACCTGCATACTAACCTTTTGAGTTTCGTGCACCAGGACCCCCAGATCCCTTTGCACTTCAGTACTCTCCAGTTTCTTGCCATTAAGATAATAAATTGCTCTAGGATTTTTCCTGCCAAAGTGCATCACCTCACACTTTCCAGTGTTGTATTCCATCTGCCAAATCTCTGCCCACTTACTTAGCCTGTCTATGTCCCCTTGCAGGTTTTTTATGTCCTCCTCACTCACTACTTTCCCTCCCATCTTTGTATCATCTGCAAATTTTGATATGTTACACTTGGTCCCTTCCTCCAAATCGTTAATATAGATTGTGAAGAGTTGGGGACCCAGCACTGACCCCTGTGGAACACCACTAGTTACTGATTGCCAGTCTGAGAATGTCGGTTAAGTAATGATGGTGTTTACTTTCTTGGCTCCCAGAATGTAGATGTTGTAAAGGCTGGTAATTATAGTCTATACAGTCCCCAAATTTAGCATTACTTCAATATTGGAATTTTGAGCAAAACAACTATGACAATCTTTGCAAAAGTTTCTGGTCGAGTCACAGGTGTACTGTATTTGACAATTATTCCGCTCAATGGCTCCATTCCGCAACAATCCAATTCAAGTCATGTTAATCCATTTCTAATACTCAAAACAGAGAGAGCTCGTTTTAATTCTTGGGAATTTTGTGCCCATTAAGGCAGTCAGAGTGCTGGAGGAAAACTTAACATTTTCTACTTTTAAAAATCCAACATCAGCATCAAGCACAAAATCAGGTATAGCACAGGTCAGATGCAATCCTTCAATGGGATGAGGATTCGCTACGTGTAGCAACATCGCAAATGCACTTGTAAAGATTTCCTCTCTTTGATGTTTATAATATCCATGTCACACAAGTGATTATTCCACAAGTAGTAAGTTATGGAATAAGAGGCAAGTGTCAGAGATGGATTGAAAATTGATTAAGCCAGAGAAAGCAAACAGTAGGTGTGAATGGAACGGTGCTGACATAGCAAAGGGTCACTAGTCAGGGTGGCCATTGGCCATTGCTGTTTAAAAAAGAAAAAGGAAAGACTTGCATTTATATAGCGCCTTTCACGACCACCGGACGTCTCAAAGCGCCTTACAGCCAATGAAGTACTTTTGAAGTGGAGTCACTGTTGTAATGTAGGAAACGCGGCAGCCATTTTGCGCACAGCAAGACCCCACAAACAGCAATGTGATAATGACCAGATAATCTGTTTTTGTTATGTTGGTTAAAGGATAAATATTGGCCAGGACACCGGGGATAACGCCCCTGCTCTTTTTCGAAATACTGTCATGGGATCTTTTACGTCCACCTGAGAGAGCAGACGGGGCCTCAGTTTAACGTCTCATCTGAAAGACTGCACCTCGGACAGTGCAGCACTCCCTCAGCACTGCATTGGAGTGTCAGCCTAGCTTTACGGTGTACACAAATGATTTGGAGCTGGAGACAGAAGCAAACCTGTTAAGTTTGTAGAGGACACCAAATTTGTTTCAAGCAACAGGGAAGGAGCAAACCAAATCCAAAGGGATCTATATAAATTGGGAAGATGAGCTGATAAGCAATAAAAGGCTCTTAATAAAGACAAGTGTACTGAGAATGGGAAAAATAAACAAACAATGGGAATACAAACTAAATGGCGAAAGGTTACTGGAGACAACATGCGAGAAATGTGAGGGTATTGATGGACAGCTCACTGATGCGGGGTGGTGTGGAGAGCTAACTGGATCTTGAGATGTATAAACAGATGGAAAGAACACAATTCCCAGGAATGATGTGGGGTAGAAATTCGTCTTGGGCAGTAGTCCAAATGGCCCGTATCGTATTGGCCGTCTATTATACACGCCACCCAACAGTCAGTTGCCTTGAAGCCAATGGAACTGAATATCGGACGGGGCGTATAACGGGTGGTCCATGTGATACTGCCCATTTTGTGCTACCGCCCAAGACAAATTTCTACTCCGAAGAGTCTGTAAAGGGTATTGGTACAGACATACCTGGTGCCCTGTGTACAATTTTGGTCACCATACTACAGCAAGGATATCCAGCCACTGGTGGTAGTGTATAAGAGGGCAACCAGATACCTAGCTGAAGGCATTTGAATTATAAGGAGAGCTTGAAAAGTCAGGCCAATTCATTAAATATATTCAAGAAGGAGTTAGATATATTTCTTAAGGCTAAGGGGATCAAGGGATATGGGGAGAAAGCAGGGACAAGGTACTGAATTTGGATGATCAGCCATGATCGCATTGAATGGCGGAGCAGGCTCGAGGGGCCGAATGGCCTACTCCTGCTCCTATCTTCTATGTTTCTATGTGGCTGGCCCAGTTAAGTTTCTGGTCAATGGTGACCCCCACGATGTTAATGGAGGGAGATTCAGCGATGGTAATGCCGTTGAATGTCAAGGGGCGGTTGTTAGACTCTCGCTTGTTGGAGATGGTCATTGCCTGGCACTTCTGTGGCGCGAATGTTACTTGCCACTTATCAGCCCAAGCCTGAACGTCATCCAGGTCTTGTTACATGCGGGCATGGACTTACCAATAAAGAAAGGAGAGCGAGTGTGAGAAAGGAGAGAGAGGGGGAGGGGAGAAAATGAGAGCATGGGAGTGAGAGAGCAGGAATGAGAAAAAAGAGCGAGAGAGAAAAAACGGAAAGAAAGAGAGAGAGAGAGAGAGAAAAGAGGGCGAGTAAAAAGAGAGAGCGAGAAAAGGCTCAGGGAGATATTCAAGATTCTTATGGGAATAGATAAATTGAACCTCGATAATACATTCCAGGTTGCCACACACTCTAGAACTAATGGTTATGCGATCAAACTTGGAAGTGGGAAGTTTAACTACTTATTGTAGAAGATGGTAAATGTGCAAAATGAACTGCCTAGGGAAGCGGTGAAGGCAGATAATGTGGAAAGAATTTGAGATAATTAGATATTTGAGTGAGTGGGCAGTTGAAATGTACTGAGGATGAAAATCCACAGCCCCAACATCCCAGAGTAAATGCTGGAATGCGCTTGCAGGTGACCTTTGGTGTTGACCCCACTAAAGTTCCAAGGTTCAACGGGAGGTTATAATTTAAATAAAGTTGGTGGCCACTCATACCACCAGAAGCGCGTACTGGGTGCTACCTGTCTGATGAAGGACGGATGCATTTGCCCCACTGGGCCAAAAAATTTACTTTAAATTTCTTACCTCTGGGGATACAGGCCATGGTCCAGGTCAGGTGGGCCCCACATCCCCTGTTCCATGAGCCTGCTTTCATTCAGCATGCTGATATCTTGCGAGGCCAAGACACAGGAATGTCCAGCCTGGGAGTCCACACCCCTGGTACTGTCCTGTGTTATGCTACGAGCTTGGTTTGAGGTGGTCAGAGGTTTCAGCTTGAACAAGGGCCTGTGCAAACTGCTGGGGAAGGCCAGGGGTGTGCAAGAAGGGCCACAGATTTTCAACTCCATTTATTGGGATAGCCAGATAGACTGTAGGGTGCCAATTTGACAGAAACTTCAAGCCAGCTGTAACTTCAGTTACAGTAAAACTATTCACATGACTCAAAATTCTGGCTATTTTGCCACTAATTCAAAACAAGTTCATGTGAAGGAGACGTGGTCTATCAGCTTCTTCAAGCAATGAGTCTCACCAGAAGATGATTGAATACTTCTCAAACAATGCTTTGAATGCTGCTTTGAATAGTTGAGAGAAAATAAATATTTGAAGAATTATTCCATTAGGCACCAAATCAACCTTATCCTCAAAGTGTTCTTGGAAAATTGACCACCCAGTTAAAAAAAAAGCCTTCCCACTGTCTTTCAGTAAATCTCACCATGATGGTTGGTCTCATTTGGGTTCTGAAACCTGCCAAATCTGTTCCCACCCTTGCCTTTATTATCAGCAGAGCAATGTGGTTGCTGGGAGTTGAGGGAAGTGCCCGAACATGGTATTTCCTCAGAGCTGCTGCCGCTTTGCCACCAGAACTTCGCCAGATGTGCAGAGGAAGCAGCGTTTATGGGCTTTCCGTCACACCTCCGGCGAAGTTACGGTGGGGGAGCAGGAGCAGGAGCAGCACTGAGGAAATTCTCAACCATGATGTTCCGGAACTCGGTCTCAGAGACAGTAAAGTTGCAGCTGCGCCAATCAAACCAACGAAGGTTAAGATTGAGAGAGAATGTCAGGCCATAAACAGAGATGTGAAAACATTCTTACAAAAAGAAAATACTGCAGATGCTGGAAATCTGAAATAAAAACAGAAAATGCTGGAGATACTCAGCAGGTCAGGCAGCATCTGTGAAGAGAGAAACAGAGTTAACGTTTCAGGTCGATGACCTTTCATCAGAACTGGAAAAAAGCAGGAAATGGAACAGATTTTTAAGCAAGTGTAGGGGCTGGGAAAGGGGGGAGGAGATGAAAGAACAAAAGGGAAGGTCTGTGATAGGATAGAAGGCAGGAGAGGTTAAGAGACATTAAGAGATATTCAAGGCAAAAGGAGATGGTAATGGGACAGGTTAAGAAACAAAGGATGGCTCTAGATGAAGTGCGAATTGCGCTGGCAGAATGAAAGACAGCTGCCATGTGGAAGAGAAGAAAAAAAGACACAGACAAAAAGTGTGGATGAAAAATATATATATGATAGGGGCCGAGGTTATGATCTGAAATTGTTGAACTCTATGTTGAGTCCAGAAGGCTGTAAAGTGCCTAATCGAAAGATGAGGTGCTGTTCCTCGAGCTTACGTTGAGCTTCAGTGGAACAATGCAAGAGGCCGAGGACGGTGAGGTCTGAGTGGGCGTGGAGCAGTGAATTAAAGTGACAGGCGACCGGAAGCTCGGGGTCACCCTTACGGACTGAACGGAGGTGTTCCGCAAAGCGGTCACCCAATCTGCTTTTGGTCTCCCCAATGTAGAGGAGACCGCATCGTGAGCAGCGAATACAGTATACTAAATTGCAAGAAGTACAAGTAAATCGCTGTTTCACCTGGAAGGGGTGTTTGGGGCCCTGGACAGTGGGAAGGGGGGAAGTATAAGGGCATGTGTTGCATCTCCTGCGCTTGCACGGGAAGGTGCCGGGCGAGGGGGAAGGGGTGTTGGGGGTGATAGAGGAGTGGACCAGGGTGTCGCGGAGGGAGCAGTCCCTTCGGAATGCTGAAAGGGGAGGTGAGGGGAAGGTGTTTGGTGGTGGGATCATGCTGGAGGTGGCGGAAATGGCGGAGGATGATCCGCTAATGTGGAGGCTGGTGGGGTGAAAGGTGAGGACAAGGGGAACTCTATTGTGGTTCCGGGAGGGAGGGGCAGTGGGGAGGGCAGAAGTGCGGGAGATAGAACGGACACGGTCGAGGGCCATGTCAACCATAGTAGAGGGGAATCCTTGGTTGAGGAAAAAGGAAGACATGTCGGAAGCACTGGTATGGAAGGTGGCATCGTCAGAGCAGATGCGGCGGAAACGGAGAAACTGGGAGAATGGAATAGAGTCCTTACAGGAAGCGGGGTGGGAGGAAGCATAGTCCATGTAACTGTGGGAGTCAGTGGGCTTGTAGTGAATGTTTGTCAATAACCTATCCCCAGAGATGGAGACGGAGAAGTCGAGGAAGGGAAGGGAAGGGAAGAGTCGGAGATGGACCATGTGAAGGTGAGGGAAGGGTGGAAATTGGAAGCAAAGTGAATAAAATTATCTAGTTCAGGGCGAGAGCAGGAAACGGCACCGATACAGTCATCAATGTACCGGAAAAAGAGGTGAGGGAGGGGACCTGAGTAGGACTGGAACAAAGAGAAAACATTCTAGTGGACTGCTAGTCTGCAGCACGCGCAAAGTGCAGTTACTATGTTCACTTCATTGATAGGTTGGACTGATTTAATCTTTCCTTAAGTGTAATGACTCAACATGACTCAGTCTACTGACTCTTTGGCTAACATGATAAATACTGAGGTGTAAATCAGAATGACTAATCTTAGTTTACAGGCTACACTCTTTAAAATCTGGGCCCGGGGCACTGCATTCCTGACACAGAAGTAAGTAAATAAATACTCAGACAGAGCGGATGAACAACTGGATCCCAGCAGGGGAGTGAGATGAACCTCAAGGGCTCTTAGTCACTCCGTTGTTTTCCCTGTTTGGGCAAATTTCGTCAGCTCTCAGGAGAGACACAAAAAAAGAGATGCTGCTCAACAATGGCGAGGTTGGTCCTGAGGACCCATTTGATGCCACCTCATGCCAACTGATTAAGTGATCAGATAAGTATAGCAGTCAAATAGTCTAATAGGGGTAGGGATCATTAATATCAGTTTTATTTACCAATTTCGATAGATAAATGTCCGGATTTTTTGAAGGGTGGTGAATACATTAAAAAAAACTGTTTTCCTCCTGAATTATGGGGGAAAAACCCCCCAAAAGTTTTCATTGTTTTCTTACCAAAATTCAGATCTGAGGACGTGCACGCATTGCATCCATGACATTGGCACACATGTTGCATGCCACGCGTGCTGTAATGCCACAGATGTGAAGCATGTGAATCTCTTTTCAAGAAAAGAAACAAAGGCTGCGCAATTTTCTTTTTAGGTATTGCTGTGAGGACTTTAATTCTTAGTTGAGTACAGAGCATGGGCTGTAATGCATTGCCATAGTCAGCACACTGATAGTCCACTGAAGACAGAGATCATCAATCAGAGGCTGATACAGGCCACACAAGGCCTCACTATTAACGCCCCCCCACCCCCCTCCCCACGATGGGCACGAGAGAGTTGGGGAGGGAGTTAAACAGTTAAATATGGGGAACGCGTCCCCAACACACGTGTCCGCCGCCTTTTTTACGCCGGTGGATATCGGGAGAGGCGGGTCACTATTAACATATTAAAGTGAGCTCCCACAGTGCAACTGGGAGCCCAAAATTGACTCTTGCTGCATGGGTTTCACAGCAGGACGTTCGCGTCTGCGTCCTCAGCCTTGCCGGCTTCATTTTCGGCCTCCCCGCAAGCAATCTCCAAGAATTCTTATTAACCACCATCATAGTGGCAGGTAAGTGGCTGAAACCACAAAAAAAGTAAGAGAAAAATTGAAGCACCTATCTCAGGGTTAAGTGAGAGTCTGATGACGAGCCCCATAAAAGTGGTGTCCGTGAACTGGGTAATTATGGGATGTCATTTAGCTTGGCAGTACTGTTCAAGTTCTTGGCTTCTCTTCTAGCATCTTAGTGCTTTACCAGGACTTTTTAAGATCCAATTTTTAACCCCACACAGATTTTCTCTCTTTCTTTACCCTAAAAGTAAATCCTGAAAACAATCTTGGGTTTTTAAATTGACAAAAACTAACTTTGAATGATCTTTATACATGACTAAACCACATATGTTGGAAATGACTCAGTTATTGGCTCATTTCTTGTTGGTGCCAAAAGTAGAGGGAGCAGGAAGTCAGCATCAAGCACCGAAATAGCAAGTTTTCGAACCCAATCAAGAAACCAACTATCATGTGTAAGACTTTGTGGAGGGGGGGGGGGTGGAACAAAAGATTTTTAAAATTCTAGAAAGGGAGTGATAGCAGTGTTATTTTACAAGAATACTTGATGAGGATAATGAAGAGGCTCATCCTGCAGCACTCCTGCTGGATGGATTTAGCAACAGAGGGAACACTGCCCATGCTCGATATTTATGCAGGCCCAGAGTTCCAACTTCACAAATGGGGCTTTCATGCGACTGCGCAGGTACAAATAATTAGTGGAAAGTCACAAACATGACTTTGTGGGTCCTGTCAATGGGCCTTCTTAATGTTGGCCAGGCCTGCGCAGCAGAGGCGAGTGGAAAGATTGCCCTGTCCGCATCTAGGTCCAAATTGGCAACCTGAAACCAAATGCTACTAAAGGCACTCTTCAGCTTCATCACAGGCAGCATTTTTGGTCAGTAGCAGAGAGTGAAACACCCCTCTGGCAGCAATTCACAGCAAAAGCAGTGGATTGTTTATACCACTGGGTATCTATGATGCCACTGTTGCCATCAAGGCAACCTTGGACTATAAAAGAGGGCAGTATTCCACAGCCTAAACACTCCCACCTCTGGATGGATGCACTGTTAACATGAAAAGATCGAGGGGGGGGATAATTAAATCTCTTTCAAAAGCACCCAACCCTTTGAAGTAACTAGTTTACAAGGTAATGTTCCTGATAAATTTGAAACCTGGAGACATTAAGAGCAGGTGTGCTTGGGCTCTATCAGGCGTGTTTAAAAAAAAAACACATGACTCAGTCAGAAGGCATTTAATGCATAACTGCAGCTGAATGAAATTTAAACCATTCAGCACATTTCCACTTCAGCAAAATAGCATCGGATTCAAAACAAAGCCACAGCAAACTTAACCAGCTGGCGGCTACAATAAGATTCCGATACCAAAATCAAAGCGCACCTCTTTGGAAATTTATGTAAAAGAAGAGTTTATGCCAAGAATTTTCGGAGCTTGCTGTAGCACTGTGCATTTCCCCAATTCTATTTTGTATCTTCAGAATGTATTGTACATTTTAATGGGAAGTCAAATTGGCTGATCTGATCGCATCAGTTTCCCACCGGACAAGTTAGGTTAAAATTACGCCCAGGACGTGAGCAAATAATCTAGGCTTCAGTCCTGAGGGAGTGTTGCGCTGTCAAAAGTGGTGTCCTTTGGATGAGATGTTAAACCAAAGCACAATCTGCTGGTTCACGTGGATATTAATGATCCAAAGAATTCTCCCAGTGTCCTGGCCAAGAGCACCAAAAACTGGGCAATTTATCTTTAGAACAGTCATTGATTTTTTTTTTTAAGTACTCCATTGTATAGAAGCATTTTGGGACATGTGTGAAAGATGTGCTAAGGTGCTATATAATAATGAAAATATTGTATTTGCCATAGGCAGCACCACCAGAAGAATGAGCACCCTATGTAAATGCTGACAGGGCAGTACTGCTGGTGTTGCTGCTGCAAGGTAAATGCACCATTAAATAGATCCAAAAATAGCTCAGTATTACTGACTTGCTCCTGCCTTTTTCAGGGGAGTGGGTAGATAGCGTTCACACAACAGCCTGGAGACAAAGCAGATGATTTCACACTTAGTCCTATCTGAGAGCTGGAGACTGACCTCCACTAATCCAAGAGGTCAACTGAGCCTCAAATCCCCAGATCAAAATCACAGAGTGCCGAATCTTCACAAAATAGGGCAGATTTCCGCTGGTCACAGCTTTGGGAAACCTTCAGTTTATTACTTTGTTGTTTCTGGAAAAATTGTGAACACGTATTAAAAGAATGATTTTATGATTTCACTAGAAATAAGAAGAAACTTCCATGTTCTCTTCAGGATTTCACGAACACAGTGACCAGAGGATTTATTTGTGCCTGGCTGTTAAACTAAGCATTACAATACATAATCTAAACAGCTCCACTATAACTAACTTTCGAGGCTTTCCATAATCATGACCTTTCCCTCTCTTAGTTCTCAATTCACAATAGAATATACCTCAACACAAAGAATCACGGCAGTCAAACCACCAGCTACTACACTGGATTAATATCTGGAGCACTACATGCATGCGACCAGATTATAATCACAATCTGCAATTTGAGCCCAAAGTCAGTCAGGTATTCTGTACAAGAAGTTTTTAATAATGATCTCTTGTTCCTTGGTGCTTTATCATTGCTAGAATTAAATACAAGCAGTTCATCTTTTTCCTGAAGGTTTCAACCCCCAAAAAATTGCTCTGCTATAATGCCGCATGATTGCACTACGGAAGAGGCTTAGTATACTACTGGTTCATGGAATCATTTTGTTATTTTGATCAAATTGGCAGTTCCTGAGGGCAAGTCTACTCTGTGGCTTCTGCTGTGCAATTAAAGCAATCAAAACCAAAGCTTTTGGTTTTATTTCTATTTAAGTTTGTTTTGCTTCAGATTGTACTCAGTCCACCAACAGCTATGCACAATATTGCAGAATTTAAAAAAAATATACACTCCATGTAGGACCCTTCCATATTGAAAAACAGGCTTATTTGTCGGTTGACAATCTGACAAACTCATTGAGAATTATTTTATGCATGTAGTCATAAGAACGTGGCTGCAGCAATAGTTATTACAAAATGAGAACCATCTCAGACATTTGATAGCTCAGCAACTAATCGTTCATAACCAGAAAAAAGCCAGGCTGCAAGTTCCAAACTCATGGCTGCCAGTCACTTGAACTTACTTTTCTCAGTTGGAATTCCATGAGTTCCTCACCAGACTCCCAGATGAAGTCACACTGACAGATTGACAACATTTGCTTGGCAATCCTCAAACACATGTCGTTCAAGTTGAAAACAAATGTTCTTCCTTTTCCTTTGTAAAGTTTAGTGATTTCAATTGCACCAGTAGCACAAAGGTCCGTCACCGACAAACTGCGAAAATCAGGTCAGCTCCAGTATCACTAGCAGTAACTAAATCACTTAGCACTATGTATTACTGCTGGAATTCTGAAATAACCGTAACCTAAATTCAAATTGTGAACAGTTGCACGACAGCTTTCCCCTATGCAACTGAAGCTACCAGAGGTCAAAGTTCACAAATTCACATTAGAAGTTGACATTACTGGCATAAGGTTAATAAAATAATTCTGTAAATTTATTACAAAAGCAGCACAGTGTAATCTTGAGCAGCGATCGTCACCAATACTTATGAACCATCTCACCATTAAGGATATCATCATCAGTCGGAGTGATCAGATGGCTCGTCACAGAATGAACGACGTCCCATTTTCTCGGGCCAAGAACAAATAATTTTTTATGTAGAGAAAAAACTGCCAGACGACCCCCTTGGAGGACATTTATGGATAACAATAATGGCCCACAGCAGCAGCACTTGGTACAGACACCAAAAATCTCTGCACATTATTGGTCCCAAAAGATAAAGCATAATGGCCACATCTGGGGAAAAAACTATTCCATTCAGATGTGATATTCAGCAATAGTAACTAAGAGGAAATACTATTTTTCATCCTTAAGCTAGGGTTTGAATCTTGCAGCTGTGAGGGAGCAAATGCACCAATATTTCCCAGTTTGAGAGTAGTGGACAACTTTAAGTCCGTCTATACACAAACGGCAGGAATTTCCTGGGGGCTTCTCCTGATCAGCTGCCGTAAGTTCAGCGAATAATCAGTGGGAATCCTGGAGACACCGCGTAAACAGGATTTCTGCTGATCTTCTGCCGAAGTTATGGCGGCTAATGGGAAGAAACACAAAGAAAGTTCCCAGTGTAGTGACGTGGGCCGGAATATTTACCCGGAGACGCGCTGTGAGTGTGGGGCGTCCAGTAGTGCACGGGAAATCTGGAAGTTGCTTCAGCGTGTCCGTCAGTGGCTCTTTAACCCATCCACTGCATTTGCATCTGACTTACGGGTTTCCTGTCCAATTAACGCGAGCGGGCGTGATGACGACACGCATGTGTCTATTTCAGCTGAGGTATTTAAAAGGAACACTGCAAAGATGACAGTTAAAGGATTGTGGAGGTGGCAGAAAGATTGGTTGGTGATAAAAATGGATTCTCAACGTTCCAAAGCTGCCCCTCGCTTTAGTGATGCCTCCCTGGACCTCATGCTGCGGGGTGTTAGGGCTCGCAGGGAGGTTTTATTCCCTTCTGACGGGAGGAAGAAGCCAGGCTCACTTACAAAGAAGGCATGGCTGGAGATAGCGGAGGTCAGCAGTAGGAGTGTGATGGCACGCTCCTGGATACAATGCAGGAAGAGATTTAATGACCTCATGAGGACAGGAAAGGTGAGTACAATGCTACAATCAACAACATCCTGATGTGCATGTCACCCCAACCCCATCACTCTGCCTTACTAAGCCTACTCCTGCACATTACTCCTCACACGAACGTACCTTGCAGATGCACCCATCCCTCTCTGTCTATGCACTTCCTCACATTCCCATCTGACCATCCACCACTGACACTTACCCTCATCTTAATGCAATGTCATGCCTCTCCCTCATAGTCACCCTCAACAGATGTTGTCCAGCCATCTGTTCCACTCGTTCCATGACTCTCACTCAAAGGTCTCTTGATTCCTTCCTTGCAGAAGAGAGCACAGAACACCCGGGAGAGGCAGAGAACAGGAGGTGGCCCACCAGTCATAGCAACGCTCACAGTTGCAGAGGAGGAGGCACTTGAAATAAGTGGAGTGTCAGCATGCATGGTGGTGGGAGATGGAGAGACGAAGAACTCCCAGCTATCTGGTGACAGAATTAAATAGCACACAACCACATGGCATACAACAGTCACTCATGTTGACTTGATGTCAGCAGCCAGTGAAATATGATCATGTGCATAATGTTAACTTAAAACATTCTTACTATGACAGTTCTAATTCATGTCTTTAATCTCCCACAGGCCCATTAAGTGTCCAACAGGCAGTGGAGCCAGAGGTGGAAGGAGACTCCTCAGAGAAGGTCGCTAACTCTGAGGGTGCACTAACGCAGGACGCATGCAGACCGTGCACCAGCGCAGATACACACACACATCGGTGGGACCATCAAGACACATAGTTGTGTTGTCACCTGGTGTCTCACAGATCACATGTGAGCAAGATCAGATGGTGGAGACAGGGACAGCAGTGGAGAGTCCTCGTTGGAGGGCGCAGGACACTCCAAGCTCTGCTCAGTTGGACGCAGATGCTGAACCTCGGGGGCCGTCGACAAAGAGGATGATTCTGGAGGAGCAGCAAAACTGCGTGAGGCTCTGGCAGGATTTCCAGCCGCGATGTGCACGCTTACATAGAATGGAGAAATCCATTTCAAGCATGACTAGCATGATGTCATGGACCTAAGTTATGATGTGTTCGTCCATGGAAAGAGTGGCCACCTGCATGGAGCATCAAATGCGGCAGTCAAACAAATGCATGCTTGAGCTCACCAACAGCTTCCACACTCTGAATGCCACCTTTACTAGGATGGATTGAAACCTAGCCTTGGCCGTTCAGCGCCCCACTGAAGTGCAGTAAAGTGCTCTCCAGCTCATTGCTAGCAGGGAAGTGCGGGGGGCCTTGAGAGCGAAGATGGCGAAAGGAGACATAGAAGTGGGAACTCTGCTCAAAGCACTTCCACTTCTCACCCGTTGCCCCCCCCACCCCCCCGCCTCAGTCAGTGCTCCACATGCTGCCTCCTGTCCCGATGGCTGAATCTGTCCCTGCACAGGTACAGGTGGAGCAGTCTTTGGCGGGGCCCTCATGGGCTCTGAAACCCAAAGAACATCGGCCAAGAGCATCTGAGCAGTCAGAGCAGGGAAGTGAGCAGCCTGCCTCTAACCCTCTGCTGAAGCCACAGGGGTTGCACGTCGTAGGAGTGGTAGGAAAAGGAAGATGAAAGATTATTAGTTGCACAAGGGTATGCACATGGGTGTTTCAGACATGTCACAATAATAAGTTACTGTAAGTTTTGATGCACACATAAAATTATTTCTTTGCACCACTTTCCAGTCTTGCCCATTTTTGCCTG
Organism: Squalus acanthias; assembly: GCA_030390025.1. Classification (NCBI taxonomy): domain Eukaryota; kingdom Metazoa; phylum Chordata; class Chondrichthyes; order Squaliformes; family Squalidae; genus Squalus; species Squalus acanthias. The sequence continues at coordinate 53,145,821 of CM059429.1, forward strand.
CAACCTGCCAACTGGCCTTCTCAGTTCTGATGAATGGTAAGACAAGACTTAAATCTGAGCAATGGGAGTCTGTGAAAGGGCTGCTTTGTTGATTGCAGGACTGCTTTGTACTGAGGGGGAGGGGGGGCGGGGGCAAGTGTGTTCAGCATGTGGCTGCCACATGGGTACAGTGGTGCAACCTAACTAAATGATGCCATGATGAGTCCATCCTGTAGGCAATGTGCGCTGCTGCTGGTGCTCATCTTGATCCTCATCTGAGGTCCAAGGTAAAACAGCAAAAGTGGCACCCATGCTGATCTGATATATAACAGATTTAAAGTGAAGGTCAGATGCACAAACCTCTAAAGTAGGGAGAGTGACCTCGAATGTAGTGAAAGTCACCTCCAAAATAGCAGAATCCATCTCCAAAGTTGTAGAAATCACCTACAAAGTACTGAAAGCAAACTGTCAGAACAAGACAAGGAAGCAGGTGTGAGGTCTCTTTTTGCCTGTCAATTGTTCAGCCCCCTCAATTGCCGCTGTGCTCTCGCCTTGCTTTCACAGGCGAGGTCCAGGAAGCTCGGGAAACCCATGGACCCACAGCGAAAGTTGAAAACCTCTTCAAAAATCTGTTAACTACCTCTTAATTGCTTTCAATTGGTAATTCACCTCTCCCGAGGGGTTTCCCGCACGTTGCCGAACGCACCACAGTGAAATGCGGAAGTTGGCGGGTTGGAGCCAGCTACCCGACGTGGTCAATTTCAGCACTTTTTACCACCCACCCGCTCCCAAACCCACTCGCTGCTGTTAGTAAAAATTCCCCCCCCCGGTGCTTCGTCCACATGTAAAAAAGAGAATTTATTTGTATGTACACCTGCCAAATTAACAGACTGGTTTATAATGCTAAAGGATTTAGTCCGAAAATAGACAAAGCAAAAAACAACTGCAAATTCAAGAAATCTGAAATAAAAAACAGAAAATGCTGGAACTGCATAGCATCATTTGTTCGCATCTGAAAAGTAAAAAAAAATGATAACTCTACCTCACCACCACTTCTCTCATCCCTTCCACTGCCGTTATGTTGTCAGACTGCTTGTCCGACTTCCAGTCCTAGATAATCCACAATTTCTTGCAGTTTAAACATTGGAAAGACGGAAGCCATTGTCTTTGGTCCCCGCCAGAGTCCATTCCCTCGTCACTGATTCCATTCCTCTCCCTAGCAAGTGTCTCAGGCTAAACCAGTCTGTTCGCAATCTTGCCGTCCTATCTGACCTTGAGCTGAGCTTCCAACCCCACATACTCTCCATCACAAAGACCACCTATTTCCACCTCCGTAACATCACTCGTCTCCACCGCTGCCTCAGCCCGTCTGCTGCTAAAACCTTCATCCATGCTTTTATTACCTCCAGACTCGACTATTCCAGTGCTCTCCTGGCCGGCCTTCCACCCTCCACCCTCCATAAACCAACTCATCCAAAACTCTGCTGCCCGTATCCGAACCTGCACCATGTCCGGTTCACCTATCACCCCTGTGCTTGCTGACTTACATTGGCTCCTGGTCCACCAGCACCTCAGTTTTAAAATTCTCATCCTCGTTTTCAAATCCCTCCATGGCCTTGCCCCTCCCTATCTCTGTAACCTCCTCCAGCCCCACAACCGATGTTCCCTTTAAGCTGCGCGGCCGCACAGCGATCTGCAGGTCCCACACAGGCAGCTCAACGCCGTTGTAATGAAAAAAAACACACATGGGCGGTAATTTAAAGGGGCCGTGCACCCAAAAAAACTAGCGGGATCATTGCCTACAACCCTCCAAGAACTCTGCATTCCTCCAACTCTGGGCTGTTGTGCATCCCCCACTGCCTTCGCCCCGCCACTGGCAGCTGTCCCATCAGCTATCTAGGTCCTAAGCTCTGGAATTCCCTCCCCGAACCTCTCCACCTCAGTCTCCTCTTTTAAGACCCTCCTTAAATCTTACCTCTTTGACCAAGCTTTTGGTCACCTGTCCTAATCTCTCTTTCTTTAGCTCAGTATCAATTTTTGTCTGATTACACTCCTGTGAAGCACCTTGGGTTGTTTTCCTATATTAAAGGCTCTATATAAATGCAAGTTGTTGTTGATGGCTTAGGTGTGTACTCATCAGAATGACAAACTGGAAGCTAAGTGAACACCGTCACAGAACTGAACAATATGAAGAAAGGAGGGGAGAATAGCAGGTAAAAGTGAAGAGTCAAGTATGTTGTTTTTCCCTCCCCTCTTTATTTTGTTCAGTATCCATTCTCCTTTTTATTTTGCGTGGTCTTATGAAGGGTTTTACTTATGTTCTGGTTTCTAGTTCTAATGACAGCCAAGACTTCAGACAGACCTGCTGTATGTTTACAGGATTTAGGCTAAATTGGATGGTTAAAAATTCTAAACTGGATCAGAAAATTTTATCTACTCAGTATTCATCGACAACCTGAAAGCACAAACCTAAATTTTTAATGACTCACTAAAAGCCTCCTGTTAGTGGTAAAATTCTCCATGCATTTGCTCCATTACTTATGCTGCATTTTAACTTTTGGAGGATGGGCAATGGATGATAAGCGTGTAGACGAAGAGAACACCATAAATATTCTATTTGACTTCATATATGTGGGGCTTTCTCCCCTCCCCAGATACTACTTGGAGTTTCCTTCGAGGCATTTTCAAACACAGTTATGAATACATTTAATGTATCATTTCAACCCGGCAAGTAAGTGGGCAGTAACATCGTTACATGACCAGCAGTAATTTCAAAAATCAGTCAAAGTAGTAGTTTTAAAAATCAATCAGGGTCATCCAAATGTGGGTGTTGAGGTGGAGAGGCTTCCCAACTCTCCTGCATTAAGACCTTTCACCCTTCCACTTGATGATCGCAGTCTCTCGTGTGAATGCACTGTGCCATAATTTCAGGCATCTTTCCTTCTTCTCTCACTGGAGAGTGCGCAGAGCTCCACTCGCTGACATCCAAATGGCAGATAAATTATATCAACAAAGAGCCAGTGGCCCTGCTAATACTAGGATTTTTTTAGTTATTTATTTAAAGAGGGTCCTATTTTCACCCTAATTTGCTGTTTGTGGGAAAGTAAACAAACCAAATCAAACTAAAATGCCAAAAAAGCACCTAAATAAATGGAACAAAAGCAACCCAAGAAAAAGGTTACAATCACTCGCAAAACCAAGCTCCACATCTTTAAGAGGACCAGGAAGTCACTTCATTTTGGGTGTGCATCTGTTTTGTACAGGAGTACAGCAATGAAGCTGCATTTTGGGAGCAACTGACGGAATACGCGGGGGACAGAAGCCCCGTCTTCACTGGCTTCACTTTTGAAGCTTTAATGTGGCTCACACACTCTAGCAATGTGAACCTTTGGTTTTTCCAGCAGTGCTCGGTGGGAAAATTCACTGGGCTGGATTTTGCCAATGGGGAGCTTTTGGAGGCGGGACTCCCACTTGTCGGGTTTTAGTCCCACCTCCATCGACTTCTGGCCAATCCACGCTATTGACCTTGTTAAGCCCGCCCAGCGGGCTTAGCAGGCCAATTAAGGGGAAGCCGGTTACAGAGAACGTCAGTGTATGACGTTTCATTTTTGACAGATGAATTGTCATCGTTTGACAGCTCTGTGAAGCTGTCAAACACTGACATTCTATGTTGTTTGATGAGTTCTTGTATTCAAGACTCATCAAACCTCTTTTGTGAACAGAAATTAGATGGTTGTTGCATTGGAGAATGCAGCAGCCATCTGTCATCTCTGCCGGTGAGATGCGAGACTCTCCGCATCCCCAACTGTTGAAGCCGGCAGGAAGAACAAAGGTAAGTAAACATTTTCTATCACTTTCCACTCACCTCACATACTCACCTCTCCACACTTGCACCCATCACTTAATTCACAGTGCACTTTTGCACCCCTCCGACCCCCGTAGACCCACTGCTTGCCTCGTTGACACTGGCGGGGTTCGCAGCCTTCGGGAAGCCCGCACTTGTGTGGGTAAAATGGGGATAATCCTCTTATCTGCCTGTTAACTACTTGTTAACAGGCAGTTAAGTGGCTGTAATCCCCTTCCAGCATCCAGGAGACAGGACCCGGCGCGGGTCGGCTACCCGCCTCCGGCGAAGATGGTAGGCATTTTAAATATGATAATGAGGCCCTGAAGCATCTGCTTTAACCTGCTGTGCAGGTTTAACTGCAGGCAGCCGGAGATCCGCAAGGCAAGCACAGCCTCGGGGAGCAATCCTTGTGGGCCAGGAGGAGCAGACGTGCTTCTTCCCGGCCCCCCAAGCTCACGCACCAGCAGCCCGCCCCTCTCCAGGATCGGCTCCCACCCTGGGATTGAACTCCGCCCCAGGGTCGGGGCTCGGCCCCCCCCCGGGGTCAGGGATCGGACCCCCCTCCCCGGGCTTCGAAGCCCCCTCACCCACCTTGGACCCAGCATTTATCTGTTGCTGAGGCGTCCTGTCCAGCCAGCGTTCCCCACCCAACTGGAAGCCAGCCTGCCAATCAGACTGGCTTCCAGGCGGGGAACCCGCCCATGACATCACACGCACGCTGTGAAGTTAAATCTCCACAGCATGTGCTGGGAAACCCGGACGTCCGGGATTCCCGTGGTCTACCAGCCCTGCCCCACTCTGGGCGGGTTGGAAACGGGAAGATCCAGGCCCAGGTGTGGGAAGTATAAAATTCACACTGGTGTAGTAGCAGTGCTCTTGTGAGATTAGTGTCAAGGCTAATTATTTGGAAAAAGTAAGAATATGACATTAATGGGCTCTACCTCACTTTAGTCACTTTCCAGAGGGAAAGTTCTACAATTCTTTCCAAAGGTTTGCACAAAACTCCAAATACCCATCTAATGTTCCAACATATGAGCCCGTTTGTCTTCCATAGATGGCATTCCCATGGTCCCAGCAGCACAGAACAATTGTGTTTCACACAGCATTTCATTGGCTATAATTATCTTGAATTCCATTCCTAACCAGATATTTATCCAACTCTTTTTTGAAATGGCGAAGAAATTGCTTTTACTGGGAGTCAGATCCATATATTCACTACTGTGAGGGGAAATACAACTCTCCAGATTGCTTGAAGGTCATTAAATTTTGGTACGTGTCCATTGAGAACATTAATGAATAGAGAGGCTGAAATTGCTACCTTTGGTAATTTTACCAAACTAGACTACTCCTTCACTAAAGTTAGCAAGACCAAAAGGGCATCAGATTTCTTTTAAAAATTAGCCTTTAGTGTCATTTATATATATTTGAACTGCATAGTCTGAAATTTTATACTTAGAAATTCTCAGACTGTCCAGTTCAAAACAAGACAGGTGATCATTTTACTTAACACCTTAAAATAGTATTTTTCTTAAACTGAATTATATTTTTTTCACGATTACAAACAAAGGTGCTTTATACAACATGACAGTTTGTATGAGAAAACAAGGCAATTGCAGCTGATATTAGGAGGGAAATTCTCAAGCCACAAAGAAACCCATCATCAGTCCCAATCATCTCAATTTCCTGGGTCTGGCTCTGCGGCTAGGTAACTTGCCCATCAGCAACATATATTTAAAAAAAATCACAGATGTGCTGCCCATGATTTTGAATATATGCTGACAGTAGCCGAGGTATCTCGTTGCAGGCAGAGACTCGGAAATTCTACTCTATTGAATGTTCAAAGCTGCAAATTCCAAAGTAACAAATTATTAGCCTGGGGATACATAGAAATAAAACAGGCTCACAGACACACGCATTACAGTTGCTTTGATTTCTCCCACAAATCACCCAATATTTAAAAAGTTTATTCGACTGAAGTGTCCCATAAAATAGAATATTTGTAGCTGCATATTTACCAATATCTTTCAGTCAATTCTCACTGTGACTGTCATTGAGCATCTAATCTATGCAGACAAGACGTTAAACCAAGGTCTGTCTGCTGGCTCAAGTGGACATAAAAGATCCGATGACACTATTTGAAAAGCAGAGCAGTTTTCCCAGTATCTTGGCCAACATTTAGCCCTCAATCCATCTCACCAAAAACAGATCAACTGCTCCTTTTTTGCACTGTTGTCTGTGGGGCCATTTCAGTGAATTAAGGTTACCCTTTAAGCACTCCCTCGTAGTCCTGGATTAAGGTGAGACAACAAATTTAGGAACGCCTTAAATTCTTATAAACTTATTGTTGTGCTAACTATGCTCACACTGCTGCAACCAATATAGATTACAATGGCAGTGTTACAGTACAACCACATGCATCTTTCTTTTGTGACGTCACTAATAAAGTAAAGGAAACTATAATCTTTTTTGAATGTAAAAATAGCAGAGGCGAATAGTTTTCTTTTTTAATGTTAAGACACATTCATTAAATACCTTTCGGAAGAACAATTGTTAGGATGACTGAGTGGTGGCATGGATTAAACACTGGTGTTTGATCTGAGACCTGGGTTCAAATCTAGTCCAGAATGATGGGATGAAAGTCTATAAATAAGTCTATTTAGAAAGGTTCTACACAAAATTAATTTGAGCAATCTCCATCCAGTTCCTAGTGAGCATGAGCCCACAGGACAAAACTACATAGGGCAATATAAAATGGCAAGCCCACTCAGATGGCTGGTGTGAGACACTGGTGCAACATAAGAAAGAGGAGCAGGAGTAGGCCATTTAGCCCCTCGAGCCTGCTCCGCCATTCAGTAAGATCATGGCTGATCTGATCTTGGCCTCAACTCCACTTTCCCACCCGCTCCCCATAACCCTTGACTCCCCTGTAGCTCAAATATCTGTCTATCTCCGCCTTGAATATATTCAATGACTCCACCTCCAAAGATTCACAACCCTCTGAGAGAAGAAATTCCTCCTCATCTCTGTTTTAAATGGGTGATCCCTTATTCTGAAATTATGCCCCCTAGTTCTAGATTCCCCCATGAGGGGAAACATCCTCTCTGCATCTACCCTGTTAAGACCCCTCAGAATCTTACATGTTTAAATAAGATCACCTCTTATTCTTCTAAACTCCAATGAGTATAGGCCCAACCTGCTCAACCTTTCTTCATAAGACAACCCCTTCATCTCAGGAATCAACCTAGTGAACCTTCTCTGAACTGCCTCCAGTGCAAGTATATCCCTCCATAAATAAGTACTGCACACAGTACTCCAAATGTGGTCTCACCAATGCCCTGTACAGTTGCAGCAAGACTTCCCTACTTTTATACACCATCCCCCTTGCAATAAGGGCCAACATTCCATTTGTCTTCCTAATTAATTGCTGTACCTGCATGCTAACTTTTTGGGTTTCATGTACGAGGACCCCCAGATCCCACTGTACTGCAGCATTTTGTAGTCTCTCTCCATTTAAATAATAATTTGCTTTTTTATTCTTCCTACCAAAGTGGATAACCTCGCATTTTCCCACATTATACTCCATCTGCCAAATTTTTGCCCACTCACTTAACCGATCTATATCCCTCTGCAGACTCTTTGGGCTCGATTTTAATAACGGAGGCAGGTTGAGGGCGGGCCCGCTGCTCGGCAGCTTTCGGACCCGCACACGGCTGCCGCCTTCCAGCACTTCCGATTTTGGCTTCATTGGCCTCGTTACGGTCGATGTGCGGGTCGGGTCCCTCCAGGCAATTGGTTGGAGGATGTCAGTTTCTCGCATCTGATGACGCGTTGTTTGTTTGAAAATTTAAAGGAGCCATGTCGCCTTTGCATACAAATGTCATTGGGATGGCTTGGTGCTGTATTATCTTGAAAGGGGAGTTGACAGCGTCTGTTCTGAGCAAAATTTAATGAATGATATTGCTGGTCATATTATTCCAGAAAGAGATTCGTGATTTTTTGATATATGACTTTATTATCTGACTATGAAATGAAAAAGATGCCAGATGTGTTCCAATCATTTGCTTAGTAATATTAATGCTTTTTTCTCTTAAAGGTGATGGGAGCTGCAGGAATGGCAGCCCCAAAAACTTAGGCTGCACCCAGGTTCAATGAGGGCTCCCTCCATGCTCTTGTTGAGGGAGTTAGAGGACATCAGGAGCTCCTCTTCCCTGGAAATGGAAGGAGGAGGCCTCCTCAGCAAACCAAGGCAGCTTGGCTGCAAATTGCTGAGGCGGTGAGCTCGAGGTCTGTGTGCAGACGCACATGGGTTCAGTGTGGAAAAAGGTTCAATGATCTGCTGAGATCACCTAAAGTGTGGCCTCTGTGTTCTGGGAAATGGAAGTTCAAGAGTGAGGGCTCAGGGCGATTTCAATGTTGGTGGTGACACTGAGCACGCAAACCACCGTTTATTGGACAGATGATGCCTGGAGTTTTGAGAATGTCGGACTTATATTCATCTCCATGTGCCAACCACCTGTGGTTGAAGCATTAGCTTACGCGAATCTGGTATGGCTGAGTGCATCCCTTGCCTGATGGCCATCAATGTGGTTGCCTGCTGCTGGATTGGCCACATCCGACCCCGCAAGGCGTCACTCCCCGTCCTCCTACTCATCCTCCTCCTCGGCCTCTTCATCTTCCTCCAAGGAGGCTGTGTGCTGAGCCACTTGTTCATCCGGCAGCACTAAGCCGCACTGCTCTTCCTCTGAATCTGACGACCAGGATGAGAGGATGGAAATGGTTCCCATCCCGTTGTTATAGATTTCAGTTGAGGCAGAAGCTTGCAAGCGCACACTCAAAGTGGCCTGAAATTATTCCAATCAGTTCAAACAGCAGATGTGTGTCAGCTTGACCAGTCACAAGGTCAGCAGATTTGCAAAATCTTAACCCAAACCTCCAACAACAAAGTTATTGCATTTGAATGCCAGCCACAGGAGCGCTTTTAAAAGTTCTGCACCAATAATGATTACAGATCATGTCCTCCACCAACTCGTCTCCTTGCAGCTGAACTGTTTCTGACAAGATGGGAAACAGAAGCCAGAGGCACGAAAATGGGAAACCTCTGTCAAAATAGGATTATCATGGCAGTTAACAGGCTCTAACTGCCTTAACTCGCTGTCCCACCAGATGGAGTCGGGTCAGTTTGGGAGCAGCTGAACAGACACTCACGAAAATCACGTGGGGGCGGGATGGAGGCGGGTTGGGTGTCTGAAGCCATTTTTTCCAATTTTCGCAGCTGACCCGCCTCCAAACCCGCCTCCTCAAGGCTATTAAAATCGAGCCCTCTGTGTCCTCCTCACAACTTGCTTTCCCACCTAGCTTTGTATCATCAGCAAATTTGGCTACATTACACTCGGTCCCTTCATCCAAGTCATTAATATAGATTGTAAATAGTTGAGGCCCCAGCACGGATCCCTGTGGCACCCCACTAGTTACAGTTTGCCAACCTGAAAATGACCCATTTATCCCGACTCTCTGTTTTCTGTTAGTTAGCCAATCCTCTGTCCAAGCTAATATATTACCTCCAACACCGTGAGCTCTTATCTTGTGCAGTAACCTTTTATGTGGCACCTTATTGAATGCCTTCTGGAAATCCAAATACACCACATCTACTGGTTCCCCTTTATCCACCCTGCTTGTTACATCCTCAAAGAACTCTAGTAAATTTTGTCAAACACGATTTCCCTTTCATAAAACCATGTTGACTCTGCTTGATTGTATTATGATTTTCTAAATATCCTGCTATTACTTCCTTAATAATGGATTCCAGCATTTTCCCAATGACAGATGTTAAGCTAACTGGCCTATAGTTTCCTGCTTTCTGTCTCCCTCCTTTCCTGAATAGGGGAGTTACATTTGCGGTTTTCCAATCCGCTGGGACCTCTCCAGAATCCAGGGAATTTTGATAGATTACAACCAACGCATCCACTATCTCTGCAGCCACTTCTTTTAAGTCCCAAGGATGCAGGCCATCAGGTTCAGGGGACTTGTCAGCCTTTAGTCCCATTAGTTTTCCTAGTACTTTTTCTCCAGTGATAGTGATTGTTTTAAGTTCCTCCCTCCCTATAACCCCTTGATCATCAATTATTCTTGGGCTGCTTTTAGTGTCTTCTACCATGAAGACAGATACAAAATATTTGCTCAAAGTCTCTGCCATTTCCTTGTTTCCCATTATTAATTTCCCAGTCTCATCCTCTAAGGGACCAATGTTTACTTTAGCTACTCTCTTCCTTTTTATATACCCATAGAAGCTCTTACTGTCTGTTTTTATATTTTTTGCTAGTTTACTCTCATAATCTATCTTCTCCCTCTTTATTTTTTTTTAGTCATCCTTTGCTGGTTTCTAAAAATTTCCCAATCCTCTGGCCTACCACTAACCTTTGCAACACTAAATGCCTTTTCTTTCAATTTGATACCATCCTTAACTTCCTTAGTTAGCCACGGATGGTTCATCCTTCTCGTTGAGTCTTTCTTTCTCACTGGAATAAACCTTTGCTGAGAGTTAGGAAATATCTCCTTAAATGTCTGCCACTTTCATCTATTTTTCCAGTCTACTTTAGCCAACTCTGTCTTCATACCTTTGTAATTGCCTTTATTTAAGTTTAGGACACTAGTTTCAGACCCATGTTTCTCACCCTCAAACTGAATTTGAAATTCTAACATGCTATGATCACTCATCCCTAGAGGATCCTTTACAATGAGATCATTAATTAATCCTGTCTCATTACACATTACCAGATCTAAAATAGCCTGCTCCCTGGTTGATTTCACAACGTATTGTTCTAAGAAACCATCCCGAATACACTCTATGAACTCGTCCTCAAGGCTATCCTTGCCAATTTGATTTGTCCAATCTATATGAAGATTAAAATCGCCCATAATTATTGCAGTACCTTCCTTAGAAGCCCCCATTATTTCTACTCTGTCCTACAGTGTGGCTACTGTTAGGGGGCCTATAGACTACTCCCACCAGTGACTTCTTTCCCTTACTATTTCTTATCTCCACCCAAACTGATTCTACATCTTGATCTTCTGAGCCAATATCATTTCTCACCACTGCACTGATCTCATCCTTTATTAACAGAGCTATCCCACCTCCTTTTCCTTTCTGCCTATCCTTCCAAAATGTTAAATACCCCTGAATATTCAGTTCCCAACTTTGGTCACCTTGCAACCACGTCTCTGTAATGGCTATCAGATCATACCCATTTATTTCTATTTGTGCCGTCAACTCATCTATCTTGTTACAAATGCTGCGTGCATTCAGATAAAGAGCCTTTAATTTTGTCTTTTTACCATTTTTCTCTACTCTGACTCTATTTGCTGGTGCACTCTTAAGTTTGTATGCTCTGTCTCTTCCTGTCACACTCTGGTCATCATTACCCCTATTGCTACCCTGCACTATCGCCTTCTCCTTTCTCTTTGCCTTTCTAAATTCCCTTTCACCTGAACCCTCCTCCCCACTATTTAGTTTAAATCCCTATCTACAGCCCTAGTTATTCAATTCGCCAGGACAGTGGTCCCAGCATGGTTTAAGTGAAGCCCGTCCCAACGGAACAGCTCCCTCTTTCCCCAGTACTGGTGCCAGTGCCCCATGAATCGAAACCCATTTCACCCACACCAATCTTTGAGGAGGAGGTGCTCTGCTAAACAAGGGTCAAAATCGAGAGAATTTCAAATGATTCTATAATTGAGCTAGGAGCACCTGATGCAGCAACAGTATAGGTGAAATGTAAAGTCTTATCGCCCCGAATTAAGCTGGGTGGTAGTGCGGTGTACAGGTCCCAGGAGATTTTAATTCCCAGGTCTCGTCTAAATGGGACACCAGCCCGAAGCTGATGGCAATGACATGGAGGCTGGAAGGCAGGATCGGGAATTCAGGTGGTAGGAGGCTGCTGCCAGGGACCTAAAGTGATCACGATCAGGGGAGGGGTGGTAAGCTCGGGGCAGGGTAGGCCAGCGTAACTGTTTCAGGAACAGTACAGTTGCTTCCAAAAACCTGATTTTAGCACCCGACCTCGAACACACCATTCCCAACCAAGTCCAATTCTATCCTCATCTGATATTCATACATGCATATTACCGGCAAGGGGGACAGGATGGCCAACAGGAGTGGGAACTCTGGCTGATTTCTACTTCCCTTATCCAGGGGCACAGTACAACTCCTACCATTCCCCAACTGAGATCAGCTAACTCAGTATTGACTGGGAATTGAACCTGACCTAGCCTGTAGGGGTTAGAGACAGTCTCCTTCAGTCACTCAAATTCAACCAAAATCACATCAGGGATACATACAGGAATCAGATCACTCACTGTGTGACCTTGGATTGATATGATCAATATGTGATCCCCTTTTTAGAGACACATCCTCTCCCAAATCCACATGATTCTAACTGTACACCAAGTAAATCATTAGTCCTCTATTCCTCATGGTCTTTTGTAAATCACTTAACCCTGTGCCGGACTATGCTGTCGAAAGCAGTGAGGTTTGGGTGACAAGTGTCCTAGCTCTAGCAGCCCGCAAGAAATTATTCCTTAGTTGTTATAAGGTTATATCAAAGATGGTCGGGCAAAATGTAAACTAATTTTCTAGGTGAATCCTGGACTCTTATTAACTGTTTACCAGGCTACACTCTTTAGAGTATAAAAAACATTTATAATTTCAGAATAAACAGAAATCTCTTCACCCACCCCCCTCCCCGCGGACTAGCTGATGGTAGCTATGGTCAATTAAGTATCTTTGTATAGCTTATTCTTTTATCACAAGGCAAAGAAGTTTTCAACAATTATTCCCTTTCCTAATTACTTAAACTCATTGCAGCAAAATATGTAAAAGTGGAGCAGTGTGGTGGCAATCGTACACAAGCAACTAACAGCTGTACGAACTGGCATTTAAAATCAACTCTCTTGTTGCTCAAGAAAGCTAAAAGAATCCATAAAAGCATAATGATAGCACAGATTTAGACAAATGATCTTCTATGCATCACTATATGTACTGCAGAACTTTATTGAATTAAAAATACTGCAAGTACAGACAGATCTTGATGGTATTTCACTCAATGTGAAACACCTGCAAGTAACATCTAGGTGACATTATAGGCCCATCATATACAATAATCTAACACGTTAGCGGCAAACTAAAGAACTTATTGAAAGAACTCACCAACCGCCTCGATGTAGCTGTCCGTTTAGGAAAATTCATTGTATGATATTTCATGTTTTGAAGGAATAATGTACTTGCAAGCTTTTCAGTCATTAACACAGACTTTTACTTGTCAGGACGTTGATTGCAATGTTTCTTATCCAGAAGATCCCTGTAAGTATATTACACTTCAGCTTACACATTAAGTATTGCAATGAACGGACTCAACTCCAGATCCATATATATGTTATATCGTTACAATCCTTGTTGATCAAGAATCACAACAGCTAACTTCCCTTTGTCTTATTCCAGATGACTCGGAAAATAATTTACTGGGGGCGGGGGGGGAAGAGAAAATAAATTAATCACACAATATGTGGGTGTTTTATTAAATGATCATCAGAAAACATCCAATAAGCACCATGGTGAAGATATCAACATGCCTATACATTATGACGAAGCACAGTAGTTGTACTTTGCTGACTTCCTCACTGTTCCAGTATATTAAGATTACAACATTGAACTTTGAAACAACAACCACCCAGGACAAAGTATCACACAAACAGCACACTCCAGCTCGAAAGCCAAAGTACAATGTGCACTTTATCTTTGGAGCTCCCAACTAAGTGTTTTAGTATGTTCAAGACCAATGAATTAAACAGGAAAGTACTCATAAAAGAAATTAAGGTGACGTGGAATGACTAAGTTTTCACTTTGAAAGTCAAGGCAGACCAAACCTCAAAACCTGTTTAGACCACTCTCTAACAGGGATCGTCTTTAAAGTCATCTTGAGGGGACATGCCAGTTTAGCAGCTGAAACAGCATAATCATGCTCCAGGCACACACTAGCCATGAACAACCCAAGGTGATCAGCTATATATCGTAAAAATATTAAAATCTTGCCTCTGTATGCACTGCTGTCAATGCTTTCCACTATAAATGTGGATATAGGAATTTATAATGAACACGGTCCTTGTAAATGTTCTAATTACAGCTTCCCACTAGACGTGGTGCTGTAGTGCCTTAGTTTTGCATCTCCCAGCTCCTCAGTCTGGACTGCAGAGAAACTTCGATGCACCAATGAACAGTGCTTCCCAAATTGCAATACATTTTGCTATTTAACTATAAATAACATCAATTCAAAGTATTAAATAAAAATAAGGACAGAATCTATGCCTTTAAAACAGGGACTCAATTACATCAACAGACTATACTTTGACTAATTATTACATACAAATTTTGATCATGCACGTATTTTCTGTCCACAAATTGTTGCCATGATGTTGTCAAATTTCTGTGTCAAGATTTAGCATTGAAAAACCCTAGCACTATAATTTAATTTCCCTGTAAAAAGTTGTTTGTTGTTGTTTGTTGATGAACCAACTGAATCATCAAAAATATTTTTTCATAAAGTTTTCATCTGCAATTTTTTCTCAGTAACACAAAATTCTAATATTAAAATTAAGGTTTTAAGAAAGACTAGCATTTATATTGTGTCTTTCACGACCACCAGACGTCCCAAAGCACTTTACAGCCAATGAAATATCTTTTGGAGTGTAGTCACTGTTGTAATGTAGAAAACGCAGCCGTCAACTTGCGCACAGCAAGCTCCCACAAACAGCAATGTGATAATGACCAGATAATCTGTTTTAGTGATGTTAATTGAGGGACAAATATTGGCTGAGACACCTGGGATAACACCCCTGCTCTTTTTCAAAATAGTGCCATATTATCTTTTACATTCACCCGACAGGACTTACGGGGCCTCGGTTTAATGTCTCATCTGAAAGACAGCACCTCCAACAGTGCAACACTCAACTCCGTCTGCTCTCTCAGGTGGACGTAAAAGATCTCATGGCACTATTTCGAAGAAGAGCAGGGGAGTTATTCCCGGTGTCCTGGCCAATATTTCTCTCTCAATCAACATAACAAAAACAGATCATCTGGTCATTATCACATTGCTGTTCGTGGGAGCATGCTGTAAGCAGATTGGCTGCCACATTTCCTACATTACAACAGTGCCCACATTTCAAAAGTACTTCACTGGCTGTAAAGCACTTTGGGACATCCGGTGGTCGTGAAAGGCGCTATATAAATGCAAGTCAATACTGCACTGGAGTGTCAGCCTCGATTTTTGTGCTTAAGTCTCTGGAGTGGGACTTGAACCCACAACCTTCTGACTCCGAGGCGAGGGTGCTACCAACTGAGTCATGGCTGACACAACTAATTAAACAAAATTTAAAAAATCAATTATTATATGGGATAGATTTTCAACTTGCCGCCAGGGCATAAAACTGGTGTTATGGATCAGTCACCTGGTAAAGAAGGAGGGTAAGAAGACCACTGAATACAATCTTGCTGTAGCTTTAGTTGCTGTTTGAAATTGTATTATACTGAGAGAGAGAAAGAAAGAGAAGAGAGAGAGGGAGAAAAACAAGAGAGGGGAAAAAACAAAAGAAAATGTACATATGCAAGAAGGAGAGAGCTAGAGAAAGGGAAAGAAAAAGAAAGTGAGCAAGCAAGATAAAAAGAGAGCAAGAGAAAGAGAGTGTAAGCGTGTGTGAAAGAGAAACAGCGGGAGATAGAAAGAGAGACTTTCCTTATTCTAATTTGAGTTCTTTTTAAAACAAGTGAATTGAATTGAAGTTTGAAACCAAACAGAAAGCCTCTAGTTATCACCTGTGTTTTATTGTTAGAAAAAGTAAGCATTCTAATTACTGACAACTGCGAGAGAGGGATACATTTTAGGAACTAATCATGAAACACCAGATTTAATGCTTGCAGAGATCTCTTAGAAAGTCACAAATCAGTGCTTCCAGACATTTCACATCACCTTCCCCCGTGCTGTCAGACCCATGCCATCCCCTCTCCTCTCACTGGTGATACACAGCAAGAATCCAATAGTGAGCCCACCTTCTTCTGCCAAATCCCAAGTTCCTTCTCCATAGTTCTGTCAAACCCCAGTTTGCCTCACCAGCGCTGGCAAACTTTAGGACCCCCATCCCAGAGCTGCTAGATCCCATGACCATCCCCCACTGTAGATAAGCTTCACTTCCCCAACCAGTACTGCTAAATACCCCATATCTAATTCTAGTTGGTACATCTTGCATACCATCTTGCCATCTGTTCTCAACTTTAAAACAGTTTTCAGTTTTATATACAAGGTTTAAGGGATAAAAATTATATGGATGGGTGAAGGAAATTACATATGACAAAGGCCAAATTTACAGTTCTTTCAGAATAATTGATTGTCATGGAATTCAAGTCCCAAAGTACCAGTAAAAATCAGAGTACCACTTAATAAAAATGGAATTTACCTTTTTAGTCACTGCAAATCAGATGTTAGCACTTACATTATAAACAAGACCTCTTTTGTTATAAAACAGCCAATATCCTGACTTACAGTGAGCCACACCATGGGAAACCTGCTAGTATACATTGAAAATCTTGCACATAGCATGCACATTAAACCTTACTTCCCAAGTCCTGTTTTTTGTCTCACACTTTTAATGCTAACATTTATAATGGGAATAGCCTATAATCAACGTTTATCGGTCACTCTGTAATTGCAGTCCTCCAGCCACTTGATGGTGCAGTGGTGCGAGTAACCCTAGTCTAATCATTTTGTTTCATCTGATTTTTCAAGGGTTTTGATCATTTGCCTTGTTTTTTGAAACCCAATTTTCAAGGTAGCCGGGACATTACCTCGTTACCTGACCTATTTGCAGCCACCCAATTATGATACAAGGCCTAGGGCCACAGCCTGTTCCCCACCCATCCTGTTTCCTTTCCTCAGAAGTAAGCAAGCCAATCTCAAGCTTGGCACTGACAAATCTGCTGTGTATGTCCAGCAATTTTTTCTCCCATTATTTCAGATTTTCTGTATTTAAAGTTTGTTTTTCCCTTTTTCCAGTTTCATTCTATACCTTGTACTCTAATGAACATAAAGGCATCATGAAATTGCTTGTTACATTTAAAATGCGATAACTGAAGGGCCTCCTCAGAGAAACACGCCAACTGTTATTGAGCTTATGGTACAGCAACCCCTCGCTGTACTGCTTAAGCAAACCTCCTGGTGTATTTAAGTGCCAATACTGACCAAAACAACGACGATGATTGCAGCGGTCACTATTTCAAATGAGGTTTGAACGGATGAGTGAGGACAGGCCTGAAAGTCACCATCAAGGCCTCCAGTCTGCGAATAAACCACTGACATTTTGCAGTGACAAAGGTAATGTGTGAAATTTCCCTTCATTTATATTGCAAGGAGATAATTCGGGCAAATTATAAACTAATCTAGCTGGAACAGAATCCTTTTAACCAAATAACGGGTCATTAGGCAGTAAAAGTCTTATCTGGAGCTCAGACTAATTGGACACACAGTAATTTTCCACTCTTCTGTATTCAGCATAGAAATATGTCCAATGGATCTGGAATGCTGGGATTTAATAGCCAAATAAGCCATGTTGGTTTCACAATACAACAAAGTAGCATAAAACCATATAGTGAATCTTCATTCACCTACAAAGCAAAAGGAAACCAAAGTCTTTTGGTTTATTTTGCACTTCAATAATATCGCCAGCATGCAATTTTTTCTTTCTTCTTTTAAATGCCTGTGCTTATGATTTGCACATTAACTTTATGCATGTAGCGCATAAACGAAGGGGAAAAGCCAGCATTTCAGAGCTGCCAATTGTCTCTACTACGCTGCTCCACCAACTCCACAGAACGGTGGTTTGACAGTGCAATGGCTTTGTGCAACCCTCACTATAGGAGCAGGGATGCGCCAGAATCCAAGGAACATTAAGGCATCATGACATGTGGGAAATTGACTTATATTTACTTACTGCCAAATCCACCAGATCAATAGGCTTAAAGTGTGTATGAGCTTGAAAAGTACTTGGGAGCCATTCTGTACTATACAGGAGCAGGAATGCACATTGATAAAGGTGGTCACCCCACAGTTAGAGAAGACAAACAAGACAGAGGGAGGAAAGTGGGTGACCTGCTGCTTTGAGGAAGGGGGAGAAAGAGTTGAGCAGGGAGGGTGAAACAGAGAAAGGCAATGCAGGAAACACTTAGTGATTTGAAGTTGTCATAACTACGCAGTGCGGGATACTTATACGCTGATAAGATCAGAGTCGCAGGGATGGGGAATCCCATAAACACCACAGCCCACGGAGCAAAGGCTTATTCATGGGGAGAACAAGTGCCAGTATTGAAAAAAGGTCAGTGATAGTTCTGAGAGATTCTAGTATCAACGAGATAGATAACCTTTGCTTCAGATGTGACCAGGAAACCTGAAAGTTCTGCCGCCTTCCAGGTGCCAAGGTAAGGATATAACGGAGCAGGTGGAGAAACTTCCAGAAAGACAGGCTAAGCATAACAACAACAACTTGTATTTATATAGCACCTTTAACGTAGTGGTAGCGAGTTCCACATTCTCACCACTCTCAGGGTAAAGAAGTTTCTTCTGAATTCCCGGTTTGATTTTTTGGTGACTATCCTTATATTGATGGCCTTTAGTTTTGCTCTTCCCCACAAGTGGAAACATTCTCTCTGTATCTACTTTATCAAGACCTTTCATCATTTTAAAGACCGCTATTAGATCACCCCTCAGCCTTCTTTTTTCAAGAGAGAAAAAAAAGAGACCCAGCCTGTTCATTCTTTTCTGATCGGTATACCCTTGCATTTCTGGTACCATCCTTGTAAATCTTCTCTGCACCCTCTCCAGTGCCTCTATATCCTTTTTATAATATGGCAACCAGAATTGTACGCAGTACTCCAAGTGTGGTCTAACCAAGGTTCGATACAAGTTTAGCATAACTTCACTACTTTTCAAGTCTATCCCTCTAGAAATAAACCCTAGTGCTTGGTTTGCTTTTTTTTTTTAAATGGCCTTGTTAACCTGTGTCACTACTTTCAGTGATTTGTGCACTTGTACTCCAAGATCCCTTTGCTCTTCTACCCCACTTAGATTTGTATTTTCCAAGTAATATGTGACCTCACTATTTTTCTTACCAAAATGTAATACAGGAAACTCTCTTTTAACCGGCACCTAAATATCCGGAAATCTCTCTTAACCGGCAAAATTCAGGAGTAGGTTCAGGTAAGTTTTACTATACAGTATATTAGTGGCCATGTGGCTTTGCTCGCCTCAGAATACTGATTTGTCCCGTTTTGGGGGTACAGTGATCAGAATGGCAATCCCCCTCCTCTTAGAGTGTTTCTATCATTTATATTTGATGGAATATTTGAATTTCAATGGGTCTCCACGGAAAAGACAAGACCCCGATTCTGACCTTTCGCCCCCACGAAAGGGGGGTCAACGTTCTTCCGACTCGGACCTGTCGCCGCCACGGAGGAAGAAGCCGGAGTCTCGCGATTCGGAACACAGGCCCGGCTCGGGGAGCTCAGATCCATCGCCCCCTCGGCAGAGGCTGCCCTCCCGTAAGCCGGCTCCCTCAGGATATAGGCAGGCGCATGTCAGTGTGTACGGGGCTCTCGTACGTTGGGAGATATAACTCTCAGTTATCCGGACTTTTTGATTAACCGGCACCACGCCGGTCCCGTCGGTGCCGGTTAATAAAGAGTTTGCTGTACCTCACATTTATCTGTGTTGAATTTCATTTGCAATTATATTCCCATTCTTCAAGTTTATTAATGTCTTCTTGTAATTTGTTGCAGTCCTCCTCAGTATTGACTATCCCCCCCAATTTGGTGTCATCTGCAAATTTAGAAATTGTGTTTTTGATTCCAAAATCTAAATCGTTAATATAAATTGTGAACAACAGTGGTTCCAGCACTGATCCTTGTGGAACACCACTTCCCACCTTCTGCCACTCTGAATAACTACCCTTTACCCATAGTCTCTGCTTTCTGTCTTGAAGCCAGCTAGTTATCCATTCTGCTACTCATCCCCTGACTCCACATGCTCTGACCTTATTCATTAGTCTATTATATGGTACCTTATCGAAGGCCTTTTGAAAATCTAGATACATTACATCTACTACAATACCCTTGTCTACTCTCTCTCTCTCTCTCTCTCGGTTACCTCTTCAAAAAATTCAATGATATTGGTCAAGCAAGACTTTCCCTTTTGAAATCCATACTAACTAAGAGGTGGGATCACTGGAAAGTAGGGAAATGGCAAAGGTGTTTAATATGTATTTCACCTTAGTTTTTATTTCAAATGAAAAAACCACTGTACTAATGCACGTACTTTTGGAGTATTGAGAAGGCTGTCTCAGAATTACTATTGGAGATAAACATTCAATTGGAAACTGTATCAAAAAGTTCATGGGTCTATGCCCAGATGATACACATCCCAGAATACTGCAGGAGGTTTCTCACCATTTATGAATTTATTGATAAGTTATTTCACATTGTCTCACTAAAATGCACGATACCAAAGCAATATATGTGTTTACATACTCAAAAATACGTCTCAGCTTGCCTGAATACCAGACCAATACTGTAATCAGCCTAACTGAACATACTCAAAAGATAGCACTGAAGAAAAATGTGTTTTTTCTCCCTTGTTTGTGAGATAAATGATCTAAATAGCACAGCGAAGAGTATAGAAATTTATGAGACAAGTAGAAAATGGACCCCAAGTGCAATTATAAAGCAATAATCCAAAAAATAAAGGCTTCTGATGAACTAAGCATGTAGTTGAATAAGTGTTTAACTCAGAGTTTGATTACTCTCTTGAAATCACTCAAAAAATGAACAAATTTAATGTTACTTTGTTCCATTTTGATTGAGTAACATATTCAGCAGTCAGTGCAGACTCTGACTGTCTGCCAGTTCCCATCATTAACATTAGGATTTTCACACTGCAAGATCAACATCCGCCACATCATTTCCAAAATGATTTCATCTGCATTTGATTATTATGAAATTCACTGCCTGGTTATATATTAAAAAGGGGAGATACTTTGCTTCATAGTTGCGGGCAAAAACCTGCAGGTAGTAAATTTTCCATATTTCCATTAGTATAACATCAACAGCTGGCTGACTGAAAATTAATTGCCTAAACAGCAATTGCAGTAGCTAGCTTTCTGACAAGATAAGGATGCCCCCTAAAGACAGTACTTGTCACTAATAATGCTTTCCCTTAATTCCCTGCCACTCAAAATGGCAGCCAAACATCTCTGCGGATTGAATTGAAGATTCTGTAAAATCGTAAGTATTAAAGGGAGCCTGCAGTAGAGATTGTGCCCTTACAGAAAACCTAAACAACACCAATTTGTGGTGTAATACAATAAATATTTAGAGGCAGTGATGCCTGTAATGTATTACACCAGCCCACATAAAGTTCTTAGCATTTGCATATAAAAGATCAGCATTACTTGTCCATACGTTAAGGTTGCTTGAAAAACATTATCTAATTTTTAAAAACTATTTTGGCAAAATTCACCTGAACAGGTTCACTAAAATCCATCAAAAAGAGAAAAGTACAGATGAGGTGTCTTGTCTTTCCACGGTCCTTTCACCGAATGTACGGTGGACGATCCATGGAAATTCACTCCCCAGAGATCGACCTTGCGGCCCTTCTTTGAAACACTTACGGGACTTGGCGGTTTCCTTGATGACCAGTAATCAAGGTGCGGCCTGACCAGAGCACCATGCAGTTTCAGCAAGATGGCCTCGGACTTAAACTCCACCGATCTGGCAAGATAGCTCAGCATTTGGTTTGTTTTGTTAATTGCTGCTCTGCAATGGCTGGCTATGGTCAGCATGCAGCCAATTATCAGTCCCAGGTCTTTCAGCCTCTTCCCTAGTTAGCTCAATGTGATTCATTTCGCATGTCCACATTTTTTTCTTTTAAACTCTTTATGTGGCTCGATGTCAAATTTTGATCCCGTGGAGCACCATGGGACATTTTTACTCTGTTAACGACGCAATATAAATGCAAGTTGTTGTTATCTTTATTGAATTTCATCTGCCATAGTTCTGCCAACTTGCAAGTATTGTCTAGATCCTTCTACAATAGATTCTACTGATTGCCCCACCCCCCAGTTTAGAAATCATCAATAAATCTGACTAATTTACTTTGCATTTCCGATCCACATAAAGGATTTGGATTCAGAAACAGAAGAGGCCCCAACACCAATCCATGGTACATTCCACAGTATATCTTCCAGCTTGAAATCAGCCTCTTTCAGCCAATTCTTTACCTTCCTAGGATACCATTGCTTTAGGATTGTGTCACGGTCTTTCACCTCAAACTTTATTTCTTAATGAACAAAACAAACCACATGCTGAGCTATCCTGCCAGGTCGGTAGAGTTCAAGTCCGAGGCCATCTTGCTGAAACTGCGTAGTGCTCTGGTCTCGCTGCACCGTGATTACTGGTCATCAAGGAAACCGCCAAGTCCCTAAATCACGGTACATTATATCAGAGGTTAACAAAGTCCTCCCAGAGTGCCATTTTCGCAGAAGTTAAGGGAGTTTGTCAGGTTCCTTCTGAAACCGCGTTGGCTGCCATTTACTAGGTTACCTTCAAACAGGGACTGCTCCATTTTATTCCTAATATCAATTGCCATTATTTTGCCAATTGCTGATCTGAGACCCATGGGTTTGTGGTTAGGCAGGTTTGTTTCATTGTCTTTGATGCAGTATATTTAAGAATTTTAAATAAATTCTGTAAACACATTCATGCACTGAGATTCAATCAGACTATTCTCTGAATTCAGCAGAAAATGTGAACAGTGCCCTCTACAGTTAGATGTACCAAGTCACCTCCAGATTCATATTTAAAAACAGCATCTTTTTAACCCTTTCAGCATTGGGTTTCACAATTCCCAAAATATGCATGTAGCTATTTTCCTGTAGAAACTTTAAAATTGAACTGGAGAATATTGAATATTGCACAATTACAAGAGTGAATGTGCCTTACATAATTAGCACAGTTCACAGTAATCTCAAATTAAAATTAACAACTAGCAATAGTTCATTTTTGCATCTGGAATGGCACCCTATACCTCCAAGGCATAGGGGCCATTTAAAGAACCCACTATTCTCACAAGACACCAAATGTGACCAAGACAGAAGATAGGGAATCCATTATTGGCCTCTGCTAACACCGTTCTTAGACCGCTGATTATGATTCTTCCTTGAATTTTTCCTCCTTCCCTCTGCCTGATTTCTGCCATCCACTTTCCCACTAACTTATCAAAAACAGATGGCATGATCCAATAGTTTGTCACTGAAGATAAAAAAGCCTTCAAAACTACCATTAGAAAATAAAGTTACAATAATGTGCTAATCAATAAAATTCCATACATCATTTCTTGTAATCATAAAGAACACCAAGGAAAAGCACGGTACAGGAAACTCTTGTTTAACCGGCACCTAAATATCCGGAATTCTCTCTTAACCGGCAAAAATCATCCTCCGAAAACTCCTCTCAAATAACCGGCAATGTTGCCGAGTCGCAGTCCGAGTCTCCCGCGAACGCCGAGTACTCCGAAAACTCCTCTCAAATAACCGGCAATGTTGCAGAGTCCGAGCCCGAGCCCGCGAACGCCGAGTTAGTCAGTGGGGGTAGTACTGTACTTAATCAAGCATCTTCCACCATCCATTTAACACAACATTCTGTAGGTGAGTACCCAAATACTGTATACTGCACATTTCTTGATTTTTTTTACTTTTCTTTGTTAAAAATAGCCTCGGTAGATATAACTCTCCGTTATCCGGAACTTTCGATCAACCGGCACCACGCCGGTCCCGTCGGTGCCGGATACCAAAGAGTTTCCTGTATTAGAGTGCTATCCTAAAATGAACAAGGATCAATCATGGGTATGACATTCTTAGATAGCCTCTTAAAAACCTCTCAACAGCCATTAACTCCCATTTGTACACTGCACACAGGATCAGCAGGGTTCCTGCCAAAGAAAAGGATTTCTCAAAAAGGTCTGTCAATCTTTACAGAAAGAAGCAAGAGAGAAACTTTATTTCACAACCACTTGAATGAAATTCATTTCACTGCATCGCAAGTAAATTAATCATCTTGCTTGTGCAAGATGGCCCAACAAAATAAGACGGGAATATTTTTCTTCTGAAAGGATAAGGGCAGTGCCTGTTTATTACGAAGACCGTACCATAAAGTATTTTGTGAATGAAACTTTATTTTAAAAATTGTAACATTGCAGTAATTCAGTTATTAAAGCTTTGGTTTCACAGTCAAATAGTTGTGTTCAATCAGCCTACTGCAGCTTGAAAAGGTTCAGTCTTCAGCATGTCGACCAGGCGAAACCACACCCAAAAGAGCATTTCCCTTTGGTGGATGGTATTAGCAGTAGTTACAGAGAACTCTAAGTTAGGCCATCTGCCAACCCAGCTAGACAAGACTGAATGGTAATGAAACCCAAAAGGAAAACATTTGCAACTCGTAATTGTGTTCAATTATTCAGTCTAGAAGTATCGGCTATGCAAGTGTTCACCGAAACCCTGATTTCTCCACCAAGGGGCTTCAGACTTCCTCTGCTCTCTGTAGTGCTGATGGAGATCCAGCCATTGTCAGCTGGTAGGCTGGCTCTATCAGTGGTTCTTGAACACCTCACCATGGAATGGTCTTCACCAGACATTCGGTGAAACCATTAAATTGTTGTTCAATTGAAAACTGCTGTCACAAGCCTGGGACGACTTCTTTTCTCTAGGATCTATAATAATTTCATATTTCTTAGTAGGTCATTCTCACAAAGCCGACGGGCGTGAATTTCCACAGGGTTCTCCCGCTCATCTGCTGTAAATTTAGTGGAAGAGCCGCGGAAACACTGAAAAAAAACAGATGAGTAGGAGAACCCCTGCAGAAATTCACCCCAATGTTTTTAAGGGAGGAGGGTCGAAGACGGGAAATGGATAAGTACTTTCGCTGTCAAGTTTTGAAATTCAAGATGTAGCACTGTTTTCAGAAACAGAATAGACAGGTAATACCCAAGGTTCAAAGTCCAATTCCAGAAACAAATTACAACATTTAACCAAGAACATGTGGGTAATTTAAACCTAATGTGCCCAGCGGGGAATGAACAAGATCAGATCAGCCGCCCGTTTTTACTTTCAATGGAAAATAAATCCAATCCAATCCAGTCCACCAAGCGGGTTAGGTTAAAATTAACCCCGTAATTTTTGTGAGGCCAAAAATCAGATGGTTCCTTACATGGTGTCATTATGCCCATCCAATTACATCCCATGTTGCTGCCATCCACAAGGAGTAGGCATGATGAAATGCAACTACTCTTCACTCAGATTCAACAGAGATCAATGCACAGAATCTGGCATGTTAAGGATCCCCACAGAAAATCTAAACAATATCTTTAGATTCTTAATTTCTATTAAAATATTCATACTTGAACAGTTCATGTATAATTAACTTCCAATGAGCAAACTGGTAAATAATTAAGTAATTAAGAAAAATGCAGTTCCTGCAGCAGTGTTAAGGAAATAAATGGAATGGCACAAGATCAGGTCTTAGAATCCAGTTCCATCAAAGTTTTTTTTTTGGAGGAAAAAAGTAAAGGGAAAATAAAGAAATGAAGGCTCTGGAGTGGGCAGCGGGTTGCTATGCCATTAATCCACATGTCTTAAGTTTGAAAATCCCATTTCAAGGGTACACAACCACAGCACCTGTTCTACCTGCTGGCTCAATTCACACTAATATACACTGAAGGTACATTTGTGTATCCGTGGAGCATTCTCTAGCAAAATGGAACATAAACCAAAACAAAACTTTCAGTCCAAGATGCTGAACAACTCTTGAATTGTGGAGTTGATATTTTTCAAGTGAAAACATTGCAGAGCTCGTATCGTCAACCAAACAGGAGTTGACTATTACAGGGTTGTTTTATTTGAATGGATAATGCTTTAATTTTTAAACCACAGTTGGAAAAATGATCCTTTGAATGGAATACTCCAAAAAAATATTTATTTCCTTCCAGAGCAAAATATTTTCATTTTCATCACACACATCTGAAACATCTTAATCCTTGCAGTCGACTTAACCAAAATACAGTAACTTTTAGCATCATCTGCTTGGATATCCTGCAGTTTAAGATATACAATCAAAACCCATGCTTATGTCGGATAAGCAAATTCTCATGAGGCATTTTATTACAAAGCATAAATTGTGTTCCTAAGTATGCATTAAAACCGCAATTCCATTTATACCGAGGTCTGGTAAGAGCAGTATTTCTGCCCCAACTGATAAAATTGAATCCATTAGTAATTACAATATAAAACCTGAATCCACTATGTAAATAAAAAAAACTATATTCCTGACATTTCTGAATTTAACAGGAAGCATTTTCTAACACAACACAGCCTTGAAGATGCCCTACCCGGAGTTACATAATTAAAGTTAAGCATTCTGAGCACATTGTATATTTAGTCAGAAATACTGTAGTCTTATGCCTACATTAAGCTATTGCTCAGCAACCTCTTGGAAAGCACATCTCTTTGCCAAAGCCCAACACATGAGGATGCAGATTAAGCAACTTGTGATCAGCAAGTCTGTTAAGTGGCACTAGACATCTAGAACACAAGGTGGCTGTCACCTTGGAGGCTGTCCTGCATTGGTCCTCCAATCAGTCAAGGAAACTCTTGAGGTTTGGGACACCACCAATTGGAAAACGTTTCCTAAATGCTGTACATGTGAACGCATGCTCATATACCCAGCGTTAGGTGCCTCCAATGAGAGCAGAGAGACAAACAGTTGCTGTTGAAGCTCCGCATATCCAACTGGTGGAACTATGGTGGTACAATATGGTGTTTCTCAATGCTGTGGTCCGGAGCATGGTGGAAATGCACTCAGGTAAGCTGTGCTGCTCACCATGCCTCTCCTGGTATCTGCTAGTAAGGATTCAAATCAGCACTGTCAATTGTCTAATAACCGACCTCCTCGAGTGAAGGAGAAAATAAAGAGGCAATTGGACTCTCTGGAGTCTAGTGGCTTCCAAAATGACACACACAATGATGAAAGACCACAATGATTATTAGACAAAAATACGTTTCCTAAAGCTTCAATTAACTAATCCATAGAGGATAGTCTGGGTAATCCAAAACCTGAACTAGGCTGCTCTGTTGCTAACTGGTCAGCCAGTCTGGCTCATTAATGTTACTTGAAGGTGAATTATGTGACTCTTCCACAATCAGCTCCAATATTAGAGTCATAGAGACATAGAGTTATACAGCACAGAAAGAGGCCCTTCGGCCCATCATGTCCGTG
Source organism: Squalus acanthias (assembly GCA_030390025.1). Classification (NCBI taxonomy): domain Eukaryota; kingdom Metazoa; phylum Chordata; class Chondrichthyes; order Squaliformes; family Squalidae; genus Squalus; species Squalus acanthias. The sequence continues at coordinate 53,173,054 of CM059429.1, forward strand.
CCAGCCATCAAGCCCTGTCTATTCTAATCCCATTTTCCAGCACTTGGTCCGTAGCCTTGTACGCTATGGCGTTTCAAGTGCTCATCTAAATGCTTCTTGAATGTTGTGAGGGTTCCTGCCTCTACCACCCTTTTAGGCAGTGAGTTCCAGATTCCAACCACCCTCTGGGTGGAAAAGTTTTTCCTCAAATCCCCTCTAAGCCTCCTGCCCCTTACCTTGAAACTATGCCCCCTGGTTATTGACCCCTCTACTAAGGGGAAAAGTTCCTTTCTATCTATCCTATCTAAGCCCCTCATAATTTTGTACACCTCAATCAGGTCCCCCCTCAGCTCTTCTCTGCTCCAAGGAAAACAACCCCAGCCTGTCCAGCCTCTCCTCATAGCTGAAGCGCTCCAGCCTAGGTAACATCCTGGTGAATCTCCTCTGCACACTCTCCAATACAATCACATCCTTCCGAAAAGTGGGGCAACCAGAACTGCACACAGTATTCCAGCTGTGGCCTAACTAGCGTTTTGTATAGCTCCATCATAACCTCCCTGCTCTTATATTCTATGCCTCGGCTAATGAAGGCAAGTATCCCATATGCCTTTTTAACCACCTTATCTACCTGTCCTGCTGCCTTCAGGGATCTATGTACATGCACACCAAGGTCCCTCTGATGCTCTGTCCTTCCTAGGGTCCTACCATTCATTGTGTATTCCCTTGCCTTGTTAGTCCTCCCAAAATGCATCACCTCACACTTTTCAGGGTTAAATTCCATTTGCCACTGTTCTGCCCATCTGACCAACCCGTCTATATCGTCCTGTAGCCTGAGGCTTCCCTCCTCGCTATTTACCACTCCACCAATTTTCGTGTCATCTGCAAACTTACTGATCATACCTCCTACATTCATATCTAAATCATTAATGTACACTACAAACAGCAAGGGACCCAGCACCGATCCCTGCGGTACACCACTGGACACAGGCTTCCAGTCACAAAAACAACCTTCGACCATCACCCTCTGCCTCCTGCCACTAAGCCAATTTTGGATCCAATGTGCCAAATTGCCCTGGATCCCATGGGCTCTTACCTTCTTGACAAGTCTCCCATGCGGGACTTTGTCAAAAGCCTTACTGAAGTCCATGTAGGCTATATCAACTGCACTACCCTCATCCACACACCTAGTCACCCCCTCGAAAAATTTAATCAAATTGGTTGGACATGATCTACCCCTGACAAAGCCATGCTGACTATCCTTGATTAATCCTTGTCTCTCCAAGTGGAGACTAATTCTGTCCCTCAAAATTTTTTCCAATAATTTCCCTACCACTGATGTTAGGCTCACTGGCCTGTAATTCCCTGGTTTATCCCTACTACCCTTCTTGAATAATGGTACTACGTTAGCTGTCCTCCAGTCCTCTGGCACCTCCCGTGGCCAGAGAGGTTCTGAAAATTTGTGTCAGAGCCCCTGCAATCTCCTCCCTTGCCTCACACAGCAGCCTGGGATACATCTCCTCTGGGCCTGGGGATTTATCCACTTTTAAGCCCGCTAAAACTGCTAGTACCTCCTCCCTCTCAATGCTAATTTGTTCAAGTATATCACAATCCCCCTGCCTGATTTCTATGCCTACATCGTCCTCCTCCACAGTAAACACAGAAGCAAAATATTCATTTAAAACCTCACCCACATCTTCCGGCTCTACACACAGTTTGCCACTTTGGTCCCTAATGGGCCCTACTCTTTCCCTGGTTATCCTCTTGTCCTTAATATACTTATAAAACACCTTGGAATTTTCCTTTATTTTACCCGCCAGTGTTTTTTCATGCCCCCTCTTCACTCTCCTAATTTCTTTTTTAAGTACCCCTCTGCACTTTCTATACTCCTCTAGGGCTTCCACTGTTTTTAGTCCTTTGTATCTGCCAAAGGCCTCCCTTTTTTTCCTAATTCATTCTTGTATGTCCCTTGACATCCAGGGTTCCCTGGACTTGTTGGTCCCACCCTTGACCTTTACAGGAACATCTTGGCGCTGTACTCTCTGTATTTCCTTTCTGAAAGACTCCCACTGCTCTGATGTGGATTTTCCTACAAGTAGCTGATCCCAGTCCACTTTGGCCAGATCCTGCCTTATCATATTAAAATCGGCCTTCCCCCAATTTAGAACCTTTATTTACGGTCCATCTTTGTCCTTTTCCATGACTACCTTAAATCTCACCAAATTATGGTTACTGTCACCAAACTGCTCTCCTACTGACACTTCTACCACTTGCCCGGCTACATTCCCTAGAATTAGGTCCAGTACCGCCCCCTCTCTTGTAGGACTTTCTACATGCTGGCTCAAAAAGCTCTCCTGGATGCACTTTAAGAATTCCGCACCCTCTAAGCCTTTCACACTCTGACTATCCCAGTTAATATTGGGGAAGTTGAAATCCCCTACTATTATTACCCTATTGGCCCAAAAATTTGGCCCTTCCCGAGTGAGTACGTGCTCTGTACTCACCCGTATTGCTTCCCGAAGTGCCGGTTTCCTGCATGCACTGCGCATGCGCGGGAAACCAGAACTTCCGGTATGGTGAAGGGGGCGGTTCCTAGGTGAACCGCGTGCACGCTAGAGGCTGCGCGCACGCAGCAAACTTACATTTTTTTTCAGGTTTCTACACAAGGGTAAGTATTGAAGATACTACGCTAATGAAAAGGAGGCGCAAGACCCGTTTTGAACAAGGTAAGTGGTTAATTAAGTATAATTTTAATTTTTTTTCAACAGGTTTATCTTATTTAGATACTTTAAAGAAAGGTACGTTTATTTTTATCACTTTTGAAAAGTATTTTAATTTTTTCAAAAATTTAAATTTTTGTTTAAAGTGGTTAATTTATTTAACTATAGTTATTTTATAAATGTGATGGTTTTTTAAAAAAAAATTATTTTAAGTTTAGCTGTTCTTTTGGGGCCGATTTCAATTCACAGATTTGACAGGTCTCCTGTCAAATCTATGAATGAAAGATGGTCTGCTGCCATTGGCTCTCCATGGCCCACGTGATCTTAGGGGACGCATCGCACTAACTGCTCCCCTGGAACACGCAAGCACTGCGCGCCGGCAGTTGGGAGAGGCCCAGGACCCGAAGTTCCCGTGGGCCCAAAACACAACGGTGGCGTGGTAGGTAAGAGCGCGCGCGATCCTTACCACCGCGGCAAGCCGGAGAGGTGAATTTCTGGGCCATTATTTCTACACTTCTCTGAGATTTGCCTACATATCTGTTCCTCTATCTCCCCCTGACTGTTTGGCCCTAATGGGGAGGGTGGTCCCAGATGGCCAAACAGTGTTACATAGTATTACATACTATTTACAGCACATAAACCGGCTACTCAACGGATGCTTACTAGTGTTTTGTGCTGGCAAGCTGCATGGTTTTAGTTGGTTAATCTAAAGCAATATTCGTATGCACAACCAAGGGTCTCTAATCCTTGTCTCTTGCCAACCTGTGCCTAAACTCTCTGGACTTGGGCAAATTTGGTGTGTCCCTCTGGGGAGATAGTGTGCACTTCATTTCAGGCAAACAGAACTCTACCGAGGTGGATTTCTCAGTACCTTGGTTTGGAGACTGTTAACAATGGACACTGATACTGTTTTGTGTGTGTCAGATCCCCAGCTGACCAAAAAATGTTGCAAAAAATATTGATTTCCCAAGACCCTCACTTTCTGCATTAAGTTTCTGCTTCGTTATTGTACACCCAATACTTCTCCCTGCATTTTGCTTCCATTAATGATTATTAGGCTAAAAAAACAAATTTCCTAAAGCTTCATGGGCAGCAAGTGTTAATCTTAAAAAGTGCAAATAAATAATTTTGGAAAGAATCAACTTACTGATGTGAAGTTTGTTTTTGTTTGGCTCTGGTTTTGGTTCTGTGCTTCTTGCTCTTGAAACTGTAAACCTGCAAGGTGCTTCTCAAGGGCCTCCCAGTCCATGGTTGGGAGCTGTGGTTCTTCTGTTACAAAAGTCCCCGAAGTCTCCAACTGGTTTGTGGCCACACCACCACCTGTTATTCGCAATGCCTTCTGCAGCTTTGGAAGAGTCTTATTTCCTTTTCCACCTTCTTTAGTTGGTGCTACATTGCCATTTTGCTTAATTTCGCCTGGAGTAACTTGAGAAGGTACTGGTGGGATAACTTTAACTTCTTGAAACTCCTCCGCTAAACTCCTGCTAGCAGTTTTAACAAAGCCATTGTTCTCAGAGTAGTCGCCATACTCACTTTCCCACTCTTCTATCACCTTCTTTTTATATTCCTGATAATCCTCATCTTCTTCATAGTCCCCCAATGTGGCAAGATCCAGACTTGGAGAGGATTTGTACTCAGAACATGGCGTCACTTTGTTGGAGCTTGATTCAGAACTTGCTCGACTGCATGAGTCACTTCCCAAATCCATACCATCTTCTCTGTAATCCTGAGGAAGAAATACAGTACAATTAAATGCAAAATTATTATTGGTCAACTTTGTATAATGTTAAAATATTTAGTTCCAGTTCATTTTTTAAAAATTACTAAAATCCCAAGTGTTGGCAGACTCTTTGGGTAGATGGCACACACCAGAAGTAGATGTGTTTCCCTACTGGAAAGTAGCCCTTTGCGCTTAGATATATAGGGGGTGAATTTCCATGGGCGTAAACAGTTACGCTGATTTTCCGGGGTTTCCGTAGCTCTTCAATTGCAGTTACAGCGAGCTGGAGATCTCCGGAGGAAACTCACCCCTACCTTTTATAAAGCACAGATATTGCAGATACCAATTTCAGAAGCAAAATATTCTTTTGTTCAACACCACCTTAAAATTTGCATATGAAACATACTGCTTACATTTCAAAGCAGAACAATTTTGAAAATTTAACAATGATTACTTCAATACTGTTCATTTATAGTCAGCTCTGTAGACACTTTGTGCCACAGCTTAATTACAAAATTATCTATTATCCTGAACAAAACATTTACTCCTGCTCAGTGTATAATCTTTTTACATTTCTATAAACAATAAGACTTAAAAAACCCTCAAGTTTTAAACAAGCAAAATCAATTTATTTTGCAAATATCATTCACTGGTCCCTATATTTCATAGTGCTTATCACATATTAAGTAATTTATTTGTTTGGATAAAATTTTTGCATCTTTGTCTATTAATTTGTATATTTTACTAAAGTAGCCTCAACAGCAATGCTATGCCGAAAGAAAGATATTCTTTTGGTCCCAATCTCTCCTGTCAAACAACGTCATTAAAGTGTGTCTCCATTGGCATTTAGAGGATATACCACTGCCAAGAAACTAAAGCATAACCCATACTGAACAATAGGTTTGTTTTAAGCCCAAATTGAGCCCTTTATGGTTGGCTCTGTCCAAATAGTACCCAATTGATCAAAAGGTATGCTTGTTTTTGGGAGGGAAAATAACCACCAGTTATCACAAAATTTAGTTAACTCTGTGGAAATTAAACTCTAAATGTCCCTTTTGCTTTAAGTATTTAATTTGAGAACCCAACAATGAATCAAATGCAACATTGGTAAAAAAAAATCATGGATACACAGCAGAAAATTCATTCTAAACTGTTCATATCAATTAGGATTTCCCAAACCAGTGACCTCCACCACCTAGAAGGACAAGGGGAGCAGGCGTATGGGAACACCACCACCTCCAAGTCCCCCCCCCCCCAATTCACACAGCATCCTGACTTGGGAATATATCACCATTCCTTCATGGTCACTGGGTCAAATTCCTGGATCTCCCAACCTAACGGCACTGTGGTAGCACTTTCACCACATGAACTTCAACGGTTTAAGAAGGCAGCTCACCACCACCTTCACAAGGTGCAACTAAGGATGGGCAATAAATGCTGGCCTTGCTAGCGACGCCCAAATCCCATGAAGGATTTTTTTTAAATTTCAATTAACTCACCCCCACTGAAGACCATCTACTGTAGGGAGTCCAGAACATACAGCACCAGAATCCTTAAGGATGAGTGGGTGATGCAGTAAATTAGACACTGGCCTTTGATCTTTGGGACCTGGATTGAAATCCAGCCCAGCCTGATGGAATGAAAGTCTCTTCTAGCTGCTGCAAGGATCCCATGTGAAATAAATCTGGGTACTCGCTACCAGTTTCTAATCAGCATGGGCCGTAATTTGACTCTGAACTGACAATCCTACTCAGAAGTCATAGAATGGCTGATGTGGAAAATGAAAAGATAACAATTGGGGACATCAACCTAAAGCTGCCATATAACTTTAGAGTCAAGGCCCTACCTGACTCCTGGAGACTCATACTGCTTGGGTTTGACACCACTTGGAGTATAATTCCATTGCAGTGTCAAACCTGTTTAAATGTTCAGTGGGCCCCTTGAGCTCACCAGAGTTTAGTCAAATGTTTTGAGAGTCTAGACATTTCTGCCCACACTATCAAAACATTTAAATCTGAACAGCTGGGAGTGGAGCGCTGTGCAAGCCTACAAGTTTAAATGTGCACACCTCACTCCTAGCCAGGAAAATCTGAATTACAGCCAAGTACTATAAACAAGTTACTACCTGACTGGAACCTAGATTGCAACGATCAGTCTCAAACTGATAACTACAGTATAAATGCAGCCTTAGTTAGGGAAGTGTGCAAATGATCCACCAACAATGAGTTACAGCCTTCTTTTGGAAAGCACTGCATTTTGCAGTCTGCTCACCCATGATCACCATTTCTACAAGCTAACAATTTTAGAATTAAGGGGATTAGTTGGTACCTGAATTAATATGCCCGGCAAACTGGAACTAAGGTGTACTATAGTAAATAGAAACCAAAATTATGAACACTCATACAAAGCTTTTTGTCCTCCCCTGTTTGACACATTTCCAGATCAATTCCCACCTGCAAACTGTAAAGTTATAAAGATCAAAGCGCCACAGCAATTGTAGCAGTTAATGCTTCACAAATGTGCTATAAACCACTACACAAAACAGCAACTGTGGAATTTAGTGAGCAAGTTTGAAATTTATTACTGGATAACTGCCCAGACTATGCCACAGATATTAAATATAAGGAGGTTGATTGACCTTGTTACACTCAATTTTGCACTCTTTTGAAATTGTTTTCTGGACTTGAACAGTGGTACATTTTATATGCCACTAATACAACCAGGAGTACACGGTGAAAATTATTGGACGCTCACTTGATATGTTTGTACATCTTATGATGGATCTTTAATTGGGCCAAACAGTTCCCAACTGAGACTAAAACTACAGTGTTCAGCCAATCAGAACACCATGGTGTCAAACATTGACAGAGAAATGATTTGTTGGACTGTCCCACTGGTGGCAACACATACTTTCATCATAAGACACGGTGGTATATTTTATTTCTGACAGACTGCAACCAAGCACATGACCCACTGGCAAAAAACACAAAATATCCAAGAAGCACTACAGATCTTCTCTGTTTTTTTAGAAAGAAAGACACTGACAGACTGACTTGCATTTATACAGCACCTTTCACGACCACTGAACGTCCCAAAGTGCTTTACAGCCAATGAAGTACTTTTTGAAGTGTAGTCACTGTTGTAATGTAGGAAACGCGGCAGCCAATTTGCACTGCAAGCTCTCATAAACAGCAATGTGATAATGACCAGATAATCTGATTTAGTGATGTTGATTGAGGAATAAATATTGGCCAGGACACCGGAGATAACTCCCCTGCTCTTCTTTGAAATAGTGCCATGGAATCTTTTACGTCCACCTGAGAGAGCAGACGGGGCCTCGGTTTAATGCCTCATCCAAAAGACGGCATCTCCGACAGTGCAGCACTCCCTCAGCGCTGCACTGGAGTGTCAGCCTAGATTTGTGTGCTCAAGTCTCTGGAGTGAGATTTGAACCCCCAACCTTCTGACTCAGTGGTGAGGGTGCTACCCACTGAGCCACTGGCTGACACACAATTTGCATAAATTGTTCTCGTGAAACATTTAAAGCTTTTCCCCTGTACACCTCATTGATTCCTGCAGATACACCTCATTGATTCCTGTGCATACACATAGAAAATGACTGATGTACAATATTGAAATAAAGCACTGAACATTCCACTTAATTGTTTAGTGACTGATAATTGCATATCACATTTTACAAATTCCAGTTAAGCAGACAATAATTTAATTTTCATTGCCAGGCGCATTTCATAATAGATTCACAATTAAAAATCTGTTAACAAGAATTAAGCCATCCTTTTGATGAGGATAACTGCAAATAGCTTTCACAGCACATTCCGGAGAAATGAGAAACAAAGCATTTGCTTATGCTGGTAAATATTTTGTAGCAGTCACACTGCATACTATTTAAGCCATTTTACAGAGGCAGGTACAGTTTATTTCTGAACAAGCCAAAATCTTAGGCCTTCAGGGCCTAAACTACTGCTTCTAGAGTATTTGTTCTGAACCATTTTGTCAGCAACAGCAACAAAAAAAGTTTAATAGTATCTGCATTGCAAATGCGATTTCTGCTGAGAGTCCTTGTCCTGGTGAAGGTTTATAGTCTCAGACTTTCCTTTTCCTAGGGAATCACAGAATGCGCATTGGCGGCAAAAAGCCAGAACACTTCACAAAAAAAAACCCAGACACACACACACCAATATAAACTCCAGGAAGTTAGAGCTCACAGTTATTCCCCTTTTCCCATTGTTTTACACTGTTTATATTACAGCTTTTATATATAACTAAAAGGAAGAGGAGGAAAGGGAAATAGTTAAAACATGTAAAATGTATCAATCAGGGGCGGACAGAGTGAGTGAGTGAGCGGCGCCCGGCGCCCCTGCCCCTGACCCCGGCTGGGCTGCTCCTCTCCTCAGGAGCCCGCGGAGCGGCGGCTCCGGCTCCACAAACTCAGCGGCAGGAAAATACATCTCACCTCCTGGAAACTGTCAAACAAATGGGGAACTTCACAGAAGAGGAGACGGAATAAAACCAGCAGCCTGTCTGCTAACCGATCCTCTACTTACAACGGGAATCATTCAGCTCCGCATGTAGGCAGCTAGCGGGGATTAAGAAAGAGAAGCGGGGACCCGACTTTAATCTCACCGCCACCGTCCCCTTAAAAGGGAAATGTCTCTCTGTTGCTCCTCGCTGAACCTATTTCGCACTCTCTTCTACCTACAGAGATTTTAGGGAAAGTTTTAGGAAGTATACATTTAGTGAGAACTCAATTCCCACTTAAATAAATTGTGAAGACAGTGGCGGCTGCGGGTGTAACCCTGCTCTACCTCAAAATACTATAATAAAACTCAAAATAACCAGTGCCAACGTGGAAAATAAACTACACCCTGCCGGCACAAGGCCCGGAAAAGGGTGACGACAACTGATTTTGTTTTTGGTAAATTTACTGTTTCCCTTTTAACGCAAATTTTTGACGTCAGCCAACAAATATGTGGATTTTAAAATCAGTTCTGGCAGGTGGGGCTGGGGCTGGGGCTGGGTTCACCACCCCGGCGATGAGTCAGAACCCGCTTTCCATCTCCACCAGTGGAATCAGCCAGTCGCAGACTTTGGAGCGGGAGGAGAGCCGGAGCCTCCGGCGGGCAGACCCCCCTTGCCAATGGATTTAAAGGCAGCGGGAGGGCGAAAGCAGCGCAAACTGCTAAGGGTGCAAAACCATCAGATCTCTCTCTCACAGCGGCTTCAGCTTTCAAGGAAACGCCGCCGGGCTATTTACAAGCGATAGGACGTGTTCACTAAAGTTATCGCCATTTTTACATGTTATTTTATCCTCAACAATAGTTGTAGCTTGCGATTATAAACATAAAGCGTCCCATCTCAACATAAAATGAACGGGCATTTCCCAAATCAAAGCATTTGCTGGAACATCACTGCACAATGAATGTGTAGAAATTGACACGATACTACACGGACGTGTTAATTTCTCGCTACAATTATAAACCGAACAGTAGATTAAAAAAAACAGAACTTGCGGAGATTCTCACCACTGTGAACAGATACAAATACAACTACAATTAAAGAGAGCAGAACAGAAAGTATCTCCACAATTGCAGCCTGCATCCTCTTAAATGACAGTACTTACAGTCATTTTCTGGTCCAAAATTTCCCATCAAGTCATTGTCCAGTGCAGATCACAATTTTCTTAGATGGACGTTCATTAAAAAATATCTTATTCCTTTCCTATTCCTCTGGAGCCCATCCCTCCAGGACTCGAGTTCAAAAATAGACTTAATTCACTTAGCACGAAACGTCCAGCTCAGATCTCCTGGCAGCTGTGAAGTAACAGCGGCGAATATACTTCCAGTAATAAATGTCAGTGAGATCTCCTCCGAATAGGCTACGTGCTGTGATGGTGCAGAATCAGTCGAAACCTCCCAAACTGAACCAAGAAGCTTTTCCACTCTTTCGATGCCCAGCCTTTTTTTTCACGCATCGACCTTGTATGAAAACGTCTGTCTCATCTGAATAATTCATGGAAGTTGTTTTGAGTGCTTCTCGTTTCCGCGCGTGTTTTAAATCATTCATTACATGTTCGTGTTCGTCCTTTACTTAATTTTGATGAGTATTATCCGTCATGCGAGTAAGCATCCGTAGCTGCACTGGCGCATATATTTTATGTTCCGTGCAAAGCAAGCGAAACACCTACCGCCCGTGCACACCTGGATTTATGAGTTTAAGTTAGATGAATAACGATTGCATTTGAAGAGGTTCTTAAAGCCATCTTATTCGCAATTGCTTGCCAGTTCTGCGTACCTTATAGATAATGCTATTTAATTCTAGTGTCAGTTTAAAAGTGCAATTTCGTCCAGGCGCATCCCAAGTCCGAGAGTGTGAGAAGAACGGAATAGAAGAATTTCTGATTTTATTTCAGCTCTTTTGAGTTGCAGCCCGTATATTTCTGAAATAAAACCAGAGCTTGCTGCAGTGCAAGCACAGGATCTGCTGTCCTGGTACTGTAATGTCACAGAAGGAAGGAGTGACAAGCAGAGCAGCCTCTTGTGGGGTTCAATGGACCAACTGGAAGAAACGTCACAGCCCCAGACAGCCCCGCCCCCGTCAGCAAGAATTAAACAGTTTCCATGACAACTGAATCCCAAGACTGCAACTCTATTTTACATCAGCTTCATTTTCTGCCATCCCCTCGGGTGCTTTTTAGTTTGTTCTTTTATAAAGATGACACGTATTAATTCAAAATCAGACGAAAATTAGCAAGTCAACGGGAGGCTAATGTACCTTGAAATCCAACTGTTTGCTTATGAATATATGTCACATAAAACTCTTTTAAAACTCTTAAATATTTTCCTAATAGCCCGATGAAATTCGGTCAGTGGTAACCACGCCGGATCATGCTAGCTAATCTCTGCTATCATCTTTACGACTCATTTACGCTCACAATTAATCTCGTCCCCCATCCACCCTTATATCATACCGTCTGGTTGCAGTTACTCTGTCAGCCTCTGGTCTGGAAATTTCACAGCAAGTAGTTCAGGAACTGAAACAGCGACAAGAGGCTTGGGTAGATAACGTTTCAAATACAGAGATTATTTTAAAAGTATCTTTGGAACGAATTACTTTTACCAAAGTATCAAAGGTGGATATAATTAGAAGTGTTGTGGATACAATGTTAGATCAGTTCGAGTGTGGGAATTTAGAACCATTCTAAGTAAGTCTGTATCAATGTTGCCGTTATGCAACTGGTTCCATCCAGACTGGAGGAATCAGTCTGTATGGTGGAGTTTGTATGGTGCTGCATGTAAAGTTGTTCTCAAACATAATAAAATGGGTAGTTTTTTCTTTATGCTAAATTACAAGAATTACTGAAAACAATTTAACATAAAAACAATACATGGGGGCTGATTTTACAGATGTGAATTACTGGTGGGCAACCTTGCCCACTGGCTGCATACATCAGGAAATGATATATATATACCTGCAATTTCCTGATATCCACAGCTGGCAGCAAAGCTCCCTGCTGTATCACACAACCATATATTTGGCCCCATGGTAACAGAAATTACGAATGAAAGGTAAAGGAAAGTGAAAATAATGAACACACAATAAGTAACTGAAAAAAGATCCTCAGAGGAAAGTAGATATATTGAAATTACCACATTCATTTCACCTAGTGACTGGAACTCTTGCAGAAAATTGGAAATAGATTAGACAATGGTTATAAATATATTAGCAGCTATTTTAATGTAAAATGGCAAGAAAATGAAAATACTAATTTCCCTACATGTTACTGAAGAAGAAGCACTAGATATCTATATTTTCCACTAATTATTTATAATAATTTCCACTTTGAGGAAGGAGAGAATTTGTTATGTAACAATGGGCAAGTTTGAGAGATACCACAATCCTAAATGAAATGTGACCAGTGATAGACACCATTTTATGACGTGTAAAACACAGGAGAAATCATTGGCTATTTTGTAATGCATTAAGGACCCACTTAAGACCTGAAAATTTGGTGAACTGAATGAATCATTAATAAAGAATAGAATAATATGTGAAATAACCAATGAAGAAAGGCTGCTGAGGGAGCTTACATCAAGCAATGCAGAATAGAAGGGCATCAGAGACAATAAAAGAACAGGCAAAAGAGTAATGTGGTGAGGAAAAGCAAACCATTCAGGTAATAGTTCGGAAACAATTCAAATGAAAAATCCTAAATGCCATCCATCAAAGCTAAAGGAAATGGAACAAAGAGAAAATACTGTAGATGGTGTAGAATACAGTTTAGGCCCAAATTTTCCCTGCTTCTGCCATAAGTAGTCATTATACAAGATACTATGCAATCATTATCCAAATCACAGAACAGGGAAAATCATGTTCATATTATGGAAGAAAAGTCTCTTGAGGAATTTTATGTGGATGTAATAGGTTCAAATTCAAGCTCCTGAGAGAGGCTGAGTACTGCCATTAATAGTAGTCACAAGATTTAAATTGGACACAGGAGCACAAGTGAATGTCATATCTCAGAGAGATTGCAAGAAATTATGGAATAAAGCTAAATTTTAGGCGGCTAAGATAAAAATGATGGAATACTCAATAGCAAACATATCAGTGAAAAGAATTAAAGAGACAAGGGGGAACAGAATACTTAAACAGAAATAGATTTATTTCAAGGATTATGTTGCTTGTCAGGAGAATAGCAGATCAGCAATGATAAACAAGTTACCACAGTAATCCACTCAAAGCAAAAAGCACTACTGGCTTTGCAGGAGAAATGAAAAGTATAGCTTGTTAGAATGGATGACTTAAAGGGTATAAAGAAAATTGATGAACCAATGAAATGGGTGAACTCATTAGTAACCGTTGACAAATGAAACAGTAAATTGTGAATTTGCTTGGACCTTAAAAACCTAAAAGGAAAATTTCAGGTGTCTAACTTGTGAGGAAATTATGGCACAGTTTACTGATGCAAAATATTTTAGCAAGTTAAATATGTCTTTAGGTTTCCGGTGACTGAAGTTAAATAAAACAAGTTTTAAGATACACATGTTCAATGTTCCTTATAGAAGGTACAGATTCTCACATCTTCCCTTCAGAAGTATATTATAAAACCATCCATAGTTGCTTCTGAGCATATTGAGGGTGTTGAAACATTGATGGATGACAGACTAATTTGGGGTTTGTCCAAAGAGAAAAGTAATTGAAGTTACCAAAAAAGTCAACCTGAATAAAGGCAATTGTGTATTCGAAGTCACTGAGCTGATGTTTGTTGGAGACATCAATGCTAGTAAATATGCATTAAGGTTGACAGTGTAATAATTTTAGCTTTTGAGCACATGCCATGTCCACAGTGCAAGAAAGACATGTAGAGACTCCAAAGTATGGTCAATTACATAGGTAAATTCATAATAAATCTTTTGGGAAAAGTGTCACCTCTCAGATAATTACTAGAAAAAAATAATAATTGGAGCTGGAATCATAAACATGAACAAACATAGAAATATTTAAGGGGCACCTTATTGTGAATTCTGTCAGTTCAGAATTTCTAGAATCCTGAAAAATCAATAAACATTTCAGCTGATGCATCAATGACAGGATTAGGGCTGTACTGCTGCAAAAGTGTAATGAATGTTGGCAACCTGTTGCTTTTGCATCATATTTATTGACTGATGTGGAGACAAGATATGTGCAGATTGAGAAGGAGCTGCTAAGTATTACATTTGCTTTTGAAAGGTTGCTTTATTTGTGTATGGTAATACCATTAGTTTTGAAACAGACCACAAGTCCCTAATTGCTCTATTTGCGAAATCTTTGTGAATACAAAGAATGATGATCAGGCTACAGGGTTATGGCCTGAAGATGTCGAATACACCTATCAAATATATGGATACTGCTGGTGCACATATAAGGGCAGTGACACAGAATGTAAAATACAATGAATAGCTTGATCGAGGTTTTCAAGTGTAGAATAACATGGTTATCTACCAGAAATTAGGCTAATCAGAACTGAGATAGAAAAAAACTGCTTTTATATTGTGATTAGAAGGCTGCTAGGACCATTGGGTCTTGAAGCACAGGTCTCATAAAACTGACAGTACCCCAAAGTAAACTTGCTATATTTGATACGGTTCTATGTAGGAAGATCCAATCAGAAATGGGAGTTCCTCGCAGCTACCTGCAAGTTTACGCTGTGGTTGCTGCCAGCTGCAAGAGATCCACACATCGAGAGCTTGTGGCCCTGTAACCAGTAAGCACAATATAAAAGCTGCTAAGGAGCTGACATGTCTGGGATCTTTAAAGAAACAACAATGGAAGGATTAAAGAGTAGTGGAGGAGTCAATAGGAATTAACAGTAATAGGTCGAATAGTGTAGAAGGCAATAAGATTGTGATATCGAAAAGCTTCTGCGAAGAAATGATGGAAAGAGAGTCATGGGATTATATAGATTAAGAGAAATATAAAGAAAACTGGCACATTAGATCAAGCATTTTCACAGAATAAATCAGGACATTGTTCACATATCAGGATACAGCTCATCCTGCTTAAAATATAGATCAAATCAACAACCAGAACCTATGAAACCACATCCAGGACCACAGTGACTGTGCCAAAAAGCCAGTATTGACTTGTATAAAACAAGGGAAGATCAACTTCATACTTACTGACTGCCACTCAACTTCCTCAGAGCTCTGCACAATGCACGCCACTAGCAAAGCAGTAATAAATTGTATGCATAATATTTTCTTCAGACATTAAATGCCGAATGAAGTCTTTAGCGACAATGGACTACAGTTTGCTAGGTACCGAGGTCAAACCATTTGTCAAAGAATGTGATTTCATCAGTACAACTTCAAATCTGATTTACCCACAGGGGAAGTTAGTACAATCTGTAAAGAATCTGAAAACAATCTTTTAATTCATCATAGGACTCCATTAGGGAGCAAGGTATCTAGCAGTACAACTACTCATGGGAGGTAAGAGCTTATCTATCAAAGAAGAATTACTGAAAACTGGTAATTTGGAGATGGCAAGACATAGAAAGAGCAACAAAAACTCAAACAAAAGTTTTATTTTGATAAGAGAATTCATAAGGGATCATTTTCAACTTTGTTAAGGGATCAGCCACCTGTTTTACACCCTAGCCACATTTGTGTGTCAGCTATGGCTCAGTTGGTAGCACCCTCGCCTCAGAGTCCCACTCCACCAAGTTGAGCACAAAAATCTAGGTTGACACGCCAGTGCAGTACTGAGGGAGTGCTGCACTGTCAGAGGTGCTGTCTTTTGGATAAACCGAGGCCCCGTCTGCTCTCTCAGGTGGACGTAACAGATACCATGGCACTATTTTGAAGAAGAGCAGGAGAGCTATTCCCAGTGTCTTGGCCAATATTTATCCCTCAATCAACATCACGAAAAAACAGATTATCTGGTCATTATCACACTGCTGTTTGTGGGAGCTTGCTGTGCGCAAATTGGCTACTTCTTCTTCTTCTTAGGCAGTCCCTCGGAACCGAGGATGATTTGCTTCCATGCTAAAAATGAGTTCTCAGGTGACTGATGAGTCCAATGCGGGACCTACAGTCTCTGTCACAGGTGGGGCAGACGGTGGTTGAAGGGGCGGGTGGGTGGGGTGCTTGGGTTGACGTGTGCTCCTTCCGCTGTTTGCGCTTGGCTTCCGCTTGCTCCCGACAAAGAGACTCGAGGTGTTCGGCGCCTTCCCGGATGCTTCTCCTCCACTTTGAGCGGTCTTGGGCCAGGGATTCCCAGGTGTCGGTGGGGATGTTGCACTTTTTCAAGGAGGCTTTGAGGATGTCCTTGAAGCGTTTCCTCTGCCCACCTGGGGCTCTCCTGCCGTGTCGGAGCTCCGAGTAGAGCGCTTGTTTTGGGAGTCTCGTATCGGGCCTGCGGACGATGTGGCCCATCCATCAGAGCTGATCGAGCGTGGTCAAAGCTTCAATACTGGGGATGTTGGCCTGAGCGAGAACACTGACGTTGATGCGCCTATCCTGCCAATGGATTTGCAGGATCTTGCGGAGGCAACATTGGTGGTACCTCTCCAGTGCTTTGAGGTGCCTGCTGTACATGGTCCATGTCTCTGAGGCATACAGGAGGGCGGGAATCACTACTGCTCTGTAGACCATTACAACAGTGACTACACTTAAAAAAAAAAGTACTTCATTGGCTGTAAAGCGCTTTGGGACATCCAGTGATTGTGAAAGGCGCTTTATAAATGCTGAAAATTACCTCAAAAGCAAAAGACTGGCTGCTGGAAATCTGAAATAAAAACAGAAAATGCTGGAAACGCTCAGCAAGGCAGGCAAGTTCTGATGAAAGGTCATCGAGCTGAAACGTTAACTCTGTTTCTCTTTCCACAGATGCAACTGACCTGTTGAGTGTTTCCAGCATTTTCTGTTTTTATTGTTGAAAAGTACCCCCATATTCCTCCAGTACTGAAATCTGGTAATAAAATATGCTGTAGAAATTACACAACGATATATGTGCAGATAGAAAGTATGTCAAGGAGCAAGTCGATTTAAAATCATAGTGGGTACAAACAGACAGGGTTCATTACTTAGAAGTAATCACTGTGACATAGAAAATAAATGAGGAATAGACTCCTGATTCTAATTCATCAACAGAAAAATAGTAAGAGGACCAAAATAATTATAAATAAGCACAAATGTTTGTTTTGAAGGAAGGAAAGGTTGCAATATATCAGTTTCATTTTGAGAATTTAGAGATGTTTCATTAACAGCAGGAAGTATTGCATCGATGTTGCAAATAAATCATTGGTAAGATCTACACTGGTTGTGTCAGTCTGTAAGATGAAGTTTCCAAGCTAAATCTCGTTCTTTTAACATTCAATCCAGGATTGTTAGGAACTTTAAAAATAACACAACATAGGAATACAATAGGAAGCTGGAATATACCACAGAAAGTGCAATCATGAGCCATTATGTATTTTTCTGGACTGATTGTATCGGAGCATAAGCCATGTAGGGATTGCTGCAAAGTCACATTAGTGTAAACTGGGCAGCTCCAGTTTCAGATCGAGGATGTGTCTATTCAGATGGGAAAAACCCTAATTTCAGATCATATCGTGCTGTATAGGCCAACATTCTAAAATCTAAAATTAGGAGAATGTATCTCACATAACAATTTTTAAAGGGCATGGTTATATTATCATTACCTGCACCTCAGGGCATGCTGACCCAAGTTATACTGCCAGTTCCACATCATTCTCATCCAGAGAAAAGGGGATTCTGCCCAAGCAGGCTTGCACAGAGCTCCATTCACTGGCATCAGCTGCCCCGTTTGCCTTCTGCTAACATTAAAAGTTGAGTTTTAAAAGTTTGCTTTGCACTGACTTGAGTATAGAGCATTTATATAGTGCAGATATCATGACCTCAGGATCTCCCAAAGCATTTATAGCCAAATAAATACTTTTGAAGTGTAGTCACTGTTGTAATGTCAGAAATGTGGCAGCAATTTGCATACAGCCAGGTCCCACAAACAGCAATGAGATAATGACCAGATAATCTGTTTTAATGATGTTGGTTGAGAGATAAATATTGACCAGGACACCGGGAGAGCTCTTCTTCGAACAGTGCCATGGGATTGTTTACATCCAGCTGAGGGGGCAGACGGGGCCTTCTTGGTTTAACATCTCATCTGAAAGACAGCACCTCTGATAGTACAGCACTCCCTCAGCACTGCAGTGAAGCGTCAGATAGAATTTGTGCTCAAGAATGGGACTTGAGCCCACAACTTTCTGACTCAGAGGCAGGACTGATGCCACTGAGCCACGGTTGACACCTAATATAATGCAACCTGTTAAGCATAAGTGGTATCAGACTACCTCCTTGAGGTGATCTCACGCCATTTATCTCAAATCAATCCAAGTGAGTTTACATACAAATTATATTGGTGTTGATACAAAGGTGATTTTTTTTGTTGAGAGTGAAACAAAAATTTTAGGAAGCAATCCATATCAAAAATGTGGATAAAACATACCTGGGCAATTCTCCACATTGTCGGGTAGATGCCAATGTTGTAACTGTACTGGAACAGCTTAGCTAAGGGCACGGCTAGTTCTGGAGCACAGGTTTGCAGCACTACAGCCGGGATATTGTCGGGGCCCGTAGCCTTTGCTGTGTGCAGTGCGCTCAGCCGTTTCTTGATGTCACATGCAGTGAATCGAACTGGCTGAAGACTAGCATCTGTGATGGTGGGGACCTCAGGGGGAGACTGGACATGTTGGTACACACAGCGCTGTCCATGTTCATATTATTTACAGTTTACTAACAAGCTCGTGACAGGCACTGCTGATGCTACTCTTTTAGCACTTTATTGCCAAGCAACCATGGGGGAAGATTTCCTCAGGTCACTATGTGATAGCATCGTAAGCACCATGGAAAGATAGCCTATGTCTGCTATTTATAGTGAAATTATAAAAGTATTCTAAGAAAATGGGTTTACAGAATTACCAGAAAAATAGATTAGAGAAATCCTTTCCACTTTGTTTACAATGTCATTAAAACACAGTGAGCAGAGGAATTCTTTCCCTGAAGTTGTACAGGAGTGACTTTTGGGAAATATTTTCACAGTCTGATTAAAAAGCTGCATTTGTATGAGCTCCATAACTGCAGAGTGGAGTCACTGTGCTAGCAGAACTCTGGAGTTCTATACTAGCAGGATCTGCAGACAGTTTGTTTTCCTGAAGATAATACCTGTAATATAAAATAATGTGGTGACAGAACCAATTCCTTATACCATTTCTAAGTTTTGTTGATAACATGCAAACTATATTAGACAAGTTATTGTAAAAACCAAGCAACCCATTTATGCGCTCTTTATCACAACTACTTTATATGCAAGATGCATTGATGATGCGGTGAATGTAATTAAGCAGTACTTTTTAACACATGAAGCACATAAACATAAGAACATAAGAAATAGGAGCAGGTTTAGGCCATATGGCCCTAAAAGGAGCACTATTTTAATACCACAGTGCAGGGTTTGTGCCAGATTATTAGCAAAATTAAAATAGTTCTCCACAGTAGCCACATGTGAGTAACTATTAGTATTCACTGATACTCTCATTTGAAATTTGTTATCTATGACTATGCGGTTTTGTGGTAAGTTAGACAACACCAGTGAAATCAACCAAAAATCATACTGTCTCCCTATTTTGTTCATCATAAACATTTTTTAGGAGGGGAAATAATTATGTGCCCATCAAGTGAAGGATATTCGTGCTTGGGAATGTGACATTTTCCACATTTTGTGCCCAGCGTTACACATCCTCAGGTCAGATATAGCACAGATTAAAATCAAGGTAAAGCTCGAACGACATCTGCTCCCCTTGAAGAAGTACCTCAACTCCAAGTTTTGGATGCTATTTTTGCTTCCAGCAGTGAGTCATTTCCATTTCTCACACGAGCTATCTTTATTTGAGACTGCTAAATTAGTATTGAATCACAGTCAGCTTTATGGAATTGCTGTGTAACCATGAGGAACTATTTGACACTGCCAAAAAATTAATACACACTAGTTGATCTCTCTTCCTGTAATTGTCTCTCTGCTTATCTTCCACTCTGTAATACTTTATAATGGAGATTTTCCTGGATCAATGCCGAGGCACACTTGATTGAATGAATGCAGTGAGTGTCAGAAAATCAGATGGGCAAGACTGTTCGCCTGAAAATAAACCAACTCAATTTTCCTTCCGTTAATTGTCTCTCTCTCTCTCTCTGTCTGTCTTTCTGTTTATCCAGCCTTCTTATTGTCGGCCTAATTCTCCCTCTGACTCTGCATGGCTCTCACACAGTCTTCTTGCTGTGATTTCCTTCAAACAACAACTTAACATAGAAAAGCATCCCAAAGCATAATCAGAAATAAATGAAGGTCAAGCCAAAGAAGGAAATATTAGGAGCAACCAAAAGCTTGGTCAAAGAGGTGGGTTTTAAAGAGGGTCTTAAAGAAAGATAAAGAAGTGGAAAGGTCTAGGGGATTAGGTAGGGAATGCCAGAGGTGGCTGCAGACATGACCACTAATGGTGAGGCAAAGGGAGGGTGATGCACAAGAGGCCAGAGTCAGAGGAACAGAGTGCTTAATGGAGTGCGTGGAGAGCAGTGGAATAGTTGACTCTGGATATGTTAAAGGCACAGACAAGGATTTCAACAGTAGAGGGGCTGAGGTGGCCTATGTACATAGGTGGAAGTAGGTGGTCTTTGCAATGGAGATGATATGGGGTTGGAGGCTCAGCTCGGGATCGAATAGGGCACCAAGGTTGAGAACTATGTGTTTCAGCCTGAGACAGTGGCCGGGGAAGGGATGGAATCATTGACAAGGTCTGTGGCAGTAGCCGAAGGTGATGACTTCGGTCTTAGCATTGTTTAACTGGAGGAAACAGCAGCTCAACCAAGACTGGATTTTGGACAAGCAGTCTGACAGTAGAGGCAGTTTGTCTTGAACTTTTGTTCTGCACATCTCTAATTCCCTCTGTATAACCTTTGCAGATTTTTTATACATCTCTCTGTGTTTCTGTTACTATGTCTCTTACATTTCTGTTCTTCAGCGGATGCCTCAAAAAAATAACAATTGGTAGCTGAAACACCCAAATAGCAACACAAAATTGATTTTATGAAAGCATTGCTAACAAAACAAATACAATAGGAACAGTAGTAGGCCATTCAGGAGCTCGAGCCTGTTCTGTCATTCAATCAGATTTTTTTTTATTCGTTCATGGGATGTGGGCGTCGCTGGCAAGGCCAGCATTTATAACCCATCCCTAATTGCCCTTGAGAAGGTGGTGGTGAGCCGCCTTCTTGAACCGCTGCAGTCCATGTCGTGAAGGTACTCCCACAGTGCTGTTAGGGAGCGAGTTCCAGGATTTCAACCCAGCGACGATGAAGGAACGGCGATATACTTCCAAGTCAGGCTGGTGTGTGCCTTGGAGGGGAACTTGGAGGTGGTGGTGTTCCCATGCACCTGCTGCCTTTGTCCTTCTAGGTGGAAGAGGTCGCGGGTTTGGGAGGTGCTGCCAAAGAAACCTTGGCGAGTTGCTGCAGTGCATCTTGTAGATGGTACACACTGCAGCCACAGTGCGCCGGTGGTGGAGGGAGTGAATGTTTAAGGTGGGAGATGGGGTGCCAATCAAGCGGGCTGCTTTGTCCTGGATGGTGTCGAGCTTCTTGAGTGTATGGCACTGAACACTGCAGTCATCGGCAAACATCCCCATTTCTGACCTTATGTTGGAGGGAAGGTCATTGATGAAGCAGCTGAAGATGGTTGGGTCTAGGACACGGCGCTGAGGAACTCCTGCAGCGATGTCCTGGGGCTGTGATGATTGACCTCCAACCACCACAACCATCTTCCTTTGTGCTAGGTATGACTCCAGCCAGTCGAGATTCCCCCCCCCCCCCCCGATTCCCATTGACTTCAGTTTTATTAGGGCTCCTTGATGCCACACTCGGTCAAATGCTGCCTTGATGTCAAGGGCAGTCACTTTCACCTCACCTCTGGAATTCAGCTCCTTAGTCCATGTTTGGACCAAGGCTGTAATGAGGTCTGGAGCCAAGTAGTCTTGGCAGAACCCAAACTGGGCATCAGTGAGAAGGTTATTGGTGAGTAAGTGCCGTTTCATAGCACTGTCAATGACACCTTCCATCACTTTGCTAATGATTGAGAGTAGACTGATGGGGCGGTAATTGGCCGGATAGGATTTGTCCTGCTTTTTGTGGACAGTACATACCTGGACAGTTTTCCACATTGTCGGATGGATGCCAGTGTTGTAGCTGTATTGGAACAGCTTGGCTAGAGGCGCAGCTAGTTCTGGAGCACAAGTCTTCACCATGACAGCCGGGATGTTGTCGGGGCCCATAGCCTTTGCTGTATCCAGTGCACTTAGCCGCTGATTCATACCTTAACTGCATTTACCTGCCTTTGATCCATATCCCTTGATACCCTTAACTAACAACAAGCTATAGACATCAAAATTTCAAAATAGTGGTGCTTTGAGCCATGGGAACAAGTGACTGAGTAGTATGCTAAAAAGATTTTTCAAATTAAAAATAAAATAGTAGATCTCTTGTGGCATTACTCATATTTAACATTAAAAATAAACTAAGTATGTGAATGATGTGCTCCTTATCTATTGTAGATAATGGAATAAATATGTGCCATTCACATACTGTGGTTATATAAATATTCTGTGCACAAACATACTGTAGTTGCATAAACAAATGTGCGTCACTCATGCATCACAGTTATGTCAATAAATAAATCTGTGAATCTCATCTGCTTTTGCTCAATATATAATAATGAGAAAGATAATAGATGAGCATAAGTATATAAACTGTGACATTACATACAAGTTATAAACATGTAAATGTATAAACATTTGCAGCTAAAGTACAAATATGTCAAATTATAAAAGTTTATTAAATTATATAAAATTACAAATCATAGAATCTTACAGCGCAGGAGACCATTCAGCCCATTGTGCCTGTGTCACATCTTTGAAAGTCCGCATCAAATAGTCCCACTCCCCTACTTTTTCCCCGTAGCCCTGCAACTGTTTCCTTTTCAAGTATTTATCCAATTCCCTTTGGAAAGTTACTATTGAATCTGCTTCCACCACCCTATCCACCACCCTATTCTCCTCATCTTCCCTCTGGTTCTTTTGCCCATTGTCTTAAATCTGTGTCCTCTGGTTACAGATCATCCTGCCAGTGGAAACAGTTTCTCCCTTTTTACTTTATCAAAATCCCTCATAATTTTAAACACCTCTATTAAATCTCCCCGTAATCTTCTCTGCTCTAAGTAGAACAATCCCAGCTTCTTTAGTCTCTTCACATAACTGGTATCATTCTAGTAAATCTCCTCTGCACCAAATAGATTTAACTATATCTGATCAAGCATATAAATATCTGCATAACAATAATCTTTTGGGTCAGTAATGTTCACTCCTGTAAATGGTCTGAGCATCTTATATTGAAAAGTATGCCAGTGCTGCTCAATATTTAATTATGCAATAGCGTAACCCAGGGTGTAATTATAAGACCATCTTGTGACCTCAAATGAATATTGTGGGCTGGACATTGGTCTGTGTCCATTTTTAGGTGCACACACCTGCACCTAAACATGTGGGTGCTGTTAAGTAGAGAAATTGTTTCCCGTGCCTCATTACCAACGAATAAGTGGGCTTCCATCGCTAGGTGTGCTGTTCATGCCATGTCCATGATGTTATTTAAAGACAGCCTGCACCTCTTAAAGGGGAGGTGGACTTTTGGCTGTCGAACACTGAAATTTGCTGTGAATACTTCAGACATACCTGAAACAGTTGCCGCGAGGGCCCCAGATTCTCAGATGCTGTACTGGGGGGCCTGGTAGAGGAGTGAGGTGCACTTCCCACTGCCGGGGGCGGGGGGGGGGGGGGGGGCAAAGAGTCTCCAGGCAGCAGCGGCAAGAGGCGGTCAATGCCAGGAGCATTGCAACCAGGACATGGCTGTAATGCCAAAAGAAGTTTAGTGACCTCATTAGGGTTGCTAAGGTAAGATTCCTAACTCAGATCTCACATTACTCTCTCCTCAGCAATACACCACCTGTAGCCCAGTTATTCACAAGCCTTTCCTCCCCGCTTCCCTTTACACTCCTATAATCACTGCCTCACACGCCACTCCACCTTCTTCTCCTACTACTCACACACTCCATGCCTGTTACTCCCCTCAGTATTAATTCCCTCACTTCCCACACCACATCTACAATATTCCATCTTGACATGCACAGCCTCAAAACATCTCAATAGGCTACCACTAACACACCCTCTTCTTTGTTGCAGGACAACCTGGTGCATAATACACACTTTCCAGCTGGGGGGTTGATAAAATGAAATTAGGAGTGGGAAGATGGGGAATTTCTCTTCCTTGGCCCAGGGTTCTGAAGCCAGTTTAGTATCCTTACAGCCTCTGTGACAGGGGTCAGCTAACTCAACACAGGCTGGGGATTGAACCTCAGACCTTACTCTCTATGACTCAGTTGCTCACTAGATAAACCAACTGAGCCCTTGGAAGAGCCAAGAAATGAAATTTTAAACCTGCTCAATTTTTTTGGATGTTGGATAAGATGTTGGATGAAAAAAACAAGGGAGGTAATAGTAAAAGGACAGATGTCTCACAAATCTGAGTAATTACTTAGAGCACAGAAAGCTTTGGACAAATTGTACTGGATGCCAACAGGCAAGTCAATCAAATATATGTTCCAAGACATTTGTTTGATGAACACAAGAGATTTTAATCCCATGAGATATGGATATTTTATGTATTTAGGGGTGAATTTCCAAGGGAGCCTTCCACTTATCTGCCATACCTTTGGTAGAAACCCATTTACACAGTTTTCCTCGGGTTTCCATGGATGTACGGCAGATGAGCGGGAGAACACCCATGGAAATTCAGCCCCTATTAGTGACTCTAAGCCATTGTCAGGGCTTGAATAGGATATGACACGCTGCAGCACTACACATGATTGGTTTGATTTGAGCCCTGAAGTCTGGATCTTTTGACTCTCAGATGAGGTGCCAACTTAAAGTCCAGTTAACTGTGTCAGATTTTGTGCTTGACATTTGTTTGAAGATTGACACGTTGATACAGACTAAGGTGTGGTAAGAAATGATGTTTCTGCTGCATTGATTGCTCTCAGAAAATTGCAAGTTGGCCAATGATAGATTGGTTTGGCCATTAGTTACTTGGGGTCAAATCAAAATGGTTAGACCATTAGTTACTGCAAAAAGTTGTAAAGGACATGCATGCGCTTCCTAGCCAATCCTCACAATAACAACTTGATGCACCTCCAGGGATAGATGACCAAATTCTGTTATGTCATCTGACAAGTAGTTGCAAATAGAATGACCTGCAGTTGATGGACAGTAAAATGTTGCAAAATGCAGCTTCCTCACCGTAAAAGAGTATTTTCGCTCAAATGATCTTAAAGCAACTTGATTCCAATCTTGCAAATGGAAGAATGCTCACCGACACATGGATTAAAGGGAAATCTACCCCTCCCACACACTTCCCATTTGTGGTGTGGTCCCATTGAAAGCTATAATGGCCAGGAATTAGCACAGTTTAACTCACTTTCTGATTCACTAATAATGGCCTGGATTTTGTGGTCAGCAGCGAAGGAATGGCGCTTGCCGTTCACTATGCTGACAGTTGCCCACAGAGTTTTTGCGAGCTTTTGAGCATAGACTTCCTCTCATCAGGAGTCTGATCCAGCCCGCGCACTCTACAGGGGATCTGTGGCATCTGTGAGCAGGACAAGCAACAGCAAAGCTCTTCAACAAAACAAATTGAAGCATCCTCACTGAGACACGCAGGCCGTGATTTCCCCTAGCTAGACGGGTCCATGGCGGGCGAAGTTGGTGGCGGGTCGCGGCCTCGCTGCTGGCTCCATCCCGGCCTCCGACATGACTTTCCCCTGATTGGGCTTGTTAAGACGCCCAGTGCGTTTCCCGGCCAATTGAAGGAAGTGAGTCTGATTACATCATTTATGATGTGTCATCAGCCAGTTTCCTTAAAGGGACCATGCGCAAATTTACTTTGACATTTGTGCTGTCAGTGTTTTACAGCATTGAGGTGCTGCAAACACTGACAATCACTGCACAGAGGTGTATGGCTGCACCCAGACTCTCCTATGCTTAAGGAGGGAGTCACAGCCGCAGGCAGGTTCTCTTCCCTTCCAATGGGCGGAAGAGACCTCCCCAGGAGACCAACGCAGCCTGGTTGCACATTGCACAGGAGGGCATAAGCAGTGATGTCGTCAGGAGGACCAGGCTGCAGTGGCGCAAACCTTTCAATGATCTCAGGAGATCATGAAACGTTACTGCAAAGCCACACTCAACCTCATCCTGCTATGCCACTCAACATATCCCCATCACTCTATCTTCCCTACCCTACTCCTGCACATCCTTACTCACACCAACTCACCTTGCACCTCCACCCATCCCTCTCTAACTACATTATCACTTCCCTATCTCACTAGCCACCCCTAACACTCACCCTCATCCTTGTCCAATCATACCAAGTAACAACACACAAGGGTAGGCACTTGTGTGTTTTAGCCAATGTTCATGTGAAGTTTCTGTTAGTGTGCTGTCAAACATTGAAATCTTTATTTTCAACACTTTCCGTTCTTGGACAGATTTGTGTGCACCTTTGGAAGTGGCTTAGTAAGTTGCAGTGAATGGTGAGACATAACGGTACCCCCAGCATTGCTGATGAGTGTGAAAGGAATGGCTTGGGCATTGTAGGGATGCTTTATGTTGTTGGTGTGGGTTGGTGACAACCTGGCACATCATGTGGCAGCCAGGGTGTGCAGCGTCAAGTGAAGTAAATCTGGCCATGGTGAGGCCATCCCTGGCGTCCCGGGCAGCAATGTGGTTGGGTGCTGATGCCGTGTCTTGTGCAGCATCAGGTGTTTGTGGAGAAGGTTAGTGTTGTTGTTGGTGCTGCTGGTGTGCCTGGTGCTGCTGGTGTTGGGGTTGATCGTGGTGGGATTCTGAGGACCAAGGTGAGAGAGTATAAACCATACTCATGCTGATGGAATAGATGGCAGGTGAACTTGAGATGACAGAAGCAATCTGTCAATGGTGAGAGAGGTTGTTTCAATGAGGTGACACTGGATAGAGAGTTTGCTCCAAACACTTGCAACCTGCATAAAGCTCAATCTGTCTTCCAAATGCAGTAAGCAACAGCTTCTGAGCTTGGAAAGTGAACAGCTGTGAGATGGGAGCTTTTATAGCATATTTCAAGCTGTCAAGTAATGAGATGATTCCATGGGCATTCAACTCCCGCCCAGCTTAACAGACATGATCCCCGAGCAGCGTGGACCCTGTTGGCGAGCTGGTAAATTCTAAAGGTGAGCTCAAAATTGTTGTTAATCCTCTGTTAACAAGGTCATAATGACCTGAATTGCCTCCCCCGCCGCTGCGTATCGGGTCTGCTCAGCGCTGACAGACCAGACATTTGGTAAAGGCGCGTGGCGGCGGGTTGACAGCGGGATCCCGAGCCCACTGTCAAAAAAAACACTTTCCCACCTGACCCACCACCGATCCCACCTACTGATCCCCCAGAAAATCCCCCCCCCCCAGCAGAGTCTAAACCAGGTAATATAAACCAGGAAGTATAAATTAGATTTAAATCATGTACAGAATGCAAAATAAAGATTGGGAAGGAAAGAGGAAAGTGAGATAAAAGAGACAGACAGATTATTTTTTATACTAATTAAATTCTGGAGCAATGAGACTCCACACTTGTAAAATTAAATTTTCAGGACCATAGAGGTTGTTTGGCAGTAATTATGACTTATCACACTGTTAAAAAATATCACTTATTCCTGAATGCATCAGCCCTAACTTTTTCTGCCTTGTTTAGTGGGTAACTAGTGGGAAATATTGAAACTTCATGCCCTTACATTGATTTCAATGCTGAATCTATTGACGAGGTATTGTTATAGCGCAGCCTGTGGAGGAGCAGGGTAGCTCAGACTGCAGCGTCCAGATTTCCGTGTTTAACTGCGCACGTACGTACTTCAGAAGTTGCTGTCTGATTTACTCCATAATAACGGTGAGCACTGCTAACCTCACGGCAATTGATGCCAGATCAATTGTTAATTTTAAATCTGAGATTGATAGATTTTTGTTAACCAAAGGGATATGAGCCAACGGCGGATATATGGAGTTAGGTCGCAGATCAGCCATGATCTCACTGAATGGCGGAACAGGCTCGAGCGGCTGAATGGCCTACTCCTGTTCCTATGCTCCTATGTTCACTGTTATTCTCAATGCAAAATCTGGGCCAATATTTCACAGGTACCTTGTATATCAGGATTGTCAGAAAATATAACACAAGCAAAATAAAATGGGTTGAATTTGTCTACTGTTAGTGGATTAGCAGCGAAGCGGGAATACTGCTCGCTCAAGAGGATCTGCCATTAACCGATGCAGTTTTCTCCCAGGGCTCTTATTTGTTATGCTGGGTGATTTTGGAGTATTAACACTGCTACTGATAGGTTTACTGCCTTTGGGAGAGAGAGAAATACAGTTTGTTGCAGCCTTTAAAAGGCTGTGAGTTAAAAGGCAACATTACTTTCTGAGCAGCAGGAGGAAGAGAAATAGTAAGGTCTGAAGCAGCAGCAGTAGCATCTCCAGGGGTAGCAGCAACTAGAAAGGCCACCAGATTTTCAGATGGATTTCTAGAAGTGTTGCAGTCTGAAGTGAGGGCCAGGAGAAGCAGATAACTAAGCACTGAGGATAGGAAGCCCCATAACCGGGTGAAGCTGGCTGTTAGGAAGGAGGTGGCAAAGTGAGTCAGTGTAACCTGCACCACCCCAAGCAATGCCACACAGTGCAGGAAGAGGTTCAATGATCTCACAAGGGTGATCAAGGTAAGTCGGCACTCTTGCCAATGCACATCCTCTACCACTCAGAGAGGACTCACTAGCTCCTTACCACTCATACTCTTTCTCTCTCAGCATCTAAGTGTCAGGGATTTCAGTTTTGCAAGAGGCAACCTCTGCAAACACTCAAGCACCTTCTTTGCTCAAAACCACTCTGCAAACTCATATTGTCTGCCACAAGGGCCACTGCTAGTCTTCAAGGACACTTCAAAAATGAATAGTTTGCTCAATGACTTATCAAAAACAATAGGAATAATAATCTAATTTGGGATATCAAAACCCTTTATGGATATTGTTCCAGTATAGCTATAACACTGGCATCTATCTGACAAAGTGGAAAACTGCCCAGGTAGGTCCTGTCCAAAAAAAACTGGACAAATCCAATCCGTCCAATTACCGCCCCATCAGCCTACTCTCAATCATCAGAAAAGTGATGGAAGGTGTTGTCAACAGTGCTATCAAGTGCCACTTACTCACCAATAACCTGCTCACTGATGCCCAGTTTGTGTTCTGCCAGGACCACTCGGCTCCAGACCTCATTACAGCCTTGGTCCAAACATGGACAAAAGAGCTGAATTCCAGAGGTGAGGTGAGAGTGACTGCCCTTGACATCAAGGCAGCATTTGACCGAGTGTGGCATCAAGGAGCCCTAGTAAAACTGAAGTCAATGGGAATCTGGGGGGAAAACTCTCCACTGGCTGGAGTCATACCTAGCACAAAGGAAGATGGTCGTGGTGGTTGAAGGACAATCATCCCAGCCCCAGGACATCGCTGCAGGAGTTCCTCAGGGCAGTGTCCTAGGCCCAACCATGTTCAGCTGCTTCATCAATGGCCTTCCCTCCATCATAAGGTCTGAAATGGGGATGTTCGCTGATGACTGCACATTATTCAGTGCCATTCGCAACTCCTCAGATAATGAAGCAGTCCATGCCCACATGCAACAAGACCTGGACGACATTCAGGCTTGAGCTGATAAGTGGCAGGTAATATTCGCGCCACACAAGTGCCAGGCAATGACTATCTCCAACAAGTGAGCATCTAACCACCGCCCCTTGACATTCAACGGCATGACCATCGCCGAATCCCCCACCATCAATATCCTGTGGATCACCATTGACCAGAAAATTAACTGGACCAGCCACATAAATACTGTGGCAACAAGAGCAGGTCA
The DNA here is from genome assembly GCA_030390025.1 of Squalus acanthias. NCBI lineage: Eukaryota > Metazoa > Chordata > Chondrichthyes > Squaliformes > Squalidae > Squalus > Squalus acanthias. The sequence continues at coordinate 53,203,109 of CM059429.1, forward strand.
GAGGCTGGGTATTCTGCAGTGAGTGTCTCACCTCCTGACTCCACAAAGCCTTTCCACCATCTACAGGGCACAAGTCAGGAGTGTAATGGAATACTCTCCACTTGCCTGGATGAGTGCAGCTCCAACAACACTCAAGAAGCTCAACACCATCCAAGACAAAGCAGCTCGCTTGATTGGCACCCCATCCACCACCTTAAACATTCACTCCCTCCACCACCGGCGTACCGTGACTGCAGTGTGTACCATCAACAAAATGCACTGCAGCAACTCGCCAAGGCTTCTTCGGCAGCACCTCCCAAACCCGCGGCCTCTACCACATAGAAGGACAAGGGCAGCAGACGCATGGGAACACCACCACCTCCAAGTTTCCCTCCAAGTGACACACCATCCTGACTTGGAAATATATCGCCGATCCTTCATCGTCGCTGGGTCAAAATCCTGGAACTCCCTCCCTAACAGCACCGTGGGAAGTACCTTCACCACATGGACTGCAGCGGTTCAAGAAGGCGGCTCACCACCACCTTCTCAAGGGCAAATAGGGATGGGCAATAAATGCTGGCCTTGCCAGCGACGCCCACATCCCATGAACGAATAATAAAAAAAATACTAGCCTGTTAGTAATAGGTCACTATTACCACTTGGGTGCTAATTAAATGTTGTTGCAAAATGCATAAGTTACTATTATAAATTGTAATGTATGTCAATGAATGTAATTAATGTGTCATGCAGCTGTTGCAGTAGAGTCCAGGAACAACGACAGCCATCATTCTCCTAGTCTGAGGCATTTATTCCTGTCAAACAGTTCACCAAACATCAACTTACTTTCCTAGCAACAGCTATGATGCTACCAACACTTTAAGAAAGGGCAAGAGGGCAGACTTTTTTTTTACCTTTTAACATTGGCAGCCCACTAGGTACTCATTTTTAATTGAAAAATACTTTTTTGAGTGGGTGGCATTTGCATGGGGGTGGTGATGCAATGCAACTTTACAGCAGGATTTACAGGAACAGTATTCTTTTGGTAGACTGGATTAGGTTTAATTTAAATGCTAGATTTTGAGCTAATGATCCCTTTTCATTTCTCACATTTTAATTTACATCTTGTGCAAAGGCTGAAGTTAAAAGCAATGAAATTCCTAATGTAGGACACTAGCTTAATGGCTAGACCCTTTAGGTCATTCAAAGGCTGAGAGACATAGATATTGTAAGTGTAACAGGTTATTTAGTTTGGCCTGTGAGCATTGCAATTTGAATACAAGTACAAAATTAACAAACCAAGACTAGAGATTAGAATAAAAAAAGTATGGGACAAATAGGAGACAGACAAAGAAAATGGTAAAGGAGGAAAGCCAGAACAAGAAGAAATGGGAGGTAGTGAGTCAGTTGGAAAACTACAAAGCAAAAAGTACTCAGAGCAGCTTCAGAGATGAAGTTGATAGGAGGAGATGTGAGAGACAGCAGATCCAATTTTAACTCCGGGCGCGTGTTGGGCAGGTAGGTAACAATGCGAGTGAGAAACTCACCCACCGCTCCAGAAATGAGGCTTGAGGTATTTTAACCACCAGGCCTCATTTAACTCCTGCCAGACGACTTTTCACTTATTGTTGGTGGGAAGTGGTGTAAAATTGTACAGCCCAGAAGCTGCCCACCGACACCACATAGGTGATGGGATTGGCTGTCAGGGCTGGGAAGGGGGACAAGTCTGTGTCAGGGGAGGCCTAAGCTTTCCTTGTGAGGCCTGGAAGAGCACTCGGGCTCCTTGTGGCCCCACAAGGAAAGTATTTTTATTTAGCTGTTTGGGCCTTATCTGGTCCCAATTCTCTTCCCCACTCTCTTCACCATGTGGCAAAGCCTCTAAGGCCTCCCGCTCAAGCAGTCGAGTTAAAATTGCAGTTGGGTCCTGCTGATGTCATTGGGACTTGACATGCATATGTAAAGAAGGACCCCGCCCGCTTTGGACAGGTGTGTCCCTGCCGCCTATTCAGTAGAGTGGGTTAAAATCAGGAAAGGTCAGCTCCCGGCGTCTCCAGGGCTGGTAAGTAACCTGGGCCAATTTAACTGCCCGGTTTCCGTGAATGGTTAGGGTTAAAATTGCCTCTGGTGTGCATTAGACAAACGTGAAACTCAAAGATGAAAAAAGGTAAGAAACTAGAGAGATGGAATTTTTTTTTATGCGTTCATGGGATGTGGGCGTTGCTGGCAAGGGATATGCCGGGCCATGAGGTTACAGATTGTGGTGGAATACTATTCTGCTGCTGCTGATGGCCTGCAGTGCCTCATAAATGCCCAGTTTTGAGCTGTTAGATCTGTTCTGAATCTATCCCATTTAGCACGGTGGTAGTGCCACACAACACGATGGAGGGTGTCCTCAATGTGAAGATGGGACTTCGTCTCCACAATGACTGTGCGGTGGTTACTGCTATCAATACTGTCATGGACAGATGCAACTGCGACAGGTAGATTGGTGAGGACGAGGTCAAGTAGGATTTTCCCTCGTGTTGGTTCTCTCACCACCTGTCGCAGGCCAGTAGTGGTGCTACCGAGCCACTCTTGGTGATGGACATTAAAGTCCCCCACCCATACTCTCAGTGCTTCTTCCTAGTGGTGTTCAACATGGAGGAGTACTGATTCATCAGCTGAGGGAGGGCGGTAGGTGGTAATCAGCAGCAGGTTTCCTTGCCCATGCTTGATCTGAAGCCATGAGACTTCATGGGGTCCGGAGTCAATGTTGAGGACTCCCAGGGCCACTCCTTCCCGACTGTATACCACTGTGCCACCATCCCTGGTGGGTCTGTCCTGCCGGTGGGACAGGACATACCCAGGGATGGTGATGGGGCATTGGCTGAAAGGTATGATTCTCTGAGTATGACTATATTAGGCTATTGCTTGATTAGTCTGTGTGACAACTCTCACAATTTTGGCACAAGTCCCCAGATGTTGGTGAGGAGGACATTGCAGGGTTGACTGGGCTGGGTGTGCCATTGTCATGTCCGTAGCCGGTGCCAAGGTCGATGGTCCATCTGGTTTTATTCTTATTGTTTTTCGTAGCAGTTTTTTACAACTGAGTGCTTGCTAGGCCATTTCAGAGGGCAGTTAAGAGTCAACCACATTGCTGTGGGTCTGTAGTCACATACAGACCTTGACCAGGTAAAGATGGCAGATTTCCTTCCCTAAAGGGCATTAGTGAACCAGATGGGTTTTTACGACAATCCGATAGTTTCACGGTCACCATTACTGATACTAGCTTTTTAATCCGGATTTATTTAATTAACTGAATTTAAATTCCCCAGCTGCCATGGTGGGATTTGAACTCACATCTCTGGATCATTAGTCCAGGCCTCTGGATTACTAGCCCAGTGACATAACCACTATGCTACTGTTCCCACAATACAGAAGAAAAAAATCAGAGACAACAAAAGATAAATCATTCTAAGAACTGACAGAAATTTATTTTGAGAAAGACTAACATGGACTTACAAGAGTTTAATTGAACTGAAAATGTAAGAAAAGACAATACAGTTCAACGCATCCAGCTTGCTTAATAAGAAAAGATTGCAGAAAGAAGTAGAAATGAGAAGAAAAGGAAGTTATTGGATTTTCTGGAAACAATACAATCTTAAGATGAAAGAGTATCTATTATTATTAAATCTTTTTAAGTCTTCAGCACTGTGAATTTATCAATGGCTGTAATGGACAAAAGATTTTTGAAAGTAAATGTTCTATAAAAAATATTTGGAGCACATCTGAAGGTAATTTGGGATTGTTTAATAGGTTATATTAGAGTGTCAAAATGATCAATTATTTACAGAACTGTGGATGACTTCTGAATTTGTTTTGAAATTAAGCATTTTGGAGATCTCCAGAACCATACCGAAAGTGCCACGATTTCCGTTATAACAAGCTAAGTTTAGCTCCTACTTGGATTGGACCTTAAAATTCTGCAATATGGATAAAATATTCTTTGCAAAATTATGTTGACTGTTTAACAAAAAAAGGGTCAGTAAGACCTCAGGAAATTCTTTGGAAGCTTTACTGGTAATCTAGAATGAGACTTTGGTCTTGCCAGCGCCTGAATTTCCTGAGATCAAAATTGGTTAATCGTGACAGTGAACTCGACGGCAGAGGAAGTTATGACCTCACCCCCTTTGTTAATCATCTAGAGAATAGGTTGAATCAAAACAGTAAAAATAATAGATGAAGATACCAAAACAGGGATACAGTTAGACCTTCAGCTACATGGATCTGTGAAATTTCAGGAAAGGTAAACTTAGCTTATTACTCAATGGAGATCGATGAAAGACGTCATTCAGTCATCATGAACAGTGAATCAGGCTAGATTATTTAGATATCAAAGCCAGGATTACATTCTGTGAAATCAAGCAAGAGGAGAAAATTGCTCTAGGGATGTAAAATGCAGTTACATTATTGTTAAATGGAGAAACATTTTGTTTATTCTGGCTGCTCTGCAGAGATACCGCAGGAGAGTTTGGGCTGATTGAAAATGTTGAATTTGAAAGGGATAAATTACATCTGCACCAATTTTAGGTTTTGATACTGGATATTTTCCTTGGGTTCACCATCACTGCCACTCCTGTCTGTAGATCTTGCACATCTCTTCAATATCTAGGGTAAATGTAATGAGACCCTGGGGTCAAACAGAAAACCCTTATTCCTGTATTCCAGCTTACTGAAATATAGCACTTGCCTCATGTGACTGCCTCATCTTTGGCAGGTGGAAGAATATACACTCTATCACACTGTCGCTCAGGCTATAAACCACTGGACAATTTTATTGAGTGTTAAAACAGATCGATAAACAGTAATCAGTGCAAACAGGATATTTACAGTAATTACTAAACTTGATGTATCTAAAACAACAAAGACTCTTCTTCTGTGCTAACTCTCAACATACTTACTTTTTACTTCTTCTATGGCTGTATGCTACCGCAGCATGTTTCTGCACTGCCGAGCAAGAGATTTTTATGCCTTAATGTTGCACACAGCTTGGGCTGCTGCTTTGATTGATAACTTAGAAACAACCACCTCAAAGTTGTAATTGCAATTTATTATTCAGCCACTCAGTTCCCCTGTTAACTCAATGTTTGATTAACGGAACCATACAGACCAAGAAGGCTGCAAGTTTCATCCCTGGTCTGGGCAGCAGTAGGTGGATTACAATTTGCCTCAGCATCACTAGGTTAGGGAATGGAAAACTGTCCAGCGTTCTCTTTCTTGCTTGCTGTCCATCAGCCCTGCTGGAAGTTCACATGGGTTGATGTTGAGTGAGCACAAGTGAGGACACGATAAATGGCCATTTGGATGTACTGCTCGAGACAGACCAGCATCCATGGAACTGTGACCCAGCAAAGAGTCAGAAAGGAGGAGAGAAAATTGGCAAGAAAAAATCTGTAGACATTGAGAACATTTTGCTAACTTATGATACATGAATATCTGATCCACATGCAGCACAAAAGAATTCCTTTATAAATGTCCAAATGCATTGTAAGAACTTCTCTGAGTGGAAACCACTGCTTTTGAATAAACCTGTTATATCCATACAGTTGTACAGTTGTCATTTTAAACAAGAATGAACTATATGGGAAGGGAAGGCGCAGCCTGTAATATGAAATGTTCAAAGCTGAAAAAACATGGAATCAGCAAGGAGAAGCTCTGTCTAATGACATATGCTGCAGAGCAAAGGGACATTTATTGTACAAGCTCACTGCTATAAATAGCAAATAACAGAGTCTAGTGTTCCAGTGGTACAAGTTATAAACATGGGAATCACTGCAGCACAGCCCCTTATCATCTCTACATGATACAATGAGCAGTGCTGCACAGACAATGAGGGTTATTTTAGCCATAGGGTAAAAACAGGCGCTAAATGGGTGCTGTGCGAATAAGAAACACCTGTTTGAAAGTCCGGATTTAACACACTATTTTTGGATTAATTGATGATTATCATAATTTGAACGTGCCTGCAGGCGCTGAAAACGACAACTGCAGGTTTAGCACTCAAGCGCTGATTAGATGCAATTTTCCTGGAGCTGTATATGTAGCCTGCACTCACCCAGTTCTACTGAAGGTATGGAGTGTGGTGGTTGGAAGTGGAAGGATGTCGCAAAGAGCAAGAGAGAGGGCACCCAGGTTCTCCGATGCGGCACTGGAGGTCCTGGTGGAGGAGGGATGTCCTCTACCCGTACGGGGGAAGGAGGCCACAGAGGCAGCCGCATGTGGGACGAGATTGCCGAGGAGGTGACAGCCAGCAGCCCTGGCCCCAGGACATGGCTCCAGTTCCGCGAGAAATTTAATGACTTGACAAGAGTGGTCAAGGTAAGATCCCATCTCACAAACACAATTCTCAATAATTGCATCACCACTACCATCATCACAACCTCAGCATACTTGATCCACCATCTAACTATGCACTGACATTCAAAGACCCCACACTATTGCATCCTTCACAGGCACTACTCACATCTCACAGCTTTTCAACCATGTGAGGCATCACACACACACACACACACACCTGCCAATACACTCATTCACAATAACCATTCTTTCTCTTCCAGGAAAAAATAGCACATAACAGACGGCAGCAGGACCTGACCAGGTGAGGGGAAACAGGACTTCATGATATCATTCCCCTTGAGGAGGCAGTGCTGGCCGTGATTGGGAGGGGAATGGCAGACCCCGTGGCCAGAGGCAGAGCAGGGGGCACCTCGCCTAGAGGTATGTGGCCACTGCAGCTTCCTTGCAGATGCACAACTATTCCTGATTCCCGAATCACCCAAAGCTATCCTTACTCCCGAGCTCCATATGGTCTCATCACACACACCATGGGCAACATGGTGGCATAGTGGTTAGCACTGGTGCCTCACAGCGCCAGAGACCCGGGTTCGAATCTGACCTCGGGTGACTGTCTGTGTGGAGTTTGCACATTCTCCCCGTGTCTGCGTGGGTTTCCTCCGGGTGCTCCGGTTTCCTCCCACAGTCCAAAAATGTGTGGGTTAGGTTGATTTGGCTATGATAAATTGACCCTTAGTGTTAGGGGGGATTAAATATGTGGGGTTATGGGGATAGGATGGGATATGTTAGGGGGAATTAAATACGTGGGGTTACGGGGGTAGGGTGGGATATGTGTACTGTGGGGATTAAAGCAGGGACAGGGTACTGGATTTGGATGATCAGCCATGATCGTATTGAATGGCGGAGCAGGCTCGACGGGCCGAATGGCCTACTCCTGCTCCTAGATTCTATGTTTCTATGTTTCTATCCTTCTATAGTTGCCACACACGCTGCACCCTAAACCTTCCAGCTTTATTATTGCAGGCTTCCAGGAGCAAGATGTACCTCGTCCCGTGAAGCAGGTTCAGGAAGAGCAGGAGCCACCTCGCTCCCCCCCCTCCCAGAGGAAGAGGAGGAGGAGAGCGAGGATGAATGCACTCCATCAATGGCTACCACTGTCACAGGCACCAGCTCAGAGACTGGCACTGCATGCAACTTAGAGGCTAGCTTAGAAAAGGAATCCTCACAGTGGGATGCACCGGGCACTAGCGGGCAGCAGCTACGCAGGGCGAAAGGTGCACCACAGGTGTCACCTTTCCAGGGGGCAAGGTTGCATACTAGTTCTGCTGCAGAGGAGTCAGATGAGAACCTCACAGGGCCAAGCTTCAGAAGAAGGCTGATTGGTGCGATAAATTAAATGCTTGGTGCAGTGGAGATTCTGCCTGAAAGCCTATGGGTTGTGCCAAAGGTTTTTTTTTATATTTGTTCTTGGGATGTGGGCGTCACTGACAAAGCAAGGGGATTCTGCCTCCACCTTGGTCCGTGGCTGGGCGCAGAGCCTGGAACCCATCCTCTCCAGCGTGAAGAGGATGGTGACTTTCTGCAAATGACCTGTGGAGCCTGACATCATGCAACATCTGATGACTGAGGTTGCAGCTTCCAATACTCCCTCCCCACCACTCCACTCCACTATTGCCCTTGCTGTTGCCTGTCAGCCAGGCGGCCCAGACTTCTGAAGCCTATGCTGAGATGGTGCAGTCTGAGGCAGGGCCAAGCTCCAAGCCTCTGGAGGGTGTCCCCGGAGGTCATCTGAACTGCCCTCTTCAGATTCTCAGCAGCCATCCACCTCACCTGCTGCTGCCACTGTGGTTGCATGTTGTAGAAACACTAGATTACGCAAGAGCACTTATAGATAGCTACTAAGGTGAATAGTTTAATATTTTCAAATGATGTTGGTTCTGTCATGTTTATATATTTTGTTTTTGTTGCAAATAAACAGTGATTATGGTAATTGGGTAGTGGTGGAATCGGTCGTCTTTTTTATTGTGATCTTCATGGGGAAACATAGAAACATAGAATCTAGGAGCAGGAGTAGGCCATTCGGCCCATCGAGCCTGCTCCACCATTCAATACGATCATGGCTGATCATCCAAATCCAGTACCCTGTCCCTGCTTTAATCCCCACAGCACACATATCCCACCCTACCCCCGTAACCCCACGTATTTAATTCCCCCTAACACTAAGGGTCAATTTATCATAGCCAAATCAACCTAACCCGCACATTTTTGGACTGTGGGAGGAAACCGGAGCACCCGGAGGAAACCCACGCAGACACGGGGAGAATGTGCAAACTCCACACAGACAGTCACCCGAGGTCAGATTCGAACCCGGGTCCCTGGCGCTGTGAGACACCAGTGCTAACCACTATGCCACCGTGTTGCCCGAAGGGGTTGAAAGGATTGAATGCAGATGATGGACTGCCTGATGGATCCTAAGTTGTGGAAGTTACTTCATGTGGCAACAGTGCTCCAGAGTCTGATGGTGGAGCATGTCTCTCAAAACACTGTTCAATTAGCGTCACTCCCAGGAAGCCTCTGGTCCTCCCCCTGCTCCCCTTCCTCTTCTCCTCCTCTTCTTCTTCCTTCTTCTCTTGTGGATCCTGAGATTGACCGCCTGGCACAACTGCTGGTGGTAACAGCTGGTTTCTCATGATCGCCAGATTATGGAGCATGCAGCAAATCACCACAAATGGGGACACTGGAACGGTAGCATCCAGAGGTCTGGACTAATAATCCGGAGACAGGAGTTCGGCTGGGGAATTTAAATTCCGTTAAATAAATCTGGAATAAAAAGCTAGCATCAGTAATGGTGACCACGTAACTACCAGATTGTCGTAAAAACCCATCTGGTTCACTAAAGTCCTTTAGGGAAGGAAATCTGCCATCTTTACCCAGTCTGGCCTATATGTGACTCCAGACCCACAGCAATGTGGTTGACTCTTAACTAGCAAGCCACTCAAGGGCAATTAGGGCAATAAATGCTGGCCTTGCCAGCGACGCTCACATCCTTTGAATTAATAAAAAAAAACCTTCTCCGCCGAGTACTGCAGGGCACCTCCCGGTCAATCATCTAAACCTCTGCTTGAGGACCCCAATTGTCTGCTCAATGATATTCCTGGTGGCTGATAGTCTCTCATTGTATGAGTGCTCAGCTGGTGTCTGGGGGTTTCTCAGGGGAATCATGAGCCATGGCATCAGAGGGTATCCCTTGTCACCTAGTAGCCAGCCATGCACATTGCATTGGGGCTCAAAGATCTATGAGACAGATGACTGTCTCATTATAACTGCATCGTGGCAGCTCCCTGGATGGTTGGCATTCACCTGCATGATGGGTTGGCGGTGGTTGCAGACAAGCCGTACATTGAGGGAGTGAAATCTCTTCCTGTTCCTGAACATCTCCGAGTTTAAATGAGGGGCTCGCATGGCCACATGTGTGCAGTCAATGGCTCCCTGTACCATGAGGAATCCTGCAATCCTATTGAATCCAAGTGCTCTCTGCCTCTGGACTTCTCTGGAAATATGAAATAATATATAATCATTCCTCAGAGCGTATAGAGCTGCAGAGACCTCCCTTATGCAGAAGTGCACAGAGGATTGCGGGATGTGACTTATATCACCTGTGGCAGTCTGGAAGTTTCCAGTAGCATAAAAGTTAAGTGCTGCTGTGACCTTGACTGCCACAGGCAATGCAGTCCTGGCTATGCTGCGACATCTGAGTCTTCCTTCCACGAGGCCACAGATCTCTGTAAGACCTCCTTGGTAGCCTTCTCATGCACTGGTCTTGGGCCATGTGAATGTAGGCGTACCGCTCTCTGAATACTCTGGGTGGATAGGGCCTCCTGCTGAGCGCTCGCCTCGCCCTCCTGTCGCTCCAGTCCCTTTCTCCTACAGCAGCTGGTGCTGCTCGGCCTGGCCTCATCACCGCCTCCAAATCGCCATGCAGAGCAAGAGGGACCCCTATCAAGATACCCATGACCAACCACTCCCTTTCTCCTAGTGACTTCTGTAAGGTGTCCAAAAAGGTGGAGTAGCACAGCACTCACTCTTTTCAGGTGAAGTCCTCAGAGAATTTCCGGGAAAAATGTTGATAGAGCGTTGGTGAAGTCTTGACAAAGTGTTGCAGAAAGTCTCCCGATGTGTCTCAAAAGTCCTCTTCAAACGCAGTGTAGTCAGTCGATCTCAATCAGCAAGTGAACACTGAAAGCTGAGCATGGCTTTAAGCAGCGCTCACAATCCTCAGCAAGGACTTGTTTACCCCTGTTCAGCTGGTTGCTGTTCGGAGAGGTCGTTAAATTAAACGTTATCTACCAAAATGGCATGCAGTTTCTTTAATGAGTGCTAGCAGGCAATTTAATTGTCAATCAGCCCCTTAATGATCCTCCAGGTGGCCATTCCTAGCAGTAGCTTCAACTCCTTTACCAAGGTGGCGTCTTGCACTACACGGGGGCTAAACTGGTGTTGCAGCTTAAGACCCCACTTTGGCCGCCTTTTTACTGCCTAAAGTATTTGGCCAAAATTGCCACCAACATATCCTGGTAACACAAGAGCATAGCTTGGACGCCACACTGCTGCAATACAGCATATTGGTGCTGTCGCACTTCTCAGATTTTTGCTCAGGTAAATTCTGTACCTGCTTTTTTCCATAAGTAGCTTGAGCACTAACATGAAAGCAATAGGTAGCATCACTTGAACCCGCAGACACCAAGGACAAGTTTAATTGTACATTAACCGTTTAAGGCATAAGTAAAACAGAACACTCAGTTTCATGTAAGTATTTGTAAAAGATCAAATTACAAACAGTCCCTCCTGGAAATTAAAAATCAGGTTTTCACTTTAGTATCGGGATCTCTCTTTACACCATGGTAATTGCTAGGCTGGGGGCTAGCTCCACCACTTGCAAACAGCATCAGTACAAAATCAATAGTAGGAAGCATTGATACTGTGAATCTCAGACTACTGGGACATGAGAAGTTCAGCAGTCACAAATGTTTTTATTTAAGAGCTCTGAAAAGTAGGGCTTGATGAACACATTGCACAGACTGCCGGAAGATTACTGGTTGCAGAGTAGTTAATTACTGGAAACTATTTTTAGTGCTGACAACTAACTCACTTCAAGTGGTCACCACTTTTCATTGTCATCGCTGAGTTCCATCACTCATAATTTCTTGGAAGGCGAGTTCCTAATCTTCTTTTCATCATGAAAGGAAGGACTGAGCAACAACAAAGTGATTCCTTGTTGAGAGGGAGAGGGGATTAAAGGATCAGTAAGCTCTCCGACCTAGAAATTCGTCTCGGGCGACGGCGTAAAACGGGCAGTATCAGATCGGCCACCCATTATACACCGCGCCTGATATTCAGTTCCAGTGCAGTCAATGGAACTGATTATCAGGTGCTTCGTATAACGAGCGGCCGATCCAATACTGCCCGTTTTGCGCCACCGCCCGAGATGAATTTTTAGGCCTCTATCTTTTTGCTCCTCCAACAACTGGGTTAAGTGCTGAATAGAGAGACATCTGAGAGCAGGTTACTCATCTGTTCTCTTGGCAGAAGGGGGTGAATAAGTAAACAGAAAATGTTGCACCAGGAGCTGTACGAAAAGTTTTTAAAGATGGGTAAGTACTTCTAATCCAGGACATGGTACACCATGTAGTAAGCAGCAGCAATAGAGATTAATAGGTAAATTTTGTGATACGAGACTCCCATTGTGAAGCTTTGCGCCTTGGAAGCATGGATTGGTGAATCGAGCATGAAGAAAATTAATGATTGGAAAATCAGGAGCTGACCTCTAAACCTGATTCTCCACTCCATGCCCTTGTTGAGTTTAGACTCTGCGACAAGAGTCTTGTAGTACAAAGTTTACCCTTCAATCTTTGCTGTCGGATTATGTATTTTCCTACCAATGTATAATAACATTCTTATCATTTGGCTACGGTTCTCTTTGCAGCATCATTTTCAACCATATTCAGTCACACTATAGAATAGGTCTATAAAATGCAACACCTCAAGTCTATCCCAACACAATGCAACTACAGCCCCAAATTAGAACAGAAGGCTCAAAAACATTGGCCATAAAATATTTACCTACAGCAATTGGATCCGAATTTCCACTGGTCTTGGTCCTGGTCTTTATGCTGGTGCCCTCTAGCACTGACCTTGCCAGAGTATGCGGGGTCAGGGGAGGGACTTTTTTTTTATTCGTTCATGGGATGTGGGCATCGCTGGCAAGGCCAGCATTTATTGCCCATCCCTAATTGCCCTTGAGAAGGTGGTGGTGAGCCCCCCTCTTGAACCGCTGCAGTCCGCGTGGTGAAGGTACTCCCACAGTGCTGTTAGGGAAGGAGTTCCAGGATTTTGACCCAGTGACGATGAAGGAACGGCAATATATTTCCAAGTCAGGATGGTGTGTAACCTGGAGGGGAACTTGTAGGTGATGTTGTTCCCACAACCATCTTCCCTTGTCTTTCTAGATGGTAGAGGTCACGGGTTTGGGAGGTGCTGTCGAAGAAGCCTTGGCGAATTGCTGCAGTGCATTTTGTAGATGGTACACACTGCAGCCACGGTGCACAGGTAGCGGAGGGAGTGAATGTTTAAGGTGGTGGCTGGGGTGCCAATCAAATGGACTGCTTTGACCTGGATGGTGTCGAGCTTCTTGAGTGTTGTTGGAGCTGCACTCATCCAGGAAAGTGGAGAGAATTCTATCACACTCCTGACTTGTGCCTTGTAGATGGTGGAAAGACTTTGGGGAGTCAGGAGGTGAGACACTTGCTGCAGAATACCCAGCCTCTGACCTGCTCTTGTAGCCACAGTATTTATGTGGCTGGTCCAGTTAAGTTTCTGGTCAATGGTGACCCCCCAGAATGTTGATGGTCGGGGATTTGGCGATGGTAATGCCGTTGAATGTCAAGGGGCAGTGGTTAGACTCTCTCTTGTTGGAGGTAGTCATTGCCTGGCACTTATGTGGCACGAATGTTACTTGCTACATATCAGCCCAAGCCTGAATGTAGTCCAGGTCTTGCTGCATGTGGGCATGGACTGCTTCATTATCTGAGGAGTAGAAAATGGAACTGAACACTGTGCAATCATCCCCACTTCTGACCTTATGATGGAGGGAAGGTCATTGATGAAGCAGCTGAAGATTGTTGGGCCTAGGACACTGCCCTGAAGAACTCCTGCAGCGATGTCCTGGGGCTGTGATGATTGACCTTCAATCACCACAACTATCTTTCTTTGTGCTAGGTATGACTCCAGCCAGTGGAGAGTTTTCCCCCGATTCCCATTGACTTCAGTTTTACTAGGGCTCCTTGATGCCACACTCAGTCAAATGCTGTCTTGATGTCAAGGGCTGTCACTCTCACCTCACCTCTGGAATTCAGCTCTTTTGTTTGGGCCAAGGCTGTAATGAGGTCTGGAGCCGAGTGGTCCTGGCGGAACCCAAACTGAGCATCGGTGAGCAGTTTATTGGTAAGTAAGTGGCACTTGATAGCACTGTCGATAACACCTTCCATCACTTTGCTGATGATTGAGAGTAGACTGATGGAGCGGTAATTGGACGGATTGGATTTGTCCTGCTTTTTGTAGACAGGACATACCTGGGCAATTTTTCACATTGTCGGGTAGATGCCAGTGTTGTAGCTGTACGAGAATAGCTTGGCTAGAGGCGTGGCTAGTTCTGGAGCATAGGTCTTCAGCACGATAGCTGGGATGTTGTCGGGGCCCATAGCCTTTGCTGTATCCAGTGCACTCAGCCGTTTCTTGGTATTACATGGAGTGAATTAAATTGGCTGAAGACTGGCTTCTGTGATGGTGGGGACCTCAGGAGGAGGCCAAGATGGATCATCCACCCGGCACTTCTGGCTGAAGATGGTTGCAAACGCTTCAGCCTTGTCTTTGCACTCACGTACTGGGCTCCACCATCATTTGAGAATTCGGGATGCTCATGGAGCCTCCTCCTCCTGGTAGTTGTTTAATTGTCCACCACCCACCATTAATTTCCATTGGACTGGTGGGTGCCCTTGCCACTGGGAAACATCTTGGGTGCTGTCAGTCCTAAACTGCCAGGAAATCCAGCCTCTGGCTGACAGGTCTGGCGGTGGAGCCCACTTGGGAACACTGAAAATTGGTCCCAGCAAGCCCCTTTGTAAGGGAGCTGGCATAACCAAGCCAGAAACTAATTGAGTACCTGTCAGTTTCTGGGATTCCAGGCTGTTTCCCTGGCTCAGTTGGTAGCACTCTCGCCTCTGAGTCAGCAGGTTGTGGGTTCAAGTCCCACTCCAGAGACTTGAGTGCAAAAATCTAGGCTGACACTCCAATGCAATACTGAGGGAGTGCTGCACTGTCGGAGGTGCCGTCTTTCAGATGAGACGTTAAACTGAGGCCCTGCCTGCTCTCTCAGGTGGACGTAAAAGATCCCATGGCACTATTTCAAAGAAGAGTAGGGGAGTTGTCCTGGTATCCTAGCCAACATTTATCCCTCAATTAACATCACTAGAACAGATTATCTGGTCTATTATCACATTGCTGTTTGTGGGAGTTTGCTGTGCGCACATTGACTGCCACGTTTCCTACATTACAACAGTGATTACACTTCAAAAGCTCTTCATTGGCTGTAAAGCACTTTGGCACGTCCTGAGGTCATGAAAGGCGCTATAGAAATGCATGTCTTTCTTTCTTTTTTTCCGCCTCTTCCCTTGGCCTACCAACCTCCAAACTTATGCTGAGCCCATGTGAGACTGAGGACGTGGGAATTCCCAGCATATGTCTGACTACACAACTTCTTAATTTTGGTATTATAAATTGGTCACCCAATGTGTGTCTTTGAATAGAAATGTATTTAGAGGGTCAGAAAGCAATTTTCAGTTGTGATTTTAAATCGTTTTATTGACTTTTGATCAATTCTGTGGGTGAAGGGGGCTTTCAGGGCACCTATTTTTGCAAGAAAGCTATTTCTAGGGGCAATGAGTTTCCTTGTGGGAATCCATCTTGATTTGTGCTATTTTGGATGGCGATAAAGAAGAAAAAATGGATGCAAAGTAAGCCAGATTACATCATAGGAGGACTGCACCTATCCATCACGATCCTCCCAACACCATATATAGATAATGGTGGACTTACTTGGACTTGTCTGAAGAACAGTGATTGCAGAGGTTTTAATTCACTAGGGAGGCTGTGACAGAATTGTGCTTGTTACTGCAAACTGAAGTGAAGCCAGACTCCAGGACTGGCACTGCACGGTGATTGGCTGATAAAGTCATTTCAGTCTTGTACTTGTTTGTCTTAATCTCAGTCCAGGCTGCCACAGGTGACGTCAGCAGCATCAATCAGCATCCGCAGATGTATTAAGCAGGTGGCTAATGAGCTCGATGTCAGAGCAGGCAACTTTCCCCATGCACAACTGGCAGCAGTGGGAAAGAGACCTAAGTTTTTCCCAAATGGCAGGACTCCCCAAAGGCTAGAAAATCAATGATTGAACACCTGTAGCCTTATGTGATAAACGCACCATAGAGGTGCATCAAGCAACCACAAGGGCTACCATTCTATCAATGTCTCAGTCTGCACAGGATTATTTAGGTCAACGTCCACATGCTTTGAACAGTCATGATGCCTTTAATTTAAGACAATTCCCCAATTATTTGATCCAGAGAAAAAAAGTGCTGAGATGGCTCCTTGGTGACTGTTAGTTTTGTTTTTTTATTATACTGGATATATTCCTTGGATTCAGTATCACTGGCCATTCCTGTAAGTGGACCTTTAGTCTATGAACCAGAGTGGGCCTTCACCTGACTGATAACTAGGTAAACATAGCAAGTCCCAGGGGTTGAATACAGAACCCTTATCACTGTACTGCAGTTTACAGGAATATGTTACCTGCAGCCATGTGGGTTTTCAACTGCCCACCCGTGCGTAAAACTGGCACTGCGGCCGCTCATTATAGAAACTGCCCGATTCTCCTTTCCAATGATTTCATATTATATTTAGAATTCACCATCATAAAATGTTGAAGCAGACTCCATAATTGCACTTAAAAGGGAATCAGATATTTGCTGGAGAAAGAGAAATATCGAAGGGTATGACGAGCAAGCAGGAGACTAGGATTGGATTAGATGGCTCATGGTTAGAAAAATCACCAGCGCAGGAGCTGAATTCCAGAGGTGAGGTGAGAGTGACTGCCCTTGACATCAAGGCAGCAGGTGACCGAGTGTGGCATCAAGGAGCCCTAGTAAAACTGAAGTCAATGGGAATCAGGGGGAAAATGTTCCACTGGCTGGAGTCATACCTAGCACAAAGGAAGGTGGTTGTGGTGCTTGAAGGTCAATCATCACAGCCCCAGGACATCGCTGCAGGAGTTCTTCAGGGCAGTGTCCTAGGCCCAACAATCTTCAGCTGCTTCATCAATGACCTTCCCTCCATCATAAGGTCAGAAATGGGGATGTTCGCTGATGACTGCACAGTGTTCAGTGCCATTCACAACTCCACAGATAATGAAGCAGTCCATGCCCGCATGCAACAAGACCTGGACGACGTTCAGGCTTGGGCTGATAAGTGGCAGGTAACATTCGCGCCACAGAAGTGCCAGGCAATGACTATCTCCAACAAGCGAGAGTCTAACCACCTCCCCTTGACATTCAATGGCATTACCATCGCCGAATGCCTCACTATCGACATCCTGGGGGTCACCATTAACCAGAAACTTAACTGGACCAGCCACATAAATACAGTGGCGACAACAGCAGGTCAAAGGCTAGGTATTCTGCGGCGAGTGTCTCACCACCTGACTCCCCAAAGCCTTTCCACCATCTACAAGGCACAAGTAAGGAGTGTGATGGAATACTCTCCACTTGCCTGGATGAGTGCAGCTCCAACAACACTCAAGAAGCTCGACACCATCCAGGACAAAGCAGCCCGCTTGATTGGCACCCCATCCACCACCTTAAACATTCACTCCCTCCACCACCAGCATACCGTGGCTGCAGTGTGTACCATCTACAAGATGCATTGCAGCAACTCGCCAAGGCTTCTTCGGCAGCACCTCCCAAACCCGCAAACTCTTCCACCTAGAAGGACAAGGGCAGCAGGCGCATGGGAACACCACCACCTCCAAGTTCCCCTCCAAGTCACACACCATCCTGACTTAGAAGTATATCGCCGATCCTTCATCGTCGCTGGGTCAAAATCCTGGAACTCCCTACCTAACAGCACTGTGAGAGTACCTTCACCACACGGACTGCAGCGGTTCAAGAAGGTGGCTCACCACCACCTTCTCAAGGGCAACTAGGGATGGGCAATAAATGCTGGTCTTGCCAGCGACGCCCTGAGCCCATAAACGAATAAAAAAAAAGTCTTGACAGACTTAATAGCCTATTTCTGTATGTAACATTCTATGATTCTAATGCGCACTTTCATTCCATTTGATAAAGCTTAGTCATGGTTGAACTGCTACTTATTTTCAGGTACAATTTATAATCGGTGAGATAGCATTTTTTTCAACATTTGAGTTTTTTTGCCATACAAATTGCACCAGCCTTGAGCAGTGGCTCAACAGCTGGGTGACTAAACGTCCAGTCCTTGATTAACATCTTCATCTCTTAGATAAGTATTTAAAATTCACTCGTTTGTTGTATTACCTCTGAGGTGATTTATCTGAGATTAATTCCTTTAAATCTTGAGTGCCACTAACCATTTGACAAGTTATATTTCTGTGTGAATAAAGCTTCAAGTCAGACTGAATAATATCTATGATAATGGAGCTTTAGAAATTAGTCACTGTTATAGTACTACACTGGACAAAGTGTAGATGGGAGGAAGAAATGCCGCAGAATACCAATTCACAGCAGTGATTTTATCGTCTTTGCAGGCTATTGGAGAAAGGAGAAAATTAAAATATATTACTTATTCTGTTTTAATGATGGTTTTTACAGTTTTTGTTTTTAAGCTTTTAGATTATTGGGATGTGGGTATCAACTAAAATGAAACGCAAAGATTTTGAAAATTGAGTTACTTATTTCATACTGCTGCGCGCTCCCTCCACAAGTATTTGCAGATCTTCTCTGCATGGTTATATAGAATAAAATATATCTACTCCAGTAGAGAAATGTATTAAGCGAGAAATACAATTACTCTGGCAGCACCAAGTCTTCCAGTGGGAACGATAGGATGTCATTAGTCTATTAGAAGTATAAAAAAATGGTTAAACTTCATAGTGGGAAACAAATGTAATTATTTTCCATTCAAATGTCATTTTCATTCAGAGCTGTTTGAACAGTTAAAATCAGAAAATATACAAAGTCCTCAAAGACATTTTTAGGCTCCCAATACCCAGTTTAAATGAATATATTTAAATCTGTACTTATTATTGGATTTTGGATGGCAGAATGAAAAGTAATAATACCTAGAAAATGTACAAAAATTGCATAAACTGAAAAGATGATATTGGCACAGAAGTAGTTTATAATCTTAAACTTTAAGTCCTAAATGCTGTGGACAAGTTTACTTTTGCAGGTCTCTGTTGAGATGTGGAGACTGCCAATGAGTTTACTTGACATCAAGAAGCACTGCTTGTTTAGACATGATTCCTGTGACATGTGATCCAATCATGCCAATTGTTGTAACCAAGGGTGTTCATTATCTGGAAACCAGCCTTTAAAACTGGTGTGCAGCCAGTGAAAACTTTTCCTTTTTAAAAAGAAAAATTGCTCTCACCTCCTACTAACATAAGTAGGTATTTTAAGGTTCAATTAAATCGAAAAAAAGGAAATGGTCAGAGTAGTTTGAGGATAGTTAGAATAATTGTCAGCTGTGGCTCAGTGGGTAGCACACTTGCCTCTGAGTCAGAAGGCTGTGGGTTCATAGTCCCACTCCAGGGACTTGAGCACATAAAGCTAGGCTGACACTCCAGAGCAGTGCTGAGGGAGTGCTGCACTGTTGGAGGTGCCGTTTTTTGGATGAGACGTTAAACCGAGGCCCTGTCTGATCTTTCAGGTGGACGTAAAATATCCCATGGCACTATTTCGAAGAAGAGCAGGGGAGTTATCCCCGGTGACCTGGCCAATACTTTTCCCTCAACCAACATAACAAAAAACAGATTATCTGGTCATTATCGCATTGCTGTTTGTGGGAGCTTGCTGTGCGCAAATTGGCTGCCGCGTTTCCCACATTACAACAGTGACTCCACTTCAAAAGTACTTTATTGGCTGTAAAGCGCTTTGAGACGTCCGGTGGTCGTGAAAGGCACTATATAAATGCAAGTCTTTCTTTCTTAAATACACTAGGAAAAAAAGTAGAATTAAAATGAAAATAAAACAGAATGGACAGGTATGGAAGAAGTTCAATAGAGGGACAAAGGGACATCAAAGTGAACACAGGCAGTGTTGATAATTTTATTTTTATAATGTAATAAGTTTGAATTAAACTACAGTAATAAAACTATTCTTGATATTTCAGTAGCCTCATTACTATAATAATGCTTATTTCTGTGCCATAATATATGAGCTGAAAATAAACCATACTGGTTGGCCCAGGAAGGCAGAGTTTTCCTTGAACCTGCTGACAATCTAAGAGTTAAAAGTTAAAATCTGTTTAATAACTCATTGTATGAAATAAATTATACTTCAAAATAGAAAGACGCACTCAACAACGAAAAAGAAAAACACAGCAGAGTATTGGTCAACTTGGGAACAACCTCTCAGCTAAGGAGCGGTGTGTGACCTGGAAATGTTAAAGAGAAATGAAGAGAATAAAACAAGTAAGTGTTGGGCATTGGATTGGTTGCCAATGCACTTCAGATAAAAATAAAAATACGAGTTTTGGTTTTATAATCGTAGGTGACAGCTCGCACTTTGAAATTTGGCTTTGATACAGTTCAATGCTGAGAATGTCTCTCTCAATCATTGTCTTTATTACTGCTGTCACTGCTGCACTCTAACTTTGTCCAAAAGTTATTAGAAGCAGTTGAAAAAAACATGCACTTTTCACCTTGATGTTCTAAATACAATCAGGTTTAAGTAAAATGTGCAATCAACTAACTATTTTTCTTCATATTCTTTCTTTAGTATATAAAATTCCAGTTTTAAAAGAACATACCAGTTGCCGGTGGTATAGAAATCTCAGAGTAAAGTTGAAATCCTATCAAAATGCTTCCACGAAATTACTTTAATCATACGTACAGCCACTGTGCAGTATCCATGTGTTACTCCCAGGACCACACCTGCTGTTACCCTGCTGGATTTCACCTGGTTTAATTGCATGGACAGATGGACAGAATGGACAGCTGTCATTACCTGGGCTTTTGGTTAAATCTTTAATTGTGCAAAATATAAAAATAGCCACATGTAAATAAACTGCAGGTTCAATTATTACCACAATTATATTATTATAAATATTACGAGGGAGTATTATTGGACTTAGACATTAAACTGGTTTAGACATTAACCTGTTTTAGACAGTTGTATAGTGTGAAATTAAGACGCTCAACTAGATGTTAGCCAAAATAATTCAAATGTTTAGAGATTCAGTGCACTGAATCACACCCACTTGAGTCTGTTGGTAGGAATGAAGATGGGTCCAAATGTGATTTTCAGTGTTGGTGATGTACACTATTTTAAAACTTAGAAAAAACAGCACAACTTCTGTTAATTGGATCCATCCAAAATAATTGGTTCAATTTATATTTTCAGTCTGGCAATTAAGGACATTTACTGGCATGCTAAACCTACATCGAAAGATGCAAACTGACATTATTAACACCCAAAGTAGCCCTAATGTCTAGACTGCCCTTTACTGTATGGCAGTATATTGAAATAATTGACAGTTTGAAGGCAGCACCACTGTCTTTACAATAACAAATAAGTAAAAATATATTATATATGTATATATATTGTCTTTAACATAGAAAAGTGTCCCAAGGAGCTTCACAGAGTGAAAGGAAAATGAATGCCAAGCGAAAGATGGAGTAGTGACCTAAAGCTTGGTCACAGAGGTGGGGGATAATTTTCACCGATACCATCTGGGTGATAATCTGGCAGAGGGGATCATCCGACCATTGTAGGGCCAGCTCGATTTTCATCCCATTGATTTCAAGTTCTATGCAACTACGAAAAGTTGTACCGATACAATGATGTTCAACTGTCTCATCCTAAGCTTATTAACCAGGATGGCCCCCATTCATTTTGAGAATAGCAGGAGATTTTTTTTTAAACCCACACCCCAAGCGGGGAGAAGAGGTAGCCAATGTTATTGATATGCCTTCTGCAATATCACTAATGAGAAGGAAATGAGCCTTGCTCCTGACTAAGAAGACAGAGAAAGGACAAAGGAACAAATGAGCAGTCAGGTTTTAAACACGAGTCTATGAAATACAAGCCTGGCGCTCATAACTGGAAGCTAAACTCTAGAGTATTTGCAGTTAGAAGTAGTCTAGAAATAAAGGTAATGCCAAAAACAAATAAGTCGATCAGCCCACGAAAGGGACAGGGTTTATTATTTTTCCCCCCATGTTTTGAGGAGAGAGTGAGATTGAATGAAATAAGTGGAATTTGCTTTGACTATGACTTTGTATGTTCATTTGCAGTCTTTGAAATAAATCAGCTTAACAATTTGTACCTGGCTTTGTCTCAACAATGTTTCTCAGTCCACCTTCGAAAAACAAGAGGGCATGTGCAACAGACACAATGGCCGGGATTTGCCATTCACCTCGCTGCCCACAAAGTTTTGATGAGCTTTAGAGCGGAGACTTCCTGTCATCGGTCCCTGTTCCAGTGCTGCGCCCTCTACAGGGGATCTGTGGTGTTTGTGAGCAGGAAAGGAAACAGCAAGGCCCTTCAACCAATTGGAGTAAAGAATCCTTGCTGAGCCACGCAGTGTCCAAACCAGGAAGTAGAAAGCAGGAAATATAAATTAGATTTAAATGATGTACAAAAAGCAAAATAAAGATTGGGAAAGAAAAATGGGATTAAGGGAGAGAGATAAAAGCGACAGTCAGGAAAAGTAAAAGAAATAAAATTTTATTTTAATTTGTTTTAAAAAAAAACCTCCAACACTAATTTTTTCTGAGGGAATGAGACTCCAGACTTGTAAAATTATTTTTTCAGGGCAACGAAGGTTGTTCAGCAGTAATTATCACGCCATTAAAATCTCACTTACTCCCGAATACATCAGCCCAAACTTTTTCAGCAGTCTTCAGTGCAAAACTAATGGGCAAGGACAGCAAGTTCATGCTGTTGCAGCCATTTCTGTGCCGAGTCTATCGGCAAGGACTGCAACAACGCACCCTGTGGAGGATCAGGGTATTTCTGACAGCAACTTCTGGATTAACCGCGTTTAACTGCGCATGTGCGGTTGCCAGAAGTTGCTGTCAGATTTACCCCATAATAACAGTATGCGCTGATAGCCTCACTGTTATTATTACAGCAAGATCTGGACCACTATCTAGTTCATATCACAAGGAATCCTATTGTTACACTCCTGGGTTATGCTATCACTAGATACTGGGCAGTACAGACACAATCCTGAATGGAAGATGCTCAGACCAATTACGGGAATGACTATATGTGAAAGAAAGTCTAAGGCAGACCCAAAATTAGCAGCAGCAGACATAGGTGAAGAGAGCCCAGATTTTCAATTTTATTGTCACAAGAAAATTATTGCTCTAGTGGCAGAGTAAATAATTAAAACAATTTATCCTAAGCAGACAGGTTAGAATAAAGGCACCTGCAAAACCTTAAACTTAAAAACATGTTAAGAAATAAATCTGCCAAGTCCCTGTTTTCATTCTCCTGATTTTCTTCATGTCTCTCCCACCTCTGGAATTATTATTGAATCTCTTTGATTAATTTTGCAAGATCCATTAATATTTTATAATGATGCACAGTACAATCTGGAGGGTAATAGGGACTTGAGAAAATCATGTGATACAATTAGATCCAACAATTGTGGACCTCACTCATTTAATATTACCCCTCTTAGATTATGTTAAACTTCTTGGAGATGAACTGGATTATAATTCTTCAGTGGAAAAGAAAATCATAAAATTCACCAGTAACGTGAATGATGAAAAATTTCTGCTGCTCAACATCTGGAGCCTTTCATCCTAGTCAGGATTAAGAGACTTGGAAGCACTGGATAGGACAATATGGGTATTCACTAATACTTTGGATGGGGAGAGGAGAAACTAAGTAAAATAAGAATAGCACACAGAAGGAAGGAAATATGAGGAACAAACATCATAAGCAGGATGATAATCATTTCCGCTGTATAATTTAATGGCAGGAAACCTGTTTAGATCAGTTGATATTGAAGTAATTCTGGAGAGCAAAATTTTGATAGATTTTATGAACTGTCTTGTATAGCTAACTCCTGTGCTAGGAATCTGAATTAGTTCATCACTAGCCAGAATGCTGAAGAAAGCAATAATGATTCCTAGTCTGTAACAGAAAAGAGACTGAAATGTTAAGAGGAATTTCACTGACCCTGTGGGGAATGTGTAGAGGAAAACTATACATCCAAATCAATCTATAAATAAACAGAATAGTTTCAGACTGATTCAAATTGAATACATTTATACAGAGACAATGACCTTCAATATGTACTGATGATTCTAAGCAATGGGGCCATCATTTAATGATGAAGTTATCATTGATCTGACAAACTCTACACATTTTGCAATCATCTTGTGCTGTGCTGGCCTCTTTTCATTACATATCCTTGGTAGCTTTGCTGACTGACCCTATTGTTGGTAGCATACAATTTGGCACAGAGTCTATATTAGATTTTACTGGGTTGATAAAGGCATACAGTTTTATGTTATCAGTGTATTCCTGAACTAGCATGCCCTTTTAAAATAAATATTACAGGTCTTCCACAGAATTGCTACAGATCCACAATAGCTATTTGTAAAATAGCAAGTTCCTTGTAAAAGAGAATCATGAACAATTTCAGTGCTGAGGGAATGCTGTACTGTCAGAGGTGCTGTCTTTCGGATGAGACATTAAACCAAGGCCCTGTCTGCTCTCTCAGGTGCCGTAAAAGATTCCATGGCACTATTTTGGCCAATATTTATCGCTCAATCAACATCACAAAAAACAGATTATCTGGTCATTACCACATTGCTGTTTGTGGGAGCTTGCTGTGCACAAATTGGCTGTCGCATTTCCTACATTACAACAGTGACTACACTTCAAAAGTACTTAATTGGCTGTAAAGCACTTTGGGGCATCCTGAGGTCATGAAAGGCGCTATATAAATGCAAGTCTTTCTTTTTTCTGAAGACATGAGATCATATGAAGGCAGAGATAAGAAAAAGTAACGTTGCCCATCTTGCTTGCCCATTGCTTGGATCCATGTTCAGGTTCTGCACTAACTATTTTCATCTTCCTCTTGTCTTGTCATCAAGTCTTAATTTCTATACAATCTCTTGGATCAGGAATCTGTCCATTTATTTTTTGAATTCTTACTCTGTCTATACTCACTGTACTAGATAGTAATTTATTTCATGATTTATTAAGCATCAGATATCAGCTTTTGGTTCTGTTCCGCTTATTATTTTCTTAGCTTATTCTAATTCCGCACAAAAAAAACTTGTCAATCAATTTCTTTCTTCGTATCAACTTGGATAATAATCTCTAGTCTCTTTTTCCAATGAGAAGCAATTTGGATCAAGGTAGCTTTTCTTCATAGTTTATTGTTTTAAGATATTATATAATCTTTCTTGCTCCTTTTTAAAACCTTTGGGAAGCTTTCCTGTCTTTTCAAATATGTGAACCACCAAACTGGACAAAACATTTCAAGTGTCATCTCATAGATGCCAAATTCCTTTGACTTACTCTACTGATCTACATTCACACATTCCATTTACCAGTGTGTCAGTGCAGGCATACAAAGTGATATTTGACCAGCTGGTACACCAATCTTTTTCCTGCTAATCTTTATTTCCAGCCTACACCCCTTATTAGATAATCACAGCAATCAGGTGTACTCTGACACCTGAATAGGAATAGGACAAAATACCTGGAAAAGTAACAATTTCAGGGGCAGATACAACACCAGAAATAATCAGGAATTGTTTTGCTGATTAATTCTGTTGTTACTATGATTCAGCATGGATATAATTTCTGACAGAGATTTTAAAATTTTGACAGCAATAAATCAGCAGAAAACATCACAATTGATTGGACAAATGAAATAAAATATATTAACATATAGCACAAAGAAAGTCCACCAACAATAAGTGATGTATCGGAGATGAAATACATTAAGAATGCATTAAGACATGCATATGCACATGCATTAGAAATGATGGAGATCAAATAGGACAGGAAACAAATGAGATGGAAGGAAAAGAAGGGAAATGACATGCCGCTGACGAGGCTGAACTCAAGATGAGAGTGTCAGGGGAATATTCTAGGAGTTCTGTGGAACCCTCAGAAATACCTCAGTGTGGAAGAATGATCACATACAACATTCAAGAGGATGTTAAGGCTTTGTCAACTGCTCTTGGAGGTTGAAGAGGATTGGATGCAGTTCTTTAAAGGGAATGCTTGGACAGGCTGACAACTATACCTCAACAAACAAGGACACTTCCTGCTGTTTTTTTTTAACAGCAACACTCATGCTTACACATTATTGAAAGGCTCTGCAGTTCTTTGGGGAGGAGGGGGTACATGAATGATAAGCTGTAAGAGCTCAGGATAACTTACGTGATGTTACTATCCCTGTCTTTATTTGGGTTAATGATCTGTTTCAATGACAGGACTGTGTATTGCAAGCCTGTTTCACTTACAGCAGATTTTTTACAATGTCACTGAACACTGCAGGTAGATTTGGTGGATGTACTGTTAAAGCATATATGACAACCATCAATGTTTCATGTTGATAGTTAGCTTTTTGAAGGTCTAGTCAATATACCAACGCTTGCTGATAAAAATTAGTGCTGTGCTTACCCAAGTCCGGTTGGTAATTTACCAAACCAGGTTACTCTTTCTGATGTGCACTACTGCTAGCGCTAGGGTAGATGTTGTCGAGTCTCAGTATAATATAGGTGAGAACTATTGTAACAAGAGTTCCTGCCTACAGTATACAAGCTGGCACAGGCACGATGGGCCGAAAGGCCTCCTTCTGTGCTGTCTTATTCTATGATTCTAAGAGGATGCAATACCTGCCCTAGTGTTAGCAGCAGCAGAGAAGTGATAGGGACCTGGTCCAGTGCATTATCAGCCCAACCTTAGGTAAGAATGGGACAGGGGTGGCGGAGGAGGATGGATGGTAATTGAATGGGGCAAAGGCCGAGCAACTGAAGGAGAAAAGTGGATGGAAATGGAAGGCAGAAGGAAGGGGAGAAATGGATGGTAATGAAGGGAGAGGGAAGGGGGCAAATGTTTTCTCAGGGCCTTCGTCAGCAGAAAGGCAGCTGCACAGCCACACTATCTGCTGCAAGGACACTTGCAACTACCATGCAGCTTCGAGCTGACTCATGCAGGGACAGTCATTGTGGTAGCTGTGGCCTGAAACTTGGATCCTTGCAGGCATGCTGCAATGCAGACCTGAGGGAATAGCACTTCAGGTCTCATGCAGTACCACCTCTACTACAGCTGAAATCAAACAAGGATTGGGTGTTGACTGCTTTGTCACTTGTCTATAGACCCATGCCTGCACATTGTGTTTCTTTTCCCTTCATTTATTGCCTGTGTCTTCTTCGTGTCCTGCCCCTTTAGTCTTTGCAGGTGTATTTCGAGGCTCTCCAAAGTCTTGCAGAATTTTTGTCTCCTCCATTATGACAACCCCTTTAATTTCCCTCATCCCATTAAATTTCACTTACTATTTTCTGCTCCCGCCATAGTGTACTCCCTACACCCATCCGAGTCTGCACCTGGAGTTAAGCTAGAGTTCACCTAGGAAAACTGGATGCAAACAGTCTGTCCAAAATTCCATAGCCATTCTGGCATAAAATAACACCAGTATCATAAAATCTAGGCTCTGTTTTATTCTGCAATGGATGTCACCTAAAATAACAATCCAAATTA
Organism: Squalus acanthias; assembly: GCA_030390025.1. Classification (NCBI taxonomy): domain Eukaryota; kingdom Metazoa; phylum Chordata; class Chondrichthyes; order Squaliformes; family Squalidae; genus Squalus; species Squalus acanthias. The sequence continues at coordinate 53,230,465 of CM059429.1, forward strand.
AATATGTTTAAACACTAACCGACTTAAAACATATTAGTGTTGGAGTTAAATATACCAGCTTCAATCTGAATTTCATCTAAATCCTATTCACTGGGAAATGCTTGTTTTCGATCCTCATAGTTCAGTGATCCGCCAAGGATAGAAATGAAACTGCTGAAAGAGGAAAGGTTTCAGGAGGTTTAACCAGCTTTCAAGAAAATAATAGCAGAAAGGGTAACAGTTTTTTGGCACAAGGTGAAGAGAGCAGGAAGTTAGTAACTGAAAACTTACTGCAGGCTCTCTACGAGGGAGTGGTTTTGTCATAGAGCTCTGTTCTTAATTTGATAGATATGGTGGAAAATAGGAGTGGGTATTGCAACTATTCCTAAATAAATACAAAAAAAGCTGGAAGTACACAGCAGAGCCATGAACATCTGTAAGGTTCAATAGAAAAATAAAGAACTTGTATATTTATACAGCACCTTTCATGACCTCAGGATGTCCCAAAGCGCTTAACAGACAATGAAGTACTTTTTTAAGTGTAGTCACTGTTGTAATGAAGGGAAACGTGGCAGCCAATTTGCGCACAGCTAGGTCCCAAAACAACAATGAGACAATGACCAGATAATCTGTTTTTGTGGTGTTGTTTGAGGGATAAATATTGGCCAGGACACCGGGGAGAACTCCCCTGCTCTTCTTCGAATAGTGGCCGTGGGATCTTTTACATTCACCCGAGAGTGCAGACAGGGCCTCGGTTTAACATCTCATCTGAAAGGTTTTTGATCTAGATCTTAAGGATGCAGTTATACTAGCAGCTTTTCATCACTGAAATGTGACAGTATAAAACTGAAGTTAGGCTCAGAACTCTGCAATAAATCCTGGAGGAGACACACTCACATCGCTTGGGTTTGATACTGCTTTAAGTATAACTCCAATGAAGTGTCAAACCAGGTACAGAAAGTACAGGCACAGGCACGATGGGGCAAATGACCTCCTTCTGTGGTGTCTGATTCCAGGTGCTGGGGGAGGGGTGCCCTGGACACTTTACAAACTTACATAGGGGGTAATTTTGACTTTGGCTGATAGTGTAAAACCAGCAATATCAGATCAACTGTCCATTTTACACCTCTCCCAATTTTCATTTCCATTGAAGTCAATAGAAATGAAAATTGAGAGAGATGTATAACAGGCAGCTGGTCCAATATTGCATGTCGCCAAAGTCAAAATTACCCCCATAGAGCTCTTGTAAGGCGTTTGCAGAAAGCAGCTCCTGCCACGCTCTCAAAACATATAAGAGTTAATAGCTGGGAGCGGAGCTCTGTAAATGCATATAGGGACAGAGGTCACTCCTGGCTATGAGAATGCCAGTGTAAGCCAGGTAGTGTAAATAATGCTGGAACAGATTCTGTAGTTGTTGGTCTCGATGGTATTCTTTCATAGAACCCTACGAAGGGATTTGCTTATATTCCAGTTCTGAATTCTGATGAAAGGTATAACACCAAAAGATTAATCTGTCATTCTTCTCTACAGATACTGACGCACCTGATGTGTAGTTCCAGCAGTTTTTTAAATTTCAGATTTCTAACACTTCAGTTTTTCTGCTTGTAACCCTCCTGAAGAGGCACTCCTGACTGAAGAGTTAAGATGAAGTTTATATTAATGTAATTCTAATCTAATCCAGTATGTTTACTACTTAAAAATAATTCATCTAAATCTAAAGTCTAAAACTGCCATTCAGCCAGGATAGATAAACTGAGCTAATTTATTTTATCACTCTATTTTAAACTTCCCAATCCTTATTTTATAACTCAAAATTTTTGGTTCCACTTTAAAGCCAGCTTGCTCTGGGTCACAACCCATTCCTCAATCAAGAGATCAGGCAAAGCTCTACCATTCTGCTCTTGCTTTGGAGGTCGATTTGCCCTCTGATTCTCCCCACCCCAGTGAGAAAGTATCTGGTCTCCACTTGCTCGTTTCCCCTGGCTGCATGGCTGATTGTGTACATATTGGGTGCATACAGCTGCATCCTCCCATTCCATGGAACGATACGATGGTAGCCGTCTTGCAGACTCTTTTGTTTTCACTTCAGCCGCTAATACAATTGGCTGCAGCATACTCGAATGGTGGTATCAGCAATGTTAAGCAGGTACTTTCATATTCTGACTGTTGCTGTGGCAAGATTGGATAATCAGTACAGCACCAACACACAACAACTAAAACTATCAGAGGTGCTTTTGTGAATCCCAGCACTAAAATATTGGGCCAAATCTTGCTGGAGCAGGGCATCTCGTTGCATACACTGTTAGTTACACTTTTTCCTGGACCCTTCAGCTCAAATTCTTTTTGCGCCATAACTTGCTAGAAGTGTGAGCTGATAATGGCATGGCGAGGGCAATGGGGATTCTGAGACCTCAGTTAATGGTGGGACCAACAGTGTATCTCCTTAACCAATGAAATTTGAAGACTGAGAAAGAAATAGGAATGATTGAGAAGGAGGGTGAATTAAAGTGGGTGAATTCGAGTCAATTCAGGTACAGAAAGAGAAATAAATAGATGGAAAGAAAGATTGGATTAAGAGAGAGAGAAAAAAAGAGACAGAAGGGAAAAGTAAGAAAAAAATGTAAACATGAAAAAATTTTTTTTTAAATCTCTAATGAGACTGAACAGTTTAAATTGTTCCCTTTCTGAGCCAGACTGGTTGATTGGCATTGCATTAACAATGATTACATTGTTAAAAGGGCTCTTAATTACCAGCCCTAATTTTCTGCATAGAATTTAATTTGCAATTATTGTGCAAATACAGCACGTTCTTAAAAATAATGGGGAAGCTAATGGTGAGATGCCTTTCGTGCGAGGCAAATGGTTGTGCGACGTAAATCAACCAGCAAGTTCTGGAGATTCGCAACTCATGCCGTATCTCTTAATCCCCTGAATTTGCTGATTGATTTGTGCAGTAATAACAGCTTGCATTGTTAACATGCCATTATTTTTTGAAGCAAGATTTGGCCCATTAAATGGATAATCTTCTCACTTCCGGATTATAGACTCTAAGGGGGAGAAATTCAGTATCGCCCCATTTGGGGCGCAATTATCGGCCGGGCGCAAAGATTAGCGCCTGGCGCTAATTATCGCCTCCGACTGCAAACTTGACTTTTATCGCTCCTGGAGGTGATTGGAGCGCTAAATCATGCGCTTCACACCTGTCTTAAGGCGCAAAGGCGAGGCGCTAACTCAGAGCGCTGGCGAAGCTCATGTGATGTCAGTCAGCAATGGAACACACACACAATGGCACCGGCCAGTTCTTAAAGGGGAGGGTTGATCTTGCTTTCCATCCACATCCTGCTCATTGCAGCCTTGAATCTCGGCCTGGAGAGACCTGTACATCAAATCTGCTGGATAGAACAATGGAGAGAACCAGGGAAAGAGCTCAGAGTGCAGCCCCCACAGTCTCTTCTGAATCGATACAAGAAAGGGCAAATCAAAATGAACCTGCAAAGTGCTGCTCAGTACCCAAAATTTCTTCACACAGCGTTGAATCTTTCCAGAAGTCTCTCTCTCTCTCTCTCAGAATGCGTGGTTCAAAAATGTCATCAACAATAAAAGGCAGGAAGCAGTCGCCTTTAAATAGCGTTCCCCCAGTCCCTTCCTGACTGCAAAACGCTCCCCTCAACCTGTCATTGCTAGTGGCAGGTGGTAAGGCAGGGGGCGCCACTCAATATCTGCTCTGGGGCGCTACTGGGGCGTTGCGCACTCGACTGACGTCACGATCTGCCGGCGCAGGAGATTGTGGCGGTAGTGTTTAGCGCTGCCGCAAAATGTCTAGTTAATTTCGCGAGCGGCGTAAACATCGCCGCGCCCAGGCACTAGTTGCTTTGCGCCCCATTAGCGCCCTCTTAAGGTGCTAACGGGAGGCGCAACAAACTGAATTTTTCCCCCCTTCGGTACTGGAATCAGGATGGAGCTTATGATTCATTATTGACATATTCATCATAGACACTATTTTGCAAGTTTCTGAAAAGTAATTGAAACATCCTACAACCCCTCACCATAATCAGTTCAGATAATGTTCCTAATCACCTTCTCTATCTCAGCATTTTGGATTTAGTTAAGGTTTTACATTTAAGTAGAATTTTTTTTGACCGGGTTTCTCTTTCGCACAAAAGCACAGTAGCAAAGTGGTTATGTTACTGGACTGGCAATCCAAAGGCCTGGACTAATAATCCAGAGACGCGAGTTGAAATACCACCACAGCAGTTTGTGAATTGAATTCAGTTAATTAAATAAATCTGGAATAAAAAGCTAGTATCAGTAATAGTATCACAAAGCTGTCAGATTGTCGTAAAAACCCCAACTGGTTCACTAATGTTCTTTAGGGAAGGAAACCTGCCATCTTTACCCGGTCTGACCTACATGTGACTCCAGACCCACAGCAAATTGGTTGACTCTTAACTGGTCTGAAATAGCCTAGCAAGCACTCAGTTGTAGCAAACTGCTAGAAAAATGTACAATAAGAATAAAACCAGATGGACCACCCAGCATCAACCTAAGCATCGGATTCGGACTCAGCAAAGGCACATCCAGCCCAGTCGACCCTGCAAAGTTCTCCTCACTAACATCTGGGGACTTATGCCAAAATTGGGAGAGCTGTCCCACAGACTAATCAAGCAACAGCTCCATCACCATCCCTGGGTATATCCTGTCCCACCGGTAGGGCAGACCCACCAGAGGTGGCGGCACAGTGGTATACAGTCGGTATGGAGTGGCCCTGGGAATCCTCAACATTGACTCCGGACCACATGAAATCTCATCGCATCAGGTCAAACATGGGCAAAGAAACCTCCTGCTGATCAGCAGCTACCGCCCTCTCTCAGCTGATGAATCAGTCCTCCTCCATATTGAACACCACTTGGAAGAAGCATTGTCATGGACAGATGCATCTGCGACATGTAGATGGGTGAGGACGAGGGCAAGTAGGTTTTCCTCTTGTGTTGGTTCTCTCACCACCTGCAAGGGCACTGAATGTACTCAGGGTCGGAGACTTCAATGCCCATCACCAAGAGTAGCTCGGTAGCACCACTACTGACTGAGGTGGCCGAATCCTGAAGGACATAGCGGCCAGACTGGGCTTACGGTAGGTGGTGAAAGAACAAACACAAGGGAAAAAACAACTTGATCTCGTCCTCACCAATATACCTGTCATAGATGCATCTGTCCATGACAGTATCGGTAGGAGTGACCACCTCACAGTCCTCATGGAGACGAAGTCCCATCTTCATACTGAGAACACCCTCCATCGTGTTGTGTGGCACTACCACCGTGCTAAATGGGATAGATTCAGAACAGATCTAGCAGCTCAAAACTGGGCATCCATGAGGCGCTGTGGGCCATCAACAGCAGCAGAATTGTATTCCACCACAATCTGTAACCTCATGGCCCAGCATATCCCTCACTCTACCATTACCATCAAGCCAGGGGACCAACCCTGGTTCAATGAGGAGTGTAGAAGAGCATGCCAGGAGCAACACCAGGCATACCTGAAAATGAGATGTCAAACAGGTGAAGCTGCAACACAGAATGCTAAAAAGTGGAAGCAGCATGCTGTAAACAGGGCTAAGCAATCCCACATCCAACAGATCAGATCAAAGCTCTGCAGTCCTGCCACATCCAGTCGTGAATGGTGGTGGACAATTAAACAACTAACAGGAGGAGGAGGCTCCATGAATATTCCCATCCTCAATGATGACAGAGCCCAGCATGTGAATGCAAAAGTCAAGGCTGAGGCGTTTGCAACCATCTTCAGCCAGAAGTGCCGAGTGGATGATCCATATCGGCCTCTTCCTGCGGTCCCCACCATCACAGAAGCCAGTCTTCAGCCAATTCGATTCACTCCACGTGATATCAAGAAACGGCTGAGTGCACTGGATACAGCAAAGTCTATGGGCCCTGACAACATTCTGGCTGTAGTGCTGAAGACTTGTGCTCCAGAACTAGTCGCACCTCCAGCCAAGCTGTTTTAGTACAACTACAACACTGGCATCTACCCGACAAAGTGTAAAATTGCCCAGGTATGTCCTGTCCACAAAAAGCAGCACAAATGCAATTGGGCCAATTACCGCCCCATCAGCCTATGCAAAGTGATGGAAGGTGTCGTCGACAGTGCTATCAAGCGCCATTTACTCACCAATAACCTGCTCACTGATGCTCAATTTGGGTTCTGCCAGGACCACTCGGCTCCAGACCTCATTACAGCTTTGGTCCAAACATGGAAAAAGGAGCTGAATTCTAGAGGTGAGGTGAGAGTGACTGCCCTTGGCATCAAGGCAGTATTTGACTGAGTGTGGCATCAAGGAGCCCTAGTAAAATTGAAGCCAATGGGGATCAGGGGGAAATCTCTGTACTGGCTGGAGTCATACCTAGCACAAAGGAAGATGGTTGTGACTTTTGGAGGCCCATTATCTCAGCCCTAGGACATCATTCCTGGAGTTCCTCAGGGCAGCAACCATCTTCAGCTGCTTCATCAATTATCTTCCCTTCATCATAAGGTCAGAAGTGGCGATATTCGCTGATGATTGCACAGTGTTCAGTTCCATTCGCAACTCCTTAGATAATGAAGCAGTCCGTGCATGCAAGCATCAAGACCTGGACAACATCCAGGCTTGGGCTGATATGTGGCAAGTAACATTTGCGCCACACAAGTGCCAGGCAATGACCATCTCCAACAAGGGAGAGTTTAACCACCTCCCCTTGACAGTCACTGCCCTTACCGTCATCAAATCCCCCACCATCAACATCCTCGGGGTCACCATTGACCAGAAACTTAATTGGACCAGCCATATAAATACTGTGGCTACAAGAGCAGGTCAGAGGCTAGGTATTCTGTGGCGAGTGACTCAACTCCTGACTCCACAAAGCCTTTCCAACACCTACAAGGCACAAGTAAGGAGTGTGATGGAATACTCTCCACCTGCCTGGATGAGTGCAGCTCCAACAACACTCAAGAAGCTCAACACCATCCAGGACAAAGCAGTCCGCTTAATCAGCATCCAATCCACCATCTTAAACATTCACTTCCTCCACCATCGCCACAATGTGGCTGCAGTGTGTATCATCTACAAGGTGCACTGCAGCAACTTGCCAAGGCTTCTTCAACAGCATCTCTCAAACCCGCAATCTCAACCACCTAGAAGGACAAGAGCAGCAGATGCATGGGAACACCACCACCTCCAAGTTCCCCTCCAAGTCACACACCAGTCTGACTTGGAAATATATCGCCGTTCCTTCATGGTCAAAATCCTGGACCTCCCTATCTAACAGCACTATGGCAGTACCTTCGACACACGGACTGCAGCGGTTCAAGAAGGCAGCGCACCACCACCTTCTCAAGGGCAGTTAGGAATGGGCAATAAATGCTAGCCTTGCAGAGATGCCCACATCCCGTGAATGAATAAGTAGAAAATAAACCTCAATCTCAGTTCTGTACATATACACATATCTAAAGCGGCTGAAAAATTACAGACTAACTGGTCACTAAAATGGTCAGTATTGCTAAACACAAAATATTCAGACATATTTGAAGTTGCCAAGCAATCATCGATTTTCATTTAATATATTCTCTTTTATTTTCTCTCTCTGTTTCATTTTTTTTCACCTCTTGTGCTTTTTCTGTTCATCTTCAGTTCAGATTTTCCATCTTTCATATTCTTTTCATTGCATGTCAACTCCTAAGCTGAGAACTTTGAATAACTAACAGAAAAACCCTGACACTTCAAAAAGAAATACTGACTGAGCAGCTCTTGTAACATTCCTCGCAATGGTATTAGTATGTTCCCCCCTGTGAAAGGTTGCTACCTTTTACTTAGCAATAAATGGAATGCTGCTGTCAAGCCATGGAATCAGAATGGAGTGGGTCCATCATGCGATGCTGCTGTACAATCCTTCCATGCTGACTGGGAGCTCGTAGGCACATTTCAAACACAAGATTTGATTAGCTGAGAATGTGTGGGGAGGGGATGCTGCTCCAAGCGATCTGGGAGCTTTGCATAGCAGGTGAACAGATGTGTGAATTTGAGTTGAAGAAATAAGCTTTTGCAGCTATAATGGGTACAGGAGGACAGAAAAATGAGACAATAGTTCTGAACTGTGTGTAATTAGCAGCCGACATAATGGGTAACTTTAGTGCAAGGTATACACTGGAGTGGTAGTTATTTATTTTAATAATCTGTTGTTCAAATATTTCTGTGCAAATGGCTGCTTCATAGAACCGTGTTTTCAACAGATGCAGTGGAGCTGATATATTAAGGTAACTGATCCAAGGGGATTTCCTTGAAGTACATTCATGCAGTGGTGTAGTAGCAATTTTAGAAGTGGGTATATTGCACATCATGTACAAGATTTATCTTTTAAAGTAGGGGGGGGGGGTGGTGGCATGGGGGACAAGGGTCTGGGGCATTCCTCCAGGAAAAATTGATGCCGTGGTTTGAAAAACTAGGGACAAAAATCCATGGCTCTTCCACCACACTCAGGCCACGAATCCGACATGAGTGCGGACACACAGCTGAAGATTAGGCGGGGTCTCAGATATGCCAGGTCCCGTTCCTCTCCGTCAGTTTGCATGCTGCCTTGTTTGGGGTCACAAGAGGCAGTATCCAGGGGAGTTCCCTTTTCTCCAGCATGAGAATCTGCTGTCGGGCCATTATTCCCAGTGAAAGCCAGCGTACAGGCCTGCTGGCTGATTAAGGTGGGACTGTCCTGGAGATCCAAGACTGGGTTGTGGCCTGGGCCCCTGAAGATTTCAATATTTTGAAGTATTTTTTAACCGTTCCCCCCCCACCTGCCGCCCTTTTAATGAGGCTGATGGGGCATAGAGGGCAGGCTCGATCACATTTTGCAGCCTCCCTGGCTTGGCAGGCATCCAAGATGCACCACTCGGAGCACGGGCATCCAGCAGTCATATTTTAATGAGTGAACCTTCCCCTGACCCAGAATATTGTGACGGGATCAGAGCTGGAAGTTCCCAGTTGGTGAATCCCAGCACTTATGTTGGGATTCTTATGTTGGGATGTTGCTCCAGGAATTTTTGGGGCTTAACTTTTTTTTAAGTGCAAGAAGCATGTTCTAGGTAGAACGTAGGTTAACGTACTAATAAACACACAAAACAAACCATTTCTTGCACGAGTTTTAAAAGCACAAATCCAATTTTGTACAAATTAGTCTAATTATAGTTTAGTTATCCATGTAATTCAGAGAAGCAAAAAAACTGTTACACTGTCCAGTGTGTACATATAAAAATAAGGCCCTTGTGTGTACCTTGATTTTCACATAGTGCCCAAAAGGCACACATTATGGTATATTATAAACAAATTCATTCTGTTACTTTTCAGCTAATTCATGATGCACCACTATAAATCATTTTCTCTATTTGTTTTGCACTCAGTACCTCAGAGGCTTTTGTGCTGATTTATGTTTGTTTTTGCTCATCCGCAACCAGCAAACTCTAATTTATTGAGTTTTCCTTCTTGACACTTTGTGTAAATGGAAAAATAACTTCACTGTAAAATGATTAATGATGAAATGGCACTGTCAAGGTAAAGTCTCTTGCAAGATACTTCACCTACGTGACGTGAGGAAGGTGCAGTGATATGATCAGTGATGCAGTCCCATCAGTGTGTCGTTAATCACATCTATTGCTATTTATTTATTTTCACAGTAATTTAAAAATAACAAGGGTGATTTTCTACAGGACTTCTCCGATTTGTCCACCGTAACTTTGATGGAAGAGTCGCGGAAGCCCCTGAAAAATGGCGTTAATACCATTTATGCCATCATTCCAGGGTTTCCACGGCAATTCTGTGGAAGTTATGATGGACCAGCTGGAGAAACCCCATGGAAATTTACTTCCAACATATATATTTTTAACTCACTGAAACAGTTTTTGATACAGTTCATCTGCTGCAGCAGCCCAGCCTGCCAATCTGATGGGTGGCAGCAGAGTTTTCAGATCAGTCTTTTTTTTGAAGTGAATTTAATCACCCAAATTCGCCATGTATACCATAATGTCCCTTGTTAGTATGTAGATGTGACAAATGGAAGACACACTATATAGCATTAACACATGAACAGTCTGAAACCACGCGGCAAATCTCTGAAGATGGAACTATTTACGCCCAAATTAAACATCCAAATAAATTGCTTCAATAACCAACTTGGCCATTTGGATAATTGCCATGAACTGTTAAAACTGCCCTGCTTGATGAACAACTGTTTTCTGCATGGCCATTATTTGCTCTGGGTTGAAAAGGTTCAGTGCATTCGCTCTTCCAGTGTTAAACTCTCAGCAACGCAGGCTTCATTCTAGCTGGAAAGAAATAACTTGCATTTATATCGCATCTTATACATCCTCACAATATCCCAAAGTACTTTACAACCAATTAATTAGCGTTGAAGTTTAATCACTGTTTTTATGTAGGCAACTGTGGCAACCAATTTGTTCACATAAAAGTCCCATAAATAAAAATGAAATAAATGACAAAATAATCTGCCTTGGTAGTGTTGATTGAGAGATAAATGTTGGCCAGGACACTGGGAGAACTCCCTGTTCTTTTTGGAATAGTGCCATGGGATCTTTTACATCCACCTGAACAGGCAGGCAGGATAGCAATTTAACATTTCATCCAAAAGACGGCACCTCCAACTGTGCAGCAAGTCCTAATGGTTCCCTACGACTATTCAGTTTGGTGCAATGTGTAATCACATTTCCAGGGATAACAATTAATATACTGTTAACTGGGAACAGAAATATACAGAGACTATCTACAGTGGTACTATTATCAACTTTGCAGAAGAAAACACATTCGAAAGTAAAGCTATGAGCTCTCTTACTGGCTTTGTTGGTAGGTGCACTGTCTAAAGTGGAAGTACGTTTAATCCCCAATCTATATTGAGTTAGCTTATCTCAGTTCCCCTTTGTGGCGCTACAATTAGCCTCATCATTACTGGGCGAAGGACAAAAATCAGTCTGAGTTCAAACTTCTGTTATCCCACTGTAAAATACGTGTGTATGAATGTCCAGTAAGGTCAGAGTGGGTTTACATGTGATACTCACCAACAACAACTTCCAATTAATAATGTGCCTTTAATATAGAAAAATGCCCCAAGGTGCTTTCCACGGTCAGCTAACCTGCTCACACTCGCTCTCTAAGCTCACAAATGAAGAATGGTCACTTTACTAAGACACTGAAGGGCTGCTAATATCCATGTAACTGGGCTAGATATCTGTCCATTCATATTCAATGGGTAGAAAATCAAGCAATATGAACCAGTAGCTTCAAGAGATGAGGAGAGAAAGTTTGAAGGGAAAAGTAAAGAACTAACCAGAAAATATATGTGGCATTCAGTGACGGTTTTATTAAAAGAAGTGTGAGAGAAAAGAAACATAAATAAATGATTCTACACAAAAATGTAATGACTGCTACATTTTGCATTTTTACACTTCGTGTTAATGTTGTCAGTTCACAGCACTTCCCTTCAATTTACTTGATTGATGGGAATCAAAGAGAAACTTTGTGGTGTAAGTCAAGCAGCATTTAAGACAGTCAAAGTTTATACTTGACTATTCTCACCAAACAGACTGTGTATTTGCAGTGAGATTACAAAGATGAGTCAGTAGAAAGGTGGGTTTGGTCTCTGTTGAACTGAGGCAACTGATTTTATCTGCAAACTTGCCCCAAATTAAACCTGTAGTGGTTTCATGGGGCTGACATGACAGGAGCCTAGCAAAATGGGTGAAATTTTTTCAGGAACAGAGAACAATAGTTGAATACTCAGGATGTGTCGAGCTCTGACTTTACCTTCTGCCAGACTGAAAAGTACTTATTGTAGAGCAAAAGTGTTGTATCCTAGGAAACATCTTATTAAGATGGAATTAAAATACCAACTGGCAATAGTACCACTTTAGCCAAAGATGAAGCTATATAACATATGTTTAATAGAAGTAACCTTTAATTTGTCTAGCCTTGACAGTGCTGCTTTAATATTTCTCTATACTCCCACCCAATCAACCTCCCCATCCAGACTTTCGAATTGAAATATCATTTAGCAAAGACGTCAAATTAATTCAAACACAAAATGTGGTGTAAAATGTTTTAATCAGTTTTGTAGTTTTACAAAATTACAATGAAAAAGAATGTATGCAATAATTAGTAACAGATGTATTATTCCTTTAGTTAGTGCTCAACATCTTAATTTATACCAAAATGGATTAGAACCATTTATTCACATAACCACACACATCTCAGAGATTATTTTATGTAGATCATTATTGCCATTATATGATAGTCCAAATTAATGCACATCAATTGATGAAAAAATCAATTTTTCCTGGCAAGTCTGACACATAAACCCTGAGCACCCACCTATTTAGTCAAACATGGTTCAAGACTATGAAATGGCATCATATTGTAATGTATTTGTTGCACAGTTATTCCGTGAAAGGTTTACAACAGCCTTTGAAACTGATTGCTGTATATTAGATATGTAACCAATCCAAAGGCCGCAGAATGACATGTACATTTGTTTCTGGTTTGTAAAGAGAAAGTGATAATCAGAAATATTTTCTAAAAAGTTAAGATTTTAACTTGTATCTTAAGTCACAGGATATAATTGAAATCACACACTGTTCTCACAGCCAAAGGGCAGCAGACAATGTGTAGGAAATAGCATTACATTTGCAGTAGGCATATGTTAAAGGCAGGTCAAACAAACCTGTTAATCTGGAAAGAGAGACTGACAAACATCCTTCAGCTCACACCAACTGCCTTAGAAAGATTTTGAAGTCTCCTCTGTTTCCTAAGCGAGTAATTTATGTTTGCTGTGATGTGTTTCAAAGGAGTGGACTTCATGCTGTATATTTTATTTACATGGTTGCTGAAGTAACCACAGTAGTGTTGCAGGGAAGCTCTGCTGTAGCACATCATTTCTGGAAGAGTGAGCACTGACAGACATCTGCTGTCACCATATAGTATGAGGGTGTAGAATTAATGTCAGGAGATCATTAACTAGTGATTCTCCTTTTATTATCAGAATGTTAATATAGCATCTGACCAACTAAGTGTTATACATGGCTATAATGAATTGCAGTTTCAAAAAGGCAATCGATATTCCCAAATTTAAAGGAAGTGCTTCTCAAATGATTGAATTCGAAGAGCTAGACTGGTGTAAGTATAATCATCATGTAGCCCAGAGACCTTGAATAATGGCTGGAGTCAAAGTAATGCATAACTTTTTCCTTTGTGCACTTGTACATCTTTGCCAAGATGTCACATAGGAAGAAAAATTCAGAAGAGTCACAGACGGACTTAACTTTAGTGTTAACATTTTCTAAACCTGGCTGCTCTTACAAGATCAATCTTCATTGTAGCCCATCCTTAGCATCGATAATGTGGAGTGGGTTTTCACTCACCACCAGTCCTATTAGTAAGTGTGTCACTTTCTTCATCACTGACACACAAATGTCAGAAGGAAAATCATCATCTGTTGTTTCTTCTAATTCTAACTTATCCTTTGCTTCACTCGTATCGCTATTTCTTTTTGCTCTATTTGAACCTCCATTATCAACACAGATTTATGAGCAATAAAAAGTATTAGTCATATCAAACCAAAATAGCAACATCAAAATTAAATCTGCCTAGATTTTCAATCAAATAAGATAAGCAAGAGAGTAATCATGTGGAGGGCTTCCACTACCTCAAACTGCGGTGAACAGAATCATGTTACACCACAGAAACAAGCCACTCAGTCAAGTCTGTGCCTGTGCTTTTCTCCATGTGAGCCACCTAGTCTAATCCCACTCACGTGCTCACTCCCCATATCCTTTAATATCCCACCTAGACTAATCTTACTTTCCTGTTCGCTCCCTATAACTCTTAATAACTTCCACTGAATTGCTGGTGCAGGTAATTGTTTGAAATAGACATATTTTGAGCACTGAAATGAAAAATCATGGACCACGTGAAAAAAGAAAGTACATTTGTAGAAGATGAAAAGGTATATTTTATGAATGTTCCCAATGTTCAGTACTGATTGCCAGGAACACCTATCGGGCATGGAGGTTAGTAAGTTCCTGAAGATGTTCTGTATGGACAGATAATCGTACGGGCCATGCTGACCTCTACACGTGAATTTTGATATATGTGCATGGTGCGTGAATCTCTGCCCCGGGAGCTTGAATTCGTAAAACCCATTGGCCCTGAATTTGCGGTCGGTGGCATAATTAAGGAGTACGCCGCCGACATCCGAACAAAATCCGCACTTGCCTCGTGTGAACGCCCCTTCGTGAAGTTGCTTTCAGACGCTGCGGAGTTGTGCGCAGCGTAGTGGCCCACGGATCCCAGGGACGCACCGCTGTGCGTGTACCAATCTGCGATCACGTGGGGCGGTGCTCCTTTCACTTCCTGACTCTTAGCCAATCAGGAAACGTAGAAATCTCTGTTTGGGACAGCATTAAGCTTTGCAGAAAGTCCATCTAAACAGCTGGCCTTGTTTTATTTTTACTGTTCCCACAGCACTTTCCAATAGATTGCTGAAGCATCTTTCTTCGATTTGCATTTGTTTTGATAAACGATTTGATGTCAGGCTTCGGCTTTTAAATTGCTGACTATTAAAAAATAACTAATTTAAAATAATTTACCAGCCAGAAATGCTATTTTATTAATAAATTACAATTATTGCAATAGTATTTAATACACAAACCAAGATTTCAACATTAATAGAATTCAATCAAATACTGAAAAGTCTTGAGATACTTTTTACTAAAGGTGCCCTTAAAACCATAAAACTCAATTAGGATGCTTTTTATGGGCTGTAGCATAAACCTAGCTCAAAACTATACAATTTTCTCATCCCCCCTCCCCTTACGCTGTGCAACAGGCTCCTGCGCCTGTTTGCACCAGCCGTAAAAATTTTAAGGGTAATTAATGCATAGTAGGTGGGCAATTAGCCCCAACTTTTCGCCATCACATTGATTTCAATGGGTAGGTGAAACGTGCAATGAAGCCAATGCGGAGTCGGAACTTGACAGATCCCAAGTTCGGGATTTAGCGCATGTGCAAGTGCTTGCAGAAATCCTGAACTTGCAGTCAATTTCAAAGGCGATATGACAGCGTTCTCTGAGAGTACGCCGTCATACCGACTGTGAACTCAGGGCCATTGTCTCGTTTCTTTCCTTTGGTTCTGGTGTCTCGGGGTGCAGTTACACTGCACAAAGTGAACTGAGAATGAATCATTTCCTACTTTGCTGTGGTTCTGCAGAGGCAATTTACATTGTGTCTGAGAGCCCAGCACAACTGGGCTTTAATGAATTGAGAAACACAGGAAATGCTAAAGTGATACCCCAGCACAATGGAAAGTAATGTAAGAATTGGTGGGTAGAGCCTGAACAGAAAAATAAAGGAAGTTACTATGTTATCTGAGTTTATCCAGGATTCTTGTTTGATTATACACAATTTTGTTGATGCTTTCCTGCCATGGTTAGAATCCATGTTTACATTTATTTTGTGCATAAGCTGATAGTGAAGGTACTGATTCCATAACATTTTTAATTCTGAGAGAACTTATTCCAGCTTTTGATAACAGTGGATTGATTTTATTTTTGTTCTGCCAACAATTCATTCCATATAGTAATTCATTGTACTTGAAGCTTTTTCGTGCTTCCTTCCCTACTCATTTCAATTGTCAGGCAAACAAGTCTTGAGCTTAGCTAAAAATGAAGCTGAAATGCTTCCCTTTAATACTGGATGTTTACCACATCTACACAGCAGCAAGTCTGCATTTCTTCCACTTTATTCTATTTTATTTAGACACTAAGTTAAATATTTGATGGGTAATTAGTTCTTTCAGTGAATAATTTGCTGTATTTACATAGAATTACATAGAATACACAGCACAGAAACAGGCCATTTGGACCAACTGGTCCATGCCGCTTTTTATGCTCCACATGAGCCTCCTCCAACCTTACCTCATTTCACCCTATCGACATATCCTCCTATTCCTTTCTCCCTCATGTACTTATCTAGCTTCCCTTTAAATGCATCTAGGCTAATTGTCTTAACCACTCCCTGTGGTAACAAGTTCCACATTCTCACCACTCTCTGAGTAAAGAAGTTTCTCCTGAATTCCTTATTGGATTTATTCGTGACTGTCTTATATTTATGACCCCTAGTTTTGGACTCCCCCACAAATATTTTCTCTACGTCTACCATATTGAAGTCCTTCATAATTTTAAAGACTTCGATCAGGTCACCTCTCAGTTTTCTCTTTGCTAGAGAATTTAATCTGCTTTCATATTTTTCCATGACATAGCTATATTGCTCTTCATCGTAAACAAGTTTTGTAGCCATTTTATCAACCAAAATGTGATTGGGTAGCCTGAATCTACTCTACAGTAAAACAAACACACGAATAATTGTCTGGATTTGGTATGTAGTTCATGAGACTTTCTCTGATATATTCCACTATGAGAATGTTTAAAATGAAAATGTCAAGTAGGTAAGGCAGATCAATGTGCATTAAGACTCAGACTGCTGCACTCGACCCAAGAGTGCTCGGTTTGTCCTCACTGGTTGCCTTGTGCAAGAATGCATCCTCCAGTAATCTCATGACGTGTGCTTGCCTTAGTATAATGAATACAAAACAATGATAAAAATAAAATTTGGAATATCGATTTAACCTTCGAATGCACCAGCAAATAATGACACTCGTGCCAACCACGTTTAGCTTTCTGAATTGCCTTTTACAGTTTCCAAAAAAGTACTGTCTCGAATCATTTAGTTGTCATTTGCTGCCATGAGTCATTTGTCCACTTGGTTGTGAGCAAAACAGAACTGTTGTTGAATTACAATTGTGACCATCTTCAAGAAAGGTGACAAGTCCGATTGCGGTAATTACAGAAGAGTTTCCCTGCTGTCTGCCACAGGGAAAGTCATCGCAAGAATCCTCCTCAATCGCCTTCTCCCAGTGGCCGAAGAGCTCCTCCCAGATTCGCAATGCAGATTCCGCCGACTAAGGGGCACAATGGACATGATCTTCACCGCACGTCAATTACAAGAGAAATGCAGGGAACAGCACCAACCTGGCCTTCTTTGATCTCACAAAGGCCTTCGACACTGTCAACCGTGAGGGATTATGGAGTGTCCTCCTCAAATTCAGCTGCCCTCAAAAGTTTGTCAGCATCCGCCACCTGCTTCACGATGACCTGCAAGCCGTGATCCTGACCAACGGTTCCACCACAGACCCAATTCACGTATGGACCGGAGTCAAGCAAGGCTGTGTCATTGCACCAATGCTCTTCTCGATCTTCCTTGCTGCAATGCTCCATCTCACCCTCAATAAGCTCCCCGCTGGAGTGGAGCTAATTTACAGAACAAACGGGAAACTGTTCAACCTCCGTCGCCTCCAGCCCAGATCCAAGGTCATCCCATCCTCTGTCGTCAAATTGCAGTATGCAGACGACGCTTGCGTCTGCGCTCACTCGGAGGTCGAACTCAAACCATCGTCAACACCTTCACCAAAGTATGCGAGAGCATGGGCCTTGCACTAAACATCCATAAGACAAAGGTCCTCTACCAACCTGCCCCCGCCACACAGTACTGCCCCCTGATTATCAAAATTCACAACAAGGCCTTGGACAACGTGGACCACTTTCCATACCTCGGGAGCCTACTGTCAACAAGGGCAGACGTCGATGACGAAGTCCAACACCGCCTTCAGTGTGCCAGTGCAGGCTTCGGTCGCCTGAGGAAGAGAGTGTTTGAAGACCAGGACCTCAAACCCGGCACCAAGCTCATGGTCTACAGAGCAGCAGTGATACCCGCCCTGCTGTATGCCTCAGAGACATGGACCATGTACAGCAGGCACCTCAAAGCACTGGAGAGGTACCACCAACGCTGTCTCCGCAAGATCCTGCAAATCCATTGGCAGGATAGGCGCATCAACGTCAGTGTTCTCGCTCAGGCCAACATCCCCAGTATTGAAGCTTTGACCACGCTCGATCAGCTCCGATGGATGGGCCACATCGTCCGCATGCCAGATACGAGACTCCCAAAACAAGCGCTCTACTCGGAGCTCTGACACGGCAGGAGAGCCCCAGGTGGGCAGAGGAAATGCTTCAAGGACACCCTCAAAGCCTCCTTGAAAAAGTGCAACATCCCCACCAACACCTGGGAATCCCTGGCCCAAGACCGCACAAAGTGGAGGAGAAGCATCCGGGAAGGAGCTGAACACCTCGAGTCTCTTCGCTGGGAGCAAATGGAAGCCAAGCGCAAGCAGCGCATGCCAACCCAAGCACCCCGCCCCTTCAACCACCCTCTGCCCCACCTGTGACAGAGACTGTAGGTCCCGCATTGGACCCATCAGTCACCTGAGAACTCATTTTTAATGTGGAAGCAAGTCATCCTCGGTTCCGAGGGACTGCCTAAGAAGAAGAACTGTTGTTGAAGAGTATGACAAGACAACATTACCACTGAGTATTTACTGTAGCAGGGGACTATCAGAAGCAAAAAGTGCACTTAAATAATACCCATTGCCATGTAAGGTGTCATTATCTCTTTTCAGAGTTGTTTAGCTATCCTGTTGGAATTTCCCAGCTTAGGTGAAAAAAATGCAGTCTGTCACAGACCCAGATAAAATATGATTTATATCATTAATCTACTTGAAATACTCGGCTCTGTCATTCAATGAAAGCTCCAATATATAAGTTTTTTTTACATTTCACTGAGTATCAGCAAATGGTCAGTGGTGCTCCAACCTTGCCCCTCTTGTTACTCCAAAGTCTCAGATACACCAGTGTGCACACTCTCCCGTCTTCCTACATGTTGACTGTCAAAATCAAAGGATAGATACAGCACTCTTGTGATTCAAACAGGGAGCTGTGCTTAAAGGAAGTGCAGGTCAGACAATTGGCTCTACAGTGTTATAGCCCTATATTTGACCCACGCTGCCCTTGAATGCAACTCCCCGGTGCAAGACCGGGGTTTCTATATTTAACTTCAAATCTCATCACATACTGTAACTTATTCATTCTCAGGATCTCAAACTTTGGGACTCCATACCACCCTTCCTAATTTCCTTCCTTTTATGATTATCAGGCTTTTAAAACATGAGTTTAACATGAGCTAATCAGTACTCCCTAATTTATCTCGCATTCTATTTCACTGTTTTTGACCTCAGTGCTGTCCTGTACTATGGGCCCTAATCCTTTATCTTGGAAAAAAGCTAGGGCCGAAAATGTCCTCAAAATTATATTCAAACTGCTTAAAATGATCTCTGAATTGTGCACCACTTCCCATCTGTTTTAATTCCCCTCACAAAAAAGGAATAGTCCCTGTATCTACCCTGAGCTGCCTTATATTTAAAATTGGTATATAACATAGGCTCTATTCCAGAGAGAGAGGAGGTAAAAGGGTCTATTTACCAGCAAAAGGCGTCGTAAAGGATGTGCTGTCCAAATTATCATTGATTAGCAGCATTCCTTTAGTGATGCAGTCACTTGTTCCAGTCTTATAAGCTTTGCTGCCTAGACTTGCTCTGAGGCTTTCTATTCACATTTATAAGTGCACTAAAATAAGGGCAATAATTAAACCCATGTGATCCCACTGCCTTCCTGTGGGATTGTAATATAACTTGCTGTTTTCGGCAGGCACGCAGGACACCCTCCAGAAGGCTGTAACTATGTAGATTGGGTCCTGTTAATGTCATTAGAACCTGACTGCAATTTTAGCCTGAGGCCTGAGCAGGTGAGCAGTGGTGTCTTCCCCGCTAGGCCAAACTGCCGGGGGTGCATCGAAGGCCAGAAGAGGCTTTTCATTTTTTTTTTTAGGTTTCTTTGTGGGCCAGAAGGAGCAGGAGTGCTTGTTATGCACCTTGTCCAAAGTCAATGGAAAGGAAAATCAGGCGGGTGGCGCAGTCCAATACATCTCCATACAATGAAGCTGCTTTGGGAGTCCTGCAGCAGGCGACCCTTGAGCTTTGGAGCTTTGGCCACTTGGCTGCTTCAGAACAATCTGTATTAAGCTGGCTGAAAAAGTCAATGATGTATAATCCGCCTATGCACTGAATCTGGAAGCAGGTGAGGACAAATTTGCTAGTCTTAAGAAGATTGCAAAGGTAAGTACTGCTTACATTGTGCTCAATTTTACAATGTTACCGTACAATGTATCTTAACAGCACTTCACTGTAAATTTGGTGCAGCATCACAGAGGGAAAATGCGCAGCACCCTGCAAAACCTCTCATACACTTTCCAAATGCACAGACATGCTCGTGTTTTAAAGGGGCACTGTACGTTGCTGCCATGAGAAAGCATTTGCCCTGTGGCACAATATGGCCGCGATTTCGCCAGCCGCGGCGAGTCCGGTGCAGCCGGAGCAGAGCAGCCACAAACTCCACACCCGTCTTCATCCCGCCTCCTCCAAGTGATTTTGCCCTGATTGGGCTTGTTAAGCCCGTCCTGCAAGGTTCCCGGCCAATTAAAAGGAAGCGGGTCTGATGACGTCACATGATGACGCATCATCAGCCGGTTTCCTTAAAGGGACCATGCCCACATTCATTTTGACAGTTGTGCTGTCAGTGTTCTACAGCATTGAGGTGTTGCAAACACTGACAACCACTGCACAGAGGTGCACAGCTGCACCCAGGCTCTCCCATGACTCCCTCCATATGCTTATGGAGGGAGTCACAGCACACAGGGAGGTTCTCTTCCCTCCCAATGGGTGGAAGAGACCAACGCAGCCTGGTTGCACATTGCACAGGAGGACACAAGCAGGGATATCGTTAGGAGGACCAGGCTGCAGTGGCGCAAACCTTTCAATGATCTCAGTAGATCATGAAACGTTACTGCAAAGCCACACTCAACCTCATCCTGCTGTGCCGCTCATCACATCACTCTGCCTTCCCTACCCTACTCCTGCACATCCTTACTCACACCAACCTACCTTGCACCTCCACCCATCCCTCTCTATCTACATTATCACTTTCCCATCTCACTAGCCACCCTTCACACTCACCCTCATCCTAGTCCAATCATGACAACTAACAACACACAAGGGTAGGCACTTGGGTGTTTTAGCCGATGTTCATGTAAACTTTCTGTTAATGTGCTGTCAAGCATTGAAATCCTCATTGTCACCACTTTGCCTTCTTGGACAGATTTGTATGCACCTTTGAAAGCGTGTTAGTGAGTTGCAGTGAATGGTGAGACATAATGTCCCCCCGCCCCATGGTGATGAGTGTGAAAGGAATGGCTTGGATATTGTAGGGATGCTCTATGGTGCTGGTGTGGGGTGGTGCCAACCTGGTGCATCATGTGGCAGCCAGGGTGTACAGTGTTAAGTGAAGCAAATCTGGACATGGTGAGGCCATCGCTGGCATCCTGGGCAGCAATGTGCACGGGTGATGATGCCCTGTGTCCAGTGCAGCATCAGTTGATTGCGGAGAAGGTTGGTGTGGATGTTGGTGTTGCTGGTGTGCCTGGTGATGCTGGTGTTGGGGCTGATCATGTTGGGATTCTGAGGACCAAGGTGAGATTTTTTCAAGGGCACAAATGCTGATGGAATAGATGGCAGATGAGGTTGAGATGACAGAAGTAATCTGTCAATGTCGAGATAGGTTGTTCCAAGGAGGTGACAGTGGATAGAGAGATTACTCCAAACACTTCAAAAGTGCATGAAGCTCAAAAGTGGGTTCCAAATCATTAATGCTCCAGCTTCTAAGATTGGGAATTGAACAGCTGTGAAATGGTAGGTTTTAGACCACTTTTGCAGCTTTCACCTATTCACAGCAATGGAGAGTCATTGAGAACACGACATACTTACCTGACGTAATAGCCGCTCTCCAGGAACCTCATTGAAAACCTGGTTCTTAACTACATTTTAATAAGCTTTAAACTATCCAAATTGGCTGACCCACCGCTTGGTGTCAGGTCTGAAAGAAAGACTTATATTTATATAGCGCCTTTCACGACCACCAGACGTCCCAAAGTGCTTGACAGCCAATGAGGTACTTTTTGAAGTGTAGTCACTGTTGTAATGTGGGAAATGCGGCAGCCAATTTGCGCACAGCCAGGTCCCACAAACAGCAATGTGATAATGACCAGATAATCTGTTTTTGTTATGTTGATTGAGGGATAAATATTGGCCAGGACACCAGGGATAACTCCCTTGCTCTTCTTCGAAATAGTGCCATGGGATCTTTAACGTCCACCTGACAGAGCAGATGGGGCCTCGGTTTAACGTCTCATCCGAAAGACGGCACCTCCGACAGTGCAGCACTCCCTCAGCACTGCACTGGAGTGTCAGCCTAGGTTTATGTGCTCAAGTCCCTGGAGCGGGACTTGAACCCACAACCTTCTGACTCAGAGGCGAGTGTGCTACCCACTGAGCCACAGTCTGTTCAGGGACGACAGACCCGACACTTGGGAAACTGACAAGGAGGTGGGTTTACAGCGGGATACCGACCTGCTGTCAATCTTTGCTATTTTGACAGTGGACCTGCCTCCAAACCTGCACTCTGAGCGCTGGCAAAATTCAGCCCTACATGTGGCAGGCAGCAAAACACTAGGCACATTGCCAGCACATGGTTTTAGCATGCTGCATGTTCACAGGCTCAATTAAGTTGGCTACTGCCCTGGCACTTGGGTGGCACACATCTTCCCTCAGATTCCTTATTACAGTATCTATCGCTTTTTGACCTGCTTGTGATAAAAAGTTGTATATCATCAGCAATACAGCCTGCATACAGGAGGGGGATCAGCCCTAGAAACTCTGCATGTGGAGGAAATAGAGAGGTGGAAGAGGGGGAGGTCAAAGGCTTCCCCGAAGCTCAAAGCTAGTACCATCTTTTGCTTTTCATTCTTTATCTCCTTAATCACTCATTCATTCAATCCCTCACGCAGACATATGCTGCAGCACTGTAGTTAACACATTGCAGTGTCTTGCCATGTAAGCGCTTTCTCAAGAATGCCTTACTGCTATTCTAAAATATGTTCTGCTGCTCCTGCACAATCCCAAATAACAGGAGGTGGCAGAGCACAATGTGCTACTTCAACCAAGCATCTCACGGCACCCTGCATCACACACTCCTACAGTGGCAAGCACCACCTCAGATATATTCATGATGGAGGTGGGGGTGAGGAAGAAATCAGTTAGTGAATTACAAAATAGAAAACTTGGTGAAGCACATAGCTTCAGTCAGTAGGAGCAAGGACAGGTGTAGTTGTGGGGTCCACGGCCTGTCGGCCTAAGGGCTAATTGAAAATTTCAAAACTGAGATTGATAAGATTACTATTAGGTAAAGGCATGAAGGGATATGAAACCAAAACGGGTAAATAGAGTTGAGATACAGATCAGCCATGATTTAATTGAATAGCAGAACAGGTTCGAGGGACTGAACGGTCTACTCCTGTTCCTAAAGGCTAAGCCAAGGGCTGCTTCCCAAATGAAGTTGAAGGACACATTGGAGTTCCAGTTATGCCAAATTTTACTTACTGGAACTGTGTGTGCTGCAGATGTGGTTGCCATTTTGGATGGCATCTTCTATTTCCTAATTGTGAGCTCCTTTTAACTGGTGGAAAAAATGCTGTATTTGTAGGTCCTGCTGTAAAGTAGTGACCAAATGGTGGCAATATCTTTCTTGGGCAGGATGTAAGGCACATGACCAGATGGCTGTTGTTTATTGGATGTTTCAGGCACTAAGGTGTCTATTAGAGCTGGTCTTAAGCTTCTTGCTGAGTGACCAGTTGATTGTGCAGAGATGTCTTCAGTCACTTGCTGCTACTGCCTGTCTTCTCCTGCCTGCCCCGTGACAAGGCCCCTTTGCAGGGCCAACTTATGTTGCTGTGAGCTTTCCATGGGGAAATAGATGATTTGACTTGCCTGACAAACATAGCATCTGTGACCTGTGTTCTGTGGATTTTAAAAGTGCTCAGGGAGATTCAGTATTTATGGGGTTCACAGTTCTTGTCTCGATACTGTGTGGAATACCTGGTGACAGCAGCGAGTTGGAGTAACTGATATTATCAGACAGATGAAGATCCACACCTGGTGTTCATTCTTTTGGGCACAGAAGGCTGTGTGAAGGTGAGCTGCGTTGTGAGCGATTAAAACAAAATAAAAATTGGGCTGCACCAAAGAGCAGGAGTGGAAATTAAAAGTTATTACAAATTCACCAGAAATAGAGGACAAGCAAATGCAACACGTACAGAAATCTGAATTAGTGTTGCAAGCCAAACCTGCAATAAAGGCTTAACAATTTCCCTTAGCCAGCATGTGAGCCTGGGAACAAAATATTTGAAACTAGAATATATGCCTTAACTATACAGGCACTGAAATGAATTACACAGTCTTTCCATGCATTCTGCATGTGTATTTGAGCATATTAATTTATCATTGATAACACTTAACTCACTGCGAGCAGCCGAGGAGGAGCGGACCGAGCCGGGAACCGGAGCAGAGAGGAAAAAAATCCAGGAGTCCAAAAAAAACAAGGTGTGACATCACAGGACAGCAGGTAGATGATTGGTTGGTGAGTATTAAGGTTTTTTTTCTATCGCTAACCTAGGACAGTGGTTTAAACTAGGATCGGGAAACTGTAACATACTGTATTAAATTTATAGCTTAACTAGTTAAACTAATTAATATAACTACAATTAATCATTGATTGTAGACTTCAACTAATTAAATAAATAAAATAAGTCTAGACTTATTTGGGAGGAGGCAGCGGACCTGGCGAGACCAGAGCGAGAGAAGCAGCAACTCAACAGAGGCAGAATCCGAAAGAGTGACATCAGAGTAGAAAAAGTGACGTCGGCACAAGGGAAGGAGCTGATTGGTGAGTAGCTGGTCAGTGTTTGTTTTTAAGATTTAAGTTTATTTCTGCTAAGGTTGTTCTTAGTCTATTAAATAGAGGCATGACAGGGCAGCTCAGTCCCGTGGATGCTTTGAGTAGCCTGGACGACCACATGTGCAGGAAGTGTCACCAGCTACGGCAGCTCGAGATCCGTGTTTCAGAGCTTGAGCGGCGGCTGGAGTCACTGCGGTGCATCCGTGAGGCTGAGAACTTTGTGCATAGCACGTTTCTGGAGGTGGCCACCCCGCAGCTTAAGAGTATGCAGGCAGAGAGGGAATGGGTGGCCGCCAGACAGAAGAGGAGGACCAGGCAGGTTGTGCAGGAGTCCCCGGAGTGCATCTCGCTCTCCAACCAGTATTCTGTTCTGAGTATTGGTGAGGGCGATGGTTCCTCTGGGGAGTGCAGCAAGAGACAAGTCCACGGCACCATGGGTGGCTCAGCTGTACAGGGGGGGAGGAAAAAGAGCGGAAGAGCAATAGTGGTAGGGGATTCGATAGTTAGGGGAGCAAACAGGTGTTTCTGCGGCCGCAGACATGACTCCAGGATGGTATGTTGCCTCCCTGGTGCCAGGGTCAAGGATGTCACTGAGCGGCTGCAGGACACTCTGAGGAGGGAGGGTGAACAGCCAGAGGTCATTGTCCATATCGGTACCAACGACGTAGGCAGAAAGAGAGATGAGGTCCTGC
Source organism: Squalus acanthias (assembly GCA_030390025.1). NCBI lineage: Eukaryota > Metazoa > Chordata > Chondrichthyes > Squaliformes > Squalidae > Squalus > Squalus acanthias. The sequence continues at coordinate 53,256,019 of CM059429.1, forward strand.
AGGCAGAGTTTAGGGACCTAGGAAAGAGATTAAAAAGCAGGACTTCAAAGGTAGTAATCTCCGGATTACTCCCGGTGCCACGTGCTAGTGAGTACAGGAATAGGAGGATAGAACAGATGAATGCGTGGCTGGAGAGATGGTGCAGGAGGGAGGGCTTTAGATTCCTGAGGCATTGGGACCATTTCTGGGGAAGGTGGGACCTTTACAAGCCAGACGGGTTACACCTCAACAGAGCCGGGACCAATATTCTCACGGGGAGGTTTGCTGGTGCTGTTGGGGAGGGTTTAAACTAACTTGGCAGGGGGATGGGAACCAGCATATAGGAGTAGAAAAGAGAATAAGGTGCATAAAAGAGTGAGTGTGTTGGATAGTACTACAGAAGAAAATAATACTAGAGGCGGAAGTAGTACCATATTAGATAGGAGCAGACTAAGAAAGACTACGAAAAATTCAAAAATGGGTTTAGAATACATGTACGTAAACGCACAAATTGTGGTGAATAAGGCTGGTGAGCTACAAGCACAATTAGCTGTGTGGCAATATGATGTTGGCAATAACGGAAACATGGCTTAAAAACGGTGAGGACTAGGCACTTAATATTCAAGGGTATAAGGTGTTCAGAAAAGATAGGGAAGGGAAAAAGGGAGGTGGGGTGGCAGTGCTGATTAAGGAAGACATTGTAGTGTTGGAAAGGGAGGATGTTCTTGAGGGGACAAGGACAGAATCAATGGTTAGAGTTGAGGAGCAAAAAGGGTATGATCACACTATTGGGGGTATTCTATAGGCCTCCAGAGGGAGGTAGAGGAGCAAATCTTCAGGGAAATCGCAGAGATATGCAAGAGCTATAGAGTGGTGATATTGGGGGACTTTAATTACGCAAATATTGATTGGGATAATGCTTGGGTAAAGGGAAAGGAGGGGGAGGAATTTCTGAAATGTGTTCAAGAGAATTTCCTTGACCAATATGTTCTTGGCCCAACTAGGAAGGAGGCATTGCTGGATCTGGTGCTGGAGAATGAGGTGGGCCAGGTCGACCAAGTGTCTGTGGGAGAACACTTGGGTACGAGTGATCATCGTATCATAAGATATAGATTAGCAATGGAGAGGAGCAAGGAACAATCTAGAGTGGAACTTCTAAACTGGAATAGGGCTAACTTCAATGGGATGCAAAAGGATCTAGCCAGTGTAAAATGGAACTAAAGACTGACAGGAAAACTGTAACAGAACAATGGGTGATCTTTAAGGAGGAGATCTTCCAAGTACAGGCTAGGTACATTCCAACAAGAGGGAAGGGTAAGGGAACCAAAGCAAGGGCTCCTTGGATGACGCCGGAGATAGAGAAGGTGATGAAACAAAAAAATAGGGTGTATGATGCATGTCAGGTAAAATCTTCAAGGGAGAACCAGACCAAATACAATAAGTTGAGAGGGGAAGTGAAGATGAAAATAAGATTGGCAAAGAGAGAATATGAGAGTAGAATGGCGGTGAACATAAAAGGGAACCCAAAAATCTTCTACCGGCATGTAAACAGTAAGCGGGTAGTAAGAGGTGGGGTGGGGCCTATTAGAGACAAAGAAGGTGATATATGCTTAGAGGCGCAGGGCAAGGCTAGAATACTCAATGAGTATTTTGTATCAGTGTTTACTAAGGAGGTGGATGCTGACAAAATATCGGTAGAAGTGGAAAAGGCAGAAGCAATGGAAGGGGTGTAAATTTATGGAGAGGATGTACTAGAAAGGCTGGGTATGCTTAGAGTGGACAAGTCGCCTGGTCCAGATGGCTTGTATCCCAGGTTGCTAGGGGAATTGGGGCAGGAGATAGAGTAAGGGCTTGCCATAATTTTCCAATCTTCCCTAGATGCGGGGGAGGTGCTTGAGGATTGGAAAGTGGCAAATGTGACACCATTGTTCAAGAACGGGTGTAAGGACAATCCTAGTAACTACAGGCCAGTCAGTTTAACATCAGTGGTGGGTAAAGTTTTAGAAACAATAATCAAGCAAAAAATTAACGGGCACTTGAAGAGGTTTAAGCTAATTAAGGAGAGCCAACACAGTTTTGTAAAAGGCAGATCGTGTTTGACTAATCTAATTGAATTTTTGATGAAGTAACAGAGAGGATTGATGAAGGGAATGCAATGGAAGTCGTCCACATGGATTTTCAGAAGGTGTTTGACAAAGTAACACATAGAAGGCTGGTTAACAAAATTGAGGCTCATGGAATAGGTGGGTCAGTGGCAGCTCGGATAAGGAACTAGCTTAAGGACAGAAAACAGCGAGTTGTGGTAAATGGCTGTTTTTCAGACTGGAGGATGGTAGACAGTGGTGTTCCCCAAGGGTCAGTGCTGGGGCCACTGTTTTTTTTGATATATATAAATGACCTGGATATTAGAATACAGAGTAGAATTTCTAAATTTGCTGATGACACCAAACTTGGGGGTGTGGCAAACAGTGATGATGATACCAATCGACTGCAACAGGACATAGAAAGGCTAGCAGAATGGGCAGACAAGTGACAGATGGAATTTAATACAGAGAAGTGTGAGGTGATGCATTTTGGCAGAAGGAACAGGGAGAGGCAATATACACTTAATGGCACAGTTTTAAGGATTGTGCAGGGACAGAGGGACCTGGGAGTTAATGTGCATAGGTCCCTGAAGGTGGCAGGACATATTGAGAGAGTGGTTAGCAATGCATATGGGATCTTGGGCTTCATAAATAGAGGTAATTGAGTACAAAAGTAGAGAAGTTATGCTGAACCTTTATAAAACGCTGGTTAGGCCACAACTGGAGTATTGCATCCAGTTCTGGTCACCACACTTTAGGAAGGATGTGAAGGCCCTTGAGAGGGTGCAGAGGAGATTTACCAGAATGGTTCCAGGGATGGGGGATCTTGGCTACAAGGACAGGTTGGAGAAGCTGGATTTGTTTTCATTAGAGCAAAGGAGGTTGAGGGGTGATTTGATAGAGGTGTACAAGATTATGACGGGTTTGGATAGGCTAGACGTGGAAAGGCTGTTCCCACTAGTTGATGGTACAAGGACTAGGGGACACAGATATAAGGCTTTGGGCAAGAGATACAGGGGGGATGTGAGGAAAAACTTTTTTATGCAGTGAGTGGTGAGGTCCTGGAATTCGCTGCCGACAGAAGTGGTGGAAGTGGAGACACTCAGGCCTAAAAATTCGGTTTCTTTGTGCCTCCCGTTAGCGTCCTAAGAGGGCGCTAATGGGGCGCTAATGGGGCGCAAAGCAACTAGCGCCCGGGCGCGGCGCCACCAACGCCTCCCGTGAAATTCAGCGGGAGGTTAGTGGCAGCAGTAACCGTCAGCGTCCCGCGGCGTTGCACCGCCGGCGATGACGTCATCGCCGTGCACAGCGCCCCACTCGCGCCCCGGCCGCGATCTTCGGTAGCGCCCCCTGACTTACCGCCGGACGCTATGTCTGACGGGGTCAGGGGGGCCTACCTGCAGCCGGGGTGGCGTTAATTAAAGGCGAGGTGCTGGGCGGCCATTTTTGTTGCTGGCCTCCTGACCAGACCCCCCACGGAGTGTCGGCTGCGGTCCGTGTGCCCGGCACTTCTCTTGAGTGTCGGGCCCTTTTGCCGGCACTCCGATCCCTGGTGGCCCAGCTGGGCCCTGGGTCGCTCTGCGCAAGGCCGCTCCCCTTTAAGAAGGGGAGGAAGGCCTGCAGTACCGCGGCGCGATGTGCCACAGCGCCCCAAGAGGGAGGCGGGGCACTTCCAGTAGCACCCCGTTTTCCTCCTGGGGCGCTACCGATAAATTTCGGCCGCGGGGGCGCTAATTTCTTCGGGGCGCTGTTAGCGCCCCAAAGTGGGTGCAACTCAATTACCCCCCCCCCCCCAATGTTTTCAAGGGGAGACTGGATAGGCACTTGAGGGAAATAAACTTGCAGGGCTACGGGGATAGAGCGGGGGAAAGGGACTGACTGGATTGTACTTGAACATCGTTAATTGAACACTAGGGGGCCCCTGATGGGAGCAAGTATACAATACTAAGTAAACTCCAGGGTTTCCTCTTGTTACTTCGAGTTCTACCAATGTTATTGAACAACAAGCTGTAACATCATCTAGCTGTAGCCACAACAGTGGTGTTTATGGTCAGTCTCAAGAAGGTAACCATGATCTTATTGGATCCAACAATGAGGAACCAATGCAGGTTGAAGAAGAAGCAGAAGGCAATGATTCACAACTGGACGGCCCGAGACCAACCAGAGAATATGCAACTGGGGGAGGCCAACTAAGTAACTAGCTCTAATCATATTTTGTATACTCTTACTTAGCCTGAAATTTTGTATCGCAAGTATCCCCGAACTAAATTTTAGTTTTTGGATACAAAAATATTTCTGTTATTTCAGTCAAACCATTATCACTAATAGAGTCCAACTTCTGTATATAGAACAGTTAAATGTACTTATGTCTGGTCATTAACGGCATCACAAATTCATTGAAAGCTTAAGCAAGGCAAATGTAACCAGGCATCTAAAGCGAGTCCAAACAACATGATGGAGCACCAAAGCAGATACACTGACACCGATCTATAGTGTTATGAGGAACTTCACGACGCTTCATGTTCTTGCAGAAGAGAAAGGAATGGACCCTGAAACAGTTTAAGGCACGAATGACTTGAAAAAATGTCCCTCGGAGGCAGAAGTAATCGCCGCCATGATCATCTGAAAAAAGTTGTTCACACTTCTATCTCCAATCACGACTTACTTACAAGGAACGGTAGTCAATTTTGGAATTGTTTCTGGGTTCATCAGTAATACCAAGAGCAGTTTTCAAAACCTAGAGAATCGTAGAAACAGGAATCCACGCTTTTGCAGACAAATAGGACATTGAAATTCTGGCTCCAAAGAGAAGCAGAAAATGAAAGTGATTTTTCAATGAGCTTGGTACACCAATCACAACAAACTTTGCCAACTAGAAATTGAAGTGTATTTTTGATCAATCAATCTGTTTGTGATGCAACTGAATAATCGCTTCTCTGATCATTTGCTGTCTATCTTTAGGAAATGGGTGTTTTACCCTCAAATAAAGAGACAGACTCGATGGGCCGGATGGCCTCCTTCTGTGCTGTACTATTCTCTGAATCTATGATCATGGAATCTGATGTCCGTGAGCTGTGGGACTACTGTAATCAATTGTTTGCTCAGGAGCTTAGCACTTTCAAAGAAGTGTATTCTGTAGCTCGCAAAACTATATATCTTGAAGATTTTGCTATCTAAACGTCAAAAATGAACTATGAGCATGAGGATCAATACAGAAGAAACAGAAATTAATGTTTCATTCTCAATATGGATTGATTATGGGTTTATCAAACCACCCAGGCTTGTCAGTCAACTCTCAGGATTTACGATTTTGTGTTTGATTGCAGTAACTAGTGTTGTTGCAGAAAGCACCATCAGCTGTGTCACTATTATAAAGAACAGGCTAAGGTCGACGATGTCAGATACATGGTTATCAAATCTATGATTCTGTCCTGTGAAATTGATTATTTAGAATCAATCATGAGCCATGAGATTATATGGCTCGTATATAGCCACAATACATGCACTGTATTTTACACGTGTGTATATATATTTCTATAACTAGTGGGCTGGCGGGGGGGGCAAAATTAGCTCAGAGGAGGGGGGACTCTTCCAAGACCCGAGTGGGGGAGGGGGGTGGGCAACTACGGAACTAGACAAATGGCAGTTATTCACACAAATTCACATAACTTTATAAAATCACTATCCACATTTTTTTAAAATTCGTTTATGGGATCTGGGCATTGCTGGCAAGGCCAGCGTTTATTGCCCATCCCTAGTTGCCCTTGAGAAGGTGGTGGTGACCTGCCTTCTTGAACCGCTGCAGTCCGTGTGGTGAAGGTACTCCCACAGTGTTGTTAGGGAGGGAGTTCCAGGATTTTGACCCAGCGACGATGAAGGAATGGTACCATGGAAACCAAAGACAATGAAAAAACATAGGGGTGGATTTTAACTCTGAGTGGGTTTCCGGCAGGAGACAACTCGGCAAGTTGATCTCCTACCTGGCGGAGGCAGCAGGAAGCCATGGCAATTTTAACCACCAGGCCTCGTTTAAATGCCACTGGACCAATTCCTGCCAAGAACGGGGATGAAGAGGGCGCAGAAGGCTGTTGGCAGGCAAAGATAAGGTGGCCCTTGGCCTCTTCCATGCAAGGAGTAAGCACTCCTGCTCCTTTTGGCCCCACAAAGGAAAGTTTTTCACTTACCTGAAGGGCCTGATCTGTCTTCAAACCAGCAGCAGATATGCTTCTGCCTAGCAGGAACGCTGTGCCGGCTTCCCTGCTCCCGCCCGGTTACAACTGCAACACGGTTCTATTGACACAATCGGACCCAGAATTGCACAAATGTATGAGGCTCCTGTCTGGTTTAGGCAGGCGCCTCATCCGTCTGCAAAACCCTACAGGTTAATATTGGAAATGGTCGGGATTTGAGCGGGTAAGTAACCTGATTGTTTTTAACTGTCTACCTGCCCAGTTTCCATCAGGCGGGTAGGATTAAAATCAACCTCATTCATTTAAGGGATCCATAAGCTTTTAAATCTGTGAAAGGTCACTTTCAAAATCCAATGTGATTTGATGCACTGTAATACCTTTTACAGTTACATTGAATTATAATATCTGCAAGGAAACCCAGCAAAAATAAAAATTGCCAGGATATTATCACCAGAACTCAGTTAAGATTTGAAAAAAATGATTTGTTCTCAGGTGTCATGGCAATGGCAGGGCCGCCTTTATTGCCCATCCCTAGTTGCTATGAGAAGGTGGTGTTGGGCCTTCTCCTTGAACCACTGTGATTCTTGTGTTGATGGTGCTTCCACAACGATCTTAGGTAGGGAATGCCAGGATACTGATTCATTGATTATGAGAAAATGGCAATATATGTCCAAGTCAGACTGGTGTGTAACTTGAAGGGGAGCTTGGAGGTGATAGTGTTCTGACAATATTGCTCTACTCCTGCTCAGTGGTCGAGGTCATAGGGCTGGGAGGTGCTTTTGAGGTAAACTAGGTGAGTTGCAACAGTGCATCCAGTAGATAGTGCATATGGCACGAGTGCACCATTGATGGAGGGGGTGGATACTGAGTCCAACAGCAGGGGTGCTGATTAAGCAAACTGCTTTGACTTAATGCTAAAGAGAATAAAAATGAAAAGAACGTCTGCAGAGTTCTCACAACCGCGCACCATAACTTTGGTGGAAGATCAGTGGAAATCCTGGAGAAATGTGTAAACAGTTAAATCATTTATGTCGTATCTCCAGGAAGGTTCTACCGATCTCTCGTCATAGTCACAGCAGCCAGATTAAGAGAACCCAGCGTCAAAAATTTGATCTCTGGAACCTATGCAAGTATAAAGAGACCAACAAGTGGCTGTAAATGAATTGATATAACCTAGAAATGACTCTTTTGTGGTAATAAAGAGTTAACTGAGCATTGTATTACAAAGAACAGGTGGGAATTCACGCTTTCGCTCTTTTTATTTAGTCAAAGGTGCAGTCAATAAAAGCTAGGTGCAATAATCATGTTCATCAGCTGTTTAAAATATTAATTAGTCACTTTAGGTTTTGTGATAGCACATGACACTATCATATCATTGTCTCCTTAGTAATTTCACTACAAGAATGCAATGGAGCAGGCATATATCCCATTTTGATGACCAGGCACTTGATGTTCTGATTTAGGGTGTGAGGGAATAGAAAGATACCATCTACGGGACAGAGGACCACTTTCAGTTAGATACGCCTGGATTATCAGCGATGGAAAGAATCACCAAGCAAGTCTACTGTGTCTCGTGAACCCAACAGACCTGAAACAATTCCATGACAGCACACCTTAAGATAACCACTAAAGTAGCTTAAGAAGATTCACACACATGACACTCAGTTGCCATAAGTGCATATGAAATTAAGTCAGCCTTCTTATTGAATTGCTTCTGCATGAAAACCAACCTCCAAGGTGCATTCTTCGCTGGTTTCAACAGCCCTGGAGAATAGATAAAGTCAACCTTGAGCCAAGTATTCACAGTTCTCATAGATGCCCAATGTTCTGCTCTCAAAAGAAATCAATGGACATGTCGAGAAAGTTCCCAGTGGTAGGGGAATGTGCATAGTAATCAAAGATTGGGCAGTTGGCTATCTTGACAGCTCCACATGGGAACTGTCAAGCACCTCTGCACAAATGACAGTAGATGTAGCAGAAAGCTAGCTTGTCCAGGGAGCCAGAACAGTACTGGATGTGCCTGACTCAGATGCAGAGCCCTCTGGGTCCACAGCAAATGGTGGTCTTATGTCAACAGTGAAATCATGCAGTCAGCCAGCACACCTACTTCTTCCATTAGGGAATCATTGAAGAGTAGGACAGATGTTCCATACCACATTAGTACAACAGGCTCAAGGGAAAGCCCTGTGGCAACTCACACTAACAATATTCGCTCACACAGAATGCTAGGAATTATAATTTATGTAAGAGCATTGATGTTTCAGCGCTTAGGAGAAAGCTGGACTATAGCAAGAGATGGAAACAGGGCATGAAAGTGTAAGGGAAGATCGTATGGGCAAGGCACATAGGCATATGTGGGTTTTTAAAGGGACCATTTGTTGTACTTATTTAGAGGTAGCATGTGCTATGCATTGTCGCATCAGTCTTCCTTGCTACACCAGTGGTTCTATATCTGGTTCTTCATTGCCACGTTTAGCCTTCTGCATAGCCATAGATTGTTCTTTGTCTACAGTGAGACATATTTGCTGAGTGAAGTCGTGCACATGCAGAATATGACAATCATTCTCAAGGCCCTGAGGGAACTGTACTGTAGGGCCTCTACTGATTGGTCCAGACAACTGAAGTGCTTCTTCAGAATCCTAATCATAAGATGAATGTTCATTTATATAGTTGCATGTGCCACACTGAACTTTGCTTCTGCCCATGTGTGGTACAAAGGTTTCAATGACTGCATAGGGTGCCTTGAGTCTCCAGGCACTCATACTTCCAATCTTCCATTCCTTTGAAACAATGGGTGACACGGAGGATTGCCTTAAAATGAAGACATCGTATGAGCTCCCTGGGCAGGAGAATCATGTGCTAATGATCACATACTAGCAGCATGTTAAGTGAAAACCCTTGTAGTTCATGCAGGGTTTCATATTGTGCACAGGAGCCTGAATGGCAACAGGTATGCAGCTACTCACTTCAGAGTCTGCATGCTTGGGAAGCCAGCTGATGAATTCTGCCAAAGCGGTTTGTCCATTGGAAAATAAATGAAATTGTTGGCCCAGTGAAATGAGGCAACTGTCACCTCCATGATAGATCTGTGTACAGCAAACCACATATATCACAGCTCTTGCCTGGAATGACCATGAAGCATAAAAACTCAGGCCATGTTCACTTCAGCTACTACCTGCAGTGCCATCCTGATGTCTAGGCTAGTCTGCAGGTAATCATTCATAGATTGCCCAGCTGACATAGCTCCGTCACCCTTATTCTCGGTCAACTGTGGCAGTGCTCCTCAATAATCCCAGGTAGCTCTGAATGGGCAGTACATCTGATGCATCAGATACCAGCAATCTCTGATCGTCTGCCCCTGCTGTTCCACCTTACCTCACAGGTTGCACTCTGCTGTTCTTTCTCATCCTCCTCAGTCAAGTGCAGCGTAAATGTCACACTGACTCCAATTCCCACGGTCTTCTACGCAGTCACAGTAATTGCTGTCTTATATAGATGATCATCTCTGACCTGACCAAATCAAAGCAAATCAAAGTTGCTGTTGCAATGCTGGTTAAAAAAAAAATCAGAATTTTCGATGCGCTGTATGTGTGAAGTGGGAAGACTGCAGAATTGTTTGGGTTAAATTTACATAACAATTATACTGGCATCAGCAAGCTCAACAACACTGCCGAACAGATCCATCGCTAAAACACTAACCAACCACTTCATGCTGGGGGCAATTTTTTTAGCTTACAATAAAATCAGGTAAAATGTGTGTCCTCCAGTACTCAGGAAATTTTTCACATTAACAGACAAATAGCATAATGCCTATATTAATTTTCAGCCTTGTGCCACTTTAAGCCTCGCTATTAAATTATAATCTTCGCTCACTTTAAATGTACATGTCCAACCTGATCGCTTTAAAAATGAATGAATAACACACTATTGTGGAGGTTCAGAGTCTGAAATGGGATTTTGACATCATCACTGCAGAATAATAGCATCATGTGTTACACAGCAGGGCATAATCAGGAAATGATTTTGCAGTTGTGACACTAAATTACAGGGAAATTAGGATCCCAGGGGATGGTAGTGCAGGGTGGAGACAGAATATGCCAGTGACCGTGACTCATAGGTCGACCTGGCTTTTAAACAAGTAGTATTCCAACTAAATTCGCCTTATATGTTGTCATAATTACATATTTTTTCATGAGCTCCCTTTAAATGTGCCAATTAATTAATACAATTTTAGAATTTAACAAGGCAAACGTGTGTAACACATTTAGAGCAATGTGCTCTCCTACCTGATGTGGATGCCATTTATTCTTAGGTGTTCAGTGTAGCATGTTTAACATGTCACACTACTAAAACCTATTCATAAATAAAAAATAATGCATCAAACACAGCCACTTTCCTACTCAGAGTACTTATCCAGGGAGCCATTTTCTCTGTATTTCTACTCTGTAGACGTGCCTTTCAAAGGTCAATTCCACTTCAGGACGTCATTTGTCACAGGATTTTGTTTTTCATATGAAAATCATACTCCAATCACAAAACAAACTGTCAAAATGCAGTAGTACCCATCATGAACTCCATTCATTGCTTCTTTGATTTAGCCCTGCTGGTTTGACAAACATAATATATTTGTAAGATTTTGAAACTCAGCACATTTTCAGACATCTCCCCTCCCCCCGCCCCACCCTGGTTTAAAATTGTATTCATTTGTTATAAGCAATGTAGTTATGGCAGTTTTACAAATTCTTCCAAGGTGAGAAAAAACCCACAATGAGTTACTATGACAAGGATGTAATTAACTTTGTATTTCTCATACATATGTCCAACTTTGCAAAGGTATCTGAAACTGCAGGCAGATAACATCTATTTTTGAGCATATTTTGTTTTTATTCTGCTGCCAAGATAGTCACCATCTCCTGTACAACACAACAAATATTACAAACAAATACCTGACATATAAAGAGAGAATTTTATTACATCACAAAGCTTGGCATCCCGACAACATGCCCTTTGCGTATTTCACAAGTGTGCATCTGATTTTAACACGTGTGGAGAAATTAGCTCTGTGGGCTATTTACTACCGTGTCATAAAAGGTGCCAACTGTTACTTGGGATTTTCTTGGATAAAATATACAGCAAAGCTGGCAAGGCAACGCGAAAAACACTGTTCCCACAATACCTCACTCGACAGCTGAATATCTGGAAGCTCATTACCTCCAGGAAGGTGTGGAAATCTACATTGTTATTGAGAAAAGAAAGTGTACAATAAATCCTTGTTTTATCTACTTCATTGACAGTAGACGCAACCATATTTGATCACTCATCTGATTGCCTGCAGACTTTATACCCACAGGTCCCATCAGCGCAGGCAATTTCAGCGATGTAATTGTGCATCTGCTGAAATGTTGCAGCTGTTCTAGTATAATAGGTTAGTACAGTATTATCCATAGTACCTAATATCAAAGTCCTTTCCCTGCTAAAATGAAATACTTCACAGTCAGATAACCTTTATTGTCATTTTATAAATGGCTTTTTGTATGTTTCTCAGAGACTGTCCTTTTCAAAACTCATTAGGTAGCAAGTAACAGCATTTCTTTATGGATGGGTTTCATTGCAAATTCCACAGAAATTGATTTTTTTTATAGAAAAATATCATATGCATAAATTGCAAGATGACATTTTGAAATTTAGTGTAGAAGCCTCATCAAAATCCTTACAGGGTTAAATTAAATGCAAAACCAATGTTATTAAGTGTAGTCAGGTGAAGATGCCATTGGTTATATCTGTGTGCTGTGCATCAGGAATAGCTTTTACCAGGCTTCATATCAGAGTCACTGCAGTATTCTGTCAAAGCGTAAGTTATAGAATTTAGAAGAACAAGACAAAGAAAAGGAATTTATATTCTGCCAGATGTGGTACGTGGAATTAAAAGTAATTCAAGACTTATCCCAATTAATATGGGCTTTGTATTTAATGAGTTTTTTTCCCTTGATTCAAAAGGACTGAGATTAAAGAGGATGTAAATAATATTATGCTGTCCATTTATTTTTGACAAATTCAGAAAACTATGAGGGTTCTGAATGCAAAACCATCTTTATCTCTTTTGACATTTTATCTGAGTTTAATTACAAGAAGGCTGAGCTTCAGTAATTGTTTGATTTAACCCCCGTCACTCATTATAAAGCGCAAAAGAAAGAGAAGACTGCGATACAAACATTGTGGTAGAATTTCTGAAGGGGTTTTCCCGATCTCCAGCCACAACTTCAGCAGAAGATCAACGGAAACCTCAACGAAACAACATAAACAGGCTTTCTCTGCAGTTTCTGTCAATCTTCCGTTCCGACAGGAGATCAGGAGTACCTCCACAGAAATTACTGGTGATTTTTAATATCAAATAATTCTATTCCAGCCACAACAGAGTCAATGTAAAGGAAAATCGGGCGGGGTGTATTACAGGCAGCCGATCTACTACCACTGGTTTTGTGTCCCTGTTGAATTTTACCCCCCCCCCCATTTGACTGGTAAAGTACATTGAAAATACCATAGGTTGTTTCTCAACTTATAGTAATGACCCATCATGAATACATCACTATCAACAGAACAATGGTCATTCTTCCTACAAAATTTTGAGGGTGCCTCTAAGCAACCACCGTCAAGAGACTAACTTTCATCCATCCACCAGATTACCAGGGCTCATATGGGAAACTGTTATATATATGGACTTTCAAAAGGCATTTGATAAAGTACCACATAATAGACTTTTTAGTAAAATTGAAGCCCATGGGATTAAAGGGGCGGTGGCTGTGTTGATACAAAATTGGCTAAAGGACAACAAGCAGAGTATTGGTGAACGGTTGTTTTTTTGGACTGCAAGGAAGTGTTCAGTAGTATCCCCCAGGGGTCAGTGTTGGGACCATGACTCTTTTTGATATATATTAATGACCTGGACTTGGGTATACATTGGATAATTTCAAAGTTTGCAGATGGCACGAAACTCAGAAAAGTAGTAAACAGTAAAGAGCATAGTAATAGACTCAGGAGGACATAGACTGGTGAAATGGGCAAGCACATGGGCAGATGAAATTTAATGCAGAGTAGTGTGAAATTATTCATTTTAGTAGGAAGAATGAGGATAGACAATATAAGCTAAATGTACAATTTTAAAGGGGGTGCAGGAACAGAGACCTGGGGTGTATATACATAAGTTTTTGAAGGTGGCAGGACAAGTTGAGAAGGCATACGGCATCCTTGGCTTTATAAATAGAGGCATAGAGTACAAAAACAAGGAGTTATGCTAAATCTTTATAAAACACTGGTTAGGCCCCAGCTGGAGAACTGTGGCCAATTCTGGGCACCACACTTTAGGAAGGATGTCAAGGCCTTAGAGAGGGTACAGAAGAGATTTACTAGAATGGTCACAGGGATGTAAGACTTAAGTTACGTGGCGAGACTAGAGAAACTGGGGTTATTCTCCTCATTGTTTCCCACATTATGTGTTTCCCACATTACAACAGTGACTACACTTCAAAAGTACTCCATTGGCTGTAAAGCGTTTTGAGACGTCCGGTGGTCGTGAAAGGCGCTATATAAATGCAAGTCTTTCTTTCTTTTTCTTTTTTAGAGCAGAGAAGGATAAGGAGAGATTTGATAGAGGTGTTCAAAATCATGAATGGTTTTGATAGAGTAAGTAAGGAGAAACTGTTTCCAGTGGCAGAAGGGTTGGTAACCAGAGGACATAGATTTAAAGTACTTGGCAAAAGAACCAGAGGCAACATGAGTAAAATAAATTACGCAGTGAGTTGTTATGATCTGGAATGCAATGCCTGAAAGGGTGATGGAAAGAGATTCAATAATAACTTTCAAAAGGGTATTGGATAAATACTTGAAGGGAAAAGATTGCAGGGCTATGGGGAAAGAATAGGGGAGTAGGACTAATTAGATAGCTCTTTCAAAGAGCCGGCATAGGCATGATGGGCCGATTGGCCTCCTTCGGTGCTGTATCATTCTATGATTCTACCTCATTACCAAGAGACCACTTTTCATCCAGCCTCACTAATTAACCAAGGACAAGACTGATAGACCACTAAAGAGGGCTGACATCATCTTCCGTACTAAATTACATGGGGATGTAGAGTTTCGCAATTATCGCGATTCTAATAATATGAGAGAAGCAGGTTCAATTGAACATTTTTATTGAACGGAATGCTGTCTTGAAAATAAAGGGTACAGAAGCCTGTAAAATGGCCGCCGCGCATCGTGGCAGAAGCTTCCAGAGACACAGTGGGCAGACAAGATGGCGTCGAATATATATTCAGTATGAGATCATACCTGGTACAAATTGAAAAGGCAGGATGCAACCCGTTTGCATTTTGGATAATAGCAATGATATAAGTGCTTGAATCGTTTCATACGCACAGTAAGAATCATTGAACTGGGCCATCGAAAGCCCATCCAGACACATCAATACACAAATACCCCCCCCGGCTCAACAATGAGAGAGACATTGGCGGGTGATTAAGCCAGTATTCGGGGGGCCCCAAAACCAGTTGAGGAGACGATTCATACACACCCTGGCTGGCTCGACAATGAAGAAGGCATTAACGGATAGTTGGCCAGTTTCAGGTGATACCGAAACCCGTTAAGAAGATAATCGCCCCATGCTGGGAGTTTTGGGCGCCAAAATCATACAAAGGATAACATTTAGATTTGAGCAGGAGATAAGGCCGACAAAACAGTATAACTACAGAGGACAAACGTCCATCGGTCTCTTGGCTCTTGGCTCTCTTGACTTTTTGCTCTTCGCCCTTGTCGTGCGCTGGTTCCTTCGGCGGTGCTGTGCTGGTCGGTTATTCGAGTGTTGGGTGGAGTTCAATCAGAACGAGCCACCTCGACACGGCAGGCAGCAGGGTACACCATCCCGATCGTCGGTAAACGGTGTCCGGACCCATCAGGGCAACACAGCGGCGTGTTCCCGAGCAAGGCCCGAGTGACGAGAAGAAAGACGAGAAGAAAGACGAGAAGAAATTCCACGTGCCGCCACGGTCAGTAAACCCCGACCGCGCCCGAAGATAAACGGCAGAGTCCACCAGTTCGAATTCTACAGACTACTTCATGACCCGGTTTGAATTCCACAAACTACTTCATGACATCAGGGAGTCTGGCTTACCCTTCGGCTCTTTGAGCGGGTAGCCCGAGCCATCCGCGACGAACTTTATCGGGGCCGTCTCAAGTGGACCCATTCGCGGCAGCGAGATAAAACAAGTCGGGTGCAGAAGCCCTTACAGCCACGTGACAGCCAGGCGCTGCAGCGAAACGAGCTGAGAGCCTCATTTTAAGTATCCAAAGTGAGCCGAGTGGTGAGCATGTTTCCCGATCCTACAAATCCAGACGTAGTTTAGGAATATTAAGGGAGGGTGGTTCCTAAGGTTAATGTATAATGTGTTCCCCCTTTTACGATGTGTCGTGTGTTCCCCATTTCCATAGACCAAGTTTTATAAACGTGTGTATACTGGTACTCTCTTTGATCTGCGCCTATGACATGTATTTCATTATTTTGGACACCATGCAATAAAGGCATTCATTTTGTGCTATTCAACCAGGTCTATTTGAGTCTTTCTCTGCATTACTGCTCCTTGCATCTAAGTCCAGGTGTCAGAACCGTAAGGGCGAGTGGGTCGAACCACTCACAGGTGCTTATTGCAAAAGTCTGGCTGGAGACCAGAGCAAGCAATAGTACAGGCAACGAAAGCCTCACCTTGCACCAGTCCGAACCCTTACAGGATCATTTGAACACACTACAAGAAAGGTCAGTTGATGTTGTGTTGATTAACTCTTTCAAAAAAGAGCTGGATAGACATTAGATTGCTATTGGGGTTCAAAGTTATAGAGGTAAGTATAGACTGAGATGAACTACTACTGTTTGGTACACAATGGTTCTGGTGCTCTGCACTGTGAAGGCCTGGAAGGGATAGAAGGAAATATTGCCTGCTGGGGCCAGCTGGCTAGGCACAAATAATAAATTTGAGGATTTGGGAGTTTTTGCTTGATTCCCTTTGGGCGTCAGGCATGTTCGTGAGAGCTTTCCTTCTGGGGATTAAATGGACAGAGTAGAGTCTGTGATAGGGTGCATTGCAGCAGGTTTCATGGGCCCTAATACTTTTCTCATTCCATGCTTTCTTATGATATTACCCTCCCTACTAGACTACCAGGGATTGAATTAATCCTGTACCAGGAATTGGATACTAAAATTTATCCATCAGGTAGAGGGAAGGTTCCTTTGCTGCTGTGTCTCAAATCACAGAAAGCAGTTGTTAAATTGCTACCTGAGGTTAACCTAAAGCAGGATATCCAAAATGTTGTGCAGAGGATTATTTTCACTCCCTCTCGACTGATACAATGCTGTGCCTCCTCTAAACTGGACCCAGCATGAAACCTGTTCCAGCGGTGTGTTTGCTTTATGATGGGTCCAGTCAGAGTGCAGAATCCACCCACAGTTGTACTGACAAGTAGATGTCAGACTTGGATATCAGGGCTGCTCTGACCTGTAATTATCAGTGTAAACAAAGTATAAATCTTTCTTGTGGATTGTGTATTTAAAGGAACACTGTTACCATGAAAACAAATGTAATAGGTTTTCCATACACCTCTATTTAATCCAACAGCATCTCATCTCCTGCTCACGACTTCAATTATGCTCTTCATTACATTTTACACAGGAGCTCCAATAACTTTGAAAGTCTGCGGATATTTGGTATCAGGATTTTTTGAGTTGTTGCAGTATTTACATTTTACTTGCATCCTTATCCCTAGTTTTCACAGCGTTTCTTTTCAAGGTAATGCTCTTGCTTTGCCAGAGCAGAGATCTGTTATTAAACAGTAGACTTAGCATGTTTCAATTGTCTGTCTGTGCTCTGAAATTGCATTGTAATAATGTGCCTCATATTCCTCCTTTCCTTTTTACCCCTAGAAAGCAGCATTTGATTATTGCTAGGTGTAATTAATGGTAGTATAGTGCTACATCTATGTTGTCTTTTGGAGGCTCTGATTGTACTCTGAGACTACAGTGATAACATTGTTGTCATGGCTAGGCTTTGCTTGGTTCTGCATGGTAACATTAGAATCCTATGAGATATTTGTGAACTTTATGGTCTATAAATGGAAGACTAGTTTGCATTCAAGGTTGATAGGTGGCAGTCTCTAAGGAGGTGGTGACAAGGCAATGGTGGTTTTTATGAAAAAGGGGTTGTGATTGTCATTCAGTGTGAGCAAATTGGACTTGTGCAGTGACTGCTCGTACTTTAAGAATGTGCGATGTGGTAATTTGTGTGAAACAGTGAGTGTTGCTGTGGGCCTAGAATATCGTGGATGTCTACAGTAAGTAACTGCTTCTTAATGAGTTTTGACTGGCTGCGAGAATGTAGTCTCAATAGATTGCTGACATCATACATGCAAATCCATGGAATGTATTTTCACTGTTACCTCAAAATATTAGCATTAAAAAAACTTAACAAATTGGTGATTATTTGATAAGGGAAAGCAGAAATAACAAACCCAAATGAGTAGTCAAACTCTACGATAGTTAATTAAAAAGAAAATGACATCTCAGCCAGAAAAAAATACCTTTTTTGTTCCTGTGGAACCTTTCTCTCTCTCTGTCTATATATTGACAGAAATACTGCACATCAAGTAAATCTATACACTTTATGTTAATTTCCTATTAGACAGTGTATTATTTTCTAGTAAAGTATCTCTTCCTGTCATGTGATCAAAGTATCAATAACATCAAACATTTTACATTGTCCACTAACTGCGTTCAAAATGCAAAAGGTAAAACCAGTACTCAAAAACAAATTTACTTCACTAAAACATTAAAATGGCTGTCACAAGTAAATATGAAGCTATTGTCATGTGTTAACTAGTGCATCATTAATAAAATATTTATTATTGTACTCATTTAAATTACTTAAAAAATTCTAATTTTAAATGAAAGGTCTCCACTTCTTTCCATACCAGATCCAGACCTTATAAATCAGACAGTGTGGAAGGCTGATGAAGTACATGTCCGATCCTTCCTACCTGACCCCATTTCACTTATGGTGCATGGTACAAGAACGAGTCAGATAGGTTCACTACCATGATGAGCAATTAGACCGTTACGACCAAGTAGTTCAGACTGTGCTACTGTAATTCATATGGTCTTATTAAAATAAAACAACAGACACTTAGGCCATGATTTTGCCAGTGCTCAGAGGGTGGGTTTGGAGGCGGGTCCGGAGTGAAAGTCGACATGATTGACGGCGGGTTGCGAACCCGCTGCCATCCCGCCTCCACGCAACTTTACAAAGTGTCGGGTCTGCGAGTTCCGATCAGACCCGACACCAAGCGACGAGAGAGGCACTTAAGGCAGTTAACAGCTTGTTAACTGCCTGGATAATCCGATTTTGAGAGGCTTTTTCCATTTTGCAACATTTTCAGCGTGTTTCACGTCGTTCAACAAACACGGCAGCTGATTGTGTCGGGTACAGCAACAAGCTGAATAGTTCACAGCTGCAACTGCAGCACAAAAGCTGACCTGCAACATCAGTTCACTTTCAGATGGCAGAACTTTCTGTTTTGAGGATTTAGAACACATTTTGCAGGTGTATTGAGGTTGTAAGTGTTTAATCTGAGATCCATATGCACTGTGACCTCCTTGGAATACCCTGTCCCCACACTGACTGAGCGCTCATAACATCTCTTCCTCAACTGAGATATATACCAGCACAGTGGGAACCATTTATACCCTCTCATCCTGGTCCTCAGAATCGGAGGAAGAGCAGCAGCAGCAGCAGCAGAACCAGGAACAACAGTAGCAACAGGAGCGCCAACCTTCTCCTCAGCCACCTGATGCTGCACAGGGCAGAGGGCGTCAACGCAGGGCTGCACCTCGCTGCAGGAGATACCCCCAACACAGGGTTTACAGGCAGAGGATGAGCTTCCTCAACATGCGTGAGCAGCAGTGCCAAAGGAGGCTGAGACTTTCGCAAGACGTAGTCGCTGACATCTGCATAATGCTGCACCAACACCTGGAGCCCAGAGGAGCGGGTGGACACTCCTTACCAGTGGCTGTCAAAGTCACCACCGCACTCAATTTCTTTGCTTCAGGGTCCTTCTAGGGATCAGCAGCAGACATCAGCGGCATCTCCCAGTCGGCCGCACACAGTTGCATTATGCAGGTTACCGATGCCTTGTTTGCCAAGTCACACAATTACATCCACTTCTCCACGGATGAAGCAAGTGTTACCGCGCATGTGGTTGGGTCTGCAAATATGGCAGGCTTCCCAAGGGTGCAGGGCGTCATCGACTGCACACATGTGGCCATTAGGGCACCCCATCACAACCCAGCTGTATTTGTGAACCGCAAGGGCTTCCACTCCTTTAACATCCAGCTGGTGTGTAACCAGAGGAAGAACATTATGCATGTTTGCGCCAAGTTCCCTGGCAGTTGCCATGACTCGTTCATCCTGCGGTAGTCCACTGTGCCTCAGTTCTTCAATGCGCCAATCCAACTTTCCGGATGGCTCCTTGGAGACAAGGGCTATCCCCTGAAGACATGGCTAATAACACCGATAAGGAGGCCATCAAACGAAGCTGAGGAGCGCTACAATGACAGCCACATTTCCACCAGAAGCAGCATAGAGCAAACCATCGGCTTGCTCAAAATGCGATTCAGATGCCTGAACCCAGGTGCGTACACACAAAGTCCTGGTGCTAACCTCCTCAGCAATTTGCAGCCAGGCTGCCTTGGTTTGCTAAGGAGGCTTCCTCCATCCATTGGAGGGGAACAGAACCTCCTTGTGCCCTCTAACTCCCTCCACAAGAGCATGGAGGGAGTCGTCACCAAAGTGGGGAGAAGCCTTGGTTCTTGCAGCAGTCATCTCACAAACAATACCACTGAGGAGCATCAGAGAGTTAATAAAACCCAAAGGCTACGTGGGCCCCTTAAATGCAGCTGAATCGAAGACGTCAGCAGAGGCGAGCAGCAGACCCGAACCCGGGTTGGGCCGGGTAACGCGCACGCTGGGCTTAATCAGCCCAGTTAAATGAAAATCGTTGTATCAGTGTGGCTGAAACCGGCAGCGGGACCAGAACCCGCCGAACACCGAACCCGACGCGAACCCGCCTCCGCTGGGAAAATCCAGCCCTTAGTGTATGAAATGGTAGGCTGGAAATATGGAAAAATATTTTATTTCTGACAAAGGTTTGATGGATAGCTCCTTTAATGCATTCAGCTCAAAACGAGAATGCTGCAATTAGCTAAAGAATCGCATAATCAAGCTTAATTAATGATTCCTATTTTTAATTTTAAAATGAAGTAATCTGGTTTGCAATTGAATGACTGCTATGTCCGTAAAATTATTCCATTTTAAAACACTAACAAGATGTTCTCAGGCACACCAGGAATCACTGAACTAACCATTTAGAATAGAAAGATTACCAACCACAGGAACACGAGTTCACTCTAGTGTAGTCTTATTTACAGGTTCACATAGGAACAGATGGTGAAATCCAGAGGTAGAAAAATACCAAATTATTCAAAATGGGGATAATGATATTGGAAGGAATGGACCATACTGGAATCCTCTTGAAAAAAGATGCAGTGCCAAGCACCAACAAGGAATCTATTAACAAATAGTTCCTCTGCTGTTTCCAGGTCGAAGCAAAATTTTGACAGGTGGGGTGACTTCGTCAGTGCTTTTTCCTTCTGTTGAGGTAATAAATGTTCTTATATTGCTACAATTGCTGTTTACAGTTAAGTCTGCCTAATGTTACATTCTGTCGGATATAAAATTGTAACATTATATGTAATATAATAGAGGAACTTTCCTTATAAACACTTGCAAATACTTCAAGAACATTTTGAAGTAATTTACACAATTTCAAGGATAAGAAATAAATATATAAAATCCAATATTTTACTTTAATTTCACTGTAATAATGTTTTCCGTGAACAAAATTGGTTAATTTGGACTGTTTTATTTTCAAAACTGAATCATAAGCAATCGCTTCTTCAATTTTTGCCAGACGAACCAACATTTTTGAGTCGAACAAGATGCTAGGTGAACACTGCATATTATATCGAGCGTCATAGAGCATCTTGAGACAGACTGCTGGGGTCAGAGGATCAGAATAGCATCATCATCTTCAAAATTATCCCTCACCTCACTAATTGCAGTATTTAGTTCTGGCTCGGGTCAGCTCAAAGCTTCGATGAAGGTTTGGGTGATCAGAGTTATCGACTGTGATCTGGTCAGACTGAGGATCATCAGCTGGGATCAGTCCTGCTTGGTGAAGTTGTTCCCTAATGTTCAGCAGCTTAGGATTGGCTTCAATATCCCCGAGTTTCACCAAATTTTCCTCTTTACTGACCATACCTGCATGACAAAAGCAATTTGCAATGTTGGTCTGAGTCACAAGATCACAACTTCCAGCAATGACGAGCAGCAAACTGATTGTGAGTTCAGTCTTGGCTTTGTAAGCAGTTAGTCTTTTTCTAGCCAGAAACTTCTTGTAGTGACCCTTAAAAAGCTCAACAACTCCAGCATCCATCGGCTGAAACTTAGAGTTGGTATTCTTCGGAAGATAGACTGGTTCCACATACGTTAGGTTTGAAATTTCAGGATGCGCAGGGCAATTATCCATAATGATTAACATGCTTCTATCCTGAGCTCGAGATTTTCTGTTCAGAAAACTAAGGGGGAAAAATTCAGCTGCTTGCGCCTCCCGTTAGCGCCTTAAGAGGGCGCTAATGGGGCGTAAAGCAGCTAACGCCCGGGCACAGCGCCGCCCACGCCTCCCGAAAAATTCAGCGGGAGGTTAGCGGCGGCGCCAGCCGGTAGCGCCCTGTGGCGCTGCGCCGCCGGCGATGACGTCATCGCCGTGCGCAGCACCCCGCTCGCGCTCCAGCCGCGATCTTCAGTCGCGCCCCCTGATTTACCGCCAGACGCTATGTCCGACGGGTTCAGGGAGGCGTACGTGCGGCCGGGGCGGCGATATTTAAAGGGGAGGTGGCAGGCGGCCATTTTTGTTGCTGGCCGCCTGCCAGCACCTGCCCCCGTTGCTGTCCCCGGCCCCCGTGAAGCCCCCCCACCGTGAAGTGCCGGCTGCGCTCCAAGAGCCCGGCACTTCTCTTGAGTGCCGGGCTCTTTTGCCGGCACTCCCGATCCCTGGGGGCCCAGCTGGGCCCCGGTTCGCGCTGCGCAGGGTCCCTCCCCTTTAAGAAGGGGAGGAAGGCCTGCAATACCGCGGCGCGACATGCCGCAGCGCATGGCGCTGCGGCACGTAGCGCCAGGATATTCCCTCGCAGCGCCCCAAGAGGGATGCGGGGTGCTTCCAGTGGCGCCCCGCTTCCCTCTTGGGGCGCAACCACTGAAGTTCCGGCGCGGGGCCGCTAATTTTTTCGGGGCGCTAAAAGTCGCGCCCCGGCGAGGTTAGCGCCCCAAATGGGGCGCGACTCAATTTTTACCCCTAAGTGTCTCTACAGATCCGAGGTTAGACCAAAGAGTTTAAAACTTTGAAGGAAATAGCTGGAAAGGTACAGACATTCCTTGACAGAGGGTAAGTTAAAATTTTATACAATTGCTGTAATAGGCACTTAAACTCTGCTTGTTGTCTTTTGGAATTTTAAGTGCAACTAGCTTCAACAACTCAATTCTTTATGAAGGCAAAGTCCGCTCAAGATTTGAATACTACTTCCATAGCAGTGAAAACTCTTCTGAAGCCTCTCTCACATTCTTACACAGGTTACAAGAAAAAGTTCACTTATTTGATTGGCAACCTTTCTCTCACCTTTAGCCTCTAACCTCTCTATGTCACAACCTTTCTTGTTTCACTATTTTATTGACACTATTGTCTTCTATCTATTCTATCTTATCATTGTTACTCCTCTGAACTTTTGTCCTTTTTTTCTCTGAGCTCTGATCATACCATCTGACATGATCTTTCTCCTCCCTACATCCTTAGGGTTGAAAACAAGACTTGAAATCAAGACTTATTTCAAAGTCTTCTACTCTAGCTCATTCTTTTCCTAGCCCTCAAATATGTAGGACTCCTTACCTCTCTCTTCTCTTCCTCCTAAAATCTACAAGGTTTTAAAACTCAAGCTTGGCACCACCTAATTGCTCCTTCTTGATTTACTTAATCGTCTCTGCTTGTCCTTTCAACCATGCTGGTGTTTCTTTTTATTCTTCACGGGATGTGGGCGTCACTGACAAGGCCAACATTTATTGCCCATCCCTAACTGTCCTTGAGAAGGTGGTGATGAGCCGCCTTCTTGAACCACTGTGGTGAAGGTACTCCCACAGTGCTGTTAGGGAGGGAGTTCCAGCGATGATGAAGGAACGGCGATATATTTCCAAGTCAGGATGGTGTGTGACTTGGAAGAGAACTTGGAGGTGGTGGTATTCGCATGCACCTGCTGCCCTTGTCCTTCTAGGTGGTAGAGGTCGCGGGTTTGGGAGGTGTTGTAGAAGAAGCCTTGGTGAGTTGCTGCAGTGCATCTTGTAGATGGTACACACTGCAGCCACGGTACGCCGGTGGAGTTTAGTCCTTATGTACATTTCTCAATAATAACAAAATAGATAGCACAGATTAATAATTGGTATTTCACGGGTTGTCAAGATATTAAGAATTGCTTCCCACACAATAGCAAAATACTGCGGATGCTGGAAATCTGAAATAACAACAGAAAATGTTGGAAACACTCAGCAGGTCAGGCAGCATCGAGGAAAGAGAAACAGAGTTAACGTTAAGAGTTAAGAGAAGAGAAATTTTTAAGCAAGTGCAGGGGCAGGGACAGGGAGGAGCAGAGGAAAGAACAAAAGGGAAGGTCTGTGATAGGCTGGAAGGCAGGAGAGATTGACTGACAAAAGGGATGATGGTGCAAGGTAAAAAGAGAAGGTAATGGGAAAAGTTAAGAAACAAAAGATGACTCTAGATGAGGTGTAAATGGCGATGGCAGGATCATCATCAGCTAGCATGTGAGGAAGAAAAGGGGAAAAAAATATAGGGGTCGAGGTTACAATCTGAAATTGTTGAGCTCAATGTTGAGTCCAGAAGGCTGTAAAGTGCCTAATCGAAAGATGAGGTGCTGTTCCTCGAGCTTACATTGAGCTTCGTTCGAACAGTGTAAGAGGCCGAGGACGGAAAGATCAGAGTGGGAGTGGAACGGAGAATTAAAGTGACAGGCAACTGGAAGCTCGGGGTCACGCTTACGGACTGAACGGAGGTGTTCTGCAAAGCGGTCACCCAATCTACGCTTGGTCTCCCCAATGTAGAGGAGACCGCATCGTGAGCAGCAAATACAGTTTACTAAATTGTAAGAAGTACAAGTAAATAGCTGTTTCCTCCATCGGAACTCCACCGGCGCAACGTACTCTTTTACCTCCTCCCTTCCCACTGTCCAGGGCCCCAAACACTCCTTCCAGGTGAAACAGTCCCATTACCTTCTTTTTTTGCCTTGCACCATCATCCCTTTTGTCAGTCAATCTCTCCTGCCTTCCAGCCTATCACAGTCCTTCCCTTTGTTCTTTCCTCCCCTCCTCCCTGTCCCTGAACTTGCTTAAAAATCTCTCTTCTCTAACCTTTTCCAGTTCTGATGACGAGTCCTCGACCCGAAACGTTAACTCCGTTTCTCTCTCCTCGATGCTGGTTGACCTGCTGAGTGTTTCCAGCATTTTCTGTTGTTATTTAAGAATTGCTTCCCAAAGGCTATCAACTTCTGCTCGAGTTCATGAATATTAATAATGTCTATTTGGAAGAAGCCTAAAATATTAGTGAATGAGGTTCTGGAATCCTAGTTTAGAGCTGTTTGGGAGATTTTGCGTGCGCTATTCCAATTCCAACTAACTGAGCTCAGAAAATATCCACAGCCAAGGTACACTGCTATCAATTGTTTCAGTCCTGTGAAAAACATACTAACTAGCTGGCTAAGACAAAGGCTGACAGACAAATCTGCTTCAGTTTTAAGTCAAGCTGCACCACAGGAGACAGTAAAGCTGTAGTCAGCAAGCACTTCACGTTTATTGTTTTATCATTGTTAATAAAGTACCAGATATATAGACTGAAAGCAATATCTATCTGAGAACCACAAGAGACACGGTGGCTGTTGTTATAATTCTACAGTACAGTACCAGGCTGAAATTCACCATCAAATATGGTGTTACAGCTGCTCAGTGGGACTCTGTTCATCTCCAGGACATGTCTGCCATTGTATTTTCTTACTCAACTTTTAATTGATTTTTTTTGTTGCTTTATAAGCACTTGTCTACCTGCACATAAAATAAATACAGGCATAATAATGTGTGCATATCTTATTAAATATACACATTAATACAAGTAGAAAATAACATATCACAATTTATAATGAATATTCTCAGTGTTTTATATCTGTTGACGCAAGAGATCTCAGTTCTAGGCACGGATTCGATGGGCCGAATGGCCTCCTTCTGTGCCGTTATGACTCTATGGGGGAAAAATTCGGCTGCTTTGCGCCTCCCGTTATGGGGTGCAAAGTAACTAGCACCCGGGTGCGGCGATGTTTGCATCGCTCGCGAAATTGACCAGACTTTTTGCGGCGGCTGCTAAAGACTGGCACCACGATCTCCTGCGCCCGCAGATCGTGACGTCAGTCGAGCGTGCAATGCCCCGGTAGCGCCCCGGACCAGATATTGGGTGGCGCCCCCTGTCTTACCGCCTGCCGCTAGCAACGACAGGTTGAGGGGAACGTTTTGCAGTTGGGAAGGGACTGAGGGAGCGCTATTTAAAGGTGACCACTTCCTGCCTTTTTTTGTCGGCAGCATTTTTGCACCACGCATTCTGAGAGGGAGAGACTTCTGGAGAGATTCAACGCTGTGTGAAGGAGTTTTGGCTACTGAGCAACACTTTGCAGGTTCATTTTGATTTGATCTTCCTTGCATCGATTTAGAAGAGACTTGGGGGCTGCACTCTGAGCTCTTTCCCTGGGTCTCTCCATTGTTCTTTCCAGCAGATTTGATGTACAGGTCTCTCCAGGCCGAGATTCAAGGTTGCAATGAGCAGGGTGTGGATGGAGAGCAAGATTGACCCTCCCATTTAAGAACTGGCTGGCGCCAGTGTGTCTATGTTCCATTGCTGACTGACATCACATGAACTTCGCCAGCGCTCTGAGGTAGCGCCTCGCTCCTCGGCATTAGCGCCTTAAAGAGAGGTGTGTAGCGCCTGATTTAGCGCTCCAATCACCTCCAGGGGCGATAGAAGCCAAGTTTGCAGTCGGAGGCGATAATTAGCGCCAGGCGCTAAACTTTGCGCCCGGCCGATAATTACGCCCCAAACAGGGTGATACCGAATTTCTCCCCCCATGACTCTAATGTCATATTTTTCCATTCGGGTCCCACCACCAGTGTAAATTGGACATGTACTGTGCGCAACTTGCTGATACATGCTCCCAGGGGCCAAGGCTCCCTGCTGGGAGTGTAAAGTTGGTACATTATCCCATTACATAAACATTGATTTTTCAATAGTGAATAAGGGGTGTGGATTTCTGTGGTTAGTTAATATTGGACATTCCTGTTCACCATAACTCCTTTCCTCCCCTATACAATTGAGATGAAATATAAGACTCCTATTAGTGCAATTAAAAGAAGTTTATTTAAAGGAGTACCACCTTTATGGAAAATGTTTGGTTAAACCGTTTTCTGTGTTTGCAAACAAAATCACACAGTGATCTAGTTTATATTATAATGGCATTGTTTGTTTCATTAAGAATGTCAGCAGAGTAGAAGGCTCATTAAGTCACAATACTTGAGAGTTTCAGTAAAGGCAATACTCCTTTAAACAAAAGAAAAGCAGGATCTCTACATGGTTTGCAGAACAAGCACTGGCTGTGCTGCTAACCATGCGTGAAATACAATGCTGCACATGGTCCTAATATTGCACATTTTCAGTACTGTCACACCAGGCCCCGCTTTAGTATATGTTTATATAAACCAATTTAATCAAGTAAATATTTTCACTGTGCGCTCAGCACCTCATCTGTTACTTTGCAGGCCTGCTGGTTTTTTAAATAAGCTGCACATTGCTTAACCAGGTATCAATTCTCATCCTCAAGCCACATGTCCAGTTTGGCATCAACAACAATCAGTTAATACTTGGTAAGGATAAAGAGATAGAAATAGACAGAGCGAGACAGGCAGATGGAGAGAAAAAGAAAGAGCGAAAGAAAGCTGAAGAGAAAAGGAGAGATATAAGGAAAAGGTGAAAACATTGTGGGGAGAGAGACCACTCAAAGAGGACTATATTTTTTAACAGACTATTTCAGGGTAGGAAATTTCAGAGTTTTGGGATGTCTGTCCTCCAAAGAGAAAGAGAAATGATCTCTGAGGTTCCACCTTAACTTTCTACATGACTTGGTGTTAAGCCACAAATACTACACAAATTTCAACACGAAGTATTACGGGAGGGGGGGAGGGAGGGGTCAATTTACGTTAGGCCAGGGCAAGTGAAGCATGATTAGACACAGAGTAAAGCTCCCCTTATTTTGCCCCAACAAAGGTCTTGAAATGTTGATGGGGAATTTTAGTGTACAACTGGATCTTAAATGGAGTAATGCCTCGTTAAAAAAGTGAAGAAAGGAATGTCACATGCATGCTTTAATCCCACAGTATAATTTCAAGACTAATGGGCCTCAGTCCCAATATTAGACTCTCTGAGTGAGCCTGCTAATCTTAAAACCAATTAGTGCCAAATTAAGAGACGAGTTTGCACTTTCAGCCTACACACATCAGAAATTGGGTTGAGCCTTCTATACAGCAGAACCTGTAGGGATATCCTGGTTAAAGGAATATTTGTATTGAGAAAATAGGATGGTCTTGCAACAGAAATTCATAAGAACATAAGAAGAACATAACAACATAAGAAATAGGAGCAGGAGTAGGCCATTCGGCCCCTCGAGCCTGCTCCGCCATTCAATAAGATCATGGCTGATCTGATCTTGGCCTCAACGCCACTTTCCCGCCCGCTCCCCATAACCCTTGACTCCCCTGTAGCTCAAATATATATCTATCTCCGCCTTGAATATATTCAATGACTCCGCCTCCACAGCTCTCTGGGGTAGAGAATTCCAAAGATTCACGACCCTCTGAGAGAAGAAATTCCTCCTCATCTCCGTTTTAAATGGGCAACTCCTTATTCTGAAACTATGCCCCCTAGTTCTAGATTCCGCCACGAGGGGAAACATCCTCTCAGCATCTACCCTGTCGAGCCCCCTCAGAATCTTATATGTTTCAATAAGATCACCTCTCATTCTTCTAAACTCCAATGAGTATAGGCCCAACCTGCTCAACCTTTCTTCATAAGACAACCCCTTCATCTCAGGAATTAACCTGGTGAACCTTCTCTGAACTGCCTCCAATGCAAGTACATCTCTCCTTAAATAAGGAGACCAAAACTGTATGCAGTACTCCAGGTTGGGTCTCACAGTGCCCTGTACAGTTGTAGCAAGACTTCCCTACTTTTATACGCCATCCCCCTTGCAATAAAGGCCAACACTCCATTTGCCTTCCTAATTAATTGCTGTACCTGCATGCTAACTTTTTGTGTTTCATGTAAGAGGACCCCCATATCGCTCTGTACCGCAGCATTTTGTAGTCTCTCTCCATTTAAATAATAATTTGCTTTTATATTTTTCCTACCAAAGTGGATAACCTCACATTTTCCCACATTATACTCCATCTGCCAATTTTTTGCCCACTCACTTAACCTATCTATATCCCTTTGCAGACTGTTTGTGTCCTCCTCACAACTTGCTTTCCCACCTATCTTTGTATCATCAGCAAATTTGGCTACAGTGCACATGGTCCCTTCATCCAAGTCATTAATATATATTGTAAATAGTTGAGGCCCCAGCACTGATCCCTGTGGCACCCCACTAGTTACCGTTTGCCAACCTGAAAATGACCCATTTATCTCGACTCTCTGTTTTCTGTTAGTTAGCCAATCCTCTACCCATGCTAATATATTACCCCCAATCCCGTGAGCTCTTATCTTGTGCATTAACCTTTTATGTGGCACTTTATCGAATGCCTTCTGGAAATCCAAATACACTACATTTACTGGTTCTCCTTTATCCACCCTGCTCGTTACATCCTCAAAGAAAATTAGTAAATTTGTCAAACACAATTTCCCTTTCATAAAACCATGTTGACTCTGCTTGATTGTATTTTGATTTTCTAAATGTCCTGCTATTACTTCCTTAATAATGGATTCCAGCATTTTCCCAATGACAGATGTTAGGCTAACTGGCCCATAGTTTCCTGTTTTCTGCCTCCCTCCTTTCTTGATCCAAATCCGCTGGGACCTCTCCAGAATCTAGGGAATTTTGGTAGATTACAACCAACGCATCCACTATCCCTGCAGCCACTTCTTTTACGGCCCTAGGATGTAGGCCATCAGGTCCAGGGGACTTGTCAGCCTTTAGTCCCATTAGTTTGCTTAGTACTTTTTCTCTAGTGATAGTGATTGTTTTAAGTTCCTCCCTCCCTATAGCCCCTTGTTATTGGGATGCTTTTAGTGTCTTCTACCATGAAGACACTAAAAGTATCTACAAAATATTTGTTCAAAGTCTCTGCCATTTCCCTGTTTCCCATTACTAATTCCCCAGTCTCATTCTCTAAGGGACCATTGTTTACTTTAGCTACTCTCTTCCTTTTTATATATCTGTAGAAGCTCTTACAGTCTGTTTTTAGATTTTTTGCTAGTTTACTTTCATAATCTATCTTCTCCCTCTTTATTATTTTTTTAATCATCTTTTGCTGGTTTCTAAAAATTTCCCAATCCTCTGGCCTTCCACTAATCTTCGCAACATTGCATGCCTTTTCTTTCAATTTGATACCATCCTTAACTTCCTTAGTTAGCCACGGATGGTGCATCCTTCTCGTAGAGTCTTTCTTTCTCACTGGAATATATCTTTGTTGAGAGTTATGAAATATCTCCTTAAATGTTTGCCACTGGTTATCTACCGTCTTACCCTTTAATCTATTTTCCCAGTCCACTTTAGCCAACTCTGTCTTCATACCTTTGCATTTTCCTTTATTTAAGTTTAGGATACTAGTTTCAGACCCAAGTTTCTCACACTCAAACTGAATCTGAAATTCTATCATGCTATGATCACTCTGCCCTAAAGGATCCTTTTTCTATGAGATCATTAATTAATCCTGTCTCATTACACATTACCAGATCTAAAATAGCCTGCTCCCTGGTTGGTTCCACAACGTATTGTTCTAAGAAACCATCCCGAATACACTCTATGAACTCATCCTCAAGGCTACCCTTGCCAATTTGATTTGTCCAATCTAAATGAAGATTAAAATCGCCCATGATTATCGCAGTACCTTTCGTACAAGCCCCTATTATTTCTTGATTTATACTCTGTCCTACAGTATAGCTACTGTTAGGGGGCCTATAGACTACTCCCACCAGTGACTTCTTTCCCTTACTATTTCTTATCTCCACCCAAACTGATTCTACATCTTGATCTTCTGAGCCAATATCATTTCTCAACACTGCACTGATCTCATGCTTTATTAACAGAGCTACCCCACCTCCTTTTCCTTTCTGCCTATCCTTTCGAAATGTCAAAAAAGCCCTGAATATTCAGTTCACAGCCTTGGTCACCTTGCAACCACGTCTCTGTAATGGCTATCAGATCATACCCATTTATTTCTATTTGTGCCGTCACTGCAATACAAAAGCACAAAATGATCACTGCACCACTCTAAAGCTTCAGAATATAGGGCCGATCATGTGAGGCTCTACGCTGATGGTACAGTCTTGCGCTGAGTATGCATGGAACATAAAACTGAACACGTGCTTTCAATTACATTTTACTCCATGTATTAATTGGTTTTGCATTTTTCTTCCTTCATTATTCCTGCTGGCATGTAAATCATATCAGACAAAGTGATAAGGATTGGGTATTTTGGAGGTTCCCAATGAGCTGCATGATTTAGATGAAAAAGAAGAATTCAGGAAGGGCCAACAAATGCGAGTGGAACAACACTTGAAACACTTTGTCACGCCCATCACTACCCTGGGACCCACATTTATAGACTCCCTTCGCATGCAACTGGACATGTCTTTGCTGCCATTACCTCACAAGACAGGCTGTCACGTAGCAGGAGCAGTTCCAGATATTGGCCCAAAAATTAGTGCCGCTACGCGAGAGTACGCACTGTGTACTCTCGCGTATTCTGTCTCCAATTGCCGGTTTTCTGCATGCACTGCGCATGCGCTGAAAACCGGCACTTGCTGAATGGAAAAGGGGGCGGGTCCTAGGTGCACCGCGTGCGCGCTACAGGCTGCGCACACGCTGTGCACTTAGTGGTTTCAACGCGCAGGTAAGTACGGAAGATTCTAGACATAAAAAAAGGAGGAGTAAGACCCACTTTTAACAAGGTAAGTAGTGAATTAAGTATTATTTTGAATTTTTTTTAACAGGTATATCTTTTTTAGAGACTTTAAAGACAGGTAAGTTTATTTTTATAACTTTTTAAAAGATTTTAAATATTTTTCAAAAATTTAATTTTTTATTTAAAATGGTTAATTTATTTAACTATACTTATTTTATTAATGTGATGGTTTTTTTTAAATTTAATTGAGGTTTAGCGGTTCTTTTGGGGGGCTATAGTATTCATAACTTTCACAGCACTTCTGTGAAAGTTATGAATGGAAGATGGTGTGCTGCCATTGGCTCTAACTGAGTCACGTGATCCCACAGCTCGCACGAATTAACTACGCTGGTGGGATATGCAAGCCCAGCACAGCAGCTGTCCAGAACATCAAGTTCGTGCGAGCTGGAACTGAAAAAGCCAACGCGGAGTGAGAGATCGCGGGAAGGCCTTACCCTCGCACGAAGGCTTCCTCACGAATTTTTGGGCCATTGTATGAGGTACTCCAGGGCACGTCTGCCACATCAGGCAGTTTGCAGTGCGCACACCTATCAAACGACTGACACACACAATCTTTGTATCGGTTAACACCTTCAGCACTTTCTCTATGGAAAGGGGGTATCAGCTGGACAGGGCTTAGAGCTTTCAACAGCTGACAAGATTTTGTAGGTGGCATTCATATTGTATTCGGGCTGCTTCTTTCAACCCCTCTTGCTACATGGGTAGCAAGGGTTTGCACTGAATTAATGTTCAGCTGGTATCAGAAATATCATTACCATGCCAATGGCCACTATCCAGGACGCAGCCATGACGTCTTTCTTATACAGCAGCCCAACATGTCCGCATTTTTGGAAGAAGAAAATAAACAGGGTGGGCGGGATGCTTCTTAGGAGACCAGAACCAACCTCTCATTCATAGTCTAGACCCGAGTGCCTGTTTGCTGTTCTTTATCCACTACCACCAAAAATGAGGAACACACGTAACTTTGCCTTTATGTTGATAATAGCAAATTCCTTCCTCACTTGTACCCAAGTACATGGGACCTGGGTAATGCCATTGACTTGGTCATTGATCACCCTCCAAGCAGCTTGCACTTTAACTTGAACTGGGGGGTGGCCTACTGCCCCAAATAGGACCATCCTCCTTTAGTATAGCTCCAGTGTCAGCGAGTGGCTCAGTTGGGAGCACGCTTGCCTCTGAGTCAGAAGGTTGTGGGTACAAGTCCCACTCCAGTGACTTGAGCACAAAAATCTAGTCTGACACTCCAGTGCAGTGCTGAGGGAGTGCTGCACTGTCGGAGGTGCCGTCTTTTGGATGGGACGTTAAACCGATGCCCTGTCTGCTCTCTCAGGTGGACATAAAAGATCCCATGGCACTATTTCAAAGAACAGCAGTGGAGTTATCCCTGGTATCCTAGCCAATATTTATCCCTCAATCAACATCACTAAAACAGATTATCTGATCATTATCACATTGCTGTTTGTGGGAACTTGCTGTGTGTAAATTGGCTGCCGTGTTTCCTACATTACAACAATGACTACACTTCAAAAAGTACTTATTTGGCTGTAAAGCACTTTGGGACATCCAGTGGTCGTGAAAGGCGCTATATAAATGCAAGTCTTTCTTTTCTTTTTCCTGCATCAGGATCACCAACTCTTCAACATCAGATGGAGCACAGTTGCCGACGTGTCTCTGTTGTGCTATTGTGAACAATTAGTCCACTTTTCAGCCAACACATCTTCCCCTTTTATGGTGAGCTGCAGCCCTTTAAAAGCTGCTGGTTCACATGATTTTTATGCTCCCCCGGTCAAATGTGCTACTAACCTATTCAAATTATGGTATGGGATTTCTGTCTCAAAATTTGGCGTGGTCCACTCTCCGAGTTGCTACATCATGGACCAGCTCAACCCCATTTTTTGTCAGACTCTCAAAATCGGTGCTTATATTATTACAAGGACTATCATATTAAAACAGAGGCTACTAGGCATTGTGTTTTTAAAAAAATCTAGTTTTATGAAATATAGTGAAAACAATAAAATAAGGAATATTCTAATTAATTACAGTTTTAACACATCAATGTTATATTAAAAATCTAGCTTCAAGGTTTATAGATGATGCCAGTAATTAACCAGACAAAGGTTTATAGTGAAAAGAATGCAGCTTTTGTGTTGACTTCTTGACAGGTTCTTGTGCCTCTGTAACAGCAACTGTTTGGACAAAGGCCCAATCCATTTCTCTTCTACGTTCTATGATTATTTCACTAAAGCAATGTGCTATATTGCTTTGTGGATTTTGCTGAGAATATGAAGTAACTGCAGATATTGAGGGATCTGTGTCAAAAAAACTGAATTATTTCTCCATGGCTTCATATATTTTCTTTATTGTGTTTCATAATATAATGTACTTTTAAAACATCACACTGAAAATGGAAGTTACACTTTCATTTAAAAGGCACGTGCAAATTGTCGTAAGGACAACAGATTAGGAAAGTCAACATGTGACTAAAAGACTGGTGTGGGAAGGAGGGATTCTATTTTATGGGACACTGGCACCAGTACTGGAACAGGAAGGAGCTGTAATGTTGGAATGGGTTGCACCTGAACTGGACTGTGACTAAGGTCCGAGTGGAAAAGATAACCACGGCTGTAAATAAGACTTTAAACTAATAACATAGGGGGAGGGAACTGCTAGAAATTACAGAAACCTAACAATTAAAGAATCAGAAAGAGAGAGTAAAGGACAAATCAAAGGAAGGAATAAGGATAACATGAATGGCAAGAGATAGGATAAATTCACAGAGCATAAAGGTAAAATAACTACTAAAAACAAAACAGCAATAATAAATAAAAACATTTTAAACTGTTTGTATAGCAATGTACATAGTATTCAAAACAAAATGGATGAACTGGAGGCAATAATTTGCAGAGAGGATCCGGATATAGCAGGGAATGACTGAAACATGGCTACATAGAGAACAGGATTGGCAACTAAAATTGCAGGATATAACACGTTTAGGAAGAAAAGGGAAGGAAGGAGGAGAGGGGGTGTAGCTGTACTAGTTAAAGATAACATAATGGCAGAAGAACAAAAGGATGTAACTAGCAGTAAGATAGATACAGAATCCATATGGATTGAGTTAAAAGATAAGAAGGGGTCCATCACCCTTATAGGAATATACTATAGACCACCAAACAGTGGAAGGAAATTGGAGGAAGAAATAGGTTGGCAAATCTACGAGGTGAGTAGCAGGCATAGAATAATAATTATGGAAGATTTTTTATAGTTTATACAGGACTCCTTTCTCACTCAGTACGTAAGAAGTCCAACAAGAAAAGAATCACAGCTGGATCTTGTAATGGGTAATGAACCAGAACAGATAGGAGAAGTAAGAATAGGAGAGCATCTTAGTAGTAGTGATCACAACAGAGTAAAGTTCAAGATTAGGATCGAAAGTGACAATAGTAGGACAAGGACTAAGGTAATAGATTGGAAAAGGACAAATTATGTGGAAATGAGGGTGGAGCTAAAGAAGATAAACTGGGAGAAAATCTTGATAAAGAAACAGAAAAACAGTGGGAAATCTTTAAAGGGGTAATCAATAGAGTTCAAGAGAAATGTATTCCACTAAAAGCCAAAACAAGCAAGCTAATTATGGGGCACCGTGGATGAATAAAAAACTAGAACTAAATAAATAATTGAATCGAAAGAAAAAGACAAATAAGAAGTACTTAGATACTGAGGGAGAGGAGCACAAAAGGGAATATGAAGAACTGAGGAGAGAAGTTTTAAAAAACCATCAGGAAGGCAAAGAAAAATTTTGACATCAAATTATCAAGGAATATAAAAAGAAATAATAAAGTGTGATATAAACACATAAATAACAAAAGGAAAGTTAAAGTAGGGATAGGGCCACCAAAGGATGCGTAAGATAAACTCACATGTAATGACAGAGAAATGGCAGAAGTATTAAATAACGACGCCTCAGTTTTTACTGAAGAAGCTAACGGAATAGATCCTCGAGGATGAGCTTAAAAAGAATATTAATACAGTTGGGATAGAAAGGGAGAAAATAATTGACAAACTAGCAAAACTAAAATAGGATAAGACCCCAGGTCTGGATGGTATGCACCCACGCATACCATACTCAAGGAAACTAGGGAGGAGATAGCAGAGGCACTATATATATATATAAAAACGTTCCATAGAAGAGGGGATAGTGCCTAGAGGACTGGCAGACAGATAATGTTGTTCCTATATACAAAAGGGAGATAGAACAAAACCTGGGAACTATAGACCAGTCAGCCTGACGTCAGTGGTAGGAAAGATACTGGAATCTATAAAAGAAGTGATAGAAGAGCATCTAGAGACATAAAATAAAAAATAGTCAGCGTGGATTCCGAAAGGCTAAGTCATGCTTAACTAACCTGACAGAATTCTTTGAAGAGGTAATGAAAAGAGTAGATGAGGATAATGCAGTAGATGTCATATACTTGGATTTTCAAAACGCCTTCGATAAGGTACCACACGGTAAGGTCATGGCAAAGGTTAGGGCATGTGGAGTCAGGGGATAAATAGCTGAATGGATAGCAAATTGGCTAAAAATTAGAAATCAGAGAGTAAGGGTAAAGGGTAGTTATTCAGATTGGAAGTAGGTAGAAAGTGGTGTTCCATCAGTGCTGGGACTACTATTATTCATAATTTGCATTAATGATTTGGACTTAGGAACAATTAACTCAATATCAAAATTTGCAGATGATACCAAACTGGGGGGTATAGCTAATATTGGGGAAGAATGCAACATAATATAATCAGAATTTATAAAACTTGCAGACTAGGCAGTTAAGTGGCAAATTAACTTTAACATAAATAAATGTGAGGTGATGTGTGGAAGTGGTTCAGGCAAATAGCTTAGATGCTTTCAAAAGGAAACTAGATTAGTACATTAGAGAAAAAGGAATAGAAAGATATGCTGAAAGGCTGAGATGAGGTAGATAGAATGGGAGAAGACTTGTGTGGAATATAAACACCAGCACAAACTAATTGGGCTGAATGGCCTGTTTCTGTGCTGTATATTCCATGTAATTCTATGTAAAACCATCTGAATAGCAAAAAACCACTATCCAATACAAGCAAAATGTCTACCAAATCTTTGCAGTGGAGAGCAGGCGAAAATCCCTTTAATTACCACAGAAAATGGCCGTCTGCTGACTTGTACTGCCTGTGGCTTGTGGGTGGGTTAAGAAATTGGCAGTAGCAATTCAGCTGGAGATAAAAATGGTGGCGGGGTGGGGGGGGGGGGGATGGGGGGGTCCTGCCAATGACACGTGGACCCAATTTGCAAACATTAATAAGGCCTGCAGTCTGTTTTTGCCAGGAGCTCTGGCCATCTAAACTAAGGTCAACCCAAAGATTAGACAGTGGACCTGCAGAGGTGAGTTGATAGGACTTTTTTTCCTCCAAGTTTAGTCCCTCTACCAACATATTTTTAGGCATAAATGGGGCGGTAGTAAAATGGAAATTGGCCCCAAGATCTCTACTGAATCACGACTAAAGTGCATAGTTGCCGACCATCCACTTGCAGACTGGACATCTGAGTTTCTAAGCCCTGTTTGTTTGGCGTCTAAAAAGTCAGCTGTTTTTCGATCTGGATTGTTTTGTAATCCTGCACTGCTGAGCTCTTTTGCAATATTTTCCAGTCCCTGAATGAACAGTACAAATGGGGGCTGAAACACACGGCATGTTATGTAGCTCTATTGATTGAGTACAACCCTTCTTAACTGAACAGTTGCAAGTTCAGATTATAGCCTTCAATTATCATTCAGGCGCCCTTTCATTACTTGAGAACATTTGATGAAATCACTGCTCGGGGCAATTGTCAAATTGAACTGAGCAGCCAAGATACTAGAGTTGGCCACTTCACCGTTCTCTGCAAAGATCTGAATTTCTAACAATTCAGATTACTTCACATTAGGAAGGAGCTGTTCCTTTTTAAGACTTAAAATAACCCTCTTAGATATCCAGTATCATGTCATGTGATTAAGTTTAAGTTTGAGAGGTATTTTTGTTTCTTTTTGATACAGTACTGACGGAAATTTAAAAAATCTATGGCAGTGCCTAGAGCATAGAAAGATTCTGTACCCTCGGTGTGAATTTTCTGCAACATCTTCTCATGGTACTGTTGCCTTGCTGGGCCTGCTTTTCTCAGCTTCAAAGCATCAGAGCAGCATTACGCATGTTCTTTGGCACAGGGCTGTGGAGAGGGGCATAGTTCAATCCAACATAATGTGAGCAAGTTGTGAGCAAACAGTTGCTGTGCGCAGCCTTCTGCTGCTCTCATGTCCACACACGTGAGCTACTCTCAGACCTGCGAGAGGAAAGTGCAAGCCCCTCCTGTGCTCTCATCCACATGCACAAGCCGAGGTGGGTGGCAGCCCAGCCAGAAACAGAAACAAACCAGCAACAACTACGAAGTGAGTGAGCTACTAAGGATTTAAGTGGTCCCTGACTCCATTGTTTTTGAGGCTCTTCTGAAAATGGGAGGGCTGGAAAAGTGATTGGCCCGTATTTTCCAATCGGAGGGCTCCAGAGGTCCGGCCATTTCCACTCCTGGGCCTCTCCATGACGAAATGCGCAGGGCCCAGGTATCCCAGGGGCGCAAGCGGTTCGCAAGCGTCCCTGGGATCACGTGGGCCATGGGGAGCCAATGGGAGAAGGGCATCTCCCTTCATACTTTTGACAGGTAGACCTGTCAAATATATGAATGGAGATCACTCCAAAAACACATCAAAGCATTAAATAATTTTTTTTTTAATCACGTTTTTAAAATTAGTTAAAATTACATTAAACTAAATATTTTAAACAAAAATTTAATTTTTTGAAAAAAAAGTTAAAGTTTTTTTACGGGGCTAAAAATAAACAAAGGGGGGGGGGAAATTCAGTTGGTTGCGCCTCTAGTTAGCGCCTTAAGAGGGCGCTAATGGGGCGCAAAGCAACTAGCGCCCGGGCGCGGCGATGTTTGCGCTGCTCGCAAAATTAACTAGACATTTTGCGGCGGCGCTAAACACTACTGCCACGATATCCTGCGCCGGCAGATCGTGATGTCAGTCGAGTGCACAATGCCCCGGTAGCGGCCCGGAGCGGATATTGAGTGGCGCTAGCAACGACAGGTTGATTGGAGCATTTTGAAGTCAGGAAGGGACTGGGGGAGCGCTATTTAAAGGCGACCGCTTCCTGCCTTTTATTGTTGGTGACATTTTTGAATCACGCATTCTGGGAGAGAGAGAGACTTCTTGAGAGATTCAACGCTGTGTGAAGGAGTTTTGTGTACTGAGCAGCACTTTGCAGGTTCATTTTGATTTGCACTTCCTTGTATCGATTTAGAAGAGACTGTGGGGGCTGCACTCTGAGCTCTTTCCCTGGACTCTCCATTGTTCTTTCCAGCAGATTTGATGTACAGGTCTTTCCAGGCCGAGATTCAAGGCTGCAATGAGCAGGATGTGGATGGAAGCAAGATCAACCCTCCCCTTTAAGAACTGGCCGGCGCCATTGTGTGTGTGTTCCATTGCTGACTGACATCACATGAGCTTCGCCAGCGCTCTGAGTTAACGCCTCGCTCCTCGGCCTTTGCGCCTTAACACAGGTGTGAAGCGCCTGATTTAGCGCTCCAATCACCTCCAGGGGCGATAAAAGTCAAGTTTGCAGTCGGAGGCGATAATCAGCGCCAGGCGCTAATCTTTGCACCCGGCCGATAATTGCGCCCCAAATGGGGCGATACTGAATTTCTCCCCCAAAGTATTTTAAAATTCTAAATGAGTGAAAAAAAAAATTTTTTTTTTTACTTTGTTAAACTCTTATGCTGGTAAAAGCAGGCCTTACACCTGCTTTTACCAGGCGTAAGATTTTTAAGGGATTTCAGCGGGCGGAGTTTCTGCAGAAAGCGGAACTCTCCCCCCGCAGAGGCCCTTCTCCAGGGCAGGCGTGCGATCTGTCAAGAGGATTCTTGACAGATCGGAAATGCCGGTTTTCAGCGCATGCGCTTCGCATGCCTGAAACCGGCATTTGTGAGGTCCCTACGGGTGTGTACACACCTCGTACACACCCGTAGAGATCGGAAAATACGGGCCATTGTCTATTTCAAAGGTAGACAGTTGGCAACTACGTATATATGAAGCCATTGGAGTTCAGTTTTCATAGAGTTACAAATCAAAGAAAGAATAGAATGAGAAAAGGTCATTTAACCCAGCAAGTATGTTCCTTCCAGCAGACCATAGACAGAATGCACCATTATGGACTCTCCCTAACCTACTTAATCTCTGGAGGGAGATGAATAAACACAGGTAAAACATCCAGGAAGAGACATTTCTCCTCCATCGTTAAGGCAGTCGAGCAAAAGTTCCAGCATTTTAATGTAATAATAAACTTCCTAAAGTTTTTTGAGGGATTTATTTTTTGATTTTGTGGTTCATGTTTGAGTAAATTGTGTTTTTTTAATTGAGGTGCACCTAGCAACAGTTGGAAAAAATAATCAGAGATGAACAGTTGAATGAATTTGCATTGACTCAATTAACTGGCAATGAACTGAAAGGTTGATTGTGAAAGGGGATTTTTTTTAACCATAAACTGCGTGTTGGTAGGCACAATCACAGAGACTCCTGAATGGTAATATAATGTATATTTAAGTGACAAGCAATATCATAGAATTACAAAATAAATTAATGTCTATGCGTGCCCTGTTTAGCTGATCTGAGCAAGACCAAAATGATTAACTGCTTCACTGGATACAGCCCATGTCACTGTGAGCTATTGAGCTCCAACCAGTAATTAATGTTCACTTGCTGGTGCATTATGCAGCAAACACACCAGATATTTTTTTTTAAACAAAAGCTTTAAATTCTGGATTCAAGGAGATAAAATGAATAATGAAACTAAATTTATTATTTAAATACACAAAAATGACTTGGTATTTTTCACTTGCATTATTGATATGTACTTTGTAATTCTATACAGGAGCGGCATTGCAATAATCAAATCGATAGTAATTTCATCAAGTAATTTATTAACATAATTCTTTGTCCTTCTTTCTCCTACTTGCGATCCTCATTTTGATTACTTTATGTCATTTTTGAAGAACAAGCTCTACATAATTTTTTGGTAGTTATCAATAAGTTTTGCACTTTCCTGTGAACAGCAGGATATCAAAAAACAAGCAGAAGCAATGACAGTTTGAGTTCAGAGAGATAGGTTGTTCCTTCATTGTTAGAATATGGCTAATGCTCAATTTCTTTCATAAAATTTCTAAATGCATATAAGGGAAACGTATCTTACAAACAGATCTAAGTACCACAAATCTTAGGCCCTGCTGGGACATTGCTTAACATTAACATTTTTGTTCAGATTCTCTACAAGGCAATGTAAGATCAGCCAACATACTTGGAAGGCCATAGTGACACTACTTCATTAAAAAATGCAATGTCCTATTAGCCATCATACCCCAGGAGACTTCCTATAGACTTTTGCTGTTGACAAAAGTTACCTCTTTTCAGTCTGCCATCTTACAAAGAAATTTTAGTAAGTCAAAAATTCAGTTACAAAATTTGACTTTGGAATCTCAGAATATGGAACATTTTTACTATATCCTGACTTAGACATATACCATCATTCTTTCATCATTGCTGGGCAAAAATCCTGGACTTCTCTACCTAAGATCATTGTGGGAGCACCAGCAGCACAAGGACTGCAGTGGTTCAAGGAATAGGCCCACCGCCACTTTCTCAGGGAAACTAGAAATAGGCAATAAATGTGGCCTTGCAAGCGTCACCAACATCCCGGGAAGAAATAATGAAAAAGATAGCAGACACATTTTATTACTAGATTGCTGGAAAATTAAAAGTACGATCTTTTTATATGGATACAAATCACAGAATCATAGAATGATACAGCACAAAAGGAGGCCATTCGGCCCATGGTGCCTGTGCTGGCTCTTTGGTAGAGCTATCTAATTAGTACCACTGCCTTGCACTTTCCATATAGCCCTGTAGATTTTTTCCCTTCAAGTATTTATCCAATTCTCTTTTGAATGTTACTATTGAATCTGCTTCCACCACCCTTTCAGGTAGTGCATTACAGATCACAACAACTCGCTGTGTAAAAAATTGTTTCCTCATGTCGCCTCTGGTTCTTTTGCCAATCACCTTATATTTATGTCCTTTGGTTACTGACCCTTCTGTCACTGGAAACAGTTTCTCCTTATTTACTCTATCAAAACCATTCATGATTTTGAACACCACCATCAAATCTCCTCTTTACCTTCTCTGCTTTAAGGATAACAACCACAGCTTCTCCAGTTTTGCCACATAACTGAAGTCCCTCATCCCTGGTACCATTCTAGTAAATCTCTTCTGCACCCTCTTTAAGGCCTTAACATCCTTCCTGAAGGTGCCTAGAATTGAACACAATGCTCCAGCTGAGACCTAACTAGCGTTTTATAAAGGTTTAGCATAAATTCCTTGCTTTTGTACTTTATTCCTCTATTAATAAAGCCAAGGATCCCATGTGGTTTTTTAACATCCTTTTCAACTTGTCTTGCCACCTTCAAAAATTTGTGGACATATACCTCTGGGTCTCTCTATTCCTGCACCCCCTTTAAAATTGTACTATTTAGTTCATATTGCCTCTCTTCACACTTTGCTGCATTAAATTTCATCAGCCATGTGTCTGCCCATTTCACCAGTCTGTCTATGTCCTCCTGAAGTCTGTTACTATCCACCTCATTGTTAACTACATTTCCGAGTTTTGTGTCATCTGCAAACTTTGAAATGATGCCCTGTATACCCAAATCCAGGTCAATAATATACATGAAAAAGAGCAGCAGTCCTAATACCGACCCCTGGGGAACACCATTGTATACCTCCCTCCAGTCTGACAAACATCCGCTTACCACTACTCTCTGCTTTCTGTCCCTTAGTCAATTTCATATCCATGCTGTCACTGTCCCTTTAATCTCATTGGCTTTAATTTTGCTAACAAGTCTATTATGTGGTACTTTGACAAATGGCTTTTGAAAGTCCATATACACAACATCAACCTCATGACCCTCATCAACTCTTTTCATTACTTCATCAAAGAACTAGATCAAGTTTGTCGAACATAATTTGCCTTTCACAAATCTGTGCTGACTTTCATTTATTCACCCATACTTTTCCAAATGCCAATTAATTTTG
The DNA here is from genome assembly GCA_030390025.1 of Squalus acanthias. Lineage (NCBI taxonomy): Eukaryota > Metazoa > Chordata > Chondrichthyes > Squaliformes > Squalidae > Squalus > Squalus acanthias. The sequence goes on from CM059429.1 coordinate 53,298,948, forward strand.
TCCTGGATTATTGTCTTTAAAAGTTTCCCCACCACCAACGTTAGGCTGACTGGCCTGTAGTTGTCGGTTTTATCCCTCTCCCCCTTTTGAAACAAGGTTGTAACAGTTGCACTCCTTCAGTCATCTGGCACCACCCCCATATCCAAGGAGGATTGGAAGATTGTGGCCAGAGCCTCTGCAATTTCCACCCTTACTTCCCTCAGTAACCTAGGATGCATCCCATCTGGACTGGGTGACTTTTCTATATTGAGGACTGCCAACCTTTTAAATACATCCTCTTTATCTATTTTTTTCCTATCCAATATCGCTACTGCCTCCTCCTTTATTGCTACATTGGCAGCATCCTCTTCTCCAGTGAAGACAGATGCAAAGTACTCATTTGGTCCCTCAGCCATGCCTCCACAAGATCATCTCCTTTATGGTCCCTAATCGACATCACCCTTCCTTTGACCAATTTTACTATTTATGTGTTTATAAAAGATTTTTGGGTTCCCTTTTATGTTACCCGCTAATATATTTTCATAAACTCTCTTTGCCCCTCTTATTCCCTTTTTTAGATATTCAGCTTGGTTCGCTACTGTAGTATGAACCTTACATCTGGGCAGATGTTTGATTGTGTATACAAGGTGAAAGTTACACCCACTGTCTAACAGGAATAGATTGGATGGTTTCAGGGGTCAATTGTGCATCTGATTCTTTGCTGTTTGGTCAAGAATTAAGTACAAGGCTGATGGATTTTGTATGATTGGCAAAACGAAGCAAAGGAAATGGGTTTTTGGCAGGAAACAAAAGATAGCAATGAAACATGAGGAACAGCTGAAAAATGAGGAATAAAATTGTTTTCTTTCCAAAGCTATGCTTCATGAACTAATAAGTATCACAAGACCGAGCAATCAAATTGATCAAAAAATGCCAACTTAATGGCCTGGATTTTGCGGGGCCTACAGGTGCGTACGTGCTGGTAAGGGCCCCGCAGGTTCCGGGTTTTCGTGCGCGAAGTGCTCGCGCGAAAACCTGGAACTTGCGATCTGTCAAGAATGTTCTTGACAGATCGTAGCCATCTTCAGGAAAAGGGGATCCGTGGGCGGAGAGTTGGGCTATTTGCCCAGCGAATGCCCGTGAAATTCTTATACCTGGTAAAAGCATGCGTAAGGCCTGCTTTTACCAGCGTAAGAATTTAAATGAATATAAAAATAATTTTTTTCCAATTATTTAAACATTAAAACATCTATAAAATAAATTAAGGTTATTTTAGCCCCTTTAAAACATTTAAAATTATTTTTCAAAAAATTAAATTTTTGTTTTAAATGTTTAATTAAATTGTATTTTAATTAATTTTAAATATGTAATTTTTATTTATTTGTTACGTAAATGTATTTTTTATGTGATCCCCATTCATGCTTATTGTGATTCAGTACGGAATTCCCATAAGTATGAATGGGGATCCCCCTTCTTTCATTGGCTGGGCCAGCCCACATGATCCCAGGGGCGCTTGCGAACCGCGTGCGCCCCTGGGATACGTGGGCCTCTGCACATGTCTATGCATAGAGGCCCAGGAACGTGAGTCTCCGTGGTCCCGAGGCAGAAGGTAGGCGCCGATTTTATTTGCGGATCGAAGGCATTTCTCCGCGGGAAGCCTCCGACCACAAATTCAGGCCCAATATTAGCTGCCATCTTGATTTTTCAACTACCTGAGAATATACATATATAAGTAACATTTATAATATTCAACTGTATTGGTTACTTTGTCATGTTTTTAAAATTTCTTTAAAAAAGACAAACGTTTTCTTTTTGCTCAGCCTGTATATTTTTGGGGTTTAGAATACAAAGATATAAGTTCCTGAGGTGCATGTGGCATATTCCTTTTCCTTCCTTCTCTTTAGGATCATACCAGAAATTCCAATCATTTTACTGCTGATGTTGAAATCGTCCGAGGATTGTGCCTTTCTCTTAAGCTTTTGCAACGTAGCCTCGGAGTTTTGCATTATAGCAAAACCACAGGTGCACGTTGTTGTCCAATACATTAGCCACTAGCCACATGTGACTAATTGCATTTTTGATTAGTAAAGAAAAATTGAGTGATAGACACCATCGTGGAGCATGTGATCTCAATAGTCGTTTGCGTACTTTAACCTTTTTGTGCGTTTCTTGGTTAACTGGTAAGATGAACAGCAGATTGTGCACGTGTTTTTTGATTGTTGTAAATGCTTTGCTTCCTTGGCTACTGAATGGTGGTAGATTTTTCATCAATAAATATGACGTATATAAACATGTGAAGTACATTTCCCTGTATTGTGTGAGTGTATGTGGCTAAAATGGTGTTGTCGTAGCCGCATTTGTGGGTAGTCAGCAATTTCAATTGGACAACACAGCTATTAAAAACCTAGAGTGCTTCCCTTAACGTTCCCCTCCACCCCCACCCCAAAACTTCTACTATAAGAAAGACAAAGACAGGCACTTTATAATGGACAGGGTGCAGAAATTCAATTTTTCACAGTGGAAACTGATTTTTTTTTGCTATTACTATGCTATCTGGTACAGTAGCATAGTGGTTAGTTATGTCACTGGACTAGTAATCCAGAGGCCTAGACTAATGATTCAGAGACGTGAGTTCAGATCAATGGGGAATTTAAATTCAGTTAATAAATAAATCTGGAATAAAAAGCTAGTATTAGTAATGGTGACCATGAAACTACCGGATTGTTGTAAAAACCCATCTGGTTCACTAATGTCCTTTAGGGAAGGAAATCTGCCATCCTTACCCGGTCTGGCCTATATGTGACTCCAGACCCACAGCAATGTGGTTGACTTTTAACTGCCCTCTGAAATGGCCTAACAAGCCACTCAGTTATATAAGGTGGCTCACCACCTCCTCCTGTGGGCAATAAATGCCGGCTTTGCCGGCGACGCCCACATCCCGTGAATAAATAAATTACATTTTTTTTTAAAAATTGATTCTTTGCACATTCGATGTTTACATTATTTAAAATTTCTTTTGGAAAAGTAACATTTAAAGTTGGACCTCGACCATATTCCAATCATTTTAACAAATGTAGGGCTAAAATAAATATTGACTATAAGAAATCAAAATGCAATTATTTTTTCACATATCCTCTATTATTAAAATGTAATTTCATGTTTTAAGTATGGTGCTTATTTTAGTTGCTACAATAATAATTTTAAAAATCAAAAATTAGATCACACCACCTCTTATCGTTCCCTTTAGTATGAAAGGAGCAGAGATTGCCACTTTATATATGGAATTTTGAACCTTTGTTCAACATTCAATGAAACTAGATTTCCTATTAAGATTTTGAAGTTATTTCCCTTGCGCTGCAGATAAAAGAGTAATGAGTTGAATTTTTATTTTTATTTCATAAATACAAGTTAAAATAGTGGAGAAAGGAATTGCATGCAATCCAAAAAAACATTCATACACTCATATTCACATAGCATAATTTCAAGACTGAGGAGAACTGAAAAATGTATGGAGAGAAGACACAATGATGGACAGCTCCATTTGCTTTGCTTATGAGCGATCACTACTTCTAAAAAGCACTATCAAAGTATCTATCCTTGGCCCTTTCCTGTTCCTCATCTACATTCTGCCGCTTGCCGACATCATCCAAAGACATGGCATCAGGTTCCACTTGTACACTGACGACGTCCAGCTCTACCTCTCCACCATCTTTCTCGACTACTCCACGACTTCTGTATCGTCAGCCTGCTTGTCCGACATACATTCCTGGATGAGCCACAATTTCCTCCATCGTCTTCATCCCCCGTCACAAACTCTGTACCCTTGCCACTGATTCCATTCCCCTCCACGGCTACTTTCTCAGGTTGAAGGCGATTGCTCACCACCTCGCCATCCTATTTGATCCCAAGCTTAGCTTCTGACCTCATATCCTCTCCACCAAGTTGCGATCACCCATCACCCCAGTGCTCGCTGAGCTACATTGGCTTTGAGTCCCCCAATGCTTCACATTTAAAATTCTCATCCTCGTGTTCAAATCTCTCCATAGCCTTGCTCCTCGCTCCCTCCGTAACCTCCTTCAGCCCTACAACCCTCAGAACTCTGTAATCCTCCAACTCTAGCCTCTTGTGCATCTCCCATTTCCTTCACCCCACCATTGGCAGCCGTGCCTTCAGTTGTCTAGGTCCCAAGCTCTGGAAATCCCTCCCTAAACCTTTCTGCCTCTCTCTCCTCTTTTAAGACCCTCCTTAAAACCTATCTCTAACCAAGCATTTAGTCACCTGTCCTAATTTCTCCTTCTTTATCTCAGTGTCAATTTTTGTCTGATTGCACTTCTGTGAAGTGCCTTGGGACATTTTTCTCCATTCAAGATTCTATATAAATGCAAGTTGTTGTTGTATAGCAGCTATAAATTACATTGGGACAGATAAGGCAGAGAGGAGAGTCAAATTTGTTTAGAAAATCAATATATGTACAAGCACAAGAACGAGAAAATCATGAAAACATCACTTTCAAAAATAAAACCCAACATTTCTGTGTAAGTCACTTGCTCATTTCAACTTGGGGACACTTTAATTTTTCTCATTATTTAACCACACCACTCAGCTGCTACGCAGAATAAAACTGTCATGCATTTCTTAAAAGGTTAATCCTACGCTGCTCGCATACCAGAATTCATTTAAAAAATCTTCAGAATGTTGTAGGGCTTGAAGTACCCTTTAAATCAATGCCAAGAATTCAATAAACTTGTTTTTGTGTAAACGTCAATGTGCTGCCACAGCAATTTCCCTTTTCCTTTGCTGAATATAGTCATCTTCATTCATTTTGTAATGCCAGGGTGTCAGAAACATTCCAAGCCTTTGAACCAAGTCCATGTGTCAAATCTCTTTCATTTTCAGTTTAATAACAAACATGCTTTCATTATTGTATTCTTTTCTCTGGTTAGTGTAAAACAATTGCCTTTTACTAACTTTACACTTTCAACACTGACAAGAATCTGTACAACCACAACAAGTCTTTTATCTCAAGATATTGGTAATGTCATTGAGGCTGGAATAACCTCCTTAGCTACCACAGGGATATGATTAAAGCTACAAAAAGGCCAATATTTAACATAATTGAGGTATAATTATTTTTGACACAGTATAATTACATTAGTTCAAATAAAATACAGTACGACATTGTTCAGCAAATGCAAAATGCATGGAAAAATGTAATCAGCCTCTATTTAAAGAATGCCAAGGCAGCATATATAGTATAATACTCTTTGAGTTGGTCAGCCCTTTCATCCACCTTTCAGTCTAACCTTCACTCATGAATGTTTTTCAGCATTTTAAGTTGCTTCACTTTATCCATCTCTTTGGTCTCATCATGCCATATCCCAAAATGATGACTGGATGATATGCTCTGAGACCTCTCCTCCAAGGGCCACTTTGAGGGGAATTTTAACCCCCCAAAACAGGTGGGTTTGGGTCAGGTGGGCTGTGAAAATTTTTAATTCTCTAACCTAAACCCAAACACAACCCACCTCGAACCCACCCACTTTCGGTTTTGACGGGGGCGGCTAACCAACCCTCTCCCAGGTGGCGGGTTGGTCATTTAAATATTATAATGAGTCTGCGTGCCTCACATTTTATCTATCTTCCAGGTTTAACCTTGGACAACCGCGTATCCCGGGCCTTGGGAAACCCGGCAGATAAAGGGAGATGAGGACTGCTGCATGGAAGAGGTAAGTGCCTTTCCAGCACTGCTTGTGGGCCAGGAGTAGCAGGGGTGCTTCCCCCGCTCCCCCGGTCCCCCTCCCACCCCCCACCGGTTTGCCCTGCATCCCCCCCCACAGCATCACTGACCTCACCCCCCCCCTCAGCTTCACTGTCGCCCCCCCTCCTCAGCACTGCCGACCCCAACCCTGCTGCTGCATCGCCGACCTCCCCTCCCCAGGAAGAACGCCGACCTCCTCCCCCCACAGCATTACCGACCTCCCCCCCAGCATCACCCTCCTCCCCGCCAGCATCGACGACCTCCCCCCCCAGCATCGACCTCCTCCCCCCCAGCATCGACTTCCTCCCCCCCAGCATCGACCTCCCCCCCCCAGCATCGCCGAGCTCCCCCCCAGCATCGACCTCCTCCCCCCCAGCATCGCCGAGCTCCCCCCCAGCATCGCCCTCCTCCCCCCCAGCATCGACCTCCTCCCCCCCCAGCATCGCCCTCCTCCCCCCCAGCATCGCCGAGCTCCCCCCCAGCATCACCGACCTCCTCCCCCCCCAGCATCACCGACCTCCTCCCCCCCAGCATCGACCTCCTCCCCCCCAGCATCGCCCTCCTCCCCCCCAGCATCGACCTCCTCCCCCCCAGCATCGACCTCCTCCCCCCCAGCATCGACCTCCTCCCCCCCCAGCATCACCGACCTCCTCCCCCCCCAGCATCACCGACCTCCTCCCCCCCAGCATCGCCCTCCTCCCCCCCAGCATCACCGACCTCCTCCCCCCCAGCATCGACCTCCTCCCCCCCCAGCATCACCGACCTCCTCCCCCCCAGCATCGACCTCCTCCCCCCCAGCATCGCCCTCCTCCCCACCCAGCATCACCGACCTCCTCCCCCCCAGCATCAACCTCCTCCCCCCCAGCATCAACCTCCTCCCCCCCAGCATCAACCTCCTCCCCCCCAGCATCGACCTCCTCCCCCCCAGCATCGCCCTCCTCCCCCCCAGCATCGACCTCCTCCCCCTCAGCATCGCCCTCCTCCTCCCCAGCATCACCGACCTCCTCTCCCCTCAGCATCACCCTCCTCCCACCCAGCTTGATTTCATCACTTCCTCTTAATGGCACTGTTGAGGATCAAGGTAGCCTGGCACAGAATCACCATTGTGGAGCCACATCCTAACATTCGTTGCATTGAATTTTTAAGCAACAGTGTAATACATTGCTTTTCACCTAACACTTTTAAGATCAAATATTTTAAAATGCCATTATGTGTTACTGACTTTTATTTCTAATTCTTTCATGACACTGTCAGCTAATTGACTCTGACTTTCTATGAGATGCATTTCAATTCTCTGCCTATGCTCTGAAATATGACGGGGAGGGGGGGGGATTTTTAACCCTGCCCGCCCTGTAGAAACTGTTAAAATGGCCCATGGGTAACTGCACCAATCCCGCTGTCTTCCCGCGGGTTCCACCCTTAATTTGCTCTTCTAAGCAGGCGAGAGGGACACCCGCCAGAAGCCAGTGGGCTCCTTCTTTAAATATGCAGATCGAACTCCAATGGCATCATTGGGTCTCGACTGTAATTTTAACCAGAGGCTTTCAGGCCAACCCAGCAGGAAGAGGAGATGGGGCCAGAAGAGGCCCAAAAATGTAATTGGATCTTTTTTTTGGTAAACTTTCCCTGTGGGGTCAGGAGGAGCAGGAGGAGCTCCTCTGGGCTCCAGAAGGAAAGTTTAGGCCTCCACTGCTCCGACCGTGAGGCTCTTCTGAACCTCTTCCGTGTGACTTACCCGAGTGTCGGGGACCGTTCCTTCAGGTCCCCGGATGCCGCCTCCCACCAGGTACAGGCGGGAGACTGACATTGCTGAGGTCTGGCCAGTTTATCATCCACCTCAGTCCCCACCAGCACAACTCCAGCCCCGAGTTAAATTGGAGCTATCATGTTGTCTGCTGTGTTACAGTTTTACTAAAGAAAAAAAGAGAGAATTACATTTATGTAACGCCTTTCACAACCTCAGGACATCTCGGAGCGCTTTACAGCCAATGAAGTACTTTTGAAGAGTGGTCACTGTTGTAATGTCGGAAACATATTAGTCATATGTGCTTCAAGTTGAAAGTAAATTAAGTATCTTTCATGTGGAAACCAGAGAAAGTCAACTGGTTCAATGCAAATATCAAACAATTCTACACAATTAAATTTGTTCTAAAAAACATTCTCTTTTCAAGGACTATTTGGTACGGTGTTGATATCTTTTTGAACTTACATCAGTACTGTTCCATTCCATTCAACGTCACATTAAAATACTACCATTATCACAGTCTTCACTGATCTATATAGAATCATAGAATGGTTACAGCACAGAAGGAGCCCATTCGGCCCGTCAAGCCCGTGCCAGCTCTCTACAAGAGCACTTCAGCTAGTCCCACTCACCCGCCCTTTCCCCGTAGCCCTGCAAATTTTTTTCCTTCAGGTACTTATCCAATTCCCTTTTAAAAGCCACGATTGAATCTGCCTCCACCACCCTTTCAGGCAGTGCATTCCAGCTCCTAACCACTCACTGCGTTCTTCTGCCAATCACCTTAAATCTGTCCCCTCTAGTTCTCGACCCTTCCGCCAATAGGAACAGTTTCTCTCTATCTACTCTGTCGAGATCCCTCATGATTTTGAACACCTCTATCAAATCTCCTCTCAACCTTCTCTGCTCTAAGGAGAACAACCCCAGCTTCTCCAGTCTATCCACATAACTGAAGTCCCCCATCCCTGGAACCATTCTTGTAAATCTTTTCTGCACCCTCTCTAAGGCCTTCACATCCTTCCTAAAGTGCGGTGCCCAGAATTGGACGCAGTACTCCAGTGGAGGTCGGACCAGTTTTTTATAAAGGTTCATCAGAACTTTCTTTCTTTCTGTCCCCTGATTTATTGAATGCAAACTCTTCATCCTCAGCTTCAAATCACTCCATGGCCTCGCCTCACCTTATCTTTGCAACCTTCTCCAGTTTTATGCCCCTCGCACCCTTCAGTCCTCTGACTCTGGCCTTCAATGCATCTCCCTTCCCTTTTGTCCCACCATTCCCTCCCCAAACCCTTCTGCCTCTAAAAGTTTTCTTAAAACCCAGCTTTACTATCAGGGCTTCAGTCACCTCCCTTAAATCTCTCATCAGCGTCTGTTCCTTTCAAAAAAATTCACTGTAAAGAGTTTTGAGACATTTTCCTGCTTCAAAGGCACGACATAATTACAAGTTCTGATGCTACTATTACTACAGTTTCACAGGCAGATAATTAGAAGGACATATCATGACAAAATTTAGGAAGCAATTTTTTCATTTGTTACACATTGGGCTGGAATTTGCGGTGGGTAACAACGACAAACAACAGCATTCGTTTTTATTACCCCTTTGAAACTGACTGCAACTTCAGGATGTAGCACATGCGCATCTAAATGCGGAAATCCTGAAGTTGCGGTCTGTCATTCACTGCTCCGTCATTGGCTGCGCTGTGGATCCCCCCATAGCCGGCAATCAGTGTAATCAGGGAAATCAGTGAAGCTGACGAAAACTTGGGCTTTTCCACGGGAATATCGCTGTTAAATAGCCCATTAAAACTTAGGCCTTGTTGGATTAGGTGTAACTGGGGTTTTAACAGTGTATTGACTGCTAAACAAATGTTATGACCCTGAAAAACACGGGGGATTGGCAAGGCAGGAACGCTGGATCCAGCAGGTAAGTGGAAAGGCACTTACTTCCAGGATCCAGCAGTCCTCGTCTCCCTTTAGCTGGCGGGTTCCCCGAGGCCAGGGAAACCCACCCGCCCACAGTTAAATTTAAAATGGTGGTTCACCATGAGGCATGGAGCCTCATTATAATACTTAAAGTGCCAACCCGCCTCCTGCAAGCAGGTTGGCTGCCCGCACCCCACCCGCCCCACCCCACCCTGCCCCACCTCCGTTAAAACCGGAAGTGGGCGGGTGGAAGGCGGGTCGGGGTTGAGATTCAGATTGTTAACTCTAACCTCCCACCCGACCCCAACCCACCCGCTTTTTGGGGTTAAATTCCCTTCCCCCCCCCCCACCCCATCCCACCCCCCCCCCGATCTTGTTGCTCCTCAAACACAATTTTAAAAAAAAGGTTTGTCATAGACTTTTTCATAGGTAGCGTGCCCTTTAAAAATATAACCATTTTGCTAATTTCTTGACAGAATGTGTAAGCTGTGTGTTTTTCCGGTATGAAGCACTGCTCATGTTTCTGTACTCAGGTAATTCTGTTAAAACTCCTGGCAGCATCGTTACTATGGTCCACTGCACTCTGTGTAAACTCATTAAATGTATAGGTGACGATAAATAAACAGATGTTTAAACAACATATTTACTTCGGAGGTGATTTGGTAAAACAATTAACATGGGTAATTGCCCAAAGAAATGACTTGATTTGCATTAAAGCGAACGAGTCACTGGTGCTCACTGCTCTCGCTTGACTTTTTAAAAAGAACTACTGCAAATCAAAATGACTTTGAACACACTTTACTCAAACAGAGTCCAGGGGGTAGATTTAAACTATCAGGCGGCTGACTGGCCTACTGGCCGGCCAATAATACCGACTGGAGGGCTGGGCCTAATTAGAATTCAGCCAGCATGTTGCCAGCGGGAAATGTGCGCCCCTGGGCTTCCGCCACCTCCTCCCGGCCTCACAAAAATAAACACTAACTTATCTACCAGCTCCTCTTGGGGCTGGATCGCCAGATGGTACTGGGTGGAGCCTGCGGCGTGCACACTCCGGCCAGCGCTGTCCTAAAATGGCAAACAGCATGTATGTGCAGCATAGGACCCATAAGAATTAGGAGCAGGAGTAGGCCATGCGGTCCCAACTTGCATTTTAAATAGGCCAACCATCTAACTGAGGCGGGCACTCCAGCCACTCAGCGATAGGCCCAGGAGAAGATTGCGGTGGCGGGAACAGAGCGAGAAGTCATTCCTCACCATTATCAGGGTGCTACCACCCATTTTCCACTGCGCAGAAGGCCTCAAAATCTACCCCCAAGTGTCAACTGTCAAACTTTTTAATTATGTTAATTATGGCTCAGACTGCATTTAAGTCTTATGCCTTTTGTTAATCACTTCATCCCTCAGCCTGAATGGAGTTCTCTGCACATGGTGAGCTTTCCTGGAGTCTCATTCATTTCCAGGATATCAAACCACAACAGCTGCTGAGAAAAGAGAAATTTTAGACTGTTTTTTAACGTGAGAAACTTGGGTAAAAGCTCAATACCCTTAGTGCAGGGCACCAAAAAGAGAAGAGAAGTCGAGGTTAGGTAATGAAAAACGTGAGCTGTAAAGCCAGAAGATTGCATGAAGGAAGTCTATAGGAGGTAAGGAGTTTCACAGTACTGGGAAAGAATCATTTCTAGCAAGAGACTGTGTGATGACTCATGATTTCAACAGTGAAGATGCAGGGAGGAGGAAGAGTATGCAAGATGACATATTTGGATACAATATTGTGACATTATTTTGTGTAAACATATACACAAAGTCAAATATAATCTACAGTTTTGCCAGCCCCACACTGCCTCATAAATCAGGAGACAAACTCTTAAATCTCATGAGATTTGGTATAGAAATCATGAGTTGCTATTTTTTCCCCAATCCCTCGCTGACCTTTGCTCCTGGACTGGAAGCGCATTCGGCCATCATTAACCAATTACTGACATAAACACATAAGAAATAGGAGCAGGAGCAGATGGATCGGTGGCCCCGATGTTGCGTCACTCGCAGGCTGGCCTCGCTCTGCTTTTGACCATTACTCTTTCTGGAATGCTATGTCGTTCTAATCTAGATCCTTCAATCACAGAAATAGTCTGTTTCTACCTATTCTGTCCAATCCCTTCATAATTTTAAACACTATAAAATCATATCAATCTGATCTATTTTATTTCAGATGTCCAGCTCTTGGAGTGATATCCTCCCCAAGTATAAGGTTTAGAGATTTTTGCCAGTAAATATTAGAGATGCAAATTTCTGCATGGGTAAGAAATAAAGACAGAGCTTTCTGTAAGAGTTAAGGGAAGGGAAACATTGGGGGCAATTTTCGCAGCCCCAAGGAGGCGGGTTTGGAGGCGGGAAAATCGGAAAAGCTAAGTGTGGGTTCGGAACCCACCTCCAACCTGCCTCCCCGCAATTTTGCCAGAGGCGGTTTTGCTGGGTGGGAATCGGTCCCGCCTCCAGCATGCCAGAGAGGTTGTTAAGAGCCTTAAATGGTAGTTAAGGGCCTCTCTAATCCTATTTTGAGAGGCCCTCGTTATTTTTCCACATTTTCAGCGTGTTCCATGACCGTCCTAAACCACGCCAGCTAAACCTGACAAGTGGGTGGCCTCCTCACAGCTGCAGCTCCACTATTAAAATGGAGCTTTCATCAGGGATTAGTTGCAGGTGGCAGAACATTGCTTTAAAAGGTCTTTCAGCACTTTTATCAGGCCTTCTGAAGTCGGAGGTGCTGCAGCTTCTATCTATCAACTGTGGGACCTCCTTGGAAGACCCTCTCCCCTGCTTGGAATGAACATTTCCCCAACGGATGGTGGGGAGAGTGATAGGAATGCACAGTTTATTGTACAGATGCTGTATGATGTGTTAAGAAGGTCGGCCAGACTTTCATTTCCATGTGCCAGCCACATGTCTTTGCTGCGTAAAGTTATGCGAATCTGGCATGGATTAGTGCATCCCTTGCCTCATGGCCAGCAATATGCTCGCATGCTGGTGGCACTGGGACAACCGCCTCTGCCAGGTTTTCCTCATCTCCAACCTCATTCAGATCTTCCGCTGTGCACTCTGCCACTTGTTCCTCAGGCAGCGGTAAGCCACGCTGCAGTGCGATGTTGTGCAGAGCACAGCAGACCACGATGATTCTGGACATCCTGGCTGGTGCGTACTGTAGGGCTCCACCAGATCTGTCCAGGCATCTGAATCGCATTTTGAGCAAGCCGATGGTTTGCTCTATGATGCTTCTGGTGGAAATGTGGCTTTCACTGTAGCGCTCCTCAGCTTCGTTTGATGGCCTCCTCATCGGCGTCATTAGCCACGTCTTCAGGGAATAGCCCTTGTCTCCAAGGAGCCATCTGGAAAGTTGGGTTGGCGGATTGAAGAGCTGAGGCACAGTGGACTGCCGCAGGATGAACGAGTCATGGCAACTGCCAGGTAACTTGGCGCAAACCAGAATAATGTTCTTCCTGTGGTTACACACCAGCTGGACGTTAAGGGAGTGGAAGCCCTTGCAGTTCACAAATACAGCTGGGTTGTGATGGGGTGCCCTGATGGCCACATATGTGCAGTCGATGACGCCCTGCGCCCTTGGGAAGCCGGCCAGATTGGCAAAGCCAACCACCCGCGCAGTAACACTTGCTTCATCTGTGGAGAAGTGGATGTAATTGTGCGACTTGACAAACAGGGCATCAGTAACCTGCGTGATGCAACTGTGTGCGGCCGACTGGCAGATGCCTCTGATGTCTGCTGCTGATCCCTGGAAGAACCCTGAAGCAACGATATTGAGGGCGGTGGTGACTTTGGCAGCCACTGGTAAGGAGTGTCCACCCGCTCCTCTGGGCTCCAGGTGTTGGTGCAGCATTATGCAGATGTCAGCGACTACGTCTTGCGAAAGTCTCAGCCTCTTTTGGCACTGCTGCTCACTCATGTTGAGGAAGCCCATCCTCTGCCTGTAAACCCTGTGTTGGGGGTATCTCCTGTGGCGAGGTGCAGCCCTGCGTTGACGCCCTCTGCCCTGTGCAGCATCAGGTGGGTGAGGAGGAGGTTGGCGCTCCTGTTGTTGGTGCTGCTGGTGTTGTGCCTGGTTCTGCTGCTGCTGCGGCTGCTCTTCCTCCGAATCTGAGGACCAGGATGAGAGGGTATAAATGTTTCCTATTCAGCTGGTCTATATATCAGTTGAGGAAGAGATGTTATAAGCGCTCAGTCAATGTGGGGAGAGGTTATAACAAGGAGGTCACAGTGCATATGGATCTCAGAACAAACACTTACAACCTCAATACACCTGAAAATGTCTTCCAAATCCTTAAAACAGAAAGTTGTGGCATCTGAAATTGAACTGATGTTGCAGGTTAGCTTTTATGCTGCAGTTGCAGCTGTCAACTATTCAGCTTGTTGCAATACCCGCCACAATCAGCTGGCGTGTAGGGGGTGGTGGTTTGTGTCAGCTTCACCTCTGACTTCTGAGCGGTTCGAATCGCTCCCACTCCCTTGGTTCTCGACCTTGGACTTATTTGGGGGTTGTGATAAAAAGTGCAGCAGACAACTGGTTTTGATGCAAGAACTTTGATCTTTATTTAAGAAAGTAAAACACAACACAAACACTCTTAACACTCTAAAAGTGGGGAACACTTCGGTACAAGCGAGGGAAATAACATTAGGAGAATACTTCACCCCTCCCAATCCCACTTTACTAGCTAGGTTGGACTCTAGAGGACCAGGGATGATACTCACCAGAATCCTTGACAGTTAGTTCGCGGTTTTGGGGTTCACTCTATATGTCGGTTGGTGTCTGCCGTACCCCGTACGTGGTAGAGGACTTCAACTGCGTATCTGGTCAGTCTTCGCGAGTCCGCTGATGCGGTAGGGTGCGTATTGGATTTATCAGGTGAGTACCCACTTTTCTTTGGTTTAGAAGTAGGGTTTAGAGTTTTTTAAGGGAAAATCTTACCCAGGGGTAAGTCAGGAGTAGATTGTAGAGTGGAAACTTTGCGGATCTTCGGTTTTTCTTCGAGTCGGTTTTCTTTGGTCGCGGTGGCCCAAATATTGGTACTTGGTGTTCGATTGGTTGTTTCGTGAGGGCCTTGTTGCCGCGAGGTGTCCGATGGTCACTGAGGCGGTCGTTCTGGCTTCTTCTCGTGTCGGCTTACTTTGTTGGATGGTCTGGCCTTCGAGCTGTCGACCTCCTGGCTGGACACGGAACGCTGAACGGTGGTGTTGCAGAACTGTGTTGCGGAGAATGCCTCCGTCGATGTCTTCTTGTTCTTCCTTCCTCTTCTTCTTTTTCAGGTTGAGAACGGGCCTTCAATTATACCCATTGAAGCTCCCTTATCTGCGCGCCAAATCAGGTCCTGGTCTTTGTTAGATTTTGGCGGGCTCGTCAATGGTAACTGGTTTGTTAAGGTGTGACGTGGTTCCGGGATGGCCCAATCCTGTCGATTTGCCACTTAATCGTAGTTTGATTGTCCTTATGTTTTGGGCTTCTTGACTGGGCCTAGGATTTCTATAGAGTAAGCTGAAGTGATCTGTTTTATGCATGTTTTAATGGGCTCTGTAACTTGGGGTGGAGACTGTTTTTCCTCGGGTTTATTGTTAGGATGCTAATGTCTGATAGGGGCCGATTTAAACTCCCAGGAGATCATGCGGTTCCCCAGACAGTTTCCATTAGCTCCAATACCCAAACTGTTTTTACAGAGGCTGAGCCCACCTCCCTTCACAGCCTTTTCTCCCTTACGAGTCCAGACATGTTTTAAAATACCAAATCTTGGTTTTTGCTCTGAAATGTCCTTCGGTTAGGCCCAATGCACTTCACCACCCTGTAATAGCTAGAAAAGAGTCCAAAGTCTTTTTCCTTAGGGTTTTTCTTAGAGTTAGGGATCTGTGAATTTTGAGAATCTTACAGGCGTGTTTGTCGAATGAGGGGAACACACTGAAAATGTGGCGAAATCGAAAAAGCCTGTAAAAATAGGATTAAGCAGGTAGTTAACAAGCAACTACCTTAAGTGGCTCTCCCGCCGCTTGGTGTCGGGTCTGATCAGAAGTCGCAGACCCAGCACTTTGTAAACTTGCGTGGAGGCGTGTTCACAATCCGCCGTCAATCAGTTTGATTTTAACTCCGGACCCGCCTCCAAACCCGCCCTCTGAGCGCTGGCAAAATCGCAGCCATCTTCTCTAGATCTACCCTATCAAACCCCTTTATAATTTTAAAGGCCTCTATCAGGTCACCCCCTCAAGCCTTCTCTCTTCAGAAAAGAGCCCTAGCCTGTTCAGTCTTTCCTGATAGGTATAACCTCTCAGTTCTGCTATCATATCCATGTAAATCTTTTTTGCACCTTCTGTGCACAATTGACTGTGGTGTGCTTTGGGTGGGCCTGATGCAAGTTATTTCTTTATACTATGGCAGCACATTACCATACCCACGACCTGAGCTCCTACCTCACAAGGCTCAGTGTCCAGTGCCACTGGGGGTCAGGGCCTGCCGGCCGGCCCTTCTACCATCCTCAGCTCCTTCGCTCTCCCACCTCGTGCTCCAGCTACTTTGCGCTGCCTCTCCATCACCACAGCAACCCCGCAGAAGGCGCAAGATATCGCAAGATCCGTGGCATTCGCAAGAAGGAGGAAGAAGGGGTCCAAGGTCATGGAGCCAATCGATGTAACAGGGTCCGTGGCGCTGTCATCAGCCGGGGCCGGAGGGGGAGAAGCTGAGTATGGCTCTCTCCGCTCGGAGGGAGGAGGGAGGAGGAGGTAGCTCGCTCGGTCGATTGTTAATCCTGGCCCTCGCCTGTGAGTGGCCGGACCACGCTGAGCCCACGGACTCGGTGTGAGGAGGAACCCAATGGACGTTATGGAAAGCCCTCTCAACCTGGTATTTTTTGTTTTCGCGCAGGCACAAATCGGCGTTTTTTTCCCCAAAAAATCCCTGTGATTTAGGCGTTCCATCGCGAGATCACGAGTGATGCTTTATTTCTCCCCAAAATCGCGTCTCTCGCAATGGATTTGCAAGAGTTGGCAATACTGAATGTATGGAGTCTACAGTTTCTTGCCTTTAGTCATACTAGCATTCTGAAGCTCTCCGAGCCTGGCTGAAATCTAATAAAAATGTTACTGAGACAAATAGGTAGATTAAAGGGTTTTATAATAACAGTGAACAACTAAATCAAAAATTATAAACTACTGATCTAAAATAATGAGATAATGCAGAGCTCTGAACAACTGCCTGAAATATCCACTGCATCCAGATTTATGCAGAGACCTTGAGGTTAAGAATATAAGTAGCTCAGCCCTCTGATACCATATCGCCTTTATTATAGCATCCAGCTCCATTTTATATTTCTAATATTTTTGCCTTCACTACGCCACCCACCATTATTTGCAACATTTGATGAGGCAGTTCTTGTTAATATCTCCTTTAAATATACTTTTCACTTGTTTAAATGTATATCCTCTTTTCCTACTTTAACTTGAAGTAATGTGCTTGGTTTACGTTATCCATAACATTTTAGATTTATATACTTTGATAAGTTAGTTGGTAGCACTCTAACTTAAGTTAGAAGGTTGTGGGTTCAAACTCCATTCCAGGACTTGAACACAATGAGCTGGATTTCTTTCCCTATCACACCTGTAGTCGGGTGGAATAGCAGCAGGAAAAGGAGTACATTTTTCAGCAAGGGTTGCCACTGCCTTACTGGCCTGACCATAATTTCTCTACCTCTGCTGGGACTGCTCCCCACTGCATGCAAATGTTGGGTGGGGGGCACGGGGCTCGGGGTCCCAGCCCACTTTCTTCCTTTCTGCCCCTGTTCCTGTCACATCCTGGGATTACATACATAGGATATACAGCACAGAAACAAGCCATTCGGCCCAACCAGTCCATGTCGGTGTTTATGCTCCACTCAAGCCTCCACCCATCTTTCTTCATCTAAATCTATCAGCATAATCCTCTATTCCCTTCTCTCTCATATGTTTGTCCAGCCTCCCCTTAAATGCATCTATACTTTTCGCTGTGATAGCGAATTCCACATTCTCACCACTCTTTGGGTAAAGAAGTTTCTTCTGAATTCCCTATTGGCTTTCTTGGTGACTATCTTATATTGATGGCCTCTAGTTATGCTCTTCCCCACAAGCAGAAACATTCTTTCTGTAACCACTCTATCAAACCTTTCATAATTTTATAGACCTCCATTAGGTCAATAGGAGAAGCCAAGCGGTTGTTCCTGGGCAGCGGCAGGAAAGCTCCAAAGTCCCCTGATGGATGAAGAGGCCCTTGGAGTGGCCTCCTCTCCTTCCATTTAAGTCCTAGGTCTCGGTTGAGGCCTCCAGTGGGAGATTAGCTGTAATCATTGAGGCTCCTCTGCCCTTTAATGTGGCTTCCATGGCATCAGGTCCCACTGCAGCACTGCCCAGATTTTGCTCAGGCCATTGGCAGACCATCACTTGCTAATGGGAATCCCATCAGGAGTCCACCATAAACACTTAATGACCCCAACCCAGGTGTTAGGATGGTGGGCAGGAAGCAGGAATTCCAGTCCATAAACTAGATCAACACTTCAGTGGAGTATTGGGACAGCAGTGTCAGAAGTGCCACCCTTTGGATGAGATGTTAAAACAAGGCCACATCTGCCTGTTCAGATGGTTGTAAAAGATCCTATGGCACAATTTGAAGAAGAGCAGGAAGTTGTCTTGGCTAACATTCTTCATCAAAAACAAATTAACTAGGCATAAATGTCATTTGCTATTTGTGAAATCTTCCTCTGTGCAAATTGACAGCTGTGTTTGCCTACAATACACTTAGAAAGTAATTCATTAGATATAAAGTGCTTTGGGAGATCCTGAGGAAATCATAAGGTGCTATATACCTCCAAATCCTTTCTAATTACTATGTTAATATTGATGGACTATTATCACACACTATTAATTTTCAATCCCCTCCCCCTGTGCATGTATACACATAAAAAACAGAACTTAAATTTCACAAAAAATAGTGTCTGTGTTTTCTGATCTACATCTGAAGCACAAATACTTTGAGCCGTTTTAGTTGATTATCTAGGACTGTTATCATTGTAGTACCATATGAAAAGCCTGGTATTAGAATGGTAAATACTATACACTTCCCACTGTATAACTGGATTTATGAGAGCTCAACCAATCCCTACTTTGATTGGTGGGGATGGTATTCAAGGCACAAGTAAGGAGTGTGATGGAATACTCTCCACTTGCCTGGATGAGTGCAGCTCCAACAACACTCAAGAAGCTCGACACCATCCAGGACAAAGGAGCCCGCTTGATTGGCACTCCCTCCACCATCTTAAACATTCACTCCCTGCACCACCAGCACACCGTGGCTGCAGTGTATACCATCTAAAAGATGCACTGCAGCAACTCGCCAAGGCTTCTGCAACAGCACCTCCAACAGCACCTCCCAAACCCGCAACCTCCACCACCTAGAAGGACAAGGGCAGCAGGTGCACGGGAACACCATCACCTCCAAGTTCCCCTCCAAGTCACACACCATCCTGACTTGGAAATATATCACCGTTCCTTCATCGCTGGGTGAAAATCCTGGAACTCCCTCCCTAACAAGCAGTACCTTCACCACACGGACTGCAGCGGTTCAAGGCGACGGCTCACCACCACCTTCTCAAGGGCAAATAGGGATGGACCATAAATGCTGGCGTTGCCAGCGACGCCCACATCCCAGGAACTAATACAAAGAAATTCTGTCTGTCGATTATTTTTTTTTAGCCATTGTAATGTTTGATTAAACTTCAGAAGCTTTGCTCGGAATTCCTTTTTTATAACATTTCCTTTTGCTATGTACTTATTCTTTTTGCAGTTCTCTGTATTTCTTCTGGTAGAATCTGTATTTGTAATCTTATTGTTGCTTTTTGCTCACAATGTAATTTGAGTGTAATACTGTTTTGTGTTAGTAGGGAGCATTTGGGACATTGTACAAAATCCAATATATGTTGAATAGCAGGAACTGATGAAGATTTTATCATGTTTAGTTGATTATTTGTAAGATTTGTAAGATTCCTTAATGTTTTCAGTAGAGAATGTGCTTTGCCCGAGTTGAGAATGTTATAAAACCATTGGATTGATGAGTTGTTAATGTTGCTTTATTTTAATTTTTTACAGCAAATATCAGGCAGCTGCGATTTATGAATAGTTTATTTTTGTTTTTGCTGAGTACATATTCTAGATTTTGTGTGTGGAATTTTTGATGTCACAATCTTCCACATAATTCCTCAATTCTGGAGCAGAAGTAGTCTGCTGTTGCTATGGCTTTTTTTTCCTGGTACTCAGTCTTCAAGTTATGTGATGTGGCATTTTATTAAAGGTAACCAATGCAATCCAATATTTCCAGCACAATTCAAACTCCCCATGAAGCATTAACACATCAGTTGTACGATGCTGTCAGTTAAAAAGGGATTAAAAATCCATGCCAATAAACAGATAGACCAAAATACTAGCAGATGAAATCTTGGAAGAACACAGCATCAAAACACATGATCAGAAAGATGTAAACTGACATTCAAGTCTTTTATAAGTTCATAGTTTTGGCAATTTTTTTGATCAAGGTGAAGGATGTCAATGATGTGGACTGGATTACTTTATCACTACAAGCACCAGCGTCAGTATTGAGCACAGCTAAGCCAAGTACAGCATGGTTAGATCCTCAGTCAAGGTTCCTGTGCTATGCCCCACAACATTCTTTAACTCAAACTGCAGAAGAACGCCATATCTGCTGCGATAACAACCCCAATTTTAACGGGGAGCATGAATTTGGGGGGGGGCGGGTGGGGGTGAGGCGAGTGCCAAACCCTCCCCTGACAACCTGCATGCCATCAGTCAGCAGAATTTCGTGTGGCAGGAGGTTTCCGGCAACAAGTGATAGAGAGGGGGGCTTCAGGAGGGTCTCACGGCAGTGAAGGGGAAATGCCCAGGGTAGGGGAGACCTAAACTTACTTTCTGGGGCCTCAAGGAGCATTCCTGCTCCTCCTGGCCCCACAAAGAATTTTAAAAGAACATACTTGTTTGGGCCTTTACTGGTCTTAGCTCCTCATCCCGCTATCCTCACCTGGCAGAAAAGCCACAACGACTTCCCCGCTCAGGCCCCCAGTTAAAATTGTAATGGGATCCCGATGACATCATTGTTCCCCAAGTGCATATTTAACGAAGGACTCTGTGGGCTACACCAATAAATCATCCAGTGGACTGAGCCATGAAACTCTGGTGCAAATTATCAGTGATGCAAATGCGGCACAAATCGCTGCCTGGAAATTTGGGGTCTGTATATAATTTAGCTGTTATAATGAAACTATAATTAAAATCCAGAAGGTGGAGCTCATTTGTTTTTTTTTAATTTTAAACAATGTTTTCAGTCACACTGCAAAAAATGGTCAATCCTTTTTCATAACCGTGGTTAAAGTAAAAAGAAAATCATTAACCAAAATTACGATTTAAATATTCCAAGGATTACCTGGAAAGATTTTCAATTTCTCCCTTTTATTGAAACACGTTTTCTCCAGAAATGAAGATTCCGTTGCCACCATTTAGGAGCATCCACTGAAATCGCAGAACAAAGCAGGAATTGGCTTGGTTTAAAATGGCATAGAATAAGGGACAACGATTCTGATGCGCAGCCAGACGATGTCACGACAAACAGACTGGAGTGCAACCAGCACAGAATTAAAAACTGGATCAGGAAGCTTACTATTTATTAATGTATCTCAAAAGCAATTGGATTTTTCCTGTACTATTAGTGAGTACCACTGATTTTCAGCAAAAGGAAACTGGAGGGAAAGGTAGCTTTAAGCTCAAAGGACACTGACCTTGAATAGATTGAGAGGACACTGAAAGGACTGCTGTTGTTGCTCAGTGCTACAATATTCTTACATGAAAGACAATATTCATGTCAAAAAATAATTTAACGCAATAGTCAAAACCTCTTATGAAACTACGATATTTAACTCGGTGCCCTTCACAGCTTTCAAAATATTCCCTTATCATTGAATAACTATATAGGAAAGAAAAATACATGGGATTACAGAGTCCACGGTATTTTGTCAATAATCTAAAATGTCACTGCAAATGTTTTTATATTGGTAGAGAAATGCCGCTGCATCTTTCAGTTTCTGCACATTCTTTCATCTGCTGATGTGATTCTGTCCCCAGTGGTGAATAATTTCATAGAGAAAATCCCTCCATATTTTGTAGTGTGATTGTGAGGGTCAAGAAATATCTGTGCAGTCTACGATAGCATGAAATAGGAATTTTAAAAGTACAGAAAGACAATAAAAAGGTTTGAAAGCCAGAGGGATACTGCACAGTCCCTAAGGATGTGATAATACCTGCTATTGGGTGTTGTATTCTGTATGTGCCAAGTGTACCATCTTTCAAAAGTTTATCATGCAATATTGTTACCATTTCCCGAATTACCACAATTCCTTTATCAGTAGCCTAAACTGATATTATGCAAAATAATTGTCAGAATAGCTTATTATCGCTATGAGTGATATCAAAACACAGAATATTTAAATCATTTAAAAAAAATAGAACTATTTTATTTAAATGTTTTTTAAATGTTAATACTTTTCTTGAAAATAAGATCTTCTGCCAAAAGTTCTGCATCATGTGATGCTATACCGTAAAGATGGTCGGCTTGCAATGTTGCAGTTTTTCACCACCACTGGTTGGCATGATTTCTCCTTCCTGCTTCCTTGGAGATCTCTCTGTAGCTTTTCCTCCATATCTCCTCTGCCCTTTCCCTGCTCAGCGCATCTAAAAGACCCACTTCCTGCTCTTTCTATCCTCTTCTCACTTAACTCACAACTCTTCTTTGCTGTGCTAGCTGAGATTATCAATGGTTCCCTCCTCAGACACCATTTATTTCCCCTTCAAAACCATTATCATCCCTCTTCTCAAAAAACCCACCCTTGGCCCTTCTGTCTTCATCAATGATTACCTCATTTCTGACGACCTTTTCATCTCCAAGATCCTTGAATGTGTTGTTGTCTTCCAGCTCCGTGCCCAACTTTCCCGTAACTCTGTTTGAATCCCTCCAATCCAGCTTCTCAACACCAAAACGGTCTTAACCAAAGTCACAAATGACACTCTCTGTGACTGTGATTATTTATTGCTCCTTGTTCTCTTCATCCCCTCTGCAGCGTTCGACACAGTTGACAATGCCATCTTCCTCCAATGTCTCTCCTCCATCATCCAGCTTTCTGGGTTCTATTGCTACCTATCCAAACACAGCCAGCACATCACCAGCAATGACTTCTCTTCCCTCTCCTGTACCGTCACCTCTGGACTTCGCCAAGGTTTTATCGTTGGCCCCTACGCTTCCTCACCTACATGCTGCCTCTCGGTGATATCATCCACAGGCAGAGAGCCAGTTTCCACACGTTTGCTGATCATACCCAACTCGAGCTCTCTAGCAACTCCCTTGATGACTCAACTGCCTGTGTTGTCAGACTGCTTGGTCAACATTCAGTCATGGATGAGAAATAACTTCCTCCAGTTGAACAGTGGGAAGACTGAAGCCATTATCTTTGTCCCCTGCCACAAACTCCACTCCTTTGCCACTGATTCCTTACGCCCTCCCTGGCCAATATTTCAGGTTCAACCAGACCATTTGCAACATTGACATCCTATTCAACAATGATCTTAGTTTCAGACCCCACATTCTCTCTACCACAAAGACTTTTATTCATTCATGGGATCTGGGTGTCACTGGCAAGGCCAGCATTTATTGCCCATCCCTAATTGCCCTTGAGAAGGTGGTGGTGAGCCACTTTCTTGAACCGCTGCAGTCCGCGTGGTGAAGGTACTCCCAACAGTGCTGTTAGGTAGGGAGTTCCAGGATTTTCACCCAGCGACGATGAAGGAACGGCGATATATTTCCAAGACAGGATGGTGTGTGGGTTGGAGGGGAACTTGGAGGTGGTGGTGTTACCATGCACCTGCTGCCCTTGTCCTTCTAGGTGGTAGAGATTGCGGGTTTGGGAGGTACTGCCGAAGGAGCCTTGGTGAGTTGCTGCAGGGCATCTTGTAGATGGTACACACTGCAGCCACGGTTGGCTGGTGGTGGAGGGAGTGAATGTTTAAGGTGGTGGATGGGGTGCCAATCAAGCGGGCTGCTTTGTCCTGGATGGTGTCAAGCTTCTTGAGTGTTGTTGGAGCTGCACTCATCCAGGCAAGTGGAGAGTATTCCATCACACTCCTGACTTGTGCCTTGTAGATGGTGGAAAGGCTTTGGGGAGTCAGGAGGTGAGACACTCACCGCAGAATACCTAGGCTCTGACCTGCTCTTGTTGCCACAGTATTTATGTGGCTGGTCCAGTTAAGTTTCTGGTCAATGGTGACCCCAGGATGTTGATGGTGGGGGTTTTGGCAATGGTAATGCCATTGAATTCAAGGGGCGGTGATTAGATGCTTGCTTGTTGGAGATCGTCATTGCCTGGCACTTGTGTGGCGCGAATGTTACCGGCCACTTATCAGCCCAAGCCTGAATGTTGTCAAGGTCTTGTTGCATGCGGGCATGGACTGTTTCATTATCTGAGGAGTTGCGAATGGCACTGAACACTGAACATCCCCATTTTTGACCTTATGATGGAGGGTAGGTCATTGATGAAGCAGCTGAAGATGGTTAGGCCTAGGACACTGCCCTGAGGAACTCCTGCAGCGGTGTCCTGGGGCTGTGATGATTGACCACCAACAACCACAACCATCTTCCTTTGTGCTAGGTATGAGTCCAGCCAATGGAGAGTTTTCCCCCCCGATTCCCATTGACTTCAGTTTTACAAGGGCTCCTTGATGTCAAGGGCAGTCACTCTCACCTCACCTCTAGAAGTCAGCTCCTTTGTCCATGTTTGGACCAAGGCTATAATGAGGTCTGGAGCCTAGTGGTTCTGGCGGAACCCAAACTGGGCATCAGTGAGCAGGTTATTGGTGAGTAAGTGCCGCTTGATAGCTCTGTCGACGACACCTTTCATCACTTTGCTGATGATCGAGAGTAGACTGATGGGGCGGTAATTGACCAGATTGGATTTGTCCTGCTTTTAGTGGACAGGACATACTTGGGCTGTTTTCCACATTGTCGGATAGATGCCAGTGTTGTAGCTGTACTGGAACAGCTTGGCTAGAGGCGCGGCTAGTTCTGGAGCACAAGTCTTCAGCACGACAGCCAGGATGTTGTCACAGCCCATAGCCTTTGCTGTATCCAGTGTGCTCAGCCGTTTCTTGATATCACGTGGAGTGAATTGAATTGGCTGAAGACTGGCTTCTGTGATGGTGGGGACCTCTGGAGGAGGCCGATATGGATCATCCACTCGGCACTTCTGGCTGAAGATGGTTGCAAATGCTTCAACCTTGTCTTTTGCACTCACGTGCTGGGCTCCACCATCATTGAGGATGGGACTATTCATGGAGTGTCCTTCTCTCGTTAGTTGTTTAATGGTCAATCACCATTCACAACTGGATGTGGCAGGACTGCAGAGCTTTGATCTGACCCGTTGCTTATTTCTACCTCCATAACATAATTTCCTCCACCACTACTCTGCCCCTCTGCCGCTGAAACCCTTATATGTGCTTTTGTCACCTCTAGACTCAACTACTCCAACACTCTCCTAGTTGTCCTTCCTTCCTCCACTTTCCATAAACTCCAACTTGTGAAAAATTCTGCCACACATATCCAGTGCCCCACTAAGTCCCATTTGTCCATCACCCCCATCCTTGCATAAAGACACTGGGCTGGATTTTCATTGACCCGTGGGGGCGGGTTTGGAGGCGTGTGGGGGGTTAAAATTGCGAAAAGTGGCGGGCGGACCCAATCCCGCTTCCATCCCGCCTCCACGCAATTTTGATGAAATCGTGTGCGGTGGTCCCGACTCCGTCCCGCCTTTAAGAGACGGGATAGGCTGTTAAGGCCCTTAACAAGCACTAAATTGGCTCTATAATGCCATTTTGAAAGGCCTTTGTGATTTTAACCCTTGATCTACGTGAAGCACGCCTGTTCTGAAACACGATTGTGAAACCTGGCGGGAGCACATTTGGATAGCTGACTATCAGCTGCAGGTCCACTATTACAACGGAGATGTGATGAAGGTAGTAGTAGTATTAGGTCTGAAAGTCGCCTCTGATGCTGCTGCATTGAAGGTCTGAAGACCGCCTGGCTTTTGCTGTGAGAGGACCTGGATGCAAAAAAATCTCTCTCTCTCTCTAAAACTCTCTCTCTCTCTCTCTCTGTCTCAGCAGCTGCTCATTTTGCAACCAGGTCCTCTCACAGCAAAAGCCAGGCAGTCTCTGAAGACATTCAATGCAGCAGCAATGATGACATCATCAGAGGCGACTTTCAGACTGAAACCACTAATTGGTTCATGGGTTCCCACATGCTGGAACTCAATTGCCCAATTAGGTGAAAATTGCATCAATCTCCCACATCCAATTCCAGTCGGGTGGATAACACGAAATGCGGATGACACGACCCCAACCCGCCCCAGTATCAAAATCCAGCCCACTGGCTCCCAATCCCTAAGTGCATCAATTTAAAATCTTTATCCTTGTTTTAATATCCCTCCATGGCCTCAGCCCACTCTATCGCTGAAATCTCCTCCAGTCCTATATCCCCCCCCCCCTTGCACACTCTGCTCCTCTGACTGACTTTTTATGCATTCCCCCTCCCTTTGTCGCTCCATTGGCAGCAGAGCCTTCAGCCGCTTGGGAACTACTTCTGGAACTGGCTCACTAAATTCTTCACCTCCCTCTCCACCTTTAAAAGCCTTCTCAAAATCCACTTCTTTCACCAAGCTACCAGTCACCCCTCATTACCTCTCCCTTTCTATCTCGGCATCCATTCACCATATGCCTATCTGTAAAGTGTTCTTTACTTTAAGTCATTATACAAATGCACATCATTGTTGTTGCCGTAATTATCATTGTGTTCTGGCCATCATTGAACCCTAAAGCAATAACATCAAAAAGAGATTAACTGGTCATTCATTTTATGTCTGTTTGTGGGATCTTGCTGTGTGCAAATTGGCTGTCACATTTGCCTACATAACAGACGTGAGTATGTTTGAAAAGTATTTAATTGCAAAGTACGTTAGGGCATCTTCAGGACATGATAAGGCGCTATATAATTCCTTTCTTCCAATCATTGTTGCTAGTTTGTGCTGCACTGTAGCTGTGCTATACAAAACAAAACACAGAACTGTAGATAACTAAATGGAAAGGAAAGTCTGGGAGGAATACTTTTTGTTATAAGTATTCCCCAACATCGCTGTAAGTAAAGCATATTTACCCAAGTATTCCTTCGTGTTTAAAATGTCAAATTTGCTGCACCAGTGGAGGTGCACCATTTCAAACTTTCTTCCGTGACATTACTGACAGTGAGAGGTCTGTTCGGGTCCAGAGTGCTTCATTCATTTCAATAGAGACTACAACATTGAACTGGACAATCTAAAGCTCCGAGGAAAATAGGCTGTCAGCAAAGTAAGACTTTTCTGGATAATAAGAAACATAAGAAACAGGTTTGTCTGTTGAAAATTCAAATGTCCTTTTGTTATTCCACTTGTTTTGATTAAAAATCTATTAATTGTGAAGTAAACAAATATTTAAAATGAACCTTCTCCATTGTAAATTTTTTTTTGATGAAACCTCCTTGGAAATATATCTCCAGTTTTGTGCCTTCAATATTTGGATTTACCTTCAGGCTTTTATATACACGATCCAATCACCCCCCTACCCCACCCCCCCACTCCCAAATTCAAAAGAATAAGGGGGCTAAATTTGGTTGATTTGCCCCTCCCGTTAGCGCCCTACTAACGGGGCGCAAATCAACTAGCGCCTGGGTGCAGCGCTGCTAACCGTTAGTGCCGCGTGGCGCTGCGCTGCCGGCGATGACATCATCGCTGTGCGCAGCGCCCCGGCTGTAATATTGGGTGGCGCCCCCCGACTTACCACTGGACGCTATGTCCAATGGGGTCAGGGGGGCTTACCTTCGGCCGGGGCGCGCTAGTTAAAGGGGAGGTGGCGGGCGGCCATTTTTGTTGCTGGCTGCCTGCCAGCACCTGCCCCCATTGCTGTCCCCGGCCCCCGTGAAGCACCCCCGCGGGGTGCTGGCTGCTCTCAGTGAGCCTGGCACTCCTCTTGAGTGCCGGGCTCGTTTGCCAGCACTCCCGATCCCTGGTGGCCCAGCTGGGTGCCGGGACGCTCTGCGCCAGGGCCCTCCCCTTTAATAAGGGGAAGAAGGCCTGCAGTACCGTGGCGCAATGTGCCGCAGCGCACATAGCGCCGTGATATTGGCTCGCAGTGCCCCAAGAGGGACGCGGGGCGCTTCCAGTAGCGCCCCTCCTCCCTCTCGGGGCGCTACCTGGGAAAATCGGCTGTGGGGGCGCTAACTTTTTCGGGGCGCTAAAAGACCCCGGCAAAGGTAGCGAAATGGGGCGCTACCTAATTTTTACCCCTAAATATTTTGAATACCTACCACTTAAGTCAATAAATTCCATGGCCTCAGGGATTCCACTGCACTCCTGCCATTTCTCTGGTGTGGGTCCTTGAAACCTACTTGAAAATGGCAAAAACATGGTTGTGCCAGGAGTCTGCCGATTCCAGGATCTCTCAACCAGTCAGGACTCAGCATATTACTGGAGGTTTCTACGCCCAGTAAGATGAGGTGCACTAGCCTCCAGATGGATACAAGTGGACCCCACCAAGGGGAGTCCAGACGGGGAAAGCGGCCTGGACCCTTGAAGAAAATGCAAGTTTTTTTTTCCAATTGGATCAGCCGCCTTGTACAGGGAACCGTGAGAGTGTGGTGGGGGAGGCGGGGGGGGTGGGGGTGGGGAGAGCACAATGGGATCTCAGGGGGAGGACCTGGACAACTCCTCCTCAGTGATGGGCAGGCATATATTGGAGATGCAGCTGTAGTGGGGCAGGCGCCCACTGGTACCATGTAAATTAAGTGCCCTCCCATAAAGAACCGCAAATTCTGGTACAGTCAGCGCTGAAGGGCGCATCCCCAGCTTTACCATCGCAATTGCAGCCCACAGATTTTCAGGGTTTATGTAACTACAGTAATTATGTTTACATGTTAAGTACAGTGTCAGCTGCGGCTCAGTTGGTAGCACCCTCGCTTCTGAGTCAGAAGATTGTGGGTTCAAGCCCCACTCCAGGGACTTGAGCACAAAAGTCTAGGCTGACACTTCAGTGCAGTACTGTTGGCAGTGCTGTCTTTCAAATGAGACATTAAACTGAGGCCCCGTCTGCTCTCAGGTGGACGTAAAAGATCCAATGGCACTATTTCGAAGAAGAGCAGGGGAGTTATCCCTGGTGTCCTGGCCAATATTTATCTCTCAATCAACATCATTAAAGCAGATTATCTGGTCATTATCACATTGCTGTTTGTGGGAGCTTGCTGTGTGTGTAAATTGGCTGCCGCGTTTCCTACATTATAACAGTGACTACACTTCAAAAAGTACTTCATTGGCTGTAAAGCGCTTTGGGACATCTGGTGGTTGTGAAAGGCGCTATATAAATGCAAGTCTTTCTTTCTTAAGGCTGTTTTTGAGTTGTCAGTATTTTGGGGACTTTGTCAGCTTTTTTTTAATCCGTTGGTCACGTTTGGCTAGTTTACTAGACTGGCATCTTGTGCTGGTAATTATTTCACATGCAGAACTATATCAAATGCCCTCTCAAAACCCAAGTAAATATATCCACAAGTAAATATAGCCTTTGTCAATTAGTTTAGCTATCTCCACAAATAATTGCAGCAGAGACAAGAATTGTTGCTTCTAAATTCATGTGACTATTCCTTGTGGTCTCTCTGTTTTTTTACATAAACATTGAAAGAATGCTGTAAAATGTTCTTGGGATTTTCCTTGCTACTGATGTCAGTTTACATCCATTTTCAGTCATCAGGTCCACTGTTGTATTTATAAAGCTCCTCAAGCAGTAAAAAGGGTTTTTACCCATTTCTTTCTCTCATTTCATTGAGAATTCCAAGATGTTTATCATCTGGTACAAATGTCCTGAAGGTCACACTAGTGCGTTAAGGCACCCAATTAGAAGTTTGTTGGAATTATTCAAAGCTTTTTAATACCTTGAATTTCTTCATGACACATCTTTAGTGATCACTACAAGTGTCACAGATACCCAAGGCAATTTGACTAGATCGCGAATAGTGAAAACTAATGTGAAGAACTCATTAAACAAATCTGTCATTTCCTGATTTCCTATATACTGCCCAACATATTCCACACATAATTTATTTGGTCTTTAACATGCAATTCCCCATTTAACACAGCTAACACATTGCTTTCAATCCGATTTTTTATAATACACCTTTCTACTGTCTTGTTATCACCTCAAATACTCATTTCAGTTATCCCCAAGTGACTTTGGTATGATTCCCAGTCATCAGCACTTTCTATTTCTTTGTACATATTATAATTTCTGCTTTGCTTTAGGGTTGTTTTCAACTCTTTTTTGGCCATTGTTATCTCAAAAAATGAAATGCAAATGAATGTTACTTTTCGGAAACAATTAACCACTTGATCCACACAACCCTCTTCTGTAAAACCCCAGGTGACTGGTTGACATGTTATTTATGTGAGGGGAAATCTAAATTATTAATATAAATTAAAATGAGTTGTGTGTGCAGTGATGGCATAAAGTATGTGGACAGATTAAAATGGGACCTCAGTCTAGACAACAGAGATGGAAACCTTGGAAGAAACATGATGTATTAATTATTTTGAAGAAACGCCAGAAAATTATAAAAGGTGTGTATAAACTTTGATCGCTAGCTTTTGCTTAACAAACCATAATTCTAATATGCAGGTTTCCAAAATTCTATTTGCTCAATTTTTATACTTTTGTTGTTCTCGAAATTAAGCAATATGTTGTGGTATTTAATGATTTGTAATTGCTGTGTTCAATAAAATGGATTACAATGAAGATTAGGGGTGCTGCAAAGTATAACCTTATTTTTTAATGCTTATAACGTAAATGAGAATGATAGTTAAATATACACTGCTTAGTTCAGAGTGAAAAGACCACACTGGCCTGTGTGCAGCAATTCAGTCTTGTTTTAAAACACAAATTGGTTTATTTCCCGAAGGTTCGGAGATAACTATGCAACATACTTTTCAATGCGCAGACGGGAACACCAATAAAAGACACAGTTGGCCCCATTAATTGGCCTGGTCTGTTTACTCTGATCTAATTTACAATTTCACTTCGGCAGTGAATCTTCCCAAGGAGACATAACTATTGCGGAGGATTTTTATTTTAATTGGCATATTTAAAACTATGTGAGATTTTATTTTGAACTGTGTTGATTTTGTCTTCTAGTCATTGCTCATACTATTTTAATGCACAAAACTGATTGAAAATGTCCACATCTCATAAATTCTATTATTATTTTGCAATAAACCTTCCATATTCTATATTAATTAAAGTCAGATTTCATATTTTATTCAGCAGTCAGTTCAATCATCTATCAGAGATGCCAAAATGACTATTTCAGTTACCCATTTGATGGAGCATAACTTCTATGCAATACCACTGTCAGAATTTAATCGTGACCTTATGGATTATACAGCACGAGCTGACCCCACGAGGTTGGTAATCATTTTTCAGCAAATTTAAAATTGTCATACGAGTCCACAATCGTGTATTAAATCTATGATTTATCATCTCCTTTACACGGTTTAGAAATATACTAAAACGTTGGCCAGGTACAGAAATATATCAGGTTGAATGTTCCAGTGAGGTCCCCAAGGTAAAAAAGAAAGACTTGCATTTATATAGCGCCTTTCATGACCACCGGACATCCCAAAGCGCTTTACAGCCAATGAAGTACTTTTGTAGTGTAGTCACTGTTGTAAAGGTAAAGGTAGAGTTACCTTTTTTTGCCATGCAAAACAGTACAGGGACCTGAAGACAGGTAATACAAGGACTTTGTTGAAAGAGTGGGCAAAGGCATTTCATATGAATGCATTCATGTATTTATTACTGATATTCCACATGGTGATTTCAAACCATTGGTGTCCAGTTTACATCTTAGACAGTTCTGGACACACTACTCAAAAAAATCAAACCGTCTGATTCAAAACTAGACAGGTGGCAGCTACATGTCTAACGTAAAAGGTAATTTATACATTTTTGAGCTTTATATTCCCGAAAAATATATACACACACTCACGCATGCGCACGCACGCACACAGCTTGCATTTCTGAACTATTCTAATTATATGGGAATATGCAAGTACCAGTTTGGAACTGCTCTTATGGCCGTGTTGGAATTTAAAAAGTGGGAAATAGATTTTATCCATGGAACAAAAGGTAGTTACCACAATATCTTAAAAGCTAATGTTTTGTGTGAGAACTATGACATAGTTCTATTTGGCACCTGATGGAGAATCTATCTGTTCTTTAAAAAAAGTTGCACGGTTCATACTTTGCTCTCCACTATCACCAACTCCTGCTCAGTCGTATTTACAGCAAGTCATTCACATATTTTAGTACAGACAGCATTTATGTTGCTGCACCCTGGTAAATGTTCATACTGGACAAAAAAAAGTAAAATATTTCCAAGTGCATTGACACGTTATAACATAACGGGGACTAAATTGGACAGCTCCCGAAAATGGGCACAGGGATCTCTAAGCGCGATTAACCTGTGCCCGTTGATTGCAATGTAAGCAGCATGCCAACTTCGTGCTGCCTGCTCATTAGAATGATTTCAGCATGCGACCAGCGATATCCACGCTGTTGATTGGCTGCACACATCAGCAGGGGACCCAAAATAGTAACTTGCCAGCACCAGTTAAAGCTAGCCTGCACTGCTTAAAGCTAGCCTGCACCTCTTAAAGGGGAGCTGGAGGTGGCTGGAACAGGTGCTGGTAGTCGTGCAGGATGTGAATTTGACCTGGGAAACAGTGAAGAATGGCACAACATGGGAGAGCGTGGGCTCCAAGGTTTTTGGACGCTGCACTGGAGGCCTTGGTGGAGGAAGTGGAAAGTAGGAGAGATGTCCCGTATCCACAGGGGAACAGGAGGCCCTCCAGACACACACTCAAAATGCAGAGGGAGCTGATAGCCATGGAAATCAATGCTAGGAGTTAAGCCCCGAAAACCTCGATGCAGTACCACAAGAAGTTCAATGATCTCACACGAGTTGTCAAGGTCAGTAAATGCATCTTCAAATGCCATATCCTACCAACTGCACCACTGGCCTCAGCCACTGCTCAATTCACAACACCCCCATCACTCACCTACCAACAATCTCCATCAATCAAGACTCATACCTAACACTCATAGCTTCACCTCATCCTCACACACTTAGCACTGCTGCTAGCCTCACACTTACATCTCACAGCTTGCATACACTGCCAGCTATTCAACCATGACAGCAACATCACCCAAACAGATTGCATGACACTCACTGACACACTTCCCTCTCTCTTGCAGGACAAGGTGGCGCACAACCGGAGGCAGCAAGAATTAAGCGGCGGGGGACAGGTGCGCCTGCATGTCCTAATCCCCCATGGAGGAGACGGTATTGGCCATTATGGGAATGGCCATTGCTCAGGCCGGGGCCTGCGGTGGGGCTGAAGCAATCGAAGATGACGATATCCTCATACCTAATCCTCATCCCACAATCTCTTCTGATTTATAAGCTGCAGATGGTGCAAGCATGCACCTCTTACTTACCCCCCTTCCCTCACCATAACCTTACCCTTGTGCCTTTCTCCACACACAATTTCCTTTCATAAATCCATGCTGATTCTGCCCAATCATATTACGATTTTCTAAGTGCCCTGTTACCACGTCCCTAATAATAGATTCTAACATTTTGCCTGATGTCAGACTAACTGGTCTATAGTTCCATGTTTTCTCTCTCCCTCCTTTCTGGAATAGTGGGGTTACATTTGCTACCTTCCAATCTGCAGGGACCGTTCTAGAATCTAGGGAATTCTGGAAGATCTACTCCAATGCATCCCCTATCTCTGTACCCACCTCTTTTAAAACCCTAGGATGTAGGCCATCAGGTCCATAGGATTTGTTGGCTTTTAGTCCCATTAATTTCTCCAGTACAATTTCTTTACTAATATTAATTACTTTAAGTTCTCACTAGACCCTAGGCTCCCCACTACTTTTGGAATGTTTTTTGTGTCTTCTTCCATGAAGACAGATACAAAGTATTTGTTTAATGTCTCTGCCATTTCCTTATTTCCCATTATAATTTCTCCTGTCTCTACCTGTAAGGGACCCATGTTTACTTTTGGTAATCTTTTCCTTTTTACATACCTATAGAAGCTATTGTAATTTTTATGTCTCTTGCTAGTTTACTCTCATATTCTCTTTTCTCTCTCTTTATCAATTTCTTGGTCATCCTTTGCTGAATTCCAAAATCCTCCCAATCCTCAGGCTTACTACTCTTTTTGGCAATATTATAGTCAGTGACAGAAAGAAGTTAAGGTGTGGGACTGTTGGTGAATGTGGAATTGGGGTTGTGGTTACTGGTATCGCACTCGAATTAGTTCTTCACGGACAGCCCGGGCAGAAAGGGCCTGTCTAGGTTTCCTCCTCCCTTCCTCTTCCTTTTCTTCCTCCTCCTGCTCCTCAGCTGCTTGCCATATATTTGGTGGCAAGGGCAGTCCCCTTCTGACGGCGAGGTTGTGCAGCATGCAGCAGACCACCATGAATCTTGACACCTGAGTGGTCCAGGCAACGGAGGCATTGTTTCAGCATGCAAATGATCGCTCGATCACATTTTGCGTGGCAGCATGGCTTTCATTATATGCATGCTGCGCACGTGTGCATGGGTTGTGCACCGGAGTCATGAGCAATGTCATCAGCAGACAGCCCTCGTCACCCAGTTGCCACCCTTTGGTTTGCCGTGGTGGCTCAAATATAGATGGCACAGCGAACTGCTGCAGAATGAAGGCATCGTGACTGCTGTCAGGTTAAGGGGCGTTGACCTGCATGATTCGCTGCCTATGGTCGTACACCAGCTGGACACTGAGCGAGTGGAATCCCTTTCATATGGCAGAGTTGACATACAGTGCCCATAAAGCGATGTGCGTGCAATCAATGGCACCCTGCACCATGGGGAAGCCTGCAATCCTAGCAAAGCCGTGTGCTCGCTCTGTCTGCTGGTCTCTGGCAAGAGAGAATGAAATGTAGTCAGCTCTCTTTGAATAGAGAGCCTCAGTGACCTCCCTTATGCAACAGTGGATGGCAAACTATGAGATGTTGCAAATATCTCCAGCCCCAGCCTGCAAAGATCCAGGCACATAAAAGTTCATCACCACGGTCACCTTCACAGACACTGGCAATGCGGTCCTTGCCCTGCTCCAAGGTTGCAGTTGTGGCTGCAGTATGGGGAAGATTTCAGTGAGGACGTCCTTATTGAAGCACAGAAATCTCACACATTGTTCCTCGCTGAGGTTCAGGTAGGAGAATTGCTCCCTGAACACCCAGGGTGGATATGGCCTCCTTCTGAGAACTCTCCTCCCTCTTCTCGGAGCTTGTCCCGCTCTGCGTGGCTTCTGCTCATTCTCTCAGTCATGCTGTATTCCAACGGGAATGCCTACTAACGCACCCATGTCGGGCAGCAACTTGTTTGTGCAAAAGCCTTGAAGTCAAGAAAAACTCTTTCAGCACTTGCCACATCACTCCCTGTAGACTTTTGCAACTTGAAAGAACTCTTGAAAGCACCAAACACTTGTAGAATCATTCGAACAGCCAGAAGAAATCAACCAGCAACTAACTTGTAAGTAGTTGATGATCCCTTTGAATAGTGCTGTTGGGTTGGGGGGGGGGGGGGGCCTTCCTGCTGCTTATCACCTGTTCAGCCATCCTTAAACTCTCTGCCATCCCCTTTAAGACCGTCCTTAAAACTCCTCTCTTTTACTAAGCTTTTGATCATCTCTCTTTCTTTTGCTCTGCATCTTTTTTCTTTACAGCTCTGTGAAGTATCTTAGAATGCTATATAAATGTAAGATGTTCTAGTATTAGTCACAATAGTAGTTGTAATAATACTAGTTGTAACAGTAACAGTAGTACACCAATATCTTTGTGCATGTGTCTGTAATGATCTGACATTAGATGGAGAATGCAGCCCAGACAAGACCACCCACTATAATACTACAGATTAACCACTATGATAACTACATCAAATTTTCATTTTATTTTCACTTTGTAAATTTGAAGTTCTGGGGTCTTGCAAATTTAAACTGTTATTGTCTCACCCAACTATGTATGGGCAATAAATGGACCTTGCCAAGGTTGTCCATTTCCCATGAGCAAATTTTAAAAAAATCTATCTTTTATCCTGGTCTTAAACTGCATATAATTAAATACCATTCGCACTTCATTACTTCTTTTAACCATTTAAATCCTACGTTGTTCTCACTTTTTTATAAAAGCTTATTTGACAGGATAACAATAGGATACATTAGGAGAGAACTGCAACAATCAAATTAATTCATAAATTTGACCCTCATTTTGGTTGCTGGTAACACACAAAGACTTCAAGTAATTGTAATGGAATAAGACAGGTTTCAATAGTCTAATGCATGCTCCAACCATCCTGGTTCAGTAAGTGATAATTAGCTGTGTAATGGTTATCTCGCTCAATGTCTACCTGTTCTTGTGTAATATTCCTGAAAATTCAGTTGTTAACTTGTCAACAAAAAGCAAACAAAAAAAACTGCAGATGCTTGAAATCTGAAACAAAAGCCAAAAATCTGTGGAGAGAGCAGCTTAATTAATTTTTCAGGTGAAGATCCTTCATTAGAGCAGACCAGTTTTGAGGAAGATTGTACACCTGCCTTCTGGACTCAACATCGAGTTCAACAATTTTAGATCATAACCTCGGCCCCTATCAAATTTATATTTTATTTTTTCATCCACCCTTTTGTTTGGCCCCCCCTTTTTTTTCCTCACAGAAGCTGGCAGCTGTCCTTCATTCTGCCAGTACATTTCACACTTCATTTAGCCTCAACCTGTTACATCAACACCTCCTCTTGCCTTGATTATCTCTTAATGTCTCTCATTGGCCCAAAAATTCGGCCGTTCTCGGGTGAGTACGGACTGTGTACTCACCTGTATTCGTTCCCGAAGTGCCGGTTTCCTGCATGCACTGCGCATGCGCGGAAAACCAGCACTTCCGGTATGGCGAAGGGGGCGGTTCCTAGGTGAACCGCGTGCGCACTAGAGGCTGCGCGCACGCAGCACACTTAGGTTTTTTTTCAGGTTTCAACGCGAGGGTAAGTATGGAAGATTCTACGCAAGTAAAAAGGAGGCGTAAGACACCTTTTGAACAAGGTAAGTAGTTAATTAAGTATAATTTTAAATTTTTTTCAACAGGTTTATCTTTTTTAGAGACTTTAAAGAAAGGTAAGTTTATTTTTATAACTTTTAAAAAGTATTTTAATTTTTTCAAAAATTTAAAATTTTTGTTTAAAGTGGTTAATTTATTTAACTATAGTTATTTTATTAATGCGATGGTTTTTAAAAAAATTTATTTGAGGTTTAGCTGTTCTTTTGGGGCCGATTTCAATTCACAGATTTGACAGTCTCCTGTCAAATCTATGAATGAAAGATGGTCTGCTGCCATTGGCTCTCCATGGCCCACGTGATCCCAGGGGTCGCATCGCACTAACTGCGCCCCTGGAACACGCACACACTGCGCACCGGCACTAGGGAGAGGCCCAGGACCCGAAGTTCCTGCGGGGGCAAACAAGGACGGCAGATGCGGTAGGTGATATCGCGCGCGATCCTTACCCCCGCGGCAAGCCTCTGAATCAAATTTCTAGGCCAATGTCTCTTAATCTCTCCTTTTGTTCTTTCATCCCCTCCCCCTTTTCCCAGCTTTATACTTGCTTTAAATCTATTTAATTTCCTGTATTTTTTTCAGTTCTGACGAAAGGTCTTCGACCTGAAACGTTAACTCTGTTTCTCTCTCCACGGATGCTGCCTGGCCTGCTGAGTTTTTCCAGCGTTTTCTGTTGTTACACCTGAAACATTAGTTCATCTGTTGTCTCTTCAGATGCTGACTGTCCTGGTGAGTGTTTCAGCATTTTGTGCTTTTGTTTCAGGCATTAACATGCTTCCTTTCTGTTTATACTTCATCCTCATCGCGTTTCTTTGTATTTACTTAGAGTTCTATTGCAACCATTCTTGGCTTGTGTTTGGAAACCTGGTCAACATCCTAGCCCAACAGCTGAAACAATTGCTCTGGCCACTATGCGTATTAACATCTTAAGCACATTCTTTATGAATGCTACGTGTGGCCTTAAAAGCAATCACAGGAATTGTCCCCTGAGGTATCAGGAACCTGTTGTACTGTATGGGCTCCGCTAATTTTGAGTAAGAAACATGCAAGCCTATGTAGAAATGAAGAGGATTCCAAAATGATGGGTTAATATTATCCATCATTTCTACATAAATGGAACAAAGTTAAATCCTGCTCAATTGACAAGACTTTTCGCTCTTTGATCCGAAAGAAAAGTTTGTAAACACTTTTTACTTTTTTGAAAAAGTGGCTTGAGGAAGATTGCTCCATTAGTTCAGAGTTTTGGTGTTGTTTTATTTTTCATGAGCAAACTTATATTAAATCAAACTGATCAAGAGAAATGACTCATCATTTGATGGTTTTCAAATTAACATTTTGCTTAAAATGACCATTTAGGAAAACAATTCCTAACAAAGAGAATGAGCAATGCAATTACTACTTCATTTGAAAAGTTCCAAAATGACCTTGTTATAGTGTGTTCTGGGCTAGAAAGAGAACTGAAATAGAAATTTGTATAACTCCTAAAATTCAATAGCTGTCAAAATGGTAACTTGAGTCCATTTAAAAAATCTTTGGGTTGACCTTAATCCTAAACCAGAGAACACTGTTTCAAATAGCTTTCATTTAATTAGATCATCCTCCAGCAATCTTACCAGATAGATGCAAATGGATTTTAATATTACATTTCCAGCAGAAAGCTGCACAATATCAACATTTTGTATCATTTGTTTGAATCAAATTGACACATTCAATGACATTATGAATGAAAAATAGGATAACAATGGTTTTCAATTTAAGCGAGAGAGGTTCATTGGTTTTATTATTTGCCTAAGCCAATATAAAAAGCAGAAAATATGGAAGCAATTTCATACAATCGACAATGAATACTTGGAACTATAAGGTCATCTTAATTAGACAGGTCTGTGAGGGTGAAATCAAGACCGATGCAAAATAACAACTTGCATTTATATAGCGTCTTCAACATAATAACGTCCCATGGCGTGTCACAGGAGCGTTAGCAAACAAAATTTAACACTGTGCAAATACAAGTGAACTGAAAACACAAAGGACCAGGTCAAATGTTTGGCTTGATTTTCAAGGTGGAATCCAATTATTGAATGCATAGTTTCACGGAGATCTTTTGGCCCTAATTGAGTTAATTACAACTATTAACAAAATGGTTAACAAGGTTATACTGGCATTCAAGTAAGACTACAGAGAAAACTTCATTTACAAGGGGCATAGGTCTGAAAGGATGAGATAACGAGGCAGACATTACTGGGAAAGGTATCTGATCCAGATAATTATTATGATGCAGTGAAGTCAAATGCTTTTGAAAGAGTTCAACTGAAACAAGAGACTGACAAGTCAACATGAACAGCCAAATCAAAATAAATGTTTTGGTGTTAGTGTTTCCATCTGGAATGTTTGAAGATAGCTGGCTAAGAATTTTCAGTTTAAAACTGGAAATAATTATCTCAGATAAAGGTAATAGATCTCAGAGCTACTGTCATGTCAAGTCTAATTTGAATGAATATGGAATTTAGTGAGTAGAAAAATATTGATCCAGACATTAGAAAAGTGATTTAGCTTGGCCTTAGCACTATAATATGGAAAAGGTTTTCTCAGATGAAATAAAGGGTGTGTTTAGTTAAGTTACCAGTAATGTTTTAAGTGTCTGCAATAAATGAACACTTCATATCATAGCTGAAATACTGCAACTATAATGCAACACATTGATGCTTAATAACAATATTGTAATAATAACATATATTTAATAATATAATTAGTGCTATGTCTGCAATAAATATAAAGGTATTACTGCTTTATAAATATCAGATATTAATTTGCAATAAATGCTGATGATTAAACATTAACAGTGCAAGTTTAGCATTGGCCTGAAGCAGTTTCACCTTCTCATGGACGCTTAATTTGCGCAGTGTAAACTGGGTCCGAACTTAGTGGAGGAAGAGACTCCAGGGAGATGTGCTTCACTTTGCTCCAGTATTAGGTCAGGCCCTGACTCAGGGTTCAGGCTACCTTATAACTGTAGGGTAGGTATGGAGTAAAACCGCTTTGTACTGATGTTACATTTGCAATGTGAATCCAGCCTTAGAATAGTCTGCCATGGTGAAGAGTTTTGCACAAGATATTGGCCTAGAAATGTGATTAAGACAGTTTTCAGGCACCAAATGAAGACAGTGGCCTGAGGATTGCAGGAAATTGGTCCTCCGGCCTCATCTAAATAATCGCAGTGAGCTGCCGGAGCCTGCAGCTTCCCCAATTGAAGAGAAGTTCGGGCCACCTGCCTCTCTTGGGTGCAGGCCATCCCACTGCTAAATTAGTAAGCTTTGCCCCATTTTACGCCCCAAAATCAGGCGTAACACATACCAATTTCACCCCCAATCAACATAAAATGTTGGGACGCAAAGCGAGGGGTGTATCGTTTATACGTCTAAGGAAATAATGTAGAGAACTTGGCGAGGCTGCAATTGGAGTAATGTGTTGGTCTCTATTCCAGAAAGGATGTAGAATTATTGGAGGGAATCCAGAGGAGAGCTTCAAGGGTGATTCTTGAACTTGGAGGGCTGATTAATGAAGATTATTTAGCTTTGGACTTTAAAAGAAAGACTTAGATTTCTACAGCGCCTTCCACGACCAGCGGATGTCCCAAAGCATTTTACAGCCAATGAAGTACTTTTGGAAGTGTAGTCACTGTTTTAATGTAGGAAACGCGGCAGCCAATTTGAGCACAGCAAGGTCCCACAAAAAAAATGTGATAATGACCAGATAATCTGTTTTTTAGTGATGTTGAGTGAAGGATAAATATTAGCTAGGACACCAGGGATAACTCCCTGGCTCTGCTTCGAAATAGTGCCACAGGATCTTTTACGTCCACCCGAGAGAGCAGACGGGGCCTCAGTTTAACGTTTCATCCTGAAGACAGCACCTCCGACAGTGCAGCAATCCCTCAGCACTGCGCTGGAGTGTCAGACTTTTAATTGTAAGCAAAAGGGTTACATGTCATATATAATTCAGGTTATCATTGCACATCCAATCGTGAATGGTGGTGACTATTAAACAACTAACGGGAGGAGGAGGCTGCAAGAATATCCCCATCCTCAATGATGGTGGAGCCCAGCACGTGAGTGCAAAAGACAAGGTTGAAGCATTTGCAACCATCTTCAGCCAGAAGTGCCAAGTGGATTAACCATATCAGCCTACTATTGAGGTCCCTACCATCACAGAAGCCAGCCTTCAGCCAATTCAATTCACTCCACATGATATCAAGAAATGGCTGAGCACACTGGATACAGCAAAGGCTATGGGCCCTGACAAACATCCCGGTTATCGTGCTTAAGACTTGTGCTCCAGAACTAGCCACGCCTCTAGCCAAGCTGTTCCAGTACAGCTACAACACTGACATCTATCCGACAATGTGGAAAACTGCCCAGGTATGTCCTGTCCACAAAAAGCAGGACAAATCCAACCTGGCCAATTACCGCCCCATCAGTCTACTCTCAATCATCAGCAAAGTGATGGAAGGTGTCATCGACAGTGCAATCAAGCGGCACTTACTCACTAATAACCTGCTCACTGATGCCCAGTTTGGATTCCGCCAAGACCACTTGGCTCCCGACCTCATTACAGCCTTGGTCCAAACATGGACAAAGGAGCTGAATTCCAGAGGTGAGGTGAGAGTGACTGCCCTTGACATCAAGGCAGCATTTGACCGAGTGTGGCATCAAGGAGCCCTAGTAAAACTGAAGTCAATGGGAATTGGGGAGAATGCTCCACTGGCTGGAGTCATATCTAGCACAAAGGAAGATGTTTGTGTTGGTTGGAGGTCAATCATCACAGCCCCAGGACATCACTGCAGGAGTTCCTCAGGGCAGTGTCCTGGGCCCAACTATCTTCAGCTGCTTCATCGATGACCTTCCCTCCAACATAAGGTCAGAAATGAGGATGTTCGCCGATGACTGCACAGTGTTCAGCGCCATTCGCAACTCCTCAGATAATGAAGCAACCATGCCCGCATGGATGACGTTCAGGCTTGGGCTGATAAATGGCAGGTAACATTCGCGCCACAGAAGTGCCAGGCAATGACTATCTCCAACAAGCGAGAGTCTAACCACCTCCCCTTGACATTCAACGGCATTACCATTGCCAAATCCCCCACCATCAACATCCTGGGGGTCACCATTGACCAGAAACTCAACTGGACCAGCCACATAAATACAGTGGCAACAAGAGCAGGTCAGAGGCTGGGTATTCTGCGGCGAGTGTCTCACCTCCTGACTCCCCAAAGCGTTTCCACCATCTACAAGGCACAAGTAAGGAGTGTGATGGAATACTCTCCACTTGCCTGGATGAGTGCAGCTCCAACAACACTCAAGAAGCTTGACACCATCCAAGACAAAGCAGCCCGCTTGATTGGCACCCCATCCACCACCTTAAACATTCACTCCCTCCACCACCGGCGTACCATGGCTGCAGTGTGTACCATCTACAAGATGCACTGCACCAACTCGCCAAGGCTTCTTCAGCAGCACCTCCCAAACCCGCGACCTTTTCCATCTAGAAGGACAAGTGCAGCAGGCGCATGGGAACACCACCACCTCCAAGTTACCCTCCAAGTCACACACCATCCTATGTATGAAGTATATCACTGATGCTTCATCGTCGCTGGATCAAAATCCTGGAACTCCCTACCTAACAGCACTGTGGGAGTACCTTCACCACATGGACTGCAGCGGTTCAAGAAGGCGGCTCACCACCACCTTCTGAAGGGCAATTAGGGATGGGCAATAAATGCTGGCATTGCCAGCAACGCCCACATCCCATAAAAAATTGATAATTACAGACTTCTACATTTAATTCTTACACACTATTATAAATACATTACTGATGGTTATATCACTAAAGATAGAAAACAAGTATTAAAAAAAAACTAACTAATCCATGATAAATTTACAAGATGTACAGAAGAAAAATGGTCAGAAAGGTATACAGAAAGAGTAGCAGACAGAAGAAAAGAAAGGAGCAGGAAGGAGCATGCTAAAGAATGAATAAGATAGAAAAATGAGAAAATGCTGGAGAAACTGATAACAAAAGTACATGGCAGTCATAGAAAGAGGAATGCAGAAAAAGTAGAAAACTAATAGAACGAGACAGGGAAACAGAAAGATTACACATGGGAAATAATTACCGAGGAAGACCCATTTTAAAAATATATATTGAGAGATCAATTCGTATTTGTAAATGTTCTAAAATCCACTGGTTATGGATTGTTATCTTGGTTTGGACATGGAATATTCTAGCACATCCTCTAAGACCACAATCCTGACCAGTGACTTGTTCAAGGGCCGCTCTCACAGAGCTGCCACAAACTGGCCCTGTGCGCTTATGACTTTTCACTAATATTTTACTTTTTAAACTCTCTTTCTCTCCCCCCAACATCCCAGAGCTGGTAGGCTTTGAATTCAGTCCAAGACACAGGAAGCAGCTTGCCTACTACTGGGCTGCAAGTGAGGATGAGATGGGTTCCAAAAGGCCCCACTGCCACATTCTGAGTCGCAGTGGTCCAGATTCACACATATAGAATTGCTGGTTAAGCTGGTGACTGTATGCTGCTAGAGCTTGTGGAACTGTCCCTCAGCATGAGAAGAGTATCTCGAGAAAATTAAACAGAACAAAATCTGTCAGCTTTGTTGTCATGATTGCATCATCTGAACCCACCAATTAGGTTATGGTCTCATAACTTCCTCCTTCACAGGTTTTATCTGGTAAGGAGGTTGGCCCCATGAACCTCTAATTTCTTTACACAACTACTCAAAACTTTTGAATAACTGACTTATAATTGAATGTCTAGATAAAAGTAAGGATACACATCAGAAATCTTAATGGCCCGGATTTTGCGTCAGCCATTCATTACACTTACACTTGCCCACAAACTTTCTGTGGGCTTTTGCACTGGAATTTGCTGTGATTAGAAAGCCGTTTTGTCTCAG
Organism: Squalus acanthias; assembly: GCA_030390025.1. Lineage (NCBI taxonomy): Eukaryota > Metazoa > Chordata > Chondrichthyes > Squaliformes > Squalidae > Squalus > Squalus acanthias. Next base: position 53,342,693 of record CM059429.1, read on the forward strand.
CGTCCTCTACAAGGGAGCTGGGACCAGTGTGACCAGGGCAAGCATCTCCGTAACCAATCAGATTGAAAAATTGTTTCTGAGCAGTGCAGTCTGAACCAGGAAGTATCAGTTAGCATAATTAATTCAATGCCAAATCAGATACAGAAAGCAAAATAAAGAGAGGGAAAGGAAGATAGGATTAAGAGAGAGAGGTAAAAGAAACAGAAACATACGAACATAAGAAATAGGAGCAGGAGTAGGTAATTCGGCCCCTCGAGCCTGCTCCACCTTTCAATAAGATCACGGCTGATCAGATCTTGGCCTCAACTCCACTTTTCTGCCTGTTCCCCATAACCCTTGACTCCCCTGTAGTTCAAAATTCTGTCTATCTCAGCCTTGAATATATTCAATGATTCAGCCTCCACAGCTCTCTGGGGTAGAGAATTCCAAAGATTCACGACCCTCTGAGAGAAGAAATTCCTCCTCATCTCCGTCTTAAATGGGTGACCCCTTATTCTGAAACTATGACCCCCTAGTTCTAGATTCCCCAACGAGGGGAAACATCCTCTCAGCATCTACCCTGTCAAGCCCCCTCAGAATCTTATATGTTTCAATAAGATCACTTCTCATTCTTCTAAACTCCAATGAGTATAGGCCCAACTTGCTCAACCTTTCCTCATAAGACAACCCCTTCATCCCAGGAATCAACCTAGTGAACCTTTTCTGAACTGCCTCCATTGCAAGTATATCCCTCCATATACAGCAGGCACCTCAAAGCACTGGAGAGGTACCACCAACGCTGCCTCCGCAAGATCCTGCAAATCCATTGGCAGGATAGGCGCACCAACGTCAGTGTTCTTGCTCAGGCCAACATCCCCAGCATCGAAGCTTTGACCACGCTCGATGGATGGGTCACAATGTCGCCATGCCCGATATAAGACTCCCAAAACAAGCGCTCTACTCGGAGCTCTGACACGGCAAGAGAGCCCCAGGTGGGCAGAGGAATCGCTTCAAGGACACCCTCAAAGCCTCCTTGAAAAAGTGTAACATCCCCACCGACACCTGGGAATCCCTGGCCCAAGACCGCACAAAGTGGAGGAGAAGCATCCGGGAAGGCGCCGAACACCTCGAGTCTCTTTGCCGGGAGCAAGCGGAAGCCAAGCGCAGGCAACCCAAGCACCCCACCCACCTGCCCCTTCAACCACCGTCTGCCCCACCTGTGACAGAGACTGTAGGTCCTGCATTGGACTCATCAGTCAGCTGCGAAATCATTTTTAATGTGGAAGCAAGTCATCCTCGGTTCCGAGGGACTGCCTAAGAAGAAGATCCCTCCTTAAATAAGGAGACCAAAACTGTACGCAGTACTCCAGGTGTGGTCTCACCAATGCCCTGTACAGTTATAGCAAGACTTCCCTACTTTTATACTCCATCCCCCTTGCAATAAAGGCCAATATTCCATTTGTCTTCCTAATTACTTGTTGTACCTGCATGCTAACTTTTTGTGTTTCATGTACGAGGACACCCAGATCCCTCTGTACCGCAGCATTCTGTAGTCTCTCTCCATTTAAATAATATTTTGCTTTTCTATTCTTCCAACCAAAGTGGATAACTTCAAATTATCCCACATTATACTCCATCTACCAAATTTTTGCCCATTCACTTAACCTATCTATGTCCCTTTGCAGACTCTTTGGCTGCGATTTTTTGTTCGGTGTCGGGATGGGTGCGGGTCAGCTGGTTTCCGGGTTCTGGTCCCGCCCCTAGCTGCCTCCACTCCACAGCTATGATTTTCCCTTGATTGACCTTGATGGCCAATTAACAGGAAGCGGGTCTGATGACATCATTTGATGATGCGTCATCTGCCGGTTTCCTTAAAGGGACCATGCACAATTTTATTTTGACAGTTGATTTCTCAGGGTTTGACAGCATTGAGGTGCTGAAAACACTGACAATCACTGCACAAAGGTGACTCTTGCACCCAGGCTCTCCAATGACTCCCTCCATATGCTGGAATAGATGGCAGCTGCAGGTGAGATGACAGAAGCGATCTGTCACTGGTGAGAGAGGTTCTCCCAATGAGGTGGCACTGGACATATAGTTGGATTTAAAAAACTTGTAAGCTAAAGAAATCTGTATATGTTTTAAAAATGCAGTAAACAACATTTTCTTTGCTCTGAAACTCACCATGTGCAACATTGCATCCTTCACACCACTTCTGCAGCTGTCATCTTTTCACAAACATTACACCAGACTCAGAACCCGCCACACTTACCTGGCGTGGTCTCCGGACATCGGGACACCCAACCCAGAAGCGGGAAAATGGAAAAACAGGCTGAACACTACTGACAAGTACCTGTTAATAGGCCTTTAAACCGTTTCCTGCCGCTAGGTTTCGGGTCCATTCACAAATCGGGGACCCGACACTTGGGAAGGCTGTTTGGGAGTGGGTTGACGGCAGGGTTTGGGACCGGCTGTCAATCAATAGGACTTTAACCTCTTACCCGCCTCTCTGAGTGCCGGTAAAATCATGGCCTTTGTGTCCTCCTCACAAATTGCTTTCCCACCTATCTTTGTATTGTCAGCAGATTTGGCTACAGTACACTCAGTCCCTTCATCCAAGTCATTAATATAGATTGTAAATAGTTGAGGCCCCAGCACTGATCCCTGTGGCACACCACTAGTTACAGTTTGCCAACCTGAAAATTATCCATTTATCCCGACTCTCTGTTTTCTGTAAGTTAGCCAATCCTCTATCCATGCTAATATATTACACCCAATACCATGAGCTCTTATCTTGTGCAGTACCTTTTCATGTGGCACCTTATCGAATGCCTTCTGGAAATCCAAATACACTACATCTACTGGTTCTCCTTTATCCACCCTGCTCGTTACATCCTCAAAGAAATCTAGTAAATTTGTCAAACATGATTTCCCTTTCATAAAACCATGTTGACTCTGCTTGATTGTATTATGGTTTTCTAAATGTCCTGCTACTACTTCCTTAATAATGGATTCCAGCATTTTCCCAATGACAGATGTTAGGCTACCTGGCCTATAGTTTCCTGCTTTCTGCCTCCCTCCTTTCTTGAATAGGGGCATTACAGTTGCGGTTTTCCATTCTGCTGGGACCTTTCCAGAATCTTGGATATTTTGGAAGATTACAACCAATGCATCTACTATCTCTGCAGCCACTTCTTTTAAGACCCCAGAATGTAGGCCATCAGGTCCACGAACTTATCAGCCTTTAGTCCCATTAGTTTGCCTAGTACTTTTGCTCTAGTGATAGTGATTGTTTGAAGTTCCTCCCTCCCTTTTGCTCCTTGATTTTTCCACTATTATTGGAATGCTTTTAGTGTCTTCTACCATGAAGACAAATACAAAATATTTGTTCAAAGTCTCTGCCATTTCCTTGTTTCCCATTATTAATTCCCCAGTCTCATCCTCTGAGGGACCAACGCTTACTTTAGCTACTCTCTTCCTTTTTATATACTTGTAGAAGCTCTTACTGTCTGGTTTTATATTTCTTGCTAGTTTACTCTCAATCTATTTTCTCCCTCTATTTTTGTTTAGTCATCCTTTGCAAGTTTCTAAAAATTTCCCAATCTTCTGGCCTACCACTAATCTTCGCAACATTGTATGCCTTTTCTTTCAATTTGATACCCTCCTTAACTTCCTTAGTTAGCCATGGATAGTTCATGCTTCTCATAGAGTCTTTCTTTCTCACTGGAATATATCTTTGTTGAGAGTTATGAAATATCTCCTTAAAAGTCTGCCACTGCTAATCTACCATCTTAACTTTTAATCTATTTTCCCAGTCCACTTTAGCCAACTCTGTCTTCATACTCTTGTAATTGCCTTTATTTAAATTTAAGACACAGTTTCAGACCCAAGTTTCTCACCCTCAAACTGAATGTGAAATTCCATCATGTTATGATCACTCTTCCCTAGAGGATCCTTTACTATGAGATCATTAATTAATCCTGTCTCATTACACATTACCAGATCTAAAATAGCCTGCTCCCTGGTTGGTTCTACAATGTATTGTTCTATGAAACTGTTCTGAATACACTATGAACTCGTCCTCAAGGCTACCTTTGCCAATTTGATTTGTCCAATCTATAAGAAGATTAAAGTCGCCCGCAATCACCTTTCTTACAAGCCCCCATTATTTCTTGATTTATACTCTGTCCTACAGTTTAACTACTGTTAGGGGGCCTATAGACTACTCCCACCAGTGACTTCTTTCCCTTATTATTTCTTATCTCCACCCAATCTGATTCTACTTCTTGATCTTCTGAGCCAAGATCATTTCTCACTACTGTACCAATCTCATCCCTTATTAACAAAGCTATCCCACCTCCTTTTCCTTTCTGTCCTATCTTTCCAAAATCTCAAATACCCCTGAATATTCAGCTCCCAGCCTTGGTCACCTTGCAACCACGTCTATGTAATGGCTATCAGATCATACCCATTTATTAATATTTGTGCCGTCAATTCATCTATCTTGTTACGAATGCTGCATGCATTCAGATAAAGAGCCTTTAACTGTGACTTTTTACCATTTTTCCCCTACTCTGACCCGATTTGCTGGTGCACCCTTGTGCATGTATGCTCTGTCCCTTCCTGTCACACTCTGGTTATCATTACCCCTATTGTTACCCTGCACTATTGCCTTGTCCTTTCTCTTTAACTTTCTAAGTTTCCCCTCACCTGAACCCTCCCCCCTACTATTTAGTTTAAAGCCCTATGTACAGCCCTAGTTATTTGATTCGCCAGGACACTGGTCACAGCACAGTTCAAGTGAAGCCCGTCCCAACGGAACAGCTCCCTCTTTCCCCAGTACTGGTGCCAGTGCCCCATGAATCGAAACCCATTTCTCCCACATCAATCCTTGAGCCACGCATTCAACTCTCTGATCTTATTGACCCTATGCCAATTTGCTCGTGGCTCAGGTAGTAATCCAGAGATTATTACCTTTGTGGTTCTGCTTTTTAACTTAGCCCCTAGCTGCTCATACTCCCTCAGCAGAAACTCTTTCTTAGTCCTACCTATGTTGTTGGTACCTACATGGACCACGGCAACTGGATCCTTCCCCTCCCACTCCAAGTTCCTCTCCAGCCCCGAGGAGATGTCCTTAACTGGGCAGGCAACACAGCCTTCGGGACTCACGCTCTTGGCTGCAGAGAACAGTATCTAACAGTATAAAAGTTTTTTTTAAAGTATTTACATTTAAAAAAAAATTTTTAAATCTCCAACAATAATTAAAAACTGAAGGAATGAGAGTCCAAACTCGTAAAAGTTAATTTTCAGTGCCAGAGAGGTTGTTTGGCAGCAATTAAAACTTATCACACTGTTAAAAATTTACTTACACTGTAATGGACAGGCCCTAACTTTTTTGAGCGAGTTTAGTGTGTATCTATCACGCAAGTACCACAACTTTCACGCTGTTCCACGTGTTTCAAAGCTGAGTCTCTCGACGAGATACCGGTATAGCGAAGCTTCTGGAGGGGCAGCGCGACTCGGACAGCAACTTCCTGCTTTCCGCGTTTAACTGCGCATGTGTGGTCACTGGAAGTTGTTGTCTGATTTACACTTTAAAACCGTGAGCGCCGATAGCCTCATTGTTATTTTTACTGCAAAATCCGGGCCATCAAAGTTATGTACCAGAATATTTTCCTCCTGTTGGTTCACTAGGAAAATTAACAGTACAGTATGTACTGGATGGCACGGTTTACTGGATCTACTTAATTGAAGTAACAAAAAGCTTTTACAGTAAGAGCGACTCCTCTGTTATATTAAAGAAAACAGCTGGCTTTAATATATATTATTTTCTATAAAACTTAAACTTATTAGTTCTGAAATTGGATGGGCATCTTCAATTTTTTTATGTATCGCTCATAGCATTTTGTTTCTTTGTCTAAAATGTTGATATCTGGGTAGATATCAATGCATTATCTCAATCACCTTAACCTACATTTAGTATGGATTGATATACATGTGCCGGTGTTTACAGCACAGCCTCCAAACAGATGCATAACCAGCTTCAGTGCTGCTTCGGGATATCCAGTCAGATGACCTTCAGCTTTGATTTTTGCAAGATGTTTTAATCTTCTAATGGTAACTGCCTAGAATTTTGATTATATGCCATCTGTGTTTGAGGAAATGATTTGAATAAATTGAGTTTTTAAAAAGGAGTATAATACTGACCAGAAAAAATCAATTCGGAAATACAGCAACATAATTAGAATTAACTTACCCTATACTGATACTTGGTTGAGATTTACAAAGTTAACCCTCCCTTTTCTTTACATGACAAAGATATTTGCTTGAGGTCTCCTCCCTTATTGTACAGGTATATGTTTTATATGTTTAATTGAGGCTAATATCACATTACCATGGATGAAGTTTCATAAATGTCAAAGTAATGAAAAATATTAACTTGACATTGAATTTTAAGCCAATTAAAATTCCCAAAATGTAGAACTGTAGTACACTAATTACCATTATAATAACTACTTGTTAGCACCAATATTGCATTGTATGGACAATACATATGCAGCGTGTTATACAGACCTCACTAGTCTGGAGCTTGTCCATAAATTCATGTTTTATTTATTGATGAAACGTGAGAGACACTGCAGTTTGAAGAATGAGGCTGTGAGGACCAATTGCAGTCCTGCGTAATCCCTGTGCTGTGACATAGTACAGCTTCCAGGTCAACCATCATCATAACTGCTTTGCTGTGAAGGTTACAGATTTTCATTATTTGCACAGCACTGACAGCATTCGGGGATTACCGCAGACACTCCTGCCAGGTTTGAAGGAAACTGTTTTGTCTGACAATATCCACATGCGATATGTTTGCATTTTGTGTGGACAATGCAGGATAAACAGGCTGCCTCAGTGGTCATATTCTGTACGCCTGTCTAGTTTGTTACACTGATTATTGTAAATTACATTTTAGTTATACCGTAACGATAGAGTGCACCCATGGCTCACTGGTTTTTAATATTTATTTGCTGCAGAGTCAGCACCGAGGAAAAAAATATCTGAATTCATAATGTCATAGTTCCCATTTTTGATGCATATTTGAAATATTTTGTTTGTGACAGGGCATCAAATTATGTTGTCATCATAGTGAAGAATATCAGTACCAAAGAATCAAACATTTTTCCACTTCATAGCACAGCGACAGCATCAGGCACTTCTATGGCAGGCATAAAATGGGCAAGGTGGAGAGGAAAACTTTCTATACCCTGGCCGTACAACATGCCTTATCGCAAACCTCAAGAACACCAATGTAACACTTCCATTTTCCACATCAGCCATATGGTCTTCCTGATCATTTTGAGACTATTTGTGAATTATAAGCAGTTTTGTGCTGTGGATTCACACCCAGTAGGAGTTTGGGTTGGGACTGCTCAAACTCATTCACAGCCAACAAAGAACAGCAGAGAATATGGTAAGGGAAAAGGCTATTCAACCCATCAAGACTATTCCTTCCAGCAGACCGTGTATAAGATGCATCATCACGGATATAGTTTACTCCTAGTAATTGATCGTTTTTTTTGCACAAAAATTTCAAACTATCCAGTAATTTGAATTAATAAACTTAATTGAAAAAGCATTTACAATGTTTTCCTCAAAAAAGGTTCAATTAATGGGTAATTTAAATTAAGTGACTTTAAATTAATAGGAGAAGACTATAGTACCCTACTTATTTAATTTCCATGGGGAGGTGAATTCCCACAGGTAAAACCTCCATACCAAGAAAGCTAACCTTACAACTTACATTATTCAACCCTAACTAGTTGCATTCCAGTGATGACACTTCAATGTTTCAATAGCACAGGAACTAACATGTTCTGCAGAGAATTTGATCATCAATGTTATCCTTATCCCTTTCAATCCCCCCACCTAATTTTAAAGCACATCATCGACTGCTTTTGATGAAAGTCTGTCCTACTTACTTACAACTCTGTGGGGGCTGATCATGTGATGATTGGCACCGTTAATCAGGTGCTGGAGTCTGCTGTGCGCCCATTGTGAGATAATACAGCGAGACAGTGCTTGTAATGCTGAGGATTCTGCTCTAGACATGTGCAAGGCTTACTAAATCCTCAACAACATTAATAAGGTCTTCGCCACAGAAGGCTAAGAGGAGATTTAACGGAGGTTTGTTGAAAAAAAAACTTTCCTGGAGATTTGATCATGTGACATCTGATCATGTGACCATCTCCAGAACTACCCTGTTTATAACACATGTGTGTATATATATATATATCTTTTGTAGGCTGGATGCTACCTGCCACAAGCCTTGCTTCTTGTTGTCCGAAATTTTGGATCACACTTTTCTATCAATGCTAGTCCTTTAGTTTACTTCACTTTGTTGCTCTTTCATCGCGTTCTGGCAATTTTGCCAGAAATAGTTGAGGAAGTTTTCATAAACCCATTTAAGATTTTGCTACACATAACAGTCACTGGAATTCTTTCCCACTGTGATGATCCTCGTGACTCAGCACTGTTTCCCCAAACGTTTCTTGTTTAACTCTGTACATAAAACAATAAAGAATTTTTTAAGACTCTTGGGAAGGATCAAAACGTAGCAATACAAACAGAATCACATTGTTCCAAGGCATGTTATAAAGAGACTGCACTGTACTAAATGCCACAACAGATCACAGATAGTGTTAAATACAAGCTGAACGACATGATCCCTCACAAGCATAAATGCAATTGAACTCTCCTGATAAAGTACCATTAACCACCAATCCAAGCTGACAGCACTGCACAACAGAACGAGCCCAGAGTGTCTTGCATCAGATTGGGCTGCTATCAGTGCAAAACACAAGTAGAAAAGTGATTTCTCAATTAAATGAAATCAGTACCATTCTCTGACAGATCGAGGCTACAGCGAGGAATGAAGAATTTAAAAAAAGGAACTTCTGTCCCTTCCCCCAATGGTTGTAACTTGATGCTGCTACAAGATACTGTCCCACAATGCCAGCTGCCGATTACTTCTTACTGCATGGACTTTACCAGCTTAAATTAGGCTTGGAGGTTGTTCTTTGAGCAGCTTTTGGTGGATTTAAGATCTATCTATCAATAGTAGTGCAGAGTGGAGCTCCGGGCTATAGAGGTGCGCAGGGGGCAACTGCCAATAGAAAGTACTTTTCTTCCAGGCTGCTAGCAGCAGTGCCGGGAGATTGATCCTCAGTTCTGGGAGACTCTGGGAAGGGGTGGGAACCCTATGATAGGCTGATGTACATCCATCCATTGTGTTCTGCCCTCCAGCAGGTCTTAACTCAAGTCTCACACAAGACTCTTGAGCAATGATATCGCCAAGCACTTGTTAAAACCTGCTCAGTCTGATGTGTGAATATATGGTCATGGATTTCTGCTCTTGTCAGTAGTCACGGTGCTTTATTCAGCTTATCATTTACCATTCCTTGATATGAAGTTTTAGCAGAGGGATGATTTGTTTTCTATTTGAACTTAGATGAAGGGCTGAGGGTCATAGCCAGAAAGTCCTATGGAAAATATCTTTACTTTCTCAGAAATTCAGAACACTTTAAAACCAATATGATGTGTACAATATGAACGGCTTTAAAAAGACCTTAGTGTATTAGTGCCTTAAATTTGAATTACGACCACTGAAAAGCAATTTTTATTTTGCAAACCATGCAGTGCAGATCTGTGAACTGTATCACAGCTAAAAGGATTTTTCAGCCCTTATTAATTTAGAATATATGGAGGCAATTTTTTACTCAAATTTTAAAGATTAAATTACAACAGACAAGACAAAAAATTTTATATTTTTTTTACTGCTGCAGGACTAGAATGATCAATTTTATTACCACTTTCTATATGGATTCTGAATATTTTTTTTTTAAACTAGGCTCGCATGCACATTTAAGCAAATCCCCAGTTGGTTGTAAACTGTGATTTATAGAGGACTTTATAAATTATGCATCTATTAAACCAGTTATATTGCCATAAAGCTGTAAAATGGAGCAATATTCTTGTGATACGTAACAGCAGGCTGATATCTTGGTGACTAAAAATCAAAGAGTAAATCGGTCTAAATCCAAAAGAGCAAACTTGGAGTGTCACCTCTCTCTTCGCAAGAAGAAAGCAAACAGATTTTAATATCCTGTGTTCCAGAAACAAGAGTAGAGTTAAATAAGAGCAACAGTATCTCAGTCATTTTTCATATGACAGAAAATTGCATCAATCATACTATAATCAACATTCAGAATGGCAACAAGATCAGGGTAAAAATATTTATTTTGAAGGTAACCCAAACACACTGGAACAGAGGCCCATTTAAATTTAGAATGTAGATAATAAAGTTTAAATCATACATTTTTTTTTGGCTGTACGGTGGAATGCTGTAGCACTTTGATCTCCAATGCACTGACCCACAAAGTGGTCTGCACACTAGGAGCTTAGAATCTCACTGTACTGTTGTGGGGAGGCACCAAGAGGAAGCCAGGCACACGGGAGTGAAAATTGGAAGACTCACAGGTTGCTCTTGCACACCTTTGGTTAAACAGCAGCATTGGCAAAGTCCTGGAAGTAGGTCACCTGCTTCGCTTTTAACTGAGGTAGGAATCATTGCTCAGGGAGATCAAGAGAGGGGTAAATGGGGAGAGAATTCAATAAACAAATATAGGAACATAGGAATATACAGGACCAGAAATGACTATTGTAGTTCATTTGGCCAGTGGCAGCTTTTGGGAAACATCATATCCCTGGAATCCTCTCATCCTTCAATCATATTTTTCATCAGGGACTTTTCTAACTCACTCTAGAAATAACTGACATAGTCAGCCCCCACTGCCTCCCTTGGAAGTTCATTCCATACATTCACCATCCTTTCTCAATCTTGGCATTTGTCCACATCAATTGACATCTGCCACTTGTCAACCCAGCTTCCTAATCTACCCAGGTCTTTTTATGTTTAATCAGCCTGTTCCCTGCTTTTTGGTGTTCCTCCCAGTTTTGTATCATCTGCAAAATTTAAGAGTTTTTTTTCCTGTGCCCACTTCCAAGTTATTAATGTACACAGTAAACAGCAAAGGTCTCAGTACTGAACCCTGAGGCACTTCAACCTCCTTCCATGATGGTCCAGCTCCACAAACAACTGCCCTTTTCCTCCCTTGCTTCAATCAATTTTCCATCCATGTCAGAAGCATTCCACCCATACTGTACCTTCCAAACTGGTGGACCAATCTACTATGTGGCATGGTATCAAAAGCATTGCTGAAATCTAAGTAAATAACATTCACTCAGTTCATCCCTCCACAAGGTTTGTTAACTCCTCAAAAAACTCCAAGAAATTTGTCAGACATAAACCAACTGGAGAAATATTACATAAGACAAAGTCAAAATGATTCATAAGAGGAGACTGATAAAGTAACAAATGAAATTGGATTTTTTCTTGTTGGTATCTTTAAGGAATCCTTGGAAATGGGGATTGCATCTGAGAGCTAGAGAAAAGGGAACATAGACATAGAATTTCCTCCTACCATAATTTCGACGGGGGATTGGTAGAAACCTGTGAAATTGTGTGAGCAGCTGATTGTCCCCTGAAGTTACAGCAGAAGATCAGGAGTGCCCTTGCAGAAATTACTCGTGATGATGTCAATCTATAAAAAGGGACAAAAAGATGCTTTCCACTACTTACCTTACAACGGATGTCAGGCTGCCTGACCTGTAGCTCCATGGTTTCTCTCTTTTCCTCTTTTTATAGATTGGCATCATGCTCCCTTTTCTCCAATCCTCAGGCACAAACCCCTTTACCAAGGATTCCCTAAAGATAGCAACTAGAACATGTTCAATTTGATTAGTAAATACTCTGGACTGCAATCCAACTGGATTTAGGGCTTTGGCTTCTTCAATACCTTCAGCCTGTCCATCACCTCTTTATCAGTTACTGTTCTTTTTCTGAGAAATGCAACAGCTTGCTTTAGATATTCTACCCCAAAGAAGATTGTCTGAAGTTTCTTATGTGAACACACACAATGGAGGTAATTTTAACCTAATTCGTCAGGCGGGAAACCCAAGGGATCGGGTGGAACGCTGATTTTACTCTCTATTGAAGTCAATGCAGAGTAAAACTTGGCAGGGTGCAAAACCAGTGTTGCACCCAATCTAGTCAGTTTCCCGATGGGCAGGTTAGGTTAAAATTGCCCCCTTAATTTATTTGAAATACTTTCCATTCCTTAACCACTTAATGTAATGTCCCCTTTGGAGTACTGAATGCCTGTTTGCTACAAATATATTTCTAAAAACCTATTTATAAAATATATTGGCCCGGAATTACGGTTGTAATGACGGCAAAACTATCAGCGCTTACCGTCATTACTGTGTAAAACTGACAGCAACTTCTGGCGTCTGCACATGTGCAGTTAAATGTGGAAATCCGGATGTTGCTGTCAGTGATATCCTACTCCTCCACAAGGTGCACTATTGCAGTCCTCGCAGATGGAATCTGCGCAGAATCACTGATTTGATGTGAACTTCAACTATTTACGGACTATTCTCGCTGTAAAAACCAATGAAAATGTTAAGCCTTGTTCAATCAGGAGTAACTGAGTTTTTAATGGCAAACTAAGTCATAATTACTGCTGAACAACCTCTCTGGCCCTGAAAAACTAGTTTTATAAATGTGAAGTCTCATTCCCTCAGGAGAACACTTAAAAATTGCAGATTTAAAAAATATATAAATTATTTATTTTATTTTGTTAGATTGTTTTATGATATTTAAGTTTCTCCCTTAATCCTATGTGTATGTCCCAATCTGTATTTTGCTTTCTGTACAATGATTTAAATGTGATTTATATGCCCTGCTTTTTATTTCTGCTTTGCTGTCTGTGAGAATTCTTCAATCTGATTGGCTGATCAGCCTGCCTGTTGCTGGACGCCACAACTCCCCGCAGATGACGCCAGATTCAAAGTGACATTGGAAATGAGGAAATCAATGCTCTAGAGCCCACTAAATCTTTGTGGACAGCTTTTTTTCGAAGTCAGCGGCAAGTGCCATTCCTTCGCCGCTAACCGCAAAATCCGGGCCATTATTTTATTTTTCCCCACTGAGTGTTGTTTACGCTTTGTCCTTCAATCAGGAGGATGCAACAATCCAGGCAGCCATCAGCACCACTTCATGGACAAGGGATAAAAGCACAAATCTTCGATGGTTAACCAAGGTGAAAGAAATGAACAGCAGCTGGCAAGCTCAAGTGACAGGCAGAGGATCTGGAATCTTGGCTCTGCTGGTTGGGAGCCCAATACTCAATCAGTTAAAGCATTTTGTCAACCTTTTAAAATAAAGAGTTTTTGCTAAGTATCCAAGTCAAACCGTTTGCCACTCTGATAATTATTTTTCAAGTTCAAACCGTACAACAACAAAAAATGAAAATAAACTCCTTGTTCAATTTTGAGAGGCCTGGCAACCACTGTGGTCCTTGAAATCCGAAGGCAAGTGGAAAACATTTTGCCTGTCATGTGTAACCTGATGATTGATTACAAGAACCACAGTGATTTTTTTTGATTTCTTTTGATATACAATTCAATGTTTAAAATATATGTTACCAGTATACCCTGCAGGGCAAGTGATATTTGAGAAATGTTGTATTGTACGGAGCAAGACTGAAACATGCCTTGAATGTTAATTCTAGCCAACGCATGCAGATATGCCAACATTTTTTGAGAACATCAAAGACATTTTTAGAACATTAAAAACAATTTTAAATCATTTTAAATTCTTTCAAGCGGCCATTTTTATTATTTTAGTTTGCTCTTGTCATTAAATAGCACAGTACAGTATATAAAACTCCCAACACAGGCATAAAGAGCAGATAATTTCTTAAAATGTTTTTTTAATATCTGATGTATTTGTGGTTACCTATCACTTCTATAATTCCCAGCTACACTGGCACAGAAAAAAAATGTGCTTATTGTAAAGACAATATTCCACAGGTTCAATTAAATTAAAACAAAATAGAAACTATCAAGGAGTTTACTTTACACTTTGTACACTGATACGTTGGGTAGGGTGGTGGAAGCAAAAACTTGAGTGTTTTAAGAGACTGTTGGATACTGTGCAGAAGAAAAAGGTATGTTTTTCTATCAATGAACAGATGGTCTTCCTCATCTGTATTTATCTTGTGATCTCGTGATCGTGTATTAAATCAGAGTTCATTTTCTTTGTCCTTTCTTAATGCATTCTCAGCAACCAACAAATTTATTCAATGTACATTGGAGATTGAGTGTGCTGGAACTAATATAGAATTGAGCAGTTAATCATAATGCATCCACAATAATGGTGCTGAATCAAACCCTGACGAGCCACATAAAGGCTATAATAATGCCCCAGGACCCCCAATCTCCGGCTGGAATTTTCCCCTAAAAAAACGAGAGGGTTTGGAGCATGGGGGCAGTAAAATTGTTAAAAATAGGATTCCCGACCTGATCCCGCCTCCAGCCCGCCCACTTCCAGTTTTGACGGAGGTGGGACGGGGGTGGGACAGGCGACCAACCCGCTCCCAGGGGGTGGAACGTCAATTTAAATATTATAATTTAACTGCATGTGGACGGGTTTCACACAATTCGTGAAACCCAGCAGTTAAACGGAGGCGGTGACTGCTGCAACCAGGAGGTAAGTGGCTTTACACCTACCTCCTGGATCCAGGGTCCCTGCCTAGCCCACCCCCCATGATCGGAGACCCCACCACCGTGCCTCCGATCCCAGGCATGAGGCACTCCCCCCCCCCGCCCCACCCCCCCACCAACCCACCGATGATACTGAGGCCAGTCACAATGCTCCGGTGGCCAGCCCCGATCCTCCCTCTCCCGTTGCCGATCCCCGCCTGACCCCGAACCCCTGCCAATCCTCCAACCCCCTCCCGATCCCCCAATCCCCTGCCGACCTCCCCAACCCCTACCCCCGGTGACCCCCCCATACCCCTTCCGATCCCCGATACTGCCGCCGCTCCCCAATACTGCCATGCCAGTCCCCGACCATGCTGACCCCGTGATCCCTCCCCCGGACCGACCCCTCGCATCTGAGGCCTACCCGCCCGCAGCTAGCCAGCCTCTCAATCTGGCTGGCATCGGGCGGGAATCCGAGGCCAGTGGGAAACCCGGCACCCGTCCGCCTCGGAGGCCCCCCGCCTCCAAACCCTTGAGAAAATTCCAGCCTCTGTGATTGCGACACAGAATTCCATAGTTATATAGGTCCGGAAATCCCGCTGGGACCACACTGCTAGTTGCCACCTCACCTCCCATGGTGCCCTCTCCCACGATGTGCAGCAACCTCTGTTCATTTGCACAAGTCAGGAGTGTGATGGAATATTCTCCACTTGCCTGGATGGGTGCAGCTGCAACAACACTCAAGAAGCTCAACACCATCCAGGACAATGCAGTGCGCTTGTTCGGCACCCCATCCACCAGCTTAAGCATCTAATACCTCCACCATTGACGTACAGTGGCTGCAGGGTGTACTATCTACAGGGTGCACTGCTGCATGTCACCAAGACTTCTTCAGCAGCACCTCCCAAACCAGCGACCTCTACCACCTAGAAGGACAAGGGCAGCAGGCGCATGGGAACACCACCACCTCCAAGTCGCACACCATCCCGACTTAGACATATACCACTGTTCCTTCATTGTCGCTGGGTCAAATCCTGAAACTCCCTCCCTAACACCAAACTGTGGGAGTATCTTCACCACACAGACTGCAGTGGTTCAACGCAGCAGCTCACCACCACCTTCTCAAGGACAACCAGTGATGGGCAATAAATGCTGGCCTTGCCAGTGACACCCACATTCTGTGAATGATTAAATAAAAAAAATCACTATGAAGGCCACTGATGTGCCATTTTGTTGGAAAATTGGGCAGAATCGCAGAATACGATCCCGAAAACACTGGTAAAAATTCAAGGTCCCTTAAATGCCATTGAATAAAAATGGATTTTGGCATATTCCGTCACCGTAAACCAATAGACAAATTATAAAAGGGAAACAATGACCCTGATGATTATATCCTTTCTTTTGGATTTTTCATTCTCTGTTATCTCAGTTGTTAGAGAACATGTGGATGAATCATTCAGATAGTTTACTGTAGTATCGTTTCTTGCTTATACATAGCCATAGTAGAGTTAACCTAACTACTAACATTATATAAATATAAAATCCAAAGCAGTTCAGGCTTAGCTACAATCTTGAAGACGAAAGGTACTGTTTCCTCACCACCGCCTTTGCCATTAATGACCAGAATTGACTCATTGATCAAGTACTTTTTGCTATAAAACTTGGCAGCTGTGTGTTTTTTTATCTCACTGCAATCTGTTCTTGGCAAGCTGCCAAAACTGTTGAAATATACACGGATAATTTAAAAAGTACACTTAGTATGGCACAACACAAACTCACTAATTTGTCATCTTTCCCCTTTTTCCTAACTGACACAAACTGAAAGCAACTCGATGCCTAAAACACAATCCGTTGAACCGTACGAAACCCCGGAGCACTGTGCCGACACCTGGAGATACAGAGATAGAGTTTCCGCTTTGGGCGCAATCACATTTCAGCTCAAACTCATTTGCATATCGCCAAACGTAAAATCTGCCATGAACCAGCGCAATCGGGCAGCGTTTTAGAACGTGATTTTAAAAAAAATTTGCTTTAAAAAATATTTCTTGATGTATTTAAGAGTGGTAACTAGGTGCAGTTTGATTAATACAGCTGAAAATGGGCTTTTCACAAAAAATAAGCATTTTTAATCACAGTATCAGTCCACCACCTGTGAGTAACCCAATTTTAAATGACTGAAAATGACTTTAAAAATGTTAACAGAACCATTTGCTGGTTATATTGATGTATAGTAGTCAGTTTCTTAATAAATTAAAAAAAATTATATTCAAAA
Organism: Squalus acanthias; assembly: GCA_030390025.1. Taxonomy (NCBI): domain Eukaryota; kingdom Metazoa; phylum Chordata; class Chondrichthyes; order Squaliformes; family Squalidae; genus Squalus; species Squalus acanthias. The sequence continues at coordinate 53,359,599 of CM059429.1, forward strand.
GCTTTCAAAACGTGCCTATTAGTGTCCTTGCGCCAAAACAAAAGCTTATATTTTGGAGCCTCCTCGAAGGCCCGTAAATGGGTGCAATTAGCAGAAACTCACAATGGTGATTCATTCGTTCTGGGGGTGTGGCCAGTTTTGTGGGTGGGGCCAGCTGACAGTGCGATGTTTTTAAAACTAGCGGAAAAGATCACGGAGCCTCGATTTGCGCTGGAAATAAATTGCGCTTAAAATTCCGCAATCTTTTGCGCTGGTTTGGCCGATTTGGGGCGGACTGCGCTGAAAAAAACAGCTCAACCGTGCAGAAACTCCAGGCCACAGTCTTTGCTCACCGTGCAGTTTATAATCATTTTCCTTTGAAAAAAGGGAAAATCTACTTTTTCAAGTTGCCACTTTCAAATTGGCCGAGTTCAAAATAAACTTTCACAGTTATCTATTAATATTACAATATACTAAAAATACTACAAATATCAATTCCAAAAATATTGTGAAATCATTTTAAAATTTAAACAAGATGGCCATGCAATGAGATCAGGTCAGTTCATAATTCACATTAACAGAACATCATTATTGAGATACATCAATACTCCGCGGTAAATACAAACAGGGAGGGATTGTTTGAGGATTCAGATAACTGAAATGCAATGCTTTATTGATTTGTGCCTTAAGAAAAAAACCATCATGACTGCAACAGACAAGCATTGAACTGTAAAAATTAAACTATAGAACTACAAATATAATTAGCGAGGAGGATGGTATTTCTGAATTAACTAACCCGGATAGTGAGGAGACGACACACAGAGTTATTCACATTGGGGAAAAGGATAGGGGTGCGTTGTGTTCTTCATGGAAACAAATGGGAGAAGCTTGATACTTAACAAAATTAAAACATGTTTCTTTGTTTAACACAAACATGACATTAATGGAATGAAATACCAATGAAATAACCAATAGTGAAACAATATTAGCACTACCAGGCTAAGGTGTCCATCTGTTAACATAATTCAAGTCTTTCTGCTGTGAATTTGGTGGCTGCCATATTTCTGGAGTTTAATTTTGTCAATTACTTCCGCCAGTTAATACCCAGCAAGGATAGACATCTTAGAATTGAGATAGCCACAATGCACAGTATTCCAGTTAGCAGCTTGTCCAGACTATGGGTAAATTGGACAGGTCAACTCTCCTCAAACCATGCATTGTTAGCACACTAAGTTTCCTCAGTGGTTCCAGATAGGCTTTTTTTTTATCCCGACAAACCAGACCTTGTGCATGACTGAATATATTGTTTTAATATTCTGCTCCACAACTCTTCACTTTACAGCCATCCCTGACTTCAGGCTTGTTGTTTTAATGTTTCCTCCCCTGTTGTCCCCAATTTTTTGTCCTCTAACCCTCCCTGACTCCAGGCTGTATTGCAATGCTCAGTTCTATGCATGGCTGACTAGATTTGTCTGGTTACAACAGATATCTGACACATTGAACAAATCAGGTCTGCAAGGATCACTGGCTTACACTGTAATCACTACTTTCATTTAGAAGGACCTCACATTTATATCTTTATTAATAAAGTTTCTTCTTTTAGTTACATTTTAATTATTTTCTGCCTGGACGCCCACTACCCTCATTTCATATGTGAGGTGAAAGCAATTCAGATTCCTTCTCATCAGCAGCTGGTACTAGGTTATAATTTTAATTACTATTTCCCCAATTGGTAGTGTTCACCAACAGGCTGCACCTTGAGGAATCTTCCAAATATAATTCCACTTTTCCCATACTTCATTAACTGAAGTGGATTACAGGTGCTGCAGTACTAAGATGAATTTTCTTTCAGTTATCTGCTTTGCTACTATTTTCTAAGGTCCACCAGTGGGATGTGTGCAGCTTCACTTATTTCCCTGCTGGACATCTGCGGGTTTCATTTCTTACGGTTAATGTATTTGCTTAAAAAATTGCTGAGAGAGATTTTAATTGGGTTAATAACTGGGTTATAGTAATACACAAAGGAAATTTACATCAACAAATTAACCAATGCAAGACCAGAGAAAAAGAAACCCTCTGGGTATCAGAAAAGGAACAGTGATAATACCCCTTTTGTGATCCTCTGAATGAATTTGATCGGCTTTCCGAATATTCTCTTGTTATCCTAAAGATAGGATCTTCTGCAGTCTGATTGGCTGTTACTTGGGTTACAAAATACAGTTCAAAAGCATCATCCTGAACTATAAAAATAACAAATTTGTGGCTGAGGACTATTGAAACCTCTAAATAGTCATTGGAACTCATAGGAACATAGGAATTGCTAGACAAAAAAAGGCCCATATAGTTTGCCTTCTACCAGCCTGGTAGTCGCACGATACAATGCTAATGAAGTTATTGGCTAATCAAGGAATCAATCTCCATCAATTAGTTTACAATCAACCCAGACATGACACGAGGAAAACCAGAGTTTTGGAAACCATAGGCCTAAAGTCACCTGATCCTCCCAAGCATGCTGCACTTACCACATGTCATGTCTCAAATTACTCATATACTATATGCCAAAATGTTAGTTTCCAAAAGAAATTAATATAATTTGCATTTGAATGAATTAATATCAACTGCTTCCCCCATCTCCCTAGGGAGCCTGTTCCACAGATTGACCACTCGCTCACTGAAATATTGCTCCCGTAAATTAGTTTTGAATTTACCCCCCTTCAAGCGCAGGCTGTGTCCTCTGGTTCTGCTGTTCTGGACAGGGTGAAACAGCTGGTCTACATTATCGAGCCCCTTTAGAATCCTAAAAACAGCAATCATATCACCTCTCGACCTTCTTTTCCAGCGGGAACGTGCCCAATTTACATAATAGCTCCTCAATCCTTCCATCCTCTCAATCATTCTGGTTGCTCTCTTCTGTATCTTTTCAAAAGCTGCAATATCCTTTTTGTACTGTGGCGACCAGAACTGTACACAGTATCCCAAGTGTTTATGCACAGTATTCTCATTATAACTTACATCCTATAAAATCATCGGTTTCCCAATGCTAACACTTTTGAAGCTGAACCTGGGGTGGTTATTATTCAGGCACTCTCCAATTAACCTTTTTCATGCCAGGCCCATGTTTCCTGTGAAGTGAAATTTGAGGTAATCTGGGAGATAGCATGCCGAGAAGGGAAACCACAAGGCCCTTATATTACTGATAAATTTACTGAGTCTGGTGTGAGCTGCCTTGCACGCTCCGATTATGTTCAGTGTACCCAAGATATAAAACTCTGACAATGTATATCTCCTTCCGCCAATATTTTGACATAAGCTTGGAAGTCAATGGTATCAATGTCCTTCCCTTCAGAAACTTGTTTCAAGTCCTTTCAGCCACGGATGTTGCCTGGCCTGCTGAGTTTTTCCAGCGTTTTCTGTTGTTATTTCCTTTCAGCCATTTGTTCGACAAAGCCAGTAACCTTGAAGTGTATTTTGATGGACAGCTCCGTATTCAGAAGCTGCTTGTGCCAAGTATCAGTGGACAACCCCAGTTCACTATTTCTGTTCAGTTCTGGTCAGGTCTTGTTGATCTGAATAATCAAGTTCACATCCAAGTTTTCCTCACAAACGTGTTCCAAGTAATGAGAAATTATTTGGAGATTTGAGACATTTTGCTCCTAGCTTTTCCACCTTTAGAAGAATTTGCTCGCAGGGCTTCCTGACGTCACAAACAATGACAAATGATTAGTTCTGCCTCTTGCAGCCAGGTAAATAATATTAAGTTATTCAGTCCCCTATATGGAGTTGGCAATTAGCACTCATTAAGTCATCAATCTAAACAGAGGTGGTTTATTTAATTTTAAGTCACATTTTGCAGACCAGCCAGCAGCACCTGTCCTATCCAGCACAGAGAAATGAAGTCAGGAGAGAAGTGAGAGATTCTATTCCATCTTGCAGGAATCAAAGTGGCCACAATACTGGCCCAGCTCTGAACTTCCATGAAGAAATATCAAAGTATCATTTTTTTTAATGAAAAGAGGCAAAACAGCTCTCTAATCCATCACAGAAGAAAAATCACAATGGATTGAACTCTCATAAATCTGAGCAACTGCACTTTCAAAAAGGATTGTTACCAACACAGGGAGTGGTAACAGTATTGTTACTGACAAGAGGGGGGTAATTTTAACGTGTGGGTTTGGGTTGGGTGGGAAGTTAAAATGTTAAAAATCTGAAACAGGAACCCAACCCGCCTCGAACCTTCCCCCCACGGCCCCCACTTCCGGTTGTAACAAAGGCGGGATAGGGGGCGGGCGATCAATTCACTCTCAGGAGGCGGGTCAGTCGTTCAAACCTTTTAAGGAGGCTGCGTCCCTTCATTTTAACAGGATTTCTATTTTTAACCCACGTTGGCCAGGCTTCCCCTGCTTCGGGAAACCTGGCAGGTAAAAGGAGGCGAGAAGGGCTGGATCTATCAGGTAAATTCCTTTACAGCACTGCTTGTGGGTCAGGAGGAGGAGGAGGAGGAGGCGTGTTTCCACAGGCCCTACAAGCTAACCTGTAAATACCCCCACCTCCACTCCCCCCGACACTCCCCCGCCCCCATTACCGACCCTTCATCACGGACACCTCACCACCACTGGCCCATCCTCACTGAATCCACCCCCCCCCGCCCACCCCATCACCGATACCCTCGATCTCTAACCCCGCTTTGATCTCTCCCCGACAGCCCCGATCTCAGACTCTCCCCCGACCTTCCGCATCTCTGCCCCCAATCTATGAACCCCTGCTCCAATCTCTCCCTGACCCTCTGCGATCTCTACCCCCAACAATCACTAAACCTACCTGCTCTTCGGCTGTGGCCTTTTCTGGAGCATTCCCCCCAAGCCTGTCAATCAGGCTATTTCGGGCGGGAAATCTGTTCCAAAAGTCACGCCACCATTCCATGTCGTTCGCAGAAACCCGGATTTCCGAGTTTCCCGACCGTAGCTCTACCCCAGCTCCAAAATCCGTCCCAGTAAATATCGGGGCGGATGAGTTTGTTCCTATTTGGGGTTCAACAAGGATACAATGGGCCAGAAATTCGGCTTTCCGGCTTCCTGCGGGTGCAAGCATCGCGCGCGTACTTGCCTACCGTGCCTGCAGTTGTGCTTTGGGCCCACGAGGACTTCGGGTCCTGGGCCTCCTCCAGCTGCCGGCGCGCAGTGCTTGTGTATCCCAGGGGCGCAGTTAGTTCGAAGCGTCCCCTGGGATCACATGGGCCATGGAGAGCCAATCCTAGCAGGGCATTTTCATTCATAGATTTGACAGGAAGACCTGTCAAATCTATGAATAGAGATTGGCCCCAAAACCACACTTAAACTTCAAATAAATTTTTTTTAAAAATCACATTTTTAAATTAACTATAAGTTACATAAATTAACTACTTTAAACAAAAATTTAAATTTTTGAAAAAATTAATTATACTTTTTAACGGTGCTAAAAATAAACTTACCTTTCTTTAAAGTATCTAAAAAAGATAAACCTGTTGAAAAAATGTTTAAATTGTAATTAGTTAACCACTTACCTTGTTAAAAACAGGCCTTGTGCCTCCTTTTTAAAAGTGCAGCTTCTTCATACTTACCTTCCCGGAGAAACCTGAAAAAAAACCTGAAGTTCGCTGCGTGCGCGCAGCCCCTCCCGCGCACGTGTTCGACTTCTGAACCGCTCCCTTCAGGGGAATGGAAGTTCCGGTTTCCCGCGCATGTGCAGTGCATGCAGGAAACCGGCACTTCAGGTGGCCTTACAGGTGAGTACACAACGCGTACTCACCCGACAACAGCCGAATTTATGGCCCAATGTTTTCCCTCTCTGCTTTTCACTTCTGAATCAGAATGTTGTGAGTTCAAGCCCTACCCCAGAACATGAGCACATAAACTAGGCTAACACTCCTGTACAGTACCGAGGGAGTGATACATAATCTGGAGGCCCAACTGTTTGTTTCAGTAGTTGAGGTGAATGGTAACGATGTTGTGTCAAATTTTAAGAGCGAGGAGTTATCTCTACCCTAACATAATTCCTTCCTCAAACAACATTGCCAAAAACAGATTAACTGGTCATTCATCACCTCGCTATTTGTGGGATCTTGCTGTGCACAAAATGATTGCCACATTGCACTTCAAAGTAATTAATTGTATATAAAGCACTTTGAGATGCATCTGAGCGACATGAAAAGGCATCACAAAAATAAGTCTTTCATTTTTGGAGGCACTGACTCATGCTGAGTGATAGCTTCATGGGTGATGACAGACAGCCCTCTAATAAAGAAACAAGAAAAACTTGGCTTTATATAGGACCTTATTGGTTCCTCACAACTTTCCTAAGTGTTTTACATTAAATGGAGTACTTTTGAAGTGCAGTCACATTTATTAAATAGACTAACGTGGCAGCCAATTTGAACAAAGCAAGATCACACAAATAGCAAATGAATTAATGCCCAAATAATCTGCTTTTGATGTTATTGGTTGAGGAAGAAATGTTGGCCAGGACATCAGAATCTGATCCTGTTCTCATCTGATGTCCACATACATTTATTTTCCAGCATAGGCCGCCAGATAGCAGTCAGGAATAGGAACCTTGGATAATTTTCTGAATGATTATTTGTACGAACAACTTTGAGATGTTCTGCGCATGCTCACTGTATGGGGGTGGAGCCGAAACACCATCCCGCCCCCACCGGAATCGCGCATGCGCACCGCAGGTTCCAAACGCCAGTGCGCCAAACTGCAGGGCAGCGGCCTGCGGTCTCAACCACACTTTCCTCCCTGTAAAGGTGGTCAGGGGATTGGAGGCAGCGGATGAGAGGGAATCGGAGGGGGGGGAGGGGAGACGGGAGGGAATCGGAGGGAGGGAAGAGGAGAGGAGCTCAGAGGCGGGGAGAGAAGGTCAGGAACGCGGGGGAGAGAAGGTTAGGAACTCGGGGGGAGAGAAGGTCAGGAACTCGGGGGGAGAGAAGGTCAGGAACTCGGGGGGAGAGAAGGTCAGGAACTCGGGGGGAGAGAAGGTCAGGAACTCGGGAGGAGAAGGTCAGGAACTCGGGGGGAGAGAAGGTCAGGAACTCGGGGGGAGGAGAAGGTCAGGAACTCGGGGGGAGGAGAGGGTCAGGAACTCAGGGGGAGGAGAAGGCCAGGAACTCGGGGGGAGGAGAAGGTCAGGAACTCGGGGGAGGAGAAGGTCAGGAACTCGGGGGGAGGAGAAGATCAGGAACTCGAGGGGAGGAGAAGGTCAGGAACTTGGGGGAGGAGAAGGTCAGGAACTCGGGGGAGGAGAAGGTCAGGAACTCAGGGGAGGAGAAGGTCAGGAACTCGGGGGGAGGAGAAGATCAGGAACTCGAGGGGAGGAGAAGGTCAGGAACTCGGGGGAGGAGAAGGTCAGGAACTCGGGGGGAGAGAAGGTCAGGAACTCGAGGGAGGAGAAGGTCAGGAACTCGAGGGAGGAGAAGGTCTGGAACTCGGGGGGAGAAGGTCTTGAACTCGGGGGCAGAAGGTCAAGAACTCGGGGGTAAGGTTAGTAACTCGGGGCGGGGGGTGTGGTGGGAGAGAACAGTGGGTTGGGATAAGAACGTGATCCAGGTGGGAAAACGGATCATGTTCTCCCCCCTCTGTTAGGCCTGGATCATGTTCTTCCTACCGGATGAATTAGTGAATCCCTTCCCACACACTGAGCAGGTGAACCGCCTCTCCCCAGTGTGAACTCACTAGTGTGTCAGAAGGTTGGATACATACACGAACCCCACACACACGCATCCACACGTGCACGGAGCCCACATACACGCACTCAAGTTGTAGTCTTCACCTTGGTCCCTTCATTCTGAATTAAAAGGAAAAAAAAACCATAAGACTCCAAAGAAGTAACTAACCCACCAACTGTCTTGAACCTACTAATAATATATCCTATTAATGAGATATTTTCACATTCAACTCAAGGTAAAGTATTCCATTTCAATGTAAGATACCACTTCAATTTGGGTATTTGAAAGAAAGAGATGCTTCTGGCAAACTAGCACAGACAGGCACACACACATACCCATACACACATGGACCCCACACACACGCACACCTCCACGCCCGCGCCCACACCCACTGGTTTATTGACTGGTAAATCCTTACTAGCTTCCTGCTATAGCAGCACCATCCGGAGGCCATTGAGTATTTGCACTTCTTGTTTTCCATTTCCTATTTTAATGAGCTTTTCTTAAATTTGTAGTTTTGACCTTGGTCCCTTCATTCTGAATTAAAGAATTTTTATCACTTCCACAAGGAAAAAAAAACTTAAAACTCCAAAGAAGTAACTAACCCACTAATTAGAGTATATAGGGGACAAAGTTGGGTGCCTTTGCACCTCCCGTTGGGGGCTTTGCGACCGGGCATGACGCTGACATCGACTCTCGCCATATTCGGTGGGAGTTTTGCGGCGGCACTACGGCGTTGCAACCCGATCTCCTTCACCCGGAGATCATGACGTCATCATCATGCGCATCGCCCCGGACCCAAAATTGACTTCCTCCTCTGAAGAAACCGACAGCTGCAGGAGGCATGCATCGGGAGGCCGGCCGCTTCGGGGACGATGATTAAAGGCGAGGTGGCCGAGATAAGTAAAAAAAAATCTTACCTTTCTTGTTCCAGTTTTTACCACGGGTTCCTGCCCGCGATTGATCAGCCTGGCTGCTTGGTGGTCCAGGTAGGTACTTTTTATATTGCAGAGCCTGCAGCGATGCCCCTTCTCTTTAAGGGAGGGAAGGAGTGTGCAGTGCTGCTGAAGTCTCTGCCTGCCTGCTGCCGAATGTGCTCCAAGAAGGAAGTGGAGCACTTGATTTAGCTCCACTTCCTTCTTGGAGCGCAAACGGCACATTTTTCAAAAGTCTGAAATTGTTAGTGCCTGGCACTAACTTTTCAAACTTTGAAAAATTAGCGCCCCAAACGGGGTGATAGTGAATTTTTCCCCCAATGTCTTTTAGTTTACCAGCCAAGGACAACTATAATTACAACTGCAGAACACTAGGCAACAGAGGATCTTCACAAAGCTAACGACAGTTCCACTTTCTGTAGACAGCCTAACAAGACTGGATCAAATTACATATTGTAGACTGCTCTACAGCAGGCAGGATCAAATTACACATTCCAAACAAACTGTTTGGTTCTCTTGGAGGACGAGACGCATCCATTAGAAATCTGGTCCAACTCACTTGTGTTGCAAATAAACACAGCCAATAATTTTTTCCCTTCTCTAGCCTAGGATGTTGAAGCCTATTTTCGTGTCACTAATTCTACCCCTTCTATGGGTAACTCAGCAGGGACATGGGTCCTTCCTGGTCTGTATAGCTCATAACCACACCCAGTAAATTATTGGGCAATCTCAAGGATCTTATTTTAAACTTAAGTTCCGATTTCTACATTCACTTGAAAACTGGCACACTTAAAATGGTGAAAAACAGGATGAGTTTTGTTTTGCAGGGCGCACCTCTTCTCAGCCTGTCATTGAGAAGAAATGAATTTGGTTATGCAGTGATTCACAGCCCACTCTTCTCTGCCCTCCAAGCTGGAAGAGGAAGCAGCAGGGATAGCAGTAACTCGTTTCAGAAGACACACCTTAGAGTCTGTTTTAATCTGTTCAATTTTAATCTTCTACAGACTTAAAGAGTCTTCTCAGCAAGAAAAAAGGATGTCTTCACAATTGGCAGCAAAAGGCTTTTTTGCGTAAACTGGATTCACATTCTAGGCACGGCTAAAAGAGCAATGTCTTGCCAAATATGTTACTTGAAAGACATTAAAAGCTAAGTCATCATTAACAGCAATAGAACAGTAGCTCTAATGGATCTACTGTCAAAAATTTACACTCTTCAGTATCCAAGATAAAATGATGTTGTGGTGCTAAGTACAGTCTGGGCACTATACAGTTTACAGTCCTGCCTTTCAATATTTCTTTCCTAGTCAATCTTCTCCACTGATGGATCTGACACCTTGTTGGAATGCAGTTCCTTGGGGACTGGTCATCCTCCAGTACCTTTCTCAAGTGCTCATTATTCATGTGTGAACCATGACATTGAATGTTGGCAAGTCATTCAGCTACAGAGACCATTTGAGCAAAGCCTGATCATGTCCTCACTCAACATTCACCCACTAGACAGCTATCAGAAGCCAGATTCCTGGTTAATTCCTCATTTCTAATCTAGAAGTACTGAAGGCAAATCTAACATGGAAAATTCCTGGTATTGTTGGTTCAGTTGGTTAGACTTGCTGAGCCATTGGGGTAGCCATGTGGATCTGACTATGGAGGAGTTTAACATTGCAGTAGCTGAGAGGCAGTTCTTTTTTCATTATCACTTAAGCATTGTGTCTGCACTTTTTCAAACAATTTATGGCCATATTGTGTATCCTAGTGCCTCATAAACAATTTCTTGCATTAACAAAGGTTAGTAACTACAAATAATGTCGCATTTTGCTGCAACAGCATTGTTGCCAAAGGAATATAAATCATTTCCACCACAGAAAATAATCCTGTACTACCTCTGTAGGTATCTCCATGTAACTTGAGAATCCATGTTTTCCTATAATAAATATATGTAGTAAAGTGTACTAGTGGGTTCATGCTATGCCTAAATTAGGGGTGGACAAAATTGAGAGGTCGCACAACACCAGGTTATAGTCCAACAGTTTTATTTGAAATCACAAGCTTTCGGAGCTATCGATCGCCCCTTCCTCAGGTGAAGTAGAGAAATACAGACTCGACAAAGCATATATAGATAGAAAACAATGCATGTGTACCTTACAATTGCAGACAACTAAATTAAATCATCCTGACTATCTGCCGAGGTGTGATAAAGTTAATCAGGTCAGCCAGGAAGGTACCACATCAAAGACATAGCAAGATACAACTGAGACAATGAGGTGGAGTCGCAGGGGGTCTAACGTGTCAAAAGCTGCCGTCTGTATGTAAAACGATAAGCTGTAAAATTTTTACTTTTTTACTGGGAAAATTTTTACTTTTTTACTGGGAATCACATCTGTGAACAAGCCAACGACGACTCGAGTCCGGCATCTCCGCATCATAAATTAGGGGTAACATTGTTTATAAGCAGGCAGTAATTAGCCTACTGAAATGGGTCATGCAAGAGGGTAGTTATTATGGCTTTCAGGCATCCCATGTTGCAGAATTCCGGCCTCTTGCTCATCCCCGATTTTAATCGCTTCACCATTGGCAGCCGTGCCTTCAGCTGCCGTGGCCCTAAGCTCTGTAATTCACTCTGCCCCGAACTCTTTTAAGACGTTCATTAAAACCTACCTCTTTGACCAAGACCTTTCCTATTATTTCCTTATGTGGCTCGGTGTCAAATTTTGTTTGATAACATTCCTGGTACGTTTATGTTAAATGCAAATGCAAATATATAAATGCAAGATGTTGTTGTGTTGCCGAGGAAGAATTGTACCATGTCTGCGAATAAATTAAGATGTGATTTATTGTTATGGTCAGTGATTTGAGTTTGCCTTCAGGTTAATCGTTTGCAGAAGTAAAATATATCAAATATCAGTGCCTTTCCCATTTTGTTTCAATTCACTTTCCACTTTGTTCCCTCATATTTTGCAATTAATTTACTCAGTGTTTGCCTTTGCAGGATGCAGAAGTTGTGAACAGTCTAGTTCAGCATTTGATAGTGACTGTGGAAGGGGATGGAATTGATGACAAGAATATGGAATTTGTTGGTGGGGGGTGGGGGTGGGTAGACAATGGCTGCAGTCTTTCCAATTTTTAACTGGAGAAAATTGCAACATTAGCAGTTCTGGATGTTGGACAAGCAGTCTGACAACACTGGGGTTGAATGAGGTGGTGGAGAGGCAGAGCTGAGTGTCATCAGCATACATGTGGACATTGAGCCCATGAGGAAGAGGAGGGGACCAAAGACAGATCCTTGGGGGACTCTGTAGGTAAAGGTGCTGGGGTGGAAAGAGATGCTATTGCAGTGGATACTTTGGCTATGATTGGATAGGTAAGAGTCGAACCAAGCAACGGCAATCCCACTGAGCTAAATAACAGAGGAAAGGTACTGGAAAAGGATGATGTGGTCGACCATGTCAAAGGCAACAGAGAAATTTAGAAGGATGGAGTGATAAAGCACCACAGTCAGAGTCAGAGTCACGGAGGAGGTCATTTGTGACTTTACTTAGGGCTGCTTCAGTGATGTGTCAATGGTGGAAAACTGATTCACAAGATTCAAATTGGGAGTTATGGGAAAGGTGGGCACAGATTTGGCAGGCAACATTGTATTTAAAAACTTGGAGATGAAAAGGTCGTTGGAAATCGGCAGTAGTTTGCAAGGACAGAGGGTTTGAAGGTTTTTTTGAGGTGATGATGCCAATGGTTTTGAAAGAGAAAGGTATGGTAGCTATAGGTAAAGTAACCATTTACATTGCCAGCTAGCATGGAGGTCAAGAAGGGCAGCTGAGTGGTCAGCAGTTTAGTGGGAATGGGGTCAAGGGAGCAGATGAATCTCGGGGACATTATGAGCTCAAAGAGGGTATGAAGGGAAATGAGAGAGAAACTATAGAGAGAAAGAGAAACTCAGGTTTGGGGCGAGGGGAGCGGGAATCTGGGGAGAAGTTTAGCTTGGTGGGCAAATGGAAGAGCGGAAGCAACAGAGGCAGCTGAACACATGCTCTAAATCTTGGTGATAAAAAAGTTCACGAGCTACTTGCGGTTTTTGTTGGAGGTGAGGGTGGAGATGTCAGGGGAGAGAGGTTTCAGGAGATGGTTAATCATGGAGAAAAGAAGCCAAGGGTTATCTTTGCTCTCCAGGATGATCACGGAGTAGTGGGTGGTTTTGTAGCAGTCAGCGCAGACTCCATGGATGTTTAGATTATGACCATATACCCTTATTAAAAACTGGACAGGCTGTTTGGGGGGGAAGCTGTGGAAAAACACTCAAGCTGAAGGTGGCTGACATAACCAGGTTGCATTCGTATGGTAACAGACTGTCCTTGGGAACAATGGCCCGAGAGGCCCACTCCCAAGTCATGAATAACGAGGCTGGCGACTCATTGTTTCTGAAGAAGATGAGCTCGTTAAGTTAAATCGGCTGGGAGATCGAAATGAGATCTAAACCATCCAAACCTGGGAGGAGGCCTGGAAACCATTTCCCTGAGGCCATGAGTCCATTAAAACCACAGACAGTGGTCTGTGTATTGGGGGAGTATATCTGAGCGCCATTTTGGATAGCTCTCTCTCTCTCTCTCTCCTGCCCTCCACACAACGGAACGTCAAGAGGAGCTGAGCCTTGCTCTTCCAACCGAGATGGACTTCGACTCAGACTGGGACTTGCATGGCGCAAGGCCGGTACGGAACCAGGTAGCCGAGACGTATGGGAGGAAGCTGCAAGCAAGATCAAGGGCAATCTAGGTGAGCATTGCCAAGCCTGCACACCCACAAGATCACTTAGCTGTGTGAGGGGGTGCCTGTATGTTCCTACCAAACCAGAGGGGGTTTAGCGTTGGAAGGGTCCTGTGATAATTTAGTTCACGGGAGGGTGTTTTTAGGCCATGGTAAGTCAGCACGGCAGGGGCTTATTGGACAAGTCAGAGTTGTACTGTTTTAAACTGTACTGTTGTGTTCACACCGCTCGTATTGTATGCGAGTAGAGTGGTTTTGTCAACCTTAATAAACACTGTACGGGTGAGCCCGAAAACGCTGTCCGTGTTCCAATCTGTCCTCAGTAATCCCTATCATCCAGAACTTGTAGTAAGGGGGTTTGCATGCTCGCTATGGGCGGGGCAAAACCACTTACAATAATTGGCGATTGCGGCAGGGCCTATAGGAAATTGGACACCGCAAAAACTGGTTACAGTTTTCACAAAGGGAAATGAGGCCTGCTAGCATTTGATATGGTCCAGCCAGATCTAGTGATAACTAAAATGTAGTGTGTCGGATCGCTCAAGTCTGCACCCCTTGGATTTCAGGGAGCAAAGGTGGGGGCCATACCAGGGGGAATGATCAAGATAGGAGAGAGAGAGGGCTGGATTTTGATACTGGGGCGGGTTGGGGTCGTGTCATCCACTTTTCGTGTTATCCACCCGACTGCAATTGGATGTGGGAGATTGATGCAATTTTCACCTAATTGGGCAATTGAGTTCCAGCATGTGAGAACCCATGAACCAATTAGTGTTTTCAGTCTGAAAGTCGTCTCTGATGATGTCATCATTGCTGCTGCATTGAAGGTCTTCAGAGACTGCCTGGCCTTTGCTGTGAGAGGACCTGGATGCAAAATGAGCAGCAGCAGCCCTAAGTCTGCTCCCAGATATTTTTACACACGAGAGAGAGAAAGAGAGAGAGAGAGATCCAGCCAAATGTGCTCCCGCCAGGTTTCATAATCGTGGTTCAGAACAGGCATGCTTCATGTAGATCAAGGGTTAAAATCACAAAGGCCTTTCAAAATGGCATTATAGAGCCAATTTAGTGCTTCTTAAGGACCTTAACAGCCTATCCCGTCTCTTAAAGGCGGGACGGAGTCGGGACCAGCAGACACGATTTCATGAAAATTGCGTGGAGGCGGGATGGAGGCGGACTTGTGCCCGCCCGCCAGTTTTCGCAATTTTAACCCCCCACACGCCTCCAAACCCGCCTCCACGGGTCAATGAAAATCCAGCCCAAAATGTTTTTCTGGGGTCAAGGTTCTCCAAGTTGGAGATAAGGGAGTGGTTGAGCAAATTGATGGCTGCAGTAGTATCGTGGTGAATGAAAGGCCAAAGGCTAGCCAGTTGGAAGTTTGAAAGTGCAGTTATAAGTGACAGGGACGACGTCAGTTTTTTTCCAGAGCAAATGCAGAAGGAAGTGGGATTGGAAGAGGGCAGGGGGATGTGGGTAGTGAGAAACACAAGGAAATGGTTCAAGATGGCCTCGTTATTAATGGAGTAGAGAGCGAACAGGAGATGGAAAAGTCAAATGGCTGGCTATTAATATGGGTTGAAGAGTTTATATGGAGGGAGTGGTTACGTGACTTGTCCAATGCCTCAGTGGGTTTATTCATTGAGTTGCTGAGCCACAAATATCAGGAAGGTCTCGGATTCAATCCCTGCTGTGAGTTGAGTTAGCTGATCTCAGCTGAGGCAGCAGTTGGGATATTGGTCTCCATGCCACTGGTTTAAGGAGGGGAAGAATGGTCAAGTTTCCTGCCTCTGACCACTATCCAGTTGCTGGAAGTTGGTTGGCATGGACATTGGGTGAGGAAAGAATCAGGCTCAGCTCAGGTTAGATCTGAGGTATGATTTGCCCCTCAATGAGGATCCTGTGAGTTTTCTGCCTCAGGCTATATGCAGAGCCAGGGCACACCACTGGCATAGGCCTGTCCCCTGGCTGACTTTGCACCTGAGATGCCTGTACCTGTGCTTCTGGCTGCTTCTAGGGAGTCTGAAAACCTTTAGATCGGCCGGCGGGTGTGGGAGGGGGGGGGTGGTGGGGTGTGGTGTTAAAATTTAATTGGAACTTCCCTTGTTGATCTTCGGTTGGCTAGCGCCTCCCGGGGCGCTAACAGGCGCTAGGAACTTAGCGCCTGAGTGCGACGATTTTAGCGCCGCTCGCAAAATTGACCAGTTGTTTTGCGGCGGCGCTAAACACTACCGCCACGATCTCCAGCGCCCGCAGATCATGACGTCAGTCAAGCGCCCCAGACTGGATATTGGGTCGCGCCCCCTGCCTTAGCGCCTGCCGCTAGGAACGACAGATAGAGGGGAATGTTTTCAAGTCGGGAAGGGGTTGGGGGAGCGCTATTGAAAGGTGGGCGCTTCCTGCCTTTTCTTGTCGCAAAATTTTTGGTTTTAACGCTGTCCTAAGGAGTTTTGGCCCTCAGCACCACTTTTAAGGTTCCTAAGCGCCGAGCTCTTTCCCTGGGCCTATCCATTAGTGCTTCCAACACACTTGCTTTTGAGGTCTCTCCAGGCCGAGATTCAAGGTTGCAATGAGCAGGGAGTGGCTGGCCAGCAAGATGGCCCCTCCCCTTTAAGAACTAGACGGCACCAGTCTGTCTGGTTTCCATGGTAATTGGCATTGCCTGAGCTTCGGTAGCGTTCTGAGGTAGCGCCTCGCTCCCTGACGTTTGCACCTTAAGAGAGGTGTGTAGTGCCTGATTTAGTGCTCAAATCACCTCCAGTGGCGATAGAGGCGAATTTTGCAGTCGGATGCGATAATTAGCGTCGGGCGCTAAACTTTGCGCCCAGCCAATATTAGCGCCCCAAAATGGGCGATACCGAATTTTTCCCCCATTATCTCTTTAACTCATTGCTGTTTGTTGGATCTTGCTGTGTGCAACGGGCTGCTGCATTTCCTACATTGCAACAGTGACTACACTTCATTGGCTGTAAATCGCTTTGGGACATCCGGAGTTCATGACAGGCATTATATAAATGCAAGTTTTTCTTTATTATAAGCTTACCCAAAGCATGCAAATAATGTATTGAAAACTGAAAATTATTTAAAATAATGTGGCAAAACTTATGGAAAGATTTGACCTTTAATTTTGCAACACCTTCCATCTATGAAATTCCACAATGAATTGCCAATTCTGGCAAAACCTTTACACTGGTATTTGAAGGTTGAGGATGTTAAAACTCAAATTTTTTCCGAGTTTCATCTCTTAGTTGTAAAATTATTCTTCAGTTACTGTTCAAGTTGCAAAATGCAATTTGTACACTTTAATTGAAATACTTTACAGGTTAGGTGATTTTGAAGCACATTAAGTAATGAATCGAACAGCGAGTGGTTTTAGAACAAAGGCTGCACTGTCCAGATTAATTGCTTTAATTGAACTAAATTCTTCCTTATACTGGCATCCCAGATTACTGAACTTTTAATCTGAAAGCTATCACCTTCATTTACTCATGTGCAGCAGGAATCATGCAAAAACAACATCCCCTTCACAGCTGCACTACCAATTCATGTGCTAAAGATAGGAAGCTGAAATCAGCCAATTAAAAAAGGCTCTTTCAATCATCACCATGACTGCAACTGTGCTTCTGAATACTATGTCTGATGTCATTAAGCATGGCATCCACTTGAAGTTCATCTTGAGCTTCACAAATATTTTCTGTTTCTCATATATCGAGTTCTGAATGCACGTTTACCCCCATTTATAGTCATAGGTATTATAAAAAGAGAACATCTGGATCCACTGGATAACGTTATTTATCCAACAGGATCATTTGCATCCCACTTTCATTTTTGCCACTTACACATTATTTGGCTGGAAATACATCACACCCAATAAATTGGGAACGGTACCATAGTGGTTATGTTACTGGACTAGTAATCCAGAGGCCTGGACTAATGATCTGGAGACGTGAATTCAAATCCCACCACGGCAGCTGGGGAATTTAAATTAATTTAATTAAATAAATCTGGAATACAAAGCTAGTATCAGAAATAGTGACCATGAAACTACCTGATTGTCGTAAAAACCCATCTGGTTCACTAATGTCCTTTAGGGAAGGAAATCTGCCGTCCTTACCTGGTCTGGCCTATATGTGACTCCAGGCCCAGAGCAATGTGGTTGACTCTTAACTGCACTCTGAAATGCCCTAGCAATTCACTCAGTTGTAGAAAATTGCAATGAAAAACAATAAGAATAAAACCGGACGGACCACCCGGCATCGACCTCGGCACCGGCTACGGACATGACAATGGCACACCCAGCCCAGTCGAGCCTGTAAAGTCCTCCTCACCAACATCTGGGGACTTGTGCCAAAATTGGGAGAGCTGTCCCACAGACTAGCCAGACTCGTTTTCTGTTGTTATCACAGAATCATACCTTTCAGCCAATGTCCCAAACTCCTCCATCACCATCCCTGGGTATGTCCAAGGGTGGCGGCACAGTGGTATACAGTCGGGAAGGAGTGACCCTGAGAGTCCTCAACATTGACTCCAGACCCCATGAAGTCTCATGGCTTCAGGTCAAGCATGGGCAAGGAAACCTGCTGATTACCACCTACTGCCCTCCCTCAGCTGATGAATCAGTACTCCTCCATGTTGAACACCACTTGGAAGAAGCACTGAGAGTAGCAAGGGCACAGAATGTACTCTGAGTGGGGGACTTCAATGACCATCACCAAGAGTGGCTCGGTAGCACTACTGCTGACCAAGTCCTGAAGGACATAGCTACCAGTCTGGGCGAAAAACCTACTTGACCTCGTCCTCACCAATCTACCTGTCGCAGATGCATCTGTCCATAACAACATTGGTAGCAGTGACCACCGCACATTGTGGAGATGAAGTCCCGTCTTCACACTGAGGACACCCTCCATCGTGTTGTGTGGCACTACCATCGTGCTAAATGGGATAGATTCAGAACAGATCTAGCAGCTCAAAACTGGGCATCCATGAGGCGCTGTGGGCCATCAGCAGCAGCGTAATTGTATTCCACCACAATCTGTAGCCTCATGGCCCGGCATATCCCACACTCTACTATTACCATCAAGCCAGGGGACCAACCCTGGTTCAATAAGGGGTGTAGAAGAGCATGCCAGGGGCAGCACCAGGCATACCTAAAAATGTGTGGTGCCAACCTGGGGAAGCTTCTACACAGGACCACATGCATGCTAAAAAGCGGAAGCAGCATGCTATAGACAGGGCTAAGCGATCCCACAATCAACGGATCAGAACAAAGCTCTGCAGTCCTGCCACATCCAGTCGTGAATAGTGGTGGACCATTAAACAACTAACGGGAGGAGGAGGCTCCATGAATATCCCCATCCTCAATGATGGTGGAGCCCAGCACTTGAGTGCAAAAGACAAAGCTGAAACATTTGCAACCATCTTCAGCCAGAAGTGCCGAGTGGATGATCCATATCGTCCTCCTCCTGAGGTCCCCACCAGCACAGAACCCAGTCTTCAGCCAATTCAATTCACTCCACGGCTGAGCACACTGGATACAGCAAAGGCTGTAGGTCGCAACAGCATCCCGGCTGTCGTGCTGAAGACTTGTGCTCCAGAACTAGCCGTGCCTCTAGACAAGCTGTTCCAGTACAGCTATAATACTGGCATCTATCTGACAATGTGGAAAACTGCTCAGGTATGTCCTGTCCACAAAAAGCAGGACAAATCCAATCCGGCCAATTACCACCCCATCAGTCTACTCTCAATCATCAGCAAAGTGACGGAAGGTGTCGTCAACAGTGCTATCAAGCAGCACTCACTCACCAATAAACTGCTCACTGATGCCCAGTTTGGGTTCCGCAAGGACCACTCGGCTCCAGACCTCATTACAGCCTTGGTCCAAACATGGACAAAAGAGCTGAATTCCAGAGGTGAGGTGAGAGTGACTGCCCTTAACATCAAGGCAGCATTTAACTGAGTGTGGCTTCAAGGAGCCCTAGTAAAACTGAAGTCAATGGGAATTGGGGGCAAACTCTCCACTGGCTGGAGTCATACCTAGCACAAAGGATGATGGTTGTGGTGGTTGGAGGTCAATTATCACAGCCCCAGGACATCGCTGCAGGAGTTCCTCAGGGCAGTGTCCTAGGCCCAACCATCTTCAGCTGCTTCATCAATGACCTTCCCTCCATCATAAGGTCAGAAGTGGGGATGTTCGCTGATGATTGCAGTGTTCAGTGCCATTCACAACTCCTCAGATAATGAAGCAGTCCATGCCAGCATGCAGCAAGACCTGGACGACATTCAGGCTTGGGCTTTTTTTTAAATTTGTTTATGGGATGTGGGCGTCGCTGGCAAGGCCAGCATTTATTGCCCAACCCTAATTGTCCTTGAGAAGGTGGTGGTGAGCCGCCTTCTTGAACCGCTGCAGTCTGTGTGGTGAAGGTAGGGAGTTCCAGAATTTTGACCCAGCAACGATGAAGGATCAGCGATATACTTCTAAGTCAGGATGGTGTGTGACTTGGAGGGGAACTTGGAGGTGGTGGTGTTCCCATGCGCCTGCTGCCCTTGTCCTTCTAGGTAGAAGAGGTCGTGGGTTTGGGAAGTGCTGCCGAAGGAGCCTTGGTGAGTTGCTGCAGTGCATCTTGTAGATGGTACACACTGCAGCTTGGACTGACAAGTGGCAGGTAAAATTCGCGCCACACAAGTGCCAGGCAATGACTATCTCCAACAAGCGAGCGTCTAACCACCACCCCTTGACATTCAACGGCATTACTGTCGACGAATCCCCCCCCATCAATATCCTCGGGGGTCAGTATTGACCAGAAACTTAACTGGACCAGCCACATAAATACTGTGGCAACAAGAGCAGGTCAGAGGCTGGGTATTCTGTGGCGAGTGTCTCACCTCCTGACTCCCCAAAGCCTTTCCACCATCTACAAGGCATAAGTCAGTAGTGTGATGGAATACTCTCCACTTGCCTGGAAGACTGCAGCTCCAACAACACTCAAGAAGCTCGACACCATCCAAGACAAAGCAGCCCGCTTGATTGGCATCCCATCTACCACCTTAAACATTCACTCCCTCCACCTCCGGCATACCGTGGCCGCAGATGCTCTGCAGCAACTCACCAAGACTTCTTCGGCAGCACCTCCAAAACCCGCGACTTCCACCTAGAAGGCCAAGGGCAGCAGGTGCATGTGAACACCACCCCCTGCAAGTTCCCCTCCAAGTCACACACCATCCTGACGTGGAAGTATATCGCCGTTCCTTCACTGTCGCTGGGTAAAATCCTGGAACTCCCTCCCTAACAGCACTGTGGGAGTACCTTCACCACACAATCTGCAGCGGTTCAAGAAAGCAGCTCACCACCACCTTCTCAAGGGCAACTAGGGATGGGCAATAAATGCTGGCCTTGCCAGCGACGCCCACATCCCATGAACGAGTAAAAAAAAATAATTCCTATTTACACAACTGCTGCAGACATGTTCTGAATGTGCTAAATCTATATAAAAGCTACACTGAGAAGTATAATTATATTAGAAGGGCACATGAGAAACGTTGCACCAACACAAGGTTCCTCCAGCTCACATATGTGACAGCACTCAAATATTCTCCCTGCTTCCAAAAACATTAACATATCCAAGAACAGTTTTCCCAGTAAACAAACCAGATAACAAAACACAAGGCTTTCACACAAGACCTGACCACAGCCACAACAAACAATAGTGAGAAGTCGCACAACACCAGGTTATAGTCCAACAGGTTTATTTGAAATCACAAGCTTTCGGAGCGGCTGCTCCTTCGTCAGGTGAAGTGAAGAAATACAAATGGGCACAGCACATATAGACAGAGAACAATGCCTGTGCAGAGAACAATGCCAGACGACTACAGTTAATCTTTCTAATTGCCTTTTATCACACCTCGGCAGAGAGACAATCACGGCAATCAAATGATCCAAAGACAAATGTGCCCATTTGTATTTCTTCACTTCACCTGACGAAGGAGCAGCCGCTCCGAAAGCTTGTGATTTCAAATAAACCTGTTGGACTATAACCTGGTGTTGTGCGACTTCTCACTTTTGTCCACCCCAGTCCAACACCGGCATCTCCGCATCATGACAACAAACAATGCCCACTATGCTCATCACTTTTGTGTCAGCCTTGACTCAGTGGAAGCACTCTTGCCTCGGAGTCTGACGATCATGGGATCAAGGCCGATTTCAGAGACCTGAGTACATAATCTAAGCTGACACGTCAATGCAGTCCTGAAGGAGTCCTGCACTGTCAGCGGATTTGGATGAGATGCTAAACTGAAGCTCCATGTGTCCTCTCAGGAGGCCCTAAAAGATATCATTCAAAAGTACTTCATTGGTTGTGAAGTGCTTGGGATGTCCCAAGGCCATGAAATTGCGACATAAATGCAAGCTCTTTCTTTCACTGACGTGTCCCATTTCTGTGCAAAATAATTACAATTTTTTTCTACCAAATATATGACAATTTGACAAAAACAGTTGTACGAGCAAAACACTTGGTCCAATATTTCACTTACTTCTTTTCCTACATTACAACAGTAACTACACTTCAACAAAAGTACTTCATTGGCTGTAAAGCGCTTTGAGACGTCCGGTGGTCATGAAAGGCGCTATATAAATGCAAGTCTTTCTTTTATCAGATTTGTAAAGACAACATGACTTATCAATGTGATACATATTATATGACAACCTCTGTAGAACCAAAGGACATTGAAAATCACAATACAATGTTCATGATAGAATAGTGACTTCAAATGGCATTACAGTTCATGCAACATGAAGGTAAAACATTTGCACTTGACACAAACTTACAAAGCACAGTTACAGCCGGAAATGTGACATATAAAAATTCCCTGTGGTACCCCCCAGACCAAACCACCAGGATTTCCAAAGGACATCAGCCCAGTCTCAAAAAAAAAAATCACATTTTTGAATCTACTCGTAAGTTGCTGTATAAACACAATTAGGTTCAATTTTATGATTCAGAAGATTAGTCTCTTTGATTGCATTAGAAATGTGATTCATCCAATAACATTATAATTGAAGCCTCATTGAATGCATCTTCAAACAACACATTCAATGCTTCGCTGCAGACAGCTGTCTACAGCACATACTGAAGCATATGAATCTCCTGTAACTACCATATTGCTGGGGTCTGCAGTTTAAATTGAAACGTGGGTTATTATCTTCAGAAACGAGATGAGACAATTCCACAATTATTGGACAAGTCATGCAGTACCATCTTTGAATTCTGGCAGTTTAACTTTAACAGGTCGGCTGCACGTATTGCTGCCTGGATGACTGCTCCACAGCAAAACACACCTACATTTAAGAGCAAATGCAGTAAAGAAACACAAACACAGATCTTAAATACCTTTGCAGATTGATCGTTTTTCAAGGACATAACTGAATACGACGGGTATTAAATTACTGAACCTGAATAGAAGCTTGCACAAAATTACTGACGTGAGACAGGAACAAAGCAAAATGCAGCTTTAACACACAATGGAAATTTTCCAGCTTTGGTAAAGAAAGTCAAGGTACACTTAACATGATTGAACATCTTACTGACACAACTGTGAAAATGTTCCCTGAATAACAATAGATTCCAGGCTAGAAACTCCATCTGAGCCGAGCACACTAAAATAATTTCATCAGCTACCAGCCCAGGATCTGATTTTCTCCAGTTGACTCAAGTCCTTAAGAAATTCCCAACAACGGATAGTGTTAATTATTTTGGCTGATAATCTGACTCAGCCAGACCTGTATTAAACTGTCACTGCTGAAATTAAACAAAACAGATAATGTGAATAGAGACAGTGAGAGTGGAAGTCAAGAAGGGGAGAGACGCAGACACTGAAAGTGATAGCCATCATGTTAGGCTTGCACTGAGTAAACAACAAAGCAGACAAAAGCTGCAAATAATAGGATATGGGAATAGCCAGAAAATGCTGGAAATGCACTGTGGTCAGTCGGTATCAGAAAGAGCAATATCACGAAATACGAAGAACAGAGGGGAAGGGGGAAATAGAAGAATTGTTTTCATACAGGGAGTTATTAGAACATGAAATGCTTTGCCACATGTGGCTACTGAGGCAATCTCAAAGTCCATGGAATGGCTCATGTGGAAAATTAAAAATGGCCACCAAGCTTCAACAGGAGGACTGAGGCACATTACTGGGCGTTTTACTCTGTACCAAACCCTACTAATTCTGATCTGAACAGGTTCGACGTTGACACTGGATGCCTGAAATGGAAACTGCTCCAGCCCCCATTGTTTGATGAGTGCAAAATTAATACAAAAACAAACTGTTCAAAAAACAAAGTATTTGCTCTTCAGAGGCTTGCAAATTTTTCTCCTTGCATTTTAGTAGTTAAAGAGACAGTTGAGATAAGGGGTGAAAAACATTCCACCGTTAAAGAGTCTTATTGATTAAAGAAACACAATTATCCCATTAGAATTCTAATTTGATTCTAGCCACATGCAATAACATGAAAGAGTAATAAATAAAGGTGCGTGTGTATGTGTGTGTGAAAGAGACAGGGAGAGAGAACTTCAACAGAAATTGTAGAAAATACCTTTCTAATCCCATGGTCAGTCAATATGAACTGTAATGGCTCAGATCCTGCACCTTAAATGCTTAAAAACACATTGGCCTGGATATTGTGGTCAGCGATGAAGAGACAGCACTCGCCGCTGATCTCAAAGAAAGCAAAGATTTAGCAGGCTCTGTGGCATCGATTTCCCCAATTAAGTTGTTAATTTCATTCTGGCGCCATCCATAGTGGATCTCTGGTGTCCAGGAACAGTGAAGTCATCAAGCAGGCTGAGCAGCCAATCAGATTGAAGAATTTTCACAGACCACAAACAAGGAAGTAAAAAGCACTAATTATCATTCACTTTTCAATGATTTTACAGAGAATAAAATAAAGATTGGGACATACACATGAGAAGCTTAAATATCATCACCAAACTTAAAAAAAAATTTTTTTTTTATTATTTTAAAAATCTATGGGGGTAGAAATTCGGTATCGCCCCGTTTGGGGCGCAATTAACGGGCGGGCGCAAAGTTTAGCGCCTGGCGCTAATTATTGCCTCCGACTGCAAACTTGGCTTCTATCGCCCCTGGAGGTGATTGGAGCGCTAAATCAGGCGCTACACACCTGTCTTAAGGCGCAAAGGCCGAGGAGCGAGGCGCTACCTCAGAGTGCTGGCGAAGCTCATGTGATGTCAGTCAGCAATGGAACACAGACACACTGGCGCCGGACAGTTCTTAAAGGGGAGGGTCGATCTTGCTCTCCATCCACACCCTGCTCATTGCAGCCTTGAATCTTGGCCTGGAGAGACCTGCACATCAAGGGGGAGAAATTCAGTATCGCCCCAATTGGGGTGCAATTATCGTCCGGGCGCAAAGATTAGCGCCTGGCGATAATTATCGCCACCGACTGCAAACTTGACTTTTATCGCCCCTGCAGGTGATTGGAGCGCTAAATCAGGCGCTTCACACCTGTCTTAAGGCGCAAAGGCCGAGGAGCGAGGCGCTACCTCAGAGCGCTGGCGAAGCTCATGTGATGTCAGTCAGCAATGGAACACACACACAATGGCGCGGGCCAGTTCCTAAAGGGGAGGGTTGATCTTGCTTTCCATCCACATCCTGCTCATTGCAGCCTTGAATCTCGGCCTGGAGAGACCTGCACATCAAATCTGCTGGAAAGAACAATGGAGAGTACCAGGGAAAGAGCTCAGAATGCAGCCCCCACAGTCTCTTCTAAATCGATACAAGGAAGGGCAAATCAAAATGAACCTGCAAAGTGCTGCTCAGTACCCAAAACTCCTTCACACAGCATTGAATCTCTCCAGAAGTCTCTCCCTCTCTCTCTCAGAATGCGTGGTTCAAAAATGTCACCAACAATAAAAGGCAGGAAGCGGTCGCCTTTAAATAGCGCTCCCCCAGTCCCTTCCTGACTGCAAAATGCTCCACTCAAACTGTCGTTGCTAGCGGCAGGCGGTAAGGCAGGGGGCGCCACTCAATATCCGCTCCGGGGCGATACCGGGGCGTTGTGAACTCGACTGACGTCACGATCTGCCGGCGCAGGTGATCGTGGTGGTACTGTTTAGCGCCGCTGCAAAATGTCTAGTTAATTTCGCGAGCGGCGCAAACATCACCACGCCCGGGCGCTAGTTGCTTTGCGCCCCATTAGCGCCCTCTTAAGGCGCTAACGGGAGGTGCAACCAACTGAATTTTTCCCCCCAAATCTGCTGGAAAGTACAATGGAGAGGCCCAGGGAAAGAGCTCAGAGTGCAGCCCCCATAGTCTCTTCTAAATCGATGCAAGGAAGATCAAATCAAAATGAACATGCAAAGTGCTGCTCAGTACCCAAAACTCCTCAACAGAGCGTTGAATATCTCCAGAAGTCTCTCTCTCTCTCACTCAGAATGTTGCCAACAAAAAAATGCAGGAAGTGGTCGCCTTTAAATAGCACTCCCCCAGTCCCTTCCCAACTGCAAAACGCTCCCCTCAACCTGTCGTTGCTAGCGGCAGACGGTAAGGCAGGAGGCGCCACTCAATATCTGGTCCGGGGCGCTACCGGGGCGTTGCACGCTCGACTGACATCACGATCTGCGGGTGCAGGAGATTGTGGCGGTAGTGTTTAGCGCCGCCACAAAATGTCTGGTCAATTTCGTGAGCAGCGCAAACAACGCCGCACCCGGGCGCTAGTTGCTTTGCGCCCCATTAGTGCCGTATCTTAAGGCACTAACAGGAGGCGCAAACCAACCGAATTTTCCCCCCATGGAATTTTTATCATGGAGTGGAGGGAATGACATCCCACATTTCTAAAATTAGCTTTTCAGGGCCAGAGAGGATGATAAAATAATGGCCCGGATTTTGCGGTTAGCAGCAAAGGGACGACGCTCGCTGCTGACCTTGATAAAAGCTACCCACAAAGATTTAGCTGGCTCTAGAGCATAGATTTCCTTATTTCCAATGTCACTTTTAATTTGGCATCATCTACAGGGGATCTGTGGTGTCCTGCAACAGTGTAGGCATCATCAGGCTGATCAGCCAATCAGATTGAAGAATTTATAAAACTAGTTTTTCAGGCCCAGAGAGGTTGTTCAACAGTAATTATGACTTAGTACACCATTTAAAAACTCAGTTACTCCTGATTGAACAAGGCTTAACATTTTCATTGGTTTTTACAGCGACAATAATGCATAAAAAGTTGAAGTTCATATCAAATCAGTGATTCTGTGCTGATTGTATCTGCGAAGACTGCAACAGCGCACTCTGTGGAGGAGCAGGGCATCACTGACAGCAATTCCGGATTTCCACATTTAACTGTGCATATATGGACACCAGAAGTTGCTGTCAGTTTTACCAGTAATGACAACGAACGCTGACAGTTTCGAGTTATTACAACAGCAAAATTCTGGGCCATGATTTCCTGAATTTGCCAGTTAGCATAACTCTTAACCTTTACCTGTTGTCCTGCCCTGCCCTCTTTGTTTCCCTCATACAAAGAGGCTTGCTCATCTTTTCTAATTCAGTTGAAGGATCTCAATTCAAATGTTGTCCCTTCTTTCCACAGATGCTGGTGAACCTGTTGCGTCTTTCCAGCATTTTTTTTCTAAATTTTAGATCTCCAGCATTCACAATTTTCTTTATTTTTTAAAATCTCTAATAGCTATCTGTTCATGCTTTGTAAGAATGCTAATAACCAATACTTGATGATAGCATTCTGTGTACTTATTAATGATTTCTATATGTCAAGTCAATCTATGATTCAGATTTCTCTTCTGTAGCTTTTGTTTCCTCACTGGCTACAATTCATCATCAACTACTGACAACTTTCTTGCAGGACTATGGGGAGAGAGTAGAAGAGTGGGACTAATTGGATAGCTCTTTCAAAGAGCTGGCACAAGCACGATGGGCTGATTGGCCTCCTTCTGTGTTGTATGATTCTATGAACTTTCTCTTATCACAGTTTTTTAATCACTAGATTGTTTCATCTCGGTTTCTGATTTACTCACTTACGTCACAATCTGTAAATCATCAACTTTGCAAATAGGCTGATGCAGTTCTTCTTTATACTTGTGTTTCCATTTTCCTGTCCCCATTAGCTTAGTTCTAAGTCATTGCATCTCTCTTATTCTGTTGTCCCACAGGACACAGCTATTCCGATTGTCAGTCCCTGTCTCTCCCTGACTTCCTCAGCAATACTGTATTTTGTCTGCAGAAACCTAATTTTTTGTGGATATCCTTTTGTTTCTCTTCGATATTCCTTTGTTGTATCTTTCAGTAAGCTTTCTAACCCTCTCCCCCACCTTCTCCTAAATATCACTCATGCATGCTCTGATTCTAAGATTGTCAACTACAAGTGATTCAATGCTCAATAAATGCCAATCCAATCATTTTAAATACATTTTCATACCCTTTCTCTTGAGGATTCCCACAGCTGGGATTCTGGGCAGGTAACCTGTGGCTTTCGTAGACATTCTTGACACAATTGCCTAAAAACCCTGTTCCTTGCACAGACCATGTACAATCCTGTCTTATAATGGAACACTATCCAACTTACGTCCCTTGAGGAAAGGTTCTATAAAGTTTTCCACATTTCCGAAAGATAAATTTCATGATATATACTAACCTTAAACAAAGTTGGCCTCAAGATTTTCAGGGGCCTTACTCAATCTTCCCTTTTACACTTTGCCACCCAAAATTTTTACCACGCCCAACAGACACTGTCACATCGAATATTATACTTTCGGTGTGACTCAGGTCAGTATTTAATCTCAGCGGACCATCTATTCATTTACTGCTCTTGAAACTTATGGTTATATGTAAACTTTGCTATTAATGTCTGATACTCTTTTCCAATTTATTGAAATTATCTGTAACTTCAATATTCATGTATTTCTTTATCCATTGATTCTATTTATTTCTCTTCCACCAGTCTTCTCAAATCTAACTATAGCACCCTTTGTAAATTAATGGTCTTTGAGAGGATTTAGTGGCAAAAGAGGGGAACAAAGTTCAGAGAAAACAGGTAAACTGAACCCTAAAAAGGTGTGTGATTTGTAACAACAGACAAAATATTTTCTTTTTCATTCCTTGTAGATATACAGCATTGATACAAAGGGGAAAAAAAGAAATAAGGACACATGGGGGGGTTGGCGGGGTGCGGAGGGTAATTTTCAACTTTATATAACCCACCTGATTTCCATGGAAATGCAAATCCGGCGTGTTGTACAACGGGCGGGCAATCCACTCCACCAGCTTCCCACCCAAGTGGTGAAGGTGAAAATTCCGACTGATTCATCCTTCACTAAGGAGTCAAAGGAAAGCCTTGTGTCCTGTTCACAACGCACAGCTACTTTCTTTCATTTTATTTAATTGGCTGTAAAGTGCTTTACAATGAACTGAGGACATGAAAGGCACTATAAAAATGCAAGTTATTTTCTTTCTTTCATTTGTGCTCCTTATTTCTCTTCTTTTCTTGATCCTTCATCTCTGAAAAGCGGCAACTTTCAACATAAGTACCAGGTAAAGATCATTTTGAACAAGAGAAAGCCTAGCCATCTCTCCATGACCTTCAATGGCACCATCATCACCGAGGCTCCTATCATCAACATCCTGGGAGTCATCATTGACCAGAAGCTTAACTAGACCAGCGATATCAATAACATGGCTACAAGAGTAGGGCAGAGGCTAAGTACTCTATGATGAATGGCTCACCTCCTGACCCCTTAAAGCATATCCACCATCTACAAGGCTCAAGTCAGTGTGTGATGGAATACTCACCACTTGCATGGATGAGTGCAGCTTCAACAACATTCAAGAAGCTCGACATCATCCAGGACTGAGCAGTTCTCTTGATGGGTGCCACTGCCACCTAGACTTAATATCCACCAGTGCAGTACAGTCTGTACAGTCTGTATTTCAGCAATTCAACAAGGTTACTTCAACAGCATCTCCCTCCCCTGTGGCCTCTACCACAGAAAAGGACAAGAGCCACATAATACCATTGTGGGAGTACTGTCACCACCTGTAGCAGTTCAAGGAGAAGGCCCACTACCACCTTCTCAGGGTAACTAGTGATGGGCAATAAATGTGACCTTGCCAGCAACACCCACATCCCATGAACAAATAAAAGGAATAAAGCTGTGATTTGTGCTGCAGTCTCAATATGTTTGAAAATCTTGTCTTCTTTATTCAAACATCATCAGGGAAAATAAACAGCATCCACAATTTTATCGGCAGGCTGGGGTTTTCTGCAGCCATAGGTTTCACGAGGTCCTGATGCCAGCTCTGATCTTGCATCCTAGTTTATACATCCTATATCAGTAGCTTTTCCTGGCATAACATTTCTATTGGTCTTAGGAACCATCATACTCTATGAAACATTCTATCATCTCTCTCTTTCTCCGTCTCTTTCTGCTTACGTCAAGACCCTCATCTTGTTCCCAACCACTGATTGATCCATTTCTTTTTCAAAGGTGTGATACAGCATTAGCTGTTTAATGTGGGAATCTATTTCACATAGTCACAATGTTGTGTGGAAAAATTCTTCTAATCTCATGGTTTGCTTGAGACTTTGGGCTGGATTTTCTCAATGGAGATGTGCTGGAGGCGGGACTTCTGGTTTCCGGGTTTCAGTCCCACCCCCAGCGATGTCTCACCAACCCACGCTATTTTCCCTTGATTGGCTTTGTTAAGCCCGCCCTGCGGGCTTACCAGCCAATTAAGGGAAAGCCGGTGACAGATGGCATTAGCGTATGATGCTTCATCTGTCGAAAAATTTTTGACAGATGAATTGTCAGCGTTTGACAGCTGTTCTAAGGTGAACCCTTGCACACAGACTCACCAAGACCTCACTCCTCAGCAGAAAGCAGATGGCTGCTGCATCTGAGAATACAGCAGCCATTCTGTCATCTCTGCCGTTGAGATGAGGCACCTCCGGATCCTCAAAGGTTGAAGCCTGCAGGAAGAAACAAAGGTAAGGACATTTTCTCCAACACTTTACACTCACCTCTCATACTTACCTGTCCACACTTGCACCCATCACTCACCTCTACAGCTGACATTTCGACCCCTCTCACCCCCGCAGACCCACTGCTCGCCTCGCTGACTCTGGCGAGGTTCGCAGCTGTCGGGAAACCCGCAATTGCAGGCGTAAAATGGGGAAAAGCCTCAAAACTGCCTGTTAACTACCTGTTAACAGGTAATTGGCTCTAATCCCCTTCCCGCCTCGAGGAGACGGGTCCCTGTGTGACTCGGGGACCCGCTTCCCAGGAAGATGGCATGGAGGCGGGTTGGGAGCGGGGTCGGTACCCGCTCCCAGTTTCTGCCATTTTCCCGGCAGTCCCACCTCCATACCCGCCTCCTCAGGGCTGGGAAAATTCCCCCCTTTGTAATTTTGTACTAATTTCCTCCAGTTCTGCATTCACCATCCAAGTTAAATAGCATGCCTACATCTCCATTATCTATTCCTGTAAAAATAATAAAAACCCAGATCGTGCATTCTCTCAATATTCTTTTCTCTGATGAAAACAAATGAGGTAGCAGCCTGGGATGAATTTCCCTCCAATATTTCCTTCCCTGTGGGGAAGCATCTGTCGTCCATTTTTTATATCCTCCTATGGCACAGACCAGATTGAAACTCAGTGCATGCAGAAGTACAGCCACAAGCTACATTGCATTGAAGCATATTGGAGTACAAATGCAGATACCAATCACTAAGACCATAATATTCAGTCATTCTACAAAAACTGGTTAGATATGTACTTATGCCAGCCAAGTTCTCATGTGGTATTCACAATCTCAATAGCGTCATCAGTGAGAAGCTGTGGGCAAAGCGGTGATAGTATCCCAGAGGAAATTATTATAATATAGGACAGCAAGTCATCTAGGGTTGCTAGTATGCAAATTCTATCATCAGATAAACAGCTGTACTGGCTGAAGCTGAGTGTGCCTGCTGGGGAATTGTGTGTGAAGGCCTAAAGGTTGAGAAGGAAGCATGTGTATGCATGTAAAATATATATGTAAAAAACTTAAAACTTGTATGTAGGCTGATGTCGGTCGATCTGCAAGTCCAGGCCCTGAGTTGAGGATGCCTAACATCAGATGCCAAGATTTGAGCTCTACTGCAACTCTAATTTGACTGGACACTTTAGGCGAGTTACCCTCTGTATACAAAATCAAGTTTATGTAGGTATATTATAGAGACTGGAATTGTGCAGTAACATTTAAGTGTGACACAGTGTTCCTGGTGTGTAAAATAAACAACTGTTTAGACTCAGATGATATGATATTTCTATTGACACAGACATGACTGTAGAGTACTGCAGGCTCACAACTGAAAGATGCAGATCCTCAGCAGTGAATTATGGGCTGGATTTTGATACTGGGGCGGGTTGGGGTCGTATCATCCGCATTTCGTGTTATCCACCCGACTGCAATTGGATGTGGGAGATTGATGCAATTTTCACTTAATTGGGCAATTGAGTTCCAGCATGTGGGAACCCATGAACCAATTAGTGGTTTCAGTCTGAAAGTCGCCTCTGATGATGTCATCATTGCAGGTCAGAGACTGCCTGGTCTCAGAGATTGCCTGGCCTTTGCTGTGAGAGGACCTGGATGCAAAATGAGCAGCATCTCAGAGAGAGAGACAGAGAGAGAGAGAGAGAGAAGAGAGAGAGAGAGAGAGAGAATTTTTTTTTCCATCCAGGTCCTCCAAAGGCCCCGGCAGCATCAGAGGCGACTTTCAGACCTAATACTACTACCTTCATCACATCTCCGTTGTAATAGTGGACCTGCAGCTGATAGTCAGCTATCCATTTGTGCTCCCGCCAGGTTTCACTGGCATGTTTCACATCAGGCGTGCTTCACGTCAGAAAAGGGTTAAACTAGCTAAAACGTTTCAAAATGGCATTACAGAGCCAATTTAGGGCTTGTTAAGGGCTTTAATGGCCTCTCCCGCCTCTTGGAGGCGGGACGGAGTCGGGAACCCCGCGACTGATTTTATCAAAATTGCGTGGAGGCGGGTTGGAGGCGGGATGGGGTCGGGACCCCCGAATCTGCAATCGCCTCCAAACCCGACTCCACGGGTCATTGAAAATCCAGCCCATAGAGTCTGATTAGTGGAAAATAATATTTATTGAGTACGTGTTCATGTTTAGCAGAGCTAGGATTGCCCTTTTAAATTAGGCAGCCTTTCCACTCTTCCTCACACAGTGATCATTACAGTATCACAAAGACTTCAGAAATATTTGCATCACATATGGTATATACATGTTGAGATGGATGGGAGAAGGTCTAGATTACCATATAAAACACATTAAATAGAAAAGCTACTTCAGAGGAAAGTAGTGTTGTGCTAATCCATTAAACTAGCACTGAGCATAAGTGTAACTCTAATCTTGTTAAAGCATTGAATCAAATTGAAAATGTGTGGGATGGCTCGCAACATTATTTTAGCTGTCAGTAAAATTACTGCTGCTGTTGTTTCCAGTGAGCCCACAGAAAATCTTTCTCAAAGCATTTGACCCTACTTAATAAGATACTATCTCTGCTCCATTTCTTGCATTTAATATCTTTTTCTGAAAGTTATTTTTCACGATCAAAAATGTTTTTGGTAGGCACTGCATTATTTTAGATAGTTTTGCTTTCTGCAGTATTTGAGATAGTAAGAGGGGGATATGTTGCAAAACACTGAAATGAACACTGAAGTTAGATCCTTACAAGTTAGAGGTATAAATCTGTTTTACTGCTGCAATTAAAAAAATGCACAGACTGAAACTCTAAATCAACCTTGTTCATAATATGAAGAATTTTAAGTTAATGTGAAAGTCAATTGGCAATTTTAAATTTTATTCAGTTATTTAGGAAATGTAAGAACTTGGTAGTGAAACTAGTCTTTTAAGGAAAATGGGGGAAAAAATGTTCCATAATGATCACTAATGAATTAATATTCTCAAAAACTAGGTTTCAAAGCAACGTGATGCTGCAATTTAATTTGCAGGTTGTTAATTATGGAGCACAGTAGACTGTCTCCAAATTTTTGTTAAAAGAGGAATTTTGAGCCCTGTACATTTATTGTTTAAATGCTGGAGTTGCCACTGAAGCAGATTCTGTGACACTCTTTACTTTCCATCTGAACTCTGTGCTTCCTAATTAAGCAGAACATTTCCAACCGAACAATTTGATTTGAGGCATTCAAGTGATCAATTACTGGTGCGGACGAGACATTCAGCAGCCAATCAGATTATGCCATCTGCGATGCCTGAACACGAAATTCCTTTCGAGGTAAATCAGAGGCCGACAGTAGCGTCATGACCTTGTCTTGGTTGTTAGTAGTTGAATAATAATAAGCTTATGAAAATCACTGAACTCTAGATTAATTTACTTATTTGGTAATCCAATCATTTTAACAATCTATTCTTTTCTCAGTTGAAGGCAGTGATTTCCTGCTGCGGTACAATTGCATCAGTGCCGGCAGCGCTTCAGTGCTTTGACTGAGTGGTTGTTCTTCACATGTAAACCAGTTAGTGAGTGTTGATGGCCTATTTGACCATGGGGTTATCGCTGCCAAGCCAAATGCTGTCCTCACCCATCAACTACACGTGTGCTTTCCAACAGAAGCCATGGGGTAGAGTTCATAGGTGGAAACATGGTCAGATTTAACCCTTTCCTAGCCCTGGAGCAAATGAGTCAATTGTAGTACCTGACCACAATCTTCCAACTCAATAGTGAGTGGGAATTGATCATAGGACCTGGAAGTCTGTTTAGCTTGCTGCTACACCAAGAAGGGTAATGCACTGATTTTTGTGTAAATCTTTACATTCTTGGAAATGTTTTGGAATAATGGCCCAGAACTTGCGGTCCTGATGACGACAAACTGGCAGCGTTCATCTTGCCTTTGAAACTGACCCCAACTTCAGGATTTAGCACTTGCTCAGCCTAACACAGAAATCTTTAAGTTGCAGTCTGTCATTCACTGCTCCTCCAGAGGCTGCGCTGTGGAACCCGCCCCCCCACCCTCAGTGTCAAAAATCAGTGAAATTACTGATCTGATGAAAACTTCCCCTTTTCAGAACAAATATCGCTGTTAGAAACCTCATAAAAAGTTAGACCCATTCAAATGAGGTGTAACTGGGTTTTTAATGGCAATCTGAGTAATAACTACTGATAAACAACCATTCTGGCCCTGAAAAAACTAATTTTATATTGGTGGAATGTCAAATTTCGCCATTAAGTTAAAAATGATTAGATTTTAAAATTAATTTAAAAATTTTTTTTTAAGTTTGTGCATGATATTTCAGCTTCTACCTTAACCCAATGTGTATGTGAAAAATCTTGATTTCGTTCTCTGTAATTTTTTAAAAACGTGATTGACTATTAGTGCTTTCTATTTCCTGGTTCCATGTCTGTGAGAATTCTGCAATGTGATTGGCTGCTTAGACACTTGCTGACGTCACAGCAGCTTGCACTATGGGATTCCCACAATACTACGCTGATTTCAGCCGCATGTTGGAAAAGGTGAACGTCTCGCCACAGAGATCTTTGTGGGAAGCTTACTTCGGGGCCAGCGGCGAATGCCTTTGCTTCGCTGCTGACCGCAAATTACAGGCGATTATTTGAATTCCATATTTTAATGGGCTAAAACTATGTAGGGGCGATCACTGTACTGCACAATTTAACAATGTTTCAATTCACTATAACAATGGCAGCAGGTGCCATTACATATCAGCATTAAAAAAAAAATTTTTAGGATAAATTATTGTTAAAATTATTAGTTTATTGTGCTTCAACCAGACGTTGTAGATTTGAAAGGGCGTATGCACGACCAAAACAGGTAGTCAATGGAAATAAAAATTGGGAAAGGAGCAAAACGGTCTGCCAACTCGCTATCCCCCATTTTAAACTATCGCACAACGTCAAGATCTACCCCGTAGAAAGAAAAAAAATATCACATTTTCATAACAGGAATTCGAAGCATATCACAGCGGCTTTGCTGACTGACAAGGTCATTTTCACTGAAAAAAAGGTAATATTTTTTGACTTGAGATAAAATAAATGACAAAGGATTGCCATAGAAACAGAGCAGTGGTTTTTCCCCAAATAGGAAGCCTGTTTTATACTTGCACTGACTTTTGTTGCTCCCATTACTAACCAGAGGAATATCTTTACCAAATGTTCAATAAAAGTAAATTGAAAAACCTTAAATATTTGTGCTTCACAAGCATTCAGGTATGCTTTTTGGATATATTAATTTCTGTTTTACAGATACTCTAAGGGCTGGAATTTCAATGACCCGTAGAGTCGGGTTTGGAGGCGTGTGGAGGGTTAAAATAGCGAAAAGTGGCGGGCGGACCTGATCCCGACTCCATTCCGCCTCCACGCAATTGTGACAAAATTGGTCGCGGTGTTCCCGACTCCGTCCCGCCTCCAAGAGGCGGGAGAGGCCATTAAAGCCCTTAACAAGCCCTAAATTGGCTCTGTAATGCCATTTTGAAACGTTTTATGCTAGTTTAACCCTTTTCCGACGTGAAGCACGCCTGATGTGAAACACACCAGTGAAACCTGGCGGGAGCACAAGTGGATAGCTGACTATCAGCTGCAGGTCCACTATTACAACGGAGATGTGATGAAGGTAGTAGTAGTATTAGGTCTGAAAGTCGCCTCTGATGCTGCTGCATTGAATGTCTTCAGAGACTGCCTGGCCTTGCTATGAGAGGACCTGGATGCAAAAAAAATTCTCTCATTCTCTCTCTCTTTCTCTCTCTCCTGCTCATTTTGCATCCAGGTCCTCTCACAGCAAAGGTCAGGCAGTCTCTGAAACCAGGCAGTTTCTGACCTGCAATGCAGCAGCAATGATGACATCATCAGAGGCGACTTTCAGACTGAAAACACGAATTGGTTCATGGGTTCCCACATGCTGGAACTCAATTGCCCAATTAGGTGAAAATTGCATCAATCTCCCACATCCAATTCCAGTCGGGTGGATAACACGAAATGCGGATGACATGACCCCAACCCGCCCCAGTATCAAAATCCAGCCCTATGAGTTAGTTAAGGTTGATAAATTAAGTAGCACTGCACAAGATATGTGGTTTTAGAGTGAAAACAAATGCCAAATAAATATGACATGGGGTTAGAATGTCACCAATGCAATTGGTGTATACCTTATGCCTTCAGATACATTTTATGGTCATTAAATAATGGTGAGTGACCTAGACACAGGTACAGTTTATAAGTTCATTGGCATTAGTTGTTACTCAATATGAGAGCGATCAACTAATTTTTGGCCATTATTTAAATGATTGCCCATTCAGTCTATGAAACAGTATTGCTGAACCATGACGTACCAATTCGATATTGGGCCAGAATTTGCCGTCAAGATAACAGTGAGGCTAATAGCGCTGGCTGTTATTTCCATGCAAATGGTACAACTTCAGGCGAGGGGCAGATGCACGGTTAAACGCAAATATCCAAAAGTTGCTGTCCGAGATGCGCTTTTTCCTTCGTCTTTGTTTTTTCTCTCTTAATCCAATCTTTTTCTCCCCTCTTTTCTGTACCTGATTTGACATTGAATTCACCCACTCTATTTTACACTTTCTCCTCTGTCCTTGCGCTGTTTATTTCACAATCCTTCATTCTGATTGGTTAAGGAGATACACAGTCACTAGCCCTGTTGACTCAGGTCCCAGAAGCTCCGTTTCCCTCACTGCACCATTATCAGCTCGCACTTTCAGCAACTTGGCACGCAAAAAATTTAAAAACCTAAAATCCTAAAAGTGCAAGGGCAAGTCTAACTAATGACAGACGCTGTTAGATGCCCTGCCACAGCAAATTACGGCCCATTGTTTGTACTCAGGCTTTACTAAGTGTGGAAAGAAGTCAGTTGATAAATCTTCATTATCCTAGTGATATGGATGACAATTGTGCTATCATTCCATTTTGTGATCTGACCTTTTTATTTACATGTTTAAATACAACCTCCACCCATTCTTTAAACAAAAGAATCTGGAAGAAATGATACTTTTGCACAAGGTAAAATCCTATGATAGAATAAATCCCTTGGCAGAATAACGCTGTCAGAGCAGAATTGGATTTTCTTTAAAAAAAAAAGCTCATCGTACAATAGAGCAGGTTCTGTCACGTAATATAAATCCACAAGGACAAAATTAAAGTAAAACTCTTTGGTTGTAAATAAGAGGTTAATTAATCTCTCCAGTATTACTATGATAATCTTTATAATCAGCTCAGTGAGGAACTACTGTGCTAACTGAAGCGCTGACATTCAAATGAAACCTGCGTCTTCAATATATTATCAGAAGGTCAAAGAAAGAAAACTCATTCATAGATCATCAAGCTTTGTGGGAGGAAATGTGTTGATTTAATTTTATTATGGTTAATGTGAAATGGAGTAGAAAACTCAATTCTGTTAATGATAAAAGATTGATATAATAGACTACAGTTTTCTGACTGTCCTATCTAATCAGTTTAAGCCATCACAATCAACTGGATGTCCTTGGCTGATCTTCACTGAGGCTTGAGGAAGACTACTTTTATGTCATATTCTCAATAACCTGTACATAAAAACTGCAGCTTATTACATTGTTGTGAAACTGTTATTTCCCTGATCTGTAAAATGAATGAAAACTTACAACAGATATTGGTCTGGGACTATAGTCATCAGAACAGTTAGCTGTGGTGCACTGTAAATTGTTCAAGTTGCACTGGGAGTTCCAAGAAACATCTTCATTTTGTCACAGCGGACTTTGAGTTTACATTTCTAATAAAGTGTTTTTGTAAATCATTGCAAACATAAATGGTGCATGCTTATTCCACTTGAAAGTGAAACAGATTCAACCTGCTTTAAAGTGGGATGACCCCATATAAACAGTCGGAATGAGTGCAGATTGAGTGAGAAATTTGAGCCAATCTGAAGTCAGTTGGCTTGACCGAGACAAATTCAAATTTCTGCTAGAAGTAGCTTGAAACTGGCTTAGCAAGAAACCTTGAATGGAGCCAAGTTTTCATCAATACCCAAGGCTTTGATAGTAACTATAATGGTTCAGCTAAGTTTGATGTACTGAATTCTATGCGGTTTGGTACCAAATGAATATCTGAATTGGGAGCGGTTCACTCATTTCGCTTTGGGTTGTCCTAGGTTCAAACACCTTTCAAAATATAACTATAGATTAGAGAATCTTCCAACATTCAGCAATAACAAGTCAAACATTCTGTTATTACTCTGGGTACTATTCAGATTCCTAGGGTATTGGGGTGGAAAATACCGACAATTTCATTGAGATGTTTAGAGATTGCTTCTCGACACAACAGGTGAAGTAGAATACTGAAGTAGAAGCTAGATTGGATTTTGTGTTCAGCAATCAACCAGAGTTGGTTCGAGGCCTGGAAGTTGGTGAGCATTTGTAATCTTATGATTATTGTATAGTTAGATTTGATACTGTTTTTTAGAGAAGCAAATTTTAAAACTTTAGAGAAAACATTATGAAAAATTAATTGGGACGCCACACTTAAAAATAGAATATATTTAAGAATATTTTTGGAGAAGAAGAAAGGAATCACATACAGTTAAGAAAAGGATAGAAGTAGCAAGACCTTAACTAAGGTGATAAAATAAAAGAATATAAGGATCCTAAAAAACAAGCCAGAAATGGAACATAGGAATAGGAGTATGTCATTCAGCCCCTCGAGCCTGTTCCGCCATTAATGATGTAAAGTTTCGCAATTATCGCGATTCAAAATAACGAAAGAGAAGCAGATTCGTTTGATCAGTTTATTTAAACGAAATGCTGTCATGATTAAACAGGACACAGAAGCCTGTAAAATGGCCACCGCACATCGTGGCAGAAGTTTCCAGAA
Organism: Squalus acanthias; assembly: GCA_030390025.1. Taxonomy (NCBI): domain Eukaryota; kingdom Metazoa; phylum Chordata; class Chondrichthyes; order Squaliformes; family Squalidae; genus Squalus; species Squalus acanthias. The sequence goes on from CM059429.1 coordinate 53,398,866, forward strand.
GTACAGTGGGCAGACAAGATGGCGTTCGAATAAATATTTTCAATATAAGACGGGGTCATACTCGATAAGCACTGATAAAGACAGGATGCAACCTGTTTGCATTTGTAACAATAGCAAAAGATACGAGTGCTGGAATCGTTTTCCATGCACAAGTAAGGACCATTGTACTGGGCAATCGAAGGCCCATCCAGACACATCAACACGCAAATACCCCCACGGCTCTACAATGAGAGAGCCATTCTCGGGTGATTAAACAAGTATTCGGGGGCCCCCAAAACCCAGCCAGGGAAGCTCCTAGCCGGTTCGACAATGGGGAAAACATTAACGGGTAGTTGGCCAGTCTCAGGTGCTACCGAAACCCGTTAAAGACAAGAATCACCCCATGCTGGGAGTTTTGAGCGCCAATATTTCACAAAGGACAAACATTAAGATTTGGGCGGGAGATAAGGGAACACAGCACTATAACTATAGACAACAAATGTCCATCGGTCTCTTATTCGCTCGAATCGGCTCTTATTCTCTTAGCTTGCTGCTGACTGCTGAAGCTCTTCTCTGGGGCTGAACTCTGCTGGACGAGCAGCCTTCTGTGTTTCTCTGGACTCTGTTGACTCTGGACTTTTAGCCGCACTGGACGGTTATTCGAATGTTGGGTGGAGCTCAAACGGAACGAGCCGCCTCGACGAAGGCCGGTGACCGGGTGCACCATCCCGAGGGTCGGTAAACGGTGTCTGGACCCGAAGGCCCGAAGAGACGAGACGAGACGAGAAGAAGAGGAGAAGAATCCACGTGCCGCCGCGGTCAGCAAACCCCGACCGCGCCCGAAAATATACGACCCATTTCTTGAACTCTACAGGTTACTGCACGAACTGGCCAAAGACTCTTTTTCGAATTCTATCGACAACTGGTGTCGGTACAGGAAGACTTTTCTTTGAGTTCTACAACCGGGCCCGAGTTCTGTCGAGTTCTTCATGACAACGGGGAGCCCGGCCTGCTTGCAGCAGCAGCGAAGATAAACAAGTGGGGTACAGAGACCCCTCCAAACACGTGACAGTCAGGCGCTGCAGCGAACGAGCCGAGTGCCTCACTTTAAAATTCTCCGAAGTATCACGAGTGGTGAGCATGTTTCCCGATCCTACAAATCTAGATGTAGTGTAGGTATTGATAAGGGAGGGTGGTTTTATTAAGGATAAAGTATAATGTGTTCCCCTTTTTACGATGTGCCGTGCGTTCTTCATTACCATAGACCAAGCTTTATGAATGTATGTATACTTGTACTCTCATTAATTTGCACCTATGACATGTACTTCATGATTTTGGACGCTATGCAATAAAGATTTCCATTTCGTACTATTCAACCGGGTCTATTTGAGTTTTTCTCTGCATTACTGCTCTCGCACCTAAGTCCAGTGTTAGAACCGTAAGGGCGAGTGGGTCGAACCACTCACAGGTGCTTATTGCAACAAGGCTGGCCGGAGACCAGAGCAAGCAATAGTATTAGGCAACGAAGGCCTAACCCCGCACCAGCACCGTCTGCGATACAAGCACGACAAAACCCCTTACAATGAGATCATGGGTGATCTGTATTCTAACTCCATCCCTTGGCTCCATACCCCTTAATAACCTTGGCAAGCAAAAATCTATCAATCTCAGATTTAAAATTATTAATTGAGCTCACATCTATTGCTTTTTGTAGGTGATAGTTCCACACTTCTACCACCCTTTGCATGAAGTAGTGTTTCCTAACTTCTCTCCTGAATGGCCTGGCTCTGATTTTAAGGTTATGTCTCCTTGTCCTAGACTCCCCTACCAGTGGAAAAAGTTTTTCTCTCTCTACCCTATCGATTCCTTTCAAAATTCTAAAAACATCAATTAAATCACCCCTTAACCTTCTATATTCCAGGGAATACAAGCTTAGTTTATGTAATCCTCCTAATCTAACCCTTGGAGCCCTAGTAACAATCTGCGCTGCACTCCTTCCAAGGCCAATATATCCTTTCTAAGGTGCGGTTTCTAAGAACCGTACACAGTGCTCCAGATGTGGTCTAAACAGGGCTTTGTATAACTGTAGCAAAGCGTCCTCCCTTTTATATTCTAGTCCTCTAGTTATAAAGGCAAGTATTACATTAGCCTTTTTGAATATTATTTGTACACCTACATTTTGGTGATCTGTGTACATGGACCCCTGAATCTCTTTGGACCTCCACTGTTCCTAGCTTTTCATCATTTAGAAAATGCTCGGTTCTCTCCTTTTTTGGTTGAAAATGGATGACCTGGCTCTTACCTGCATTGAAATCCATACTTTAGAAGAAGAGTGGAGTGGAAGAGTAAGAGTAAGATGGAAGAATAAGTGGGATTGGGTTTCGTACAAAAAACAGCTGACAATAGCTAAAGAAAGTATTAAAAAAGAGGGCAATAAAAAAACAAATCACAGATGGCAGTTAGAGGAACCTTAACATCTGGTTTGACTTGTGAAATAGTAAGAGGGTCAACAAAATTATATTTTTGTCCTCTTGTCTCCTTTTGCACTGACTTATGCTGGCTGCATGCTGCTAATACCTTGCCCAGTGGTCTTTCTTTATGTATGAGCCTAGATATTGAATATTAGCGGGCTATTCAACTGTGAAGAGCATCACAAGCAGCCTGTTAATGTCCTAACTTGATGTCCACACATGTATACTTTCCAACAGCGGTCATTGGAAAAGGAGAAGGAGCTTTGTCTGGTTATTCTCTTTCCTACTTAGCTGAGGTGAACTGAGATGACTTGCAATGCCTCAATTAATACCCCAGGTTGTGTCAGTTATCTCATCACAGGCTGGGCACTGACCACGGGCATTCCTTGTCTAATAGTTCATTTTTACAATGAGCAGCAAATTGACCAACTGAGCTATTGAGGGAGCCCAAATCTTGTCATTTTATTCAGGTAGCAGATTAATTTGCAGTCAAAACAAAAAAAAAACCTGCCAGAGCTTCTAGTAGGGCTCTGCAGAGCTCCAATAATAAATTGAGGAGCATAGCTCAGTGACCAGTACTCCTCAATTGCACAATATTCCAGGATCTATTGTTACTGACTCTGCTAAGTGGCTATGAAATATCAGCTCGTGAATAAGCCTAAAGATGGCATTCATATGATTTCAATGAGGACAAAAAGTTATTTTGCAAAAATGATGTGCATCATAAATATCTTTTCTATATACAAGTGAAGTACTGAAACCATATAAACCATACAGATATTAGATGATAATTATGAATAACAGTGTAGGACTAAGCACTACTTACAGGAGTCCTCAATTGCACAACAATACCACTAGAACCTCTCCCAGCACTTCAATATTAGAGATCCTCAATGTTAATCAGTTACAGTTGGCAGCAGCCAACTCTTGTTTCTTTGATGTTGCTGGAGCAGTCACAAAGACTGAAAGAGAAGATGGATCAACTTAACTCGACAGAAAGAAAGAAAAGAAAGACTCGCATTTATATAGCGCCTTTCACAACCACCGGACGTCTCAAAGCGTTTTACAGCCAATCAAGTACTTTTTTGGAGTGTAGTCACTGTTGTAATGTAGGAAACGCAGCAGCCAATTTGCACACAGCAAGCTCCCACAAACAGCAATGCGATAATGACCAGATAATCAGTTTTTGTTATGTTGATTGAGGGATAAATATTGGCCAGGACATCGGGGATAACTCCCCTGCTCTTCTTCAAAATATGCCATGGGATCTTTTACGTCCACCTGAGAGAGCAGACAGGGCCTCGGTTTAACGTCTCATCCACTGGAGTGTCAGCCTAGATTTTTATGCTCAAGTCCCTGGAGTGGGACTTGAACCCACTACCTTCTAACTCAGAGGTGAGAGTGCTACCCATTTAGCCACAGCTGACACTATGACAGCCCCTGTGTGGGCTTTTCAGCCCTGTGGAGGAACTGTAGAAATGTTCAATTTTAATACAATATTGTTGAGGGGAACTGATTCTTATTTTAAAAGCCCTAGAAATTCAAAGAAACATAGCTGGGGCTACAATCACATAATTATAAAACACAGTATAATTACTCAAACAAAAGTAGATGTTAATGGATTGCATTCCTCCCCAGTCAATGGGAGGAAAATTCTGTCCTAAGGCCAAAAAGCTTTGAAAAGATATCTCAATGCTTGCATTGAAATGTTGTCCTTTTTGAGCAATGGAGTAAAAAAAAAAACAATTATATGTGCAGACACTGACAACACTGGACTGTTCTTCGTACTTAACCTTACTTTGTAAAGCTTATTTGGTATAAAGAGCTTTAATTCCAATGATTTCTAGTTCACTTCATGTCTGGCCTTTCTTGAGGCTTACACAGACTGAATTCTTAATAACATACATTAGTCTTGTCAGAACACGATTTGTGTGTGCTTTGAAAAATCACATACTACAATATGGAATTTTTCCAGTTTATAGAATGTCGGAAGAAAGTAAAACCGTAGTGTTCAAACAACTACTGGGTTCTTTGAAGGAAGCTATAATTGTTAGAAGATTTGTATTTGAAGCCTAAAATACAAAATTGGATTTAAGTTGTATGCACACAACATCTAAAGGCATATTTGTTGTCTGAATTTTATTAATTAATTTTATTAACTGATTCACTATGCCTTGAAACATCTTGAGGCATTGGTTTGGTTATTTTACAAAGCAGCATGAGGTGTTGTTACATGGCAAATAAATATTAATGAGCCATTTAAATCTGTTTGTAATGTTGCATTTTCAACAGTTGTTAGGAAAGAAATTGCCTTACATAACAGGAATATTTATACTGAAGAGAAACAAAAACAACTAGGCTCTTTTCTAATCAGGTATAAGTTAACTTGGGTTTAAAAGAACAAAAATGAGCTATTTTAGATCCTATAGCGATTACTTCACTCCTCCAAAGCCCTGGTGGTGCACCAATTATTATTTATGGAGTACGGTTCATCAAACCTCAGGTGCTATAAGAATACAGACATCGGGCTGGATTTTGAATGACCCATGGAGTCGGGTTTGGAGGCGTGTGGGGGGTTAAATTTGCGGGGTCAGGGTTTCCGACCCCATCCCGACTCCATCCCGCCTCCACGCAATTTTGACATAATCAGTCGCGGGGTTCCTGACTCCGTCCCGCCTTCAAGAGGCGGGAGAGGCCATTAAAGCCCTTAACAAGCTCTAAATTGGCTCTGTAATGCCATTTTGAAATGCTGTAGCTAGTTTAACCCTCTTCTGACGTGAAGCACGCCTGGTGTGAAACACTCCAGTGAAACCTGGTGGGAGCACAAGTGGATAGCTGACTATCGGCTGCAGGTCCACTATTACAACGGAGATGTGATGAAGGTAGTAGTAGTATTAGGTGTGAACGCCGCCTCTGATGCTGCTGCATTGAATGTCTTGAGAGACTGCCTGGGAGGACTTGCTTGGCAAAAATTTCTCTCTCTCTCTCTGTCTCTCTCTCTGTCTCTCTCTCTCTCTCTCTCTCTCTTCTACACCACCCCCATTTTTGCATCCAGGTCCACCCACATCAAAAGCCAGGCAGGTCCTCTCTCACCAACAGTCTCTGAGACTAGCCAGTCAGCAATGATGACATCATCAGAGGCGGCTTTCAGACTGAAAACACTAATTAGTTCATGGGTTCCCACATGCTCCAACTCAATTGCCCAATTAAGTGAAAATTGCATCAGGCATCCACATTAATCTGGAGTCGGGGGGGAAACACGAAATGCGGATTACACGACCCCAACCCGACCCCAAGACAAAATCCAGCCCATCATCTTTTCTTTGTGGTACAACATAAGAACATAAGAAATAGGAGCAGGAGTAGGCCATTTGGCCCTTCGAGCCTGCTCCGCCATTCAATAAGATCATGGCTGATCTTTTACCTCAACTCCACTTTCCTGCACTATCCCCATATCCCTTGATTCCCTTCATATCCAAAAATCTCTCGATATCTGTCTTGAATATACTCAACGACTGAGCCTCCACAGCCCTCTGGGGTAGAGAATTCCAAAGATTCACCACCCTCTGAGTGAATACATTTCTCCTCATCTCAGTCCTAAATGGCTGACCCCTTATTCTGAGAATGTGACCCCTGGTTCTAGACTCCCCAGCCAGGGGAAACATCTTTCCTGCATCTACCCTGTCAAGCCCTGTAAGAATTTTGTATGTTTCAATGAGTTCACCTCTCATTCTTCTAAACTCTAGAGAATATAGGCCGAGTCTACTCAATCTCTCCTCATAGGACAATCCCCCATCCCAGGAATCAGTCTGGTGAACCTTCGTTGCACTCCCTCTATGGCAAGTATATCCTTCCTTAGGTAAGGAGACCAAAACTGTACACAATACTCCAGGTGTGGTCTCACCAGGGCCCTATATAATTGCAGTGAGATGTCTTTACTCTTATACTCAAATCTTCTTGTAATAAAGGCCAACATACCATCTGCTTTCCTAATTGCTTGCTGCACCTGCATGTTAACTTTCAGTGATTCATGTACAAGGACACCCAGGTCCCTCTGAACACCAACATTTCTCAATCTCTCACCATTTAAAAAATACTCTGCTTTTCTATTTTTCCTACCAAAGTGGATAACTTCACATTTCTCCACATTATATTCCATTTGCCACGCTCTTGCCCACTCACTTAGCCTGTCTATGTCCCCTTGAAGCCTCTTTGCATCCTCCTCACAACTTACATTCCCACCATGAAAAAAAGATGTACCTCATAAAATGGGGTAGAGCGGTAGGGGTGAATAGGTCCCTGATCTTCCATCAATACAGAATGCAAACCTGTTTTGCCACATTGCAAGTTAATAGAATTCAGCCTTCAAGTCCTGCCCCAAGAACAACAGTGGGATGAAAGTAAATATATTAATCTTCATCTCATCATTTATTGAAATACTGTCCAAATTTCTGTAATTGTTTCTTCCTTTATTTATTAACTGCTGATTAAAACATTATTATTTCAGTACTGAGTTTGAGATAGAGAATGTATTAACATAAAGTAGTCTATTCAAGGATTAGCATACTTCAATTCTCAGTATAGAATCATAGAATCCCACAGCACAAAAGGAGGCCATTTGGCCTATTGTGCCTGTGCCAGCTCTTTCAAAGAGCTGTCCAATTTCATATCACACCCCAGCTTTCTCCCCATAACCCTGCAAATTAGTCCTCTTCCAGTACATGTCCAACTGTCTTTTGAAAGTTCCTATGGAATCTGATACTACCACTCTTTCAGATAATGCGCTCCAGATCTTAACAACCCTCAGAGAAAAAAAATGCTCCTCATTTCCTCTCTAGAACTCTTCCAATTATTTTAAATCTATTACCTCTGGTTATCGACTCACTTGCCAGATGAAACATTTTCTCCCTACTTGCTCTATAATACCCCCCCCCATAATGAAGACTTGTGCTCCAGAACTAGCCGCGCCTCTAGCCAAGCTGTTCCAGTACAGCTACAACATTGGCATCTACCAGACAAAGTGGAAAATTGCCCAGTTATGTCCTGTCCACAAAAAGCAGGACAAATCCAATCCGGCCAATTACCGCCCCTTCAGCCTACTCTCAATCATCAGCAAAGTGATGGAAGGTGTCGTCGACAGTGCTATTAAGCAGCACTTATTCACCAATAATCTGCTCACCAATGTTCAGTCTGGGTTCCGCCAGGACCACTCGGCTCCAGACCTCATTACAGCCTTGGTCCAAACATGGGCAAAAGAACTGAGTTCTAGAGATGAGGGGAGAGTGACTGTCCTTGACATCAAGGCTGCATTTGACCAAGTGTGGCATCAAGTAGCCCTAGTAAAATTGAAGTTAATTGGAATCAGGGGGGAAAGCTCTCCACTGGCTGGAGTCATACCTAGCACAAAGGAAGATGGTTGTGATTGTTGAAGCTCAATCATCTCAGCCCCAGGACATCGCTGCAGGAGTTCCTCAGGGAAGTGTCCTAGGCCCAACCATCTTCACCTGCTTCATCAAAGACCTTCCCTCCATCATAAGGTCAGAAGTGGGGATGTTCACTGATGTTTGCACAGATTTCAGTTCATTCGCAACTCCTCATATGATAAAGCAGTCTGTGCCCGGATGCAGTAAGACCTGGACAACATTCAGGCATGGGCTGATAAGTGGCAAGTAACATTCGCGTCACACAAGTGCCAGGGAGTAACTATCTCCAGCAAGCGAGAATCTAACCACCGCCCCTTGACATTCAATGGCATTACCATCGCCGAATCCCCCATCATCAACATCCTGGGGGTCAACATTGACCAGAAACTTAACTGGACCAGTCACATCAATACTATGGCTACAAGAGCAGGTCAGTGGTTGGGTAATCTGCAGCGAGTGACTCACCTCTTGACTCCCCAAAACCTTTCCACCATGTACGAGGACAAGTCAGGAGTGTGATGGAATACTCTCCACTTGCCTGGATGAGTGCAGCTCCAACAACAGTCAAGAAGCTCGACACCATCCAGGACAAAGCAGCCTGCTTGATTGGCACCCCATCCACCACCATAAACATTCACTCCCTCCACCACCGGCGCACCATGGATGCACTGCAGCTACTTGTCAAGGCTTCTTCAACAGCACCTCCCAAACCCACGACCTCTACCACCTAGAAGGACAAGGGCAGCAGGCGCATGGGAACACCATCATCTCTAAGTTCCCCACCAAGTTACATACCATCCCGACTTCATCATCGCTGGGTAAAATTCCTGGAACTCCCTCCCTAACAGCACTGTGGGAGTACCTTTACCTCACAGACTGCAGTGATTCAAGAATGCGGCTCACCACCACCTTCTCAAGGGCAATTAGGGATGGGCAATAAATGCTGGTCTTGCCAGCGATGCCCACATCCCATGAATAAATTTTTAAAAATTGGTGTTTATACTCTGAGTAAATGGCCACAATCTTCCAACAGGTACAAATAATTTCAAGTACCAGATTTTATTACTCGGATGGTTTATATAAATTGTTGCAATAAAATTCAGAACCTTTGGCCGCGATTTTCCCATTGGTGGCAGGTTGGGTGCGGGTCAGATGGTCAGCGGGTCCCGGTCCTGCCTCCGCTTTCAGCTGGTAAAAATTTGCGATTTTGTCCTAATTGGGCAATTGATTCCCTGCGTGTGCGCTCCTCTGCCCAATTAGTCTTTTGGGTCTGTAACTCACCTCTGCTGACGTCTGTTAGCCAGCTGCATTTAAGGGGCCCATGCAGCCTTGGTTCATTCTCTCATTTTTTGCTTCTGGATTGACTACTCTGCTCACTACTGCTGACATGGCAACCTCAAGGGCGAAGGCCTCACCACGATTTGATGATGACTCGCTCCATGCTCTTGTGGAGGGAGTCAGAGGTCAAAAGGAGGTACTCTTCCCATCCTCTGGGAGGAAGAAGCCACCACAGCAGACCAAAGCTGTGTGGCTGCAAATTGCTCAGGATGTGAGCTCGAGATCCATGTGCATTCGATCCTGGGTGCAGTGCCGAAAAAGGTTCAATGACCTGGTCTGCTCAGGGAAAGTGAGTATAACATCACCATTACCCTCAATCTGCTCCCCATCTCCTCTCATCACCAGCACTCTGCATTGTCAACCTACTACTCCACATCCCACTTTACCCTTACATCCCTTGCACCCTTAACCATCCCTCTCTCTCTATGTACACAATCACTTCACTATTCGACTATGCTGCCCTCACACTCGCTATCACTGTTATGCAATGCCAACAACTAACAACGCACAGGGAGGGCCCTTGGTAATGACACCTCACTCCATCTTTGTCTCCTTCTAAGCATCTATGCTATGGATTCTCTACACTCACTCCATCATTCTCACTCAAACTCCACTTATGTCCCTCATTGCAGGAAAAGAGAGCCAACAATAGCCAAAGGGCTAAGACAGGAGGAGGGCCACCCTCAATAGCCCATCTCACCAGCGCTGAGGAGGCGACCGAGAGATCATTGGAGCCGAAGAGGATCTGGAAGTGGGGGATGGACAAACGGGCGCATCAGAGTAAGCTGGTGACAGAATAGATTTGCATCTCTCTCATTTACATTGCATGAGTGACTGATATGGCATCTGATGCTCATCAGATGGACTTATGATGATCTGCACTATTCCATGTGCATGCTACGTTAATATCACATGCCTTTACTCCCTCACAGGACCATCGACAGCCCCCCTCCCCACTGTCCAGGTGGAAGAGCCGGAGCCAGAAGACTCCTCAGAGGAAGCTGCAACCTCTGAGGGCGCAACATCAGCAGACTTAAGCGCACCCAGCACAAGCGCAGAGATGAACACCTCGGTGGGTCCCTCGCGACATAGAGTAGTGTTGTCACCTGGTGTATCACAGCTCACAAGTGAGCATCAGCAGATGGTGGAGACAGGGACAGCAGTGGAGAGTCCTCGTCCGAGGCCGCAGGGCGCTCCCAGCTCTGCTCAGCTGCATGTGGACCCTGTGCCTCCGGGTCCATCCAGAAAGAGAGCGGTGCTGGAACTCCAGGAACAAGTGCAGGAGTCTCTGGCAAGTTTTGTCTCCAGGGTAACTGCGAGTGTGGAGCGAATGGAGGAGTCTATCTCTAACATGAGCAGTGCCTTTGTGGAGGAAATGGTGCATGAACGCACCACCACAGAAAGGATGGCAACCTCCGTGGTAAGGATGGCAACCTCCGTGGAAAGGATGGCAACCTCCGTGGAAAGGATGGCAACCTCCGTGGAAAGGATGGCTACCTCGCTGGAAAGGATGGCTATGGTAGAGGAGAGGATGGCTACGGTCATGGAGGAAATAAGTCGCCAGAGTGTGGAAAACATGGTGAATGTTCAGAATAGACTGACATCTCTGGAGGAGCGATGGGCAGCTATTGAGCAGAGAAACCAGAGCTTCATGAGAGTGCTTTTGAGTAGGACTGCCAGTGCAGAGACGGGTCCTCATGGCCCCCCTGATGTGCAGCAAGGTGCTGTCAAGCCACTTGCTAGCACTGAAGTGGGGCTGACCCATGAGAGGGATGTTGGTGGCAGACAAGAAGGAAGTGGGGGCTCCTCTCCAAGTGCTCCCATGCCACTTAGTAGCCCTCAGTCAGAGCCCCACCAGAGTCCTCACCCAACTGAGATGGGCATCTCAGCCCCTGCATAGACGCAAGAGGAGCAGACTGTTGCTGAGCCCTCACAGGCAAACCCAGAGGACGCCCGCCAAAAGTGTCGAAGCAGGAGCAGCATGAAAGTGAGCAAGGTGCCTCCACATCTGCTGAAGCCACAGGGGAAGCACTACATAGAAGCACGCGTAAGAGGAAGATAAAACACAATTAGTCACAAGAGTAGTCACTTGGGTGTTCTGTTCTGCTCTGTATAATTTTTGACATTGTCATCCTTTTGTGAATGGATTAAACAGAAGTGATGGCAAACAGTTGAAGGCCTATGTGATCTCGGAAATGGAAGTTCCACTTTGAGGGCTCAGGGCGACTTGCATTTGTAATGATGGTGCTCAGAGTGATAGGAACTCACAGGTTCTTGTCCATTGTCTATGGTGTGATAAGAAGGTGCCAGCCACATGTGTTTGATGCATCTACCTAAGCGAATCTGGCAAATATTAGTGCATCCCTTGCATCCCGGGCAGCAATGTGCTCGCGTGCTGCTGCAGCTGGCTCATCCGCCTCTGCAAGCTCTTCTTCCTCCTCCTCCTCCTCATCTGAGGAGGCTATGCGCTGAATCATTTGTTCCTCAGGCAGCTGCAAGCCATGATGCTGTGCGCTGTTGTGCAGTGCACAGCAGACCACCATGATTCTGGAGACCCTGGCTGCTGAATACTGTGGGGCTCCACCTGATCTGTCAAGGCATCTGAATCGCATCTTCAGCAAGCCGATGGTGTGCTCGATGATGGATCTGGTCGAAATGTGGCTGGCATTGTAGCGCTCCTCAGCTTCGTTCGATGGCCTCCTCAATGGCCTCATCAGCCACGACTTCAGGGGATAGCCCTTGTCTCCATGTAGCCACCCGGAAAGTTGGTTTGTCGGATTGAACAGCGCACACTAGACTGCCGCAGGATGAATGAGTCATGACAACTGCCAGGTTACTTCGCGCAAACATGCAAAATGTCCTTCCTGTGGTTACACACCAGCTGCACGTTGAGGGAGTGGAAGCCCTTGCGGTTGACAAAAACAGCTGGGTTGTGATGGGGTGCCCTAAGGGCCACATGTGTGTAGTCTACGACGCCCTGCACCCTTGGCAAGCCTGCCATATTTGCAAAGCCAACCGCACGCGCAGGTTACACTTGCTTGATCTGTCGAGAAGTGGATGTAATTGTGCACCTTGGCAAAGAGGGCACCGGTTACCTGCGTGATACAAGTGTGTGCAGCCGACTGGGAGATGCCTGCTGATGTCTGCTGATGATCCCTGGAAGAACCCTGAAGCAAAAAAATTGAGGGCGGTGGTGACGTTGACAGCCACTGGTAAGGGGTGTCCACCCGCTCCTCTGGGCTCCAGGTGTTGGTGCAGCATTGCGCAGATGTCACCGACTACCTCTTGCGAAAGTCTCAGCCTCCTTTGGCACTGCTGCTCAGCCATGTTGAGGAAGCTCATCCTCGGTCTGTAAATCCTGTGTTGGGGGTATCTCCTGCGGCGACGTGCATCCCTGCGCTGACGCCTTCTGCCCTGTTCAGCATCAGGTGGGTGAGGAGGAGGTTGGCGCTCCTGCTGTTGGTGCTGCTGTTGTTCCTGGTTCTGCTGCTGCCGCGGCTGCTCTTCCTCCGAACATGAGGACCAGGATGAAAGGAAATAAATGGATCCCATGCTGCTGGTAGATATCTCCGTTGAAGAAGCGCTCAGTCAATGTGGTGAGAGGGTTTTCCCAGGAGGTCACAGTGGAGATGAATCTCAGCTTCACCACTTCCAAGATCAGTAGACCTGCAAAAAGTTTTCCAAGACCTGAAAAAACAAAGTTCTGCCACCTGCAACTGATCCTTGTTGAGAGCTCCATTTTTATGCTGGAGCTGCAGCTGTCAAGAAGGCAGCCACTTGTGAACCCGGCACAATTAGTTGGCATGGTTTGGGAACGGCGTGGTACACGCTGAAAAAGTGGTAAAATGTTAAACGGCTGTCAAAATGGCATTATCCAGGCAGTTAACAAGCAGCTAACTGCCTTAAGTGCCTATCCTGCTGCTTGGTGGCGGGACCGAACGGGAGTCTGGGAGCCTGCCTTTGGCAAAGTTGCGCAGAGGCGGGTTGATGGCGTGATCGGAACCCGCCGTCATTTTTTGCTATTTTGCCACCTGACCCGCCTCCAAACCTGCCCCCTGAGCGCTGGCAAAATCGTGGCCTTTGTATCTGAAACTCATGAAAGTCAGAATCAAAGTAACCTAGTTTCAGCATAAATCACGGTAAGCATCCCAAGGTAGCGTATGACCATTTATCACACTTCAGACTTGTGACGCGCATCAAGTAGATAGCTTGGTCTTTCATGTTTTTTTACTGATAGCAACCCAAAAAATGAGACTTGTAGGCTACAAAGATGAACACGTCTGTCTTGATCTATAAGTGACGGCATTTTCTACCTATACTCTCCAGCACCTTATTACACCAACTGATTGATGCTCAATCAATGACTTATGTAGGAAGACAAAACAACAGCAAATCCTGGATAATTTATCACATGCTGCTAAACTGCAGCATTTTTGTTCACTCTCATACCCTATAAATCTGAAACCATATTATCTCACTGAGAATGTGCTGTGATATTAATTCTTTCAGAACTACAATAGCATTTCTGCACAAAATTCAAATTTTTAACAGATTGCAATTTCTAATTTCCTCCCCATCTCTCCTAAAGGTGGTGATTGACACTGGTGTATGGTTTCACAGACACTGACAGCCCTACAGGCCCACTGGCCATTTGTATGAGCCCAGATAGTGAGTGTTAACAGGCAATTTGACACTGAGGGCTTCATAGCTGAACCCAATTTTGTCCCCTGACAACCGTGCAGCATATCTTCCAGCAAAGGTCACTGGATAATAATCCACAATGGGAACCTTGGTTGATTTTACCCCCATCCATAACCCAAGAATGTTGAGACCAATTGCAGTGACCTCACCATCGCCATGGTGAAATCACCTAACACGGCACAGAAAAAAAAAATCAACCTCTGACTTTCCTGGTCTGTATGGCTCAGTATCACACTGAGCGATGTGCTCAACCATTCGGGGAAGCAAAACATCACTTTAAAAGAAAAGTTAATTTTAGCATTATGAATGTATAAATTCACTCTGATTCTGAGCATTTTTCTAATTCGCCAACATTTATCTTTAAAAAATGAGTTTTACATATGTTGCACAGAAGACATATTTTAAAGTTACAAGAAAAAAGTATTTTTTGCATTGTTTATTGATAGCTGGAGTGCAGTTCGACTTATTTTCCCCTGTTGAAACAACTGATTTTTTTTAACTTTCAAGACACTTATGTAACTTCTTTGATTTACTCTATTGTAATTGTTTTTATTGGTGTAAAGCATCTAATGCTCGGTACATGCTCCACTCAGTGCAGGCAAATTTCTGGCAGGGGTCTTAACCAGGCGTTAGGTCAACCATTAGCATGTGTAAGGAGCCGAACACCTGTTTGAGGGGGCCACCAGGGACTCCTGAATGTTGCCTGAGCCAAAATGGTGTCAGACATATTTTATGCGCCCTTCGGGCTGAGACATAACCTGGTGAAATTGGACCTTTTTGTGTTTGCTTTGCGCCCCAAAACTGGGCACAATGAGGTCCAGTTTTCCCACCCCCCTCAATATTCGTCTCCATTTGTTTTATGTATCGGCAGTTCCATTACGTATATTACATGGGAAGCTGTAAAATGGAGGTGAATTTGCTTTCTGAATACCAAAGATGGTCCAGAATTCATGGAAATGATTACTTGAGCACATAACTTTCTGAAAGAGCTTTTAGCTCACCAGGTTTAAATAAACGAATGGAACACTTAAAAAGCTATTGAGCTATCAGTCACTGTAATTGGGTTTAAATTCTGCTCTTCAACTTAGAAACTGCCAGAGAACACATTCAGTAATCTCATTTGATTCACCAGTATAGCCTACTACAGTTACAAAAGAAGATACTTGTAAAGCAGTCTAATCTTCTGTGTCTAATTTCAAGATCCCATGGATTTAGCGTTCAGAATTATATTTAAGATACAAAATTGGCATATGGTACCGAAGATACAAATATATATTACCAGCATTGCAATATCGCCTTGTTTTTTGAGTGTATATAGGATCAAGTTTGTTCATGGTTTTTAGTCTAAACCTGAAAACTAATTAAAAGACATATGAAGAGACAAACTATTATTAGTACATGCAGGTATTCATGTTCTGTAATACTAATTATCAATATGTTCATTAAGGTTTTGGACCAAAATATACTATGAATGTACTACATTAACTAATTGTTTTTGTACATTTAATAGGATGCAAATGGAGTAATAAAGACAAATGTCTCACAAAGTTGATTCTGGTGGTTGCTGTCAACACAAAGATGTCCATTAAGTTGACAACTGAGAAACCTCAAGCCTCCCTACAGACTAACTGCATGCTTCAGTCACCCCATTCAATGGGTGATGGTTAACTCTGCATTTGAATTTGCAAGCAATAAAATTTGAAAGCAAATTCCATAGTTAATAAAAATGGTGTGTTAAGTTTCGATGAAGAAATAGGGGCTTTGTAGAACACTGTGGTTGCTGTCTATGACAAGTTCAACAAACCTAATAGAGAATTGACAATTTTCTTCCAGCTGTCCCAGCCATTTTCAGTGTTGTTTGCACTCATCATTCTGTTAAAGATTTTGCAACACAGTTTTAATACATGTAATTCAGAAAGGATAAAAAAAAACTCTGTTTCTCCCATCATGTACAACGAATCGCACACTTTAAAATACTAGAAAATTAATGAATCTTTAACAAACTGAAGTCTTGACCAATCATTTGACCCTCAAGTATTCTGACTTTGATTACCACAATAAGGAACTGAATATTTGTGACTGAAGAGAGGTCAGTGAGGACAGATGTGTGGGCAATGTCGCAATTTAGCTATCTTGATCAAGTCAATGAGCTGTTCTGTTCAGTGTTAAAGATAACATGCCACTTATCAACCCACTGACCAGTTCTCTCTGTATCTGCCTTTTAGTGATTTGGCTGTGGCTGATATTTCAGACTGGTTAACTTCCTCTCTGTCGAAGGTGCTTCATTTAGCAAAAAGATTACCTCACTTTTGAGGCTATCCAACAAGCCATTGAAGGTCAAAGACAGAATGTAGAAAAACATGTTTATTTGCAAGGTGTTTGTGAATTCATCATGACAAGGTGCCAGAGAGATCTAAACCAACAGTTTATCATTTTATTCGATTAAAATACCCCAGCAGGAACTACACTTCCGGATTGGAAGAGGGGTAAAAAAAGAAAAGGATCCACAGACACCAACTATGCTCTGGTACCTCACCATCTTCCATTTGTGAGTCTGGGCTCTGAGTGTTACCAGGCTATTGAACTGTAGGAGGACATCACAACCAAGCCCAGTCCTGTTCTCACCTAAATTGAGACACACACCCTTCCCAGTATAAGTCACTGCAGAGTAATCAGGAGCAGGAATGTTGGTGCACTTTTTACACCCTGCCAGGAGATCACATGGTTTTGGGTGGGGTGGAGTTTGTGGGTATCACAATTGTGTGGGACAGGTTGGATGGACCAGAGGGTCTTTCCCTGTTCGTCATTGGTTGGGGGAAAAATGGGACCGATTATAGGATCTCTACCCAAACCAGCTGAGACTAACTACCTTAGCAAAGACCAGAAATCAAATATCGGGCTTTCTGATCTGCATTGCTAGGTTCCCACTGGACTTACTTACTTCTAACTTAACTTAAAATATCTTTGGATTTCTCATGCTATGACCCATTTTCCATTGCTCTTTTATCAACTCTAATATTCATTTTAATTATCCTCATCCAAAACCTTCATCCACAGCCCTCACACAGGTGACCATTTTAGAGTGGTTTACAAGGAGAAGCACAGACACCAAGCAAGAAATGATGGAATTTGGGGGTAACAAGAGAGGGCGAAGCAGAGTTGAAAACATAGCTTTTTAGAAGGCTTTTGAATGCAAGGACTGAGTAGCAGCGCAAAGTGGTTTCAGATGTGACATCTGGAGGACAAGTACATAATGGCCAAAAGGATGTATGTGCTGGGGAGAGCCAAAAAGTTTCAGTTTTAGCCATGTTGAGCTGTAGGAGATTTCGACTCATCCAAGACTCGATGTTTTACAGGTAGTTGGATAGTACAGCAACAAGCCTAGAGTCAATAGGCTGTTGCTTAACATTAGTATTTAAGTGAGAAGTCGCACAACACCAGGTTATAGTCCAACAGTTTTATTTGAAATCACAAGCTTTCGGAGCTGCTGCTCCTTCGTCAGGTGAAGTGAAGGAATACGAATCGGCAAAGCATATATAGACAGAGCACAATGCCTGTGCAGCGTACAATGTCAGACGACTACAGTTAATCTTTCTGACTGCCTTTTATCACACCTCGGCAGAGAAACAATCAGGTCAGTCAGGAAGGCACCACATCAAAGACATAGCAAAATACAACTAAGACAATGAGGTGGGGTCACAGGGGGTCTAATGTGTCAAATGCTGCAGTCTGTATGGAAAACCATAAACTTTAAACTTTTTACTTTTTTTACTGGAAATCACATCTGTGAACAAGCCAATGACGACTTTATGGTTTTCCATACAGACTGCAGCATTTGACACATTAGACCCCCTGTGACCCCACCTCATTGTCTTAGTTGTATTTTGCTATGTCTTTGATATAATGGCCCAGAAATTAAAGAGGGAGCCTTCGTGCGGGGGTAAGGCTTCCCCGCGATATCTCACTGCGCGCCGGCTTTTTCATTCCGAGCTCGCACGAACTTGATTTTCTAGACAGCAGCTGGGCAGTGCTTGCGTATCCCACAGGCGCAGTTAATTCGTGCGAGCTGTGGGATCACGTGATTCAGTTAGAGCCAATGGCAGCACACCATCTTTCATTCATAGTTTTCACAGCAAGAGCTGTCAAAGCTATGAATCTATACCCCCCCCAAAAGAACAGCTAAACCTCAATTAAATTTAAAAAAAAACATCACATTAATAAAATAAGTATAGTTAAATAAATTAACCACTTTAAACAAAAAAATTAAATTTTTGAAAAAATTTAAAATCTTTTAAAAAGTTATAAAAATAAACTTACCTTTCTTTAAAGTCTCTAAAAAAGATATACCTGTTGAAAAAAATTCAAAATAATACTTAATTAACTACTTACCTTGTTAAAAGAGGGTCTTTCTTTATGTGCAAAATCTTCCATGCTTACCTGCGCGTTCAAAGCACTAAGTGCACTGCGTGCGCGCAGCCTGTAGCGCACACGCGGTTCACTTAGGAACCGCCCCCTTTTGAAATCACCAAGTGCCGGTTTTCAGCGCATGCGCAGTGCATGCAGAAAACCGGCAATTGGAGACAGAATACGCGAGAGTACACAGTGCGTACTCTCGCGTAGAGGCACTAATTTTTGGGCCAATGCCTTCCTGGCTGACTTGATTGTTTCTCTGCCGAGGTGTGATAAAAGGCAGTCAGAAAGATTAACTGCAGTCGTCTGACATTGTACGCTGCACAGGCATTGTTCTCTGTCTATATATGCTTTGCCGATTCGATTTCCTTCACTTCACCTGACGAAGGAACAGCAGCTCCGAAAGCTTGTGATTTCAAATGAAACTGTTGGACTATAACCTGGTGTTGTGCGACTTCTCACTTTTGTCCACCCCAGTCCAACACCGGCATCTCCGCATCATGATCAGTATTTAAAATAGTGAGAACAGAGCTATGAAAGATAAGCATCATCATTGTCTGTGTGAGCAAAATGCACACAAGCCTTTGTGTACTGTGAACAAACAACATGCTGTGTGCTTTAGGGATCACTAAAGCCAAACCTCCTAATGTTATCCATAATAGAGAGGACACACGAGATGCATATCCAGCGACTATTTAATCAGTGCCCTAAATCAGCAATGGGAATATGCCAGCTCATCAGTTGAGTTCACATACTGCACAACAGTGCTACTATATTAAATGTCATAAACTAAAACAATTTGGGATTTATTAAAATCATTATCTTAGGGAAAACTAGTAAGAAATTGCATTCTCTTTTTTTATCTCTCTCCTCAGTGCCATCAAAAGCTTTTTAGACTCGTTATTGCCTTTAAATTAGCAAAATATCACAGGGTGATGTTTAGTGCCCAAATAACATCTGAAAAACAGTCACCGTGCACAGGAAAATTGGACACGAATCCTTTTCTCTAATCGCACCTGATTAGCATTGCAGCAGAATTTCCTGCATGACTTCTCAGCTGGGTGAACCTGACTACAGGATGCAGCAATGTAAATGACACACAAGTGAATGTCAGAGACGTCTGCACTCAGATTTCCTGCTCTAGCATCAGGAGCAGTTCAGAGACAAACTGCTCCCCGAAATATCTGGTGCTACAGTTTCCAGAGCTGCCGTTTCTGTGCTAGCTGTCTTCAGGGACAGGCTGGTATTGTTAAGAGAGGTCTTTATTTTTGTCTTTTTGAATAAAAGATGTTTTCTCAGCATCCGTAGATGTTAAAAAATGCTGCAAGTCCTTCGCACTTAATCTTGGAGGTTCTGTTCAGTACTTTGCCACACACCCTTTTTGTGGCATAGTTCATTCATACATTTATGAGGAGAAACAACCACAAGCCACCTGGGACAGTTGTTAAAGCCATTCACATGGGCCTCTCTAGACCTACTAATAACTGTTCCTCTATCACAGGGTAGGAAATTCCCCTTCCTCTCATCATACACCTGGAATAAAATGAGAAGCCTCACAGTCACACAGTTACACCCTACTTCTATTTCCGCATCATGATTCTTCATACCCATAATCATTTTGCCCTGTTCCTCCACCTACTGTTTGCCCCTTTTACTCGACAAGGCAGACTGCAGAAGTGGCTCAACTGCCTTTGGGATGCTTCTGGTATCTGAGCACAGCAAAACAAACTCATTCACAGGGGATGGAACCTTTAAAATAACAAAGACTACTGACATGCAAATTACAGCTTCCAGCAGGCATAAATTTAATTAAAAACTTACCACAAGTCATCAGAAGCTGGTACCATAAAAATGCCGCACCAGGACTTTTAAAAAAAACAAGGATCTTCTCAAGTATCTCAGGGGCTTGTACTTCACCTGCTACCTTTAAGGTCCAAATTGCTCCCCATCTTCCTGTCCTCACTGGCCCTGTGCCCAATAGAGTGCCTTCAGCAGCCTCTCAAGTCCAATCTTTTTGTTATAATGAGGGCCAGCAGGAAATCTCAGTGCCACATTACTTCCCTCGGCGCTGTGCACTTCCGATGCTCCCAAACAGTGCCTACCCAGGAAAATTGGCCCTGTTCAACAGAACTTCACTGACGTACCTGTTTTAAATCAAAGAGGTCGAGACGGGATTAATTAAAGACTCTTCCCACGAGCCAAACAGCATTGCCATGGGAACTACACTAGGAGAAAATCAATCCGCTTTTATCATTCCCATTTGGTCAGTTGATTCCTCTGCTTAGAGGTCTGATGTAGTGATCTCAATGTGTCCATCGCCAATGAAAAAAACTACAATTCCCAGGAGCTACCATTTAGTGAGGGCTCGAGCTAATGCACAAAAGAAAACCCCTTTTTCATATAATGGTCTGGTCCACGTATATTCCTCTCTATTCTCGGTGCTTCTAAGGCCACAGTTGGAGCCCTCCTGTTTCTCATGCTCTAGTCACTCCCTTTCGCTCTATTCAGCAGCCAAAGCTCACTCCCTCCTTCAGCCATCCGACACCTAACTCCCTCTGTCTTCCCATGCTTGAAATCGGGCAAAAAAGGGTTAGGAAAATAAACAGG
This sequence comes from Squalus acanthias, assembly GCA_030390025.1. Taxonomy (NCBI): domain Eukaryota; kingdom Metazoa; phylum Chordata; class Chondrichthyes; order Squaliformes; family Squalidae; genus Squalus; species Squalus acanthias. The sequence continues at coordinate 53,419,795 of CM059429.1, forward strand.
AGAAAGTATAAAAAAGGGAACAGTGTGAAAAGGAGATATAAAAGGGAAAATGACAATAAACAAATGAGGAAAGAGCAAAAAGAAGCGAGAGGAAAGGGAAAAAAGGAAAATGAGCAAAAGAGAGAAAGAGAAACAGAAGCAGAGCAGGAAGAAAGAGGGACTACTCCCTCAGAGACTAGGTTTACCAATCATAACGCTTATACCACCTCATTAAAAATTAATGGGTTAGCATTGGTGTTATAATTTGGAAACCTAGGCCAAGATTGTTACTATGGCTTTCAGAGGTTTGGTGCACCCAGTCTGTCTCCAAATCACAATGACAAATAAAACAAAGACAGATTGTGAGACATATCGAAAAGGAGCAAGACAGAGAGAAGAAAGTGTGAGGGAAGCTGTCATAAGGTTTGTGTTTTTAAATGAAGTATTTTCTCAGGTTCAGCATCACCATTCACACCTATAATGGGACCCCACATCCTTTATGACCTAGAATGCATCTTTTTCTGCCCAATATCTAGCTAAACAATGACGTGGAGATGCCGGTGTTGGACTGGGGTGGACAAATGTGAGAAGTCGCACAACACCAGGTTATAGTCCAACAGTTTTATTTGAAATCACAAGCTTTCGGAGCGCTGCTCCTTCACCTGATGAAGGAGCAGCGCTCCGAAAGCTTGTGATTTCAAATAAAACTGTTGGACTATAACCTGGTGTTGTGCGACTTCTCACATAGCTAAACAATAGCATCATACAAGGATTGTAACAGACAACCCTTACTGGAATCTATCACGAGCCGCCACCTGAGTATGTCTCTCTTTATTACCGATAGACTCTTACCAAACCAAGACACAGATTTGAACCAATAAGTAATTTCATTTACAAACGATAAACAAAGTACACAATTTCACGTAGTGAGATATGTTCTTCCCTACTGTCCTTGATATACAAAACAAGATGCAACTCACTTTTTCACTAAACATTGGGGTAATTTTTTCTCTTCACCACCTGGGCGGTGATCTGGCAAGACAGCTATTACCTTTCGTCATACGTTTATTTACTATCACTTCAAACTGATTAGTTTGATTCATTGACACGGAACTTTAAAACCAAGAGGCTATGCTGCTCCTGGGTATGAGATGCCAACTCACTATAACTGCCTCTCCCTTCTCCCTGACTTAGATTTGCCACTATAACTCCATCAGATGAAGTCTCTGCCCACCCAGCTGTCAATCATAGAGAGCTCCAGCAAATCAAGCACATGAGACAGAAAGAATTACAGACTGGGAGGCAAACAGACAGACAGCTAAAGGAAAAGAGACAATTTTTAAAATTGTCCATTGGTAACACCACGGGAGATGAACTAGCTAATGTAATATAACTTAAGTGTTGTCATTTAGTAAAAGGTCTAGTAGCGACATCTTTGTCAAAGGGTCAATGTTTCCGAGTGTGAACATGCATCAGAACGAATAATAACTTGGAGAATCCCATCCTCTTACCTGATACATTATAGTCAACATACCATTAATGCATTCCCTCTACTCAGACAGAATTTGCAATGCTGTTTCAGTATTTGCTTGTACAAAAGGACAGTAAATGAACCTTGTAGCTGTCAGCAGAAATCAGATTTGTGTAATGAATGTTAACAGGATCAGGACATGCTGGGTTCTAGAATATAAATCATCAGTCTAGTGAGCTATACAAATATTATTAAACTGAATGAGCTGTTTTCTCTTAATACTGTACTCCAATTCTGTAAGGAGGGTGATTTCCTTCAATCAGTCAACAATTGGTGTAGAACAGTTTACCAAGGCTGTACTAATGGGCTGCCAAAGCCATAATAAAACAAACTCAGCAGTGTATAGTAAAGAACATAGGAAGTTGATCTGTCACTAATGCTGTTGTTACACTTATCTATTTGGCATGTATGAAGCATAATAAATAACACATGTTAGCCTAGTTATACTCACCATATACACCAAGAATTTCAGTTTTCTCCATAACTTAGTGCACCACTAGGCATGTTAAACAATTAAAAAGCAAGAAAAATCCCACTCAGACTGAGTGACGAAAGTGTCTTTTCCTTTCTAGTCTTAAGGTTTGAAGTAAAGTGAGAGAATTCAAATGTTGTAGTTGAACTGGCAGTTAAGAGCAGGAAGGAAGCCAAGCCCAGCTCGTGTCAGCAGTAGCTGGCCAAGACAGTGTCTGTCGGCAGACTCGATATAATGCATTTCTATGAGGCTACTTTTGAACGAAACAAAAGGGAAATAGCTCATTTACGTAAATGAAATCTCAATAGCCAATTCCTTTTCTTTTGAGGGGGAGAAAAAAGCAATTTTCCTCAGATCACTGCTTGAATAGCAGTTGGGTGGATTGCACCTGAAGTGCATGCCACCTGAAAGAGCCTGGCCCCATCTGAATTTGTGGATTGAAGTCATTACCATAGCCCCATAGTTCTCCCAGCATGGGAACACCCCCTTGGAAGGGGCTTGCACCCAAAATGATGGGAAGAAAATCATCCTCCGCTGCAAGCCTGAAATGGCCTGCAGCAGTAGTAATGGCCGCTAGCTTCAGGCCTTCTGGTTGTTATCCAAAAACAGTAGTTGTAAGGCCTTAACCCCAGTGATCCTCCTGTTGACCCTGAGGGAATAAACATTTAACTGTTTGAAGGTGCAAGGAGGTGGCTGGCTTCCCCCTCTGAGATCCTCCAATGTGAGGGAGTTCGGTACAATCTCTAAGGCCCATTTTTAGTAGGTCTTCTACCATTTGGCCTTTGCCAAGAGGACCCCCAGGAAAATGAGGTGGGAAGTGTGTTGATCTCATGCTGCCTGTTCCAACTGGAAGTACTCCAGAACACACCCCCGCCCCCCCGACCACCGAGAAAACCCGAGAAGTGTACATGAAGCACAAAGGAGGCGGAGACCCAGCACAATGGATGTTCACCCTTTTTTCCTTTGTTTCGTGCTTTGGAAATATTGGTTCCTAGGGCTCAAAGCAGAGGAAAGTCACCCCAGGCCCAAGTTTTTCAGATCATTTTAATGAACTGGATGGGTCATTTAAATGAATTATAATGTCACCATTGGCCATTGCCTCCTGCCTAATCCCCCTGACCTGGTGCTGGCTCCAATGTGACATGTGCTACATTGGTAAAAACATCCTAGCTACTGAAAACCTGTTAGTAAACTGTAACATAACATTCAGCATTACATAAGCGTCTACAGCATAAAAACAGTCCATTCGACCCAACTGGTCTAAAATAGCATTTATGCTCCACACAAGCCTCCTCTCACCTCTCTTCATCTAACCTCATCAGCATTTCCTTCTATTCCTTTTTCCCTCATGTGCTGATCTAGCTTCCTCTAGAATGCATCTATGCTAATCGCCTCAATTACTCCTTGTGGCAGCGAGTTCCATGTTCTTACCACACTTTGGGTAAAGAAGTTTCTCCTGAATTCTCTATTAGATTTATTGCTCACTATCTTATATTTATGACCTCTAGTTTTGGTTTCCCGCACAAGTGGAAACATCTTCTCTACGTCTACCCTATCAAAACCCTTCATAATCTTAAAGACCTCTATTTGGTCATCCTTCTCCTTTCAGAGAAAAGAGCCCCAGCCTGTTCAATCTTTCCTGCATGCAGGTTTACTGTTCCACTGGCATGATGAGTCATATTGTCACTTTATTTTCACCTCAGCTATTCAGTCAGCTGTGATGTTCTACCATTGGCGGCAGAGGGAATTCAGACGATTAGCTGGGTGGGAAAAGAAAGAAAGACTCGCAGTTAAATAGCGCCTTTCACGACCTCAGGACGTCCCAAAGTGCTTTACAGCCAATGAAGTACTTTTTTGAAGTGTAGTCACTGTTGTAATGTAGGAAACGCAGCAGCCAATTTGCGCACAGCAAGCTCCCACAAACAGCAATGTGATAATGACCAGATAAGCTGTTTCAGTGATGCTGATTGAGGGATAAATATTGGCCCAGGACACCAGGGATATCTCTGCTGCTCTTCTTTGAAATTGTGCCATGGGATCTTTTGCATCCACCTGAGAGGACTGACAGGGCCTCGGTTTAACGTCTCATCCGAAAGATCGCACCTCTGATGGTGCAGCACTTCCTAAGTACTGAACTGGAGTGTCAGCCTAGACTTTTGTGCTCAATTCTCTGGAGTGGGACTTGAACCCACAACCTTCTGACTCAGAGGCGAGAGTGCTACCCACTGAGCTGCCATAGGTCAGGAGAGGCAGTTGGTCAGGAGAGTTAGGGGAGGCAGCAACAGGATGGGAGGGTTGAGTGGGAGATAGGTGCTAGGGAAATGATTAAGTCAATGGCCTGGAGAATCAAATAAGTTTTGTTGGCAAACAGGCTATTCACTCAAATAGCTTCACTGCAACTTCTTTTACGGAGGATATTTTAAATTATTTCTCTTTAGCTTTCTCAGAGGAGTTCTATACACAAGAAAGCATTTCCCTCAGAGTAACTTTCCATCTGCATTTAATTATATTACTTTTACTACATAAATATGTATAAATGCAAGTGTTCAATATCACAAATAATACTCAGAAGGGAATACATCTGTTGATCAATTAAATTTTATCCTTTGTAGTAAAATCTATTTTATCAATATACATGGAATGCATATTTAATTCATCACAATTAATCTCTGATGGTTATGGAAGCACTTCAAATGAAATAGGGAATGCAAAGCCAATTCTTATTAAAATTTCGTCACGGCTCAGATAACTTTGCAAACATAGTCATGCCTTACGATACTGGTCCACTAGTGCAAAGGACTAATGTGCCGAGTGGTGCGATTAAGTTTTATCCCTCTTATTCTCTGCATGGCAAATTCCGGATTTCAGCTGAGGCAAAAGGCAAATGGCAGGGAAAGAACAGTCACAGCTGGTTGTTCCCTGCATCTCCTAGCAACTGGTTACAGAATGACAATGGCAGAAACTGAGAAGCAAATGGTCTACTCAATCTCTTGGATAAGCAATGGAAGACTGGAATTATTTTTTATTATTCGTTCCTAGGATGTGGGCGTCGCTGCTAAGGCCAGCATTTATTGCCCATCCCTAACTGCCCTTGAGAAGGTGGTGGTGAGCCGCCTTCTTGAACTGCTGCAGTCCGTGTGGTGAAGTTACTCCCAACAGTGCTGTTAAGGAGGCAGTTCCAGGATTTTGACCCAGTGACGATGAAGGAACAGCGATATATTTCCAAGTCAGGATGGTGTGTAACTTGGAGGGGAACTTGCAGGGGCTGGTGTTCCCATGCACCTGCTGCCCTTTTCCTTCTAGGTGGTAGAGGTCGCGGGTTTGGGAGGTGCTGTCGAAGAAGCCTTGGTGAGTTCCTGCAGTGCATCTTGTAGATGGTACACACTGCAGTCACGCTACGCTGGTGGTGGAGGGAGTGAATGTTTAAGGTGGTGAATGGGGTGTTGATCAAGCAGGCTGCTTTGTCCTGAATGATGTCGAGCTTCTTGAGTGTTGTTGGAGCTGCATTCATCCAAGCAAATGGAGAGTATTCTATCACACTCCTGACTTGTGCCTGATAGATAGGGAAAGGCTTTAGGGAGTCAGGAGGTGAGACACTCGCTGCAGAATACCAGCTACTGACCTACTCTTATAGCCACAGTATTGATGTGACTGGTCCAGTTAAGTTTCTGGTCAATTGTGACCGTCAGGATGTTGATGGTGGGGATTCGGCGATGGTAATACCGTTGAATGTCAAAGGGCAGTGGATAGACTCTTTCTTGTTGGAGATAGTCATTGCCTGGCATTTGTGTGACGCGAATGTTACTTGCCACTTATCTGCCCAAGACTGAATGTTGTCCAGGTCTTGCTGCATGCAGGCATGGATTGCTTCATTATCTGGGAGCTGTGAATGGAACTGAACACTGTGCAATCATCAGCGAAATCCCCACTTCTGACCTTATGATGGAGGGAAGGTCATTGATGAAGCAGCTGAAGAAGGTTGGACCTAGGACACTGCTCTGAGGAATTCCTGCAGTGATGTTCTGGGGCTGAGATGATTGACCTCCAACAACTACAATCATATTCCTTTGTGCTAGTATGACTCCAGCCAGTGGTGCGTTTCCCCCCCGATTCCCATTTACTTCAATTTTACTAGGACTCCTTGATGCCACACTCGGTCAAAAGCTGCCTTGATGTCAAGGGCAGTCACTCTCGCCTCACGTCTGGAATTCAGCTCTTTTATCCATGTTTGGACCAAGGCTGTAATGAGGTCTGGAGCCGAGTCCTGGTGGAACCCAAACTGAGCATCAGTGAGCACGTTATTGGTGAGTAAGTGCCGCTTGATAGCACTGTCGATGACACCTTCCATCACTTTACTGATGATTGAGAGTAGACTGATGGGGCAGTAATTGGCCAGATTGGGTTTGTCCTGTTTTTTTTGGACAGGACACACCTGGGCAGTTTTTCACATTGTCGAATAGATGCCAGTGTTGTAGCTGTACTGGAACAGCTTGGCTTGAGGCACGTCTAGTTCTGGAGCACAAGTCTTCAGCACGACAGCCGGGATGTTGTCAGGGCCCATAGCCTTTGCTGTATCCAGTGCGCTCAGCCGTTTCTTGATATCACTTGGAGTGAATCGAATTGGCTGAAGACTGGCTTCTGTGATGGTGGGGACCTCAGGAGTAGGCCGATATGGATCATCCACTCGGCACTTCTGGCCGAAGATGGTTGCAAATGCTTCAGCCTTGTCTTTTGCACTCACATGCTGGGCGCCGCCATCATTGAGGTTGGGGATATTCATGGAGCCTTCTCCTCCAGTTAGTTGTTTAATTGTCCACCACCATTCACGACTGGATGTGGCAGGACTGCAGAGCTTTCGTCTGATCCGTTGATTGTGGGATCGCTTAGCCCTGTCTATGGCATGCTGCTTTCGCTATATAGTGTGCATGTAATCCTGTGTTACAGCTTCCCCAGGTTGGCACCTCATTTTTAGGTATGCCTGGTGTTGCTCCTGGCATGCTCCTCTGCACTCCTCATTGAACCAGGGTTGATCCCCTGTCTTGTAGGTAAATGTAGAGTGAGGGATATGCCGGGCCATGAGGTTACAGGTTGTGGTAGATTTCAATTCTGCTGCTGCTGATGGCCCACAGCGCCTCATGGATGCCCAGTTTTGAGCTGCTAGATCTGTTCTGAATCTATCCCATTTAGCACGGTGGTAGTGCCACACAACACAATGGAGGGTGTCCTCAGTGTGAAGACAGGTCTTCATCTCCACAAGGACTGTGCGGTGGTCACTGCTACCAATGTGGTCATGGACAGATGCATCTATGACATGTAGACTGGTGAGGATGAGATCAAGTAGGTTTTTCCCCTCATGTTGGTTCTCTCACCACCTGCTGCAGGCCCAGTCTGGCAACTATATCCTTCAGGACTCGGCCAGCTCGGTCAGTAGTGGTGCTACTGAGCCACTCTTGGTGATGGACATTGAAGTCCCCCACCCAGAGTACATTCTGTGCCCTTGCTACCCTCAGTGCTTCTTCCAAGTGGTGTTCAACATGGAGGAGTACTGATTCATCAGCTGAGGGAGGGCGATAGGTGGTAATCAACAGGAGGTTTCCTTGCCCACGCTTGACCTGAAGCCATGAGACTTCATGGGGTCGGGAGTCAATGTTGAGGACCACCAGGGCCACTCCCTCTTGACTGTATACCACTGTACCGCCACCTCTGATGGGTCTGTCCTGCTGGTGTGACAGGACATACCCAGGGATGGTGATGGAGGAGTCTGGGACATTGGCTGAAAGGTATGATTCTGTGAGTATGACTATGTCAGGCTGTTGCTTGACTAGTCTGTGGGACAACTCTCCCAATTTTGACACGAGTCCCCAGGTGTTAGTGAGGAGGACTTTGCAGGGTCGACTGGGCTGGGTGTGCCGTTGTCATGTCTGAAGTCGGTGCTGAGGTCGATGCTGGGTGGTCCGTCCGGTTTTATTCTTATTATTGTTATCTGTAGCGGTTTGCTAGGCCATTTCAGAGAGAGTTAAGAGTCAACCACATTGCGGTCGGTCTGAAGTGACATATAGGCCAGACCAGGTAAGGACGGCAGATTTCCTTCCCTAAAGGACATTAGTGAACCAGATGGGTTTTTATGACAATCGATAGTTTCATGGTCACCATTACTGATACTAGCTTTTTATTCCAGATTTATTTAATTAACTAACTTTAAATTCCCCAGCTGCCGTGGTGGGATCTGAACTCACGTCTCTGGATCATTAGTCCAGGCCTCTGGATTACTAGTCCAGTAACATAACCGCTAAGTTGGTGATATTAGCAGACAAACAATACATTCGTATGACATTCCTGCATCCACTGTTTTAATTGAGCATTAGTACATTTAAAATAATTGGTCTAAGGCCTACATTTAAACTGGTCAGAGAAATGTCATAGGAATGTGCTTATATCACCAACACTAATTCCTAGGCTAGTATATTAGCCAAGTGAGAATACAACCAAGGGGAGAAATGCTCCAAGGGTTTCTTTAGGTTCTCGTAATTGTAGCTTACAATATAACATTTATAAATTATCAGTACTGCTAATAATATATGGTATAAATTGCATTTACACTTGGAAAGTTATTACAGAAAATCACTACTCAAATTGATCACTTTCACCAAACAGTGACAATTTTAATAAACCATTAAAGTCAATTCATTGACTTTTGCATCATCTCAAATATAAAAAAGTGAAATCGTAATTACCAATGTTAATCATTTGCAATAAGTGCATTCATATAGCAAAGACTACTAATTACCCTAACTCGCATTCACATATGAAATGCTGTCAAACTCTAATCAATTCAACTGATTGTTGACTAAATTAACCAGAAGAGAAAATTAATGGTGCTTTTATCTGGGATAAGTCTACACCCATGAAACATAAAAGCAAGCCATACATTAATGCAATATGACGGTGCACTGTGGAAATGCACCAGCCAGTCCATACAGCACTCTATTTCAGCTTCAGCTGTCCACTGCCAATTTAATCACAGTTCATTGTTTGATTGTATGCATCAGATAATGTAGTCGATTATGAGCTTGGTGTGGAGAATAGCAGGGATAAAAACCAGATCACACCATTTCAATAACATTAAGATCAGGATACCACTCATTGAAATGTTAAAGACCCAGTTATGGGCCAGGATTTGTGTACAATACTGACAAATGAGACTTTTAAATGGGTTAATATCTCTGCTAAAATAGTGGACAGAGCAATGCCATACAAATGCATTCAGTGCTTGTTCATTAATATCGCTAACAATAATTTCTAGATTATATTGTCAATAAAATACAAATGGAATTGTTAAAAAAAATCTAATTATTAGACACTATAATATTAAGAACCATTATCCAGATAACTCATTCACTAAATGCAATAGTAAGGCATCTTAAAAAATGAGCTGTTAATGATCGTGTTGGATATGTACAATGTAACTCCAGGATACGACTATGTTTGTCGGTCTGGGTGATTAATCTGCCATTTTGAAGTTTGCAGGAGACCTTCTGTACAGTGTATTAGTGTTGGCATTATATACTGAACATAATAGCAATAATGTTATGTAATTGAACACAACCAAAAAATGAAAAACCCATGTATATTATCTGAAAGCTTCAAGAAATACCCCATGGCTTTTAATGGAATTTTACAGTTCTGGTATTTTTTTTACACCCTGGTCATTGTACTTGTTGCTGCGACCTGCTCACACATTTCCAATTTGGTGAGCAAGATCAGCAATAATTTGTATTAGCATCTTCATCAATCAGACAGAAGCTCACAAACTCGTCTCATTTGCACTGTTGCACGACACTAATCATTTCAATAATGCTATGAGAATGTTACTGATCCACGAAGCTGATTTTAACCAGAGCTGACAAATGTAAGGAAAATTACTCTTGCTGCATACAAATTGAGGTCATTGTACTCCTTTTTTATTATTAATTGAAAATGTGACTTTATGACATTGATCATGCCAGATTTGCCTATCAATTGTTTATGAAACTGAGAAAGTATCACAGAGATTTTCAGAGCATGCACAGCATATACAGCTGCCTTCAAGATGCTCAGTTGCTTCTTTTATGACAAACATTTCTTCTCCACCCCACTTTTGGCTCCATAATATTTGTCCATTGTAGACTAGAATGGTGCTCACATATCTGGGATAGATACAGGATAAAGCTAGCTATTTGATAGGTGATCCTCTCTTGTCCATAGCCGCCAACTTTTCAACCTTTCTGACAACTATTTTATCAACATTAAAAGAAAAAAAAAGACTTGCATTTATATAGCGCCTTTCACGAAGGGCTTTACAGCCAACAAAGTACTGTTGTAATCTAGAAAACGCAGCCAATTTGCGCAAGGTCCTACAAACAGCAATGTTATAATGACCAATTCATCTGTTTTTAGTTGTTGGTTGAGGGATAAATATTGCCCAGAACACTGGGGAGGACTCCCCTGCTCTTCTTCGAAATAATGCCATGGGATCTTTTCCATCCACCTGAGAGGGCAGACAGGGCCTCGGTTTAACGTCTTACCCGAAAGTTGGCACTGGAGTGTCAGCCTAGATTATGAGTTCCAGTCCCTGGTATGGGGCTTGAACCCACAACCTTCTGACTCGGAGTGCTACCACGGAGCCACACTTAGTATGGTCGGTGTTCCTTGAAACTTTCCTCTCTTGTTCCCTTTTAACTAGAAACACTGTCCTTCGCATTCATCCATCCTACATCCTCACTGTCACTGAAATTGAGACTCGGCGGACGCCTACTCTAACTCACTACACAGTTCACATTTTTGTTATTTGTCTTGAAAAATTTATTGGTAATTAGTACTGACTTTTGAAAACTAGCTAAAAATCCACAAGAAAAATATAAAAGACGAAACGTTGCTAGAAATTTGAGACAAAAATAACAAACACCAGGGAAGAAACATTTTACATTAATGACTTGTCCTTCTGCTTCACCAATTTTTGCTTTTTAAAAACAATGAAATCCTCTTAGTTCTCATGCACAGCTTAGACTGTAGTCTTCAGGTTTTTGCCCATGGTTTATAGTGAGCTAGCCAAAGCAATTATTTCTGTGGCACAAAGAGAAAGTGTGGCTTTTTGCTGGAAGCAGGAAACAGTGTTTCCAGTCCATGGACAGGAAAAATTAGTTTTGCTAGACAAGAAAAACGGAATAGCAAAAAAAATCAGATGCCAGTCAGAAAGGAACAAATGCCATGGAAAACTGGCAAATGAAAGGAGTAAAAAGCAGAAACAAAGCTCGAGGCATTATTCCCTACAACTTCAAAACCATAGAACTCCTTACCTCCCTCAGACTTACCTTGCTTCTACAATCGTTAGCCTTTTAAAACTCAAACTTGGCATCACCGAATCACTACTTCCTAATTTACTGCATCTTTTTTTTAACTTTGATAGTGCCTGAACTATGAACTATTTCCATTGATGGACAGAGAAATAGATGCCTTTATGATGTGGAAACCAGTATACACGTATCTGCCTCAGATTACTTGACATCACCAATAATAATGGATACCAAAGGTTCACAATCTAGTCTGGATTGAATTTCCCCTTCGCTGGCATGCTCCTGTCAAGTTTTTGTCAAAGCTTAAAGTTGCAATTTCCCCCATGGGGTATTCTATGCAAAATAATAAAAAGAAACATAAATAAATAAAAACTGCAAAGGAGTAAAATGTAAATGGCCACCTTGACAGTAAAAGAATGAGCCATGCGCTCTATGCTAGTAGGCAAAATAGCAGAAACAGGCCAATGAAGAATACAGACTGACAGACAACAGAATAAGGTGGATTGTTTTATCAAGTCCTAAAAAGGTAAGAACTTTTCAATGTAAATGCCAGGTTACAACTAACATAAGGAAAACGGCAGCCCTGGACCATACAAAGGCAGCAGTCAAAACTAATAAAATCTTCCAAGTCAAAGAGATTGAGGACACTGCTGCAACTAGGTATGCTGATGATATCAAAAACAAGTTTGTTGAAAAGGTTTGTAAAACAGCTAAAAGGGGAAACTTACCCCAGTAGAGGTGATGCCAGAGGCCTACAGAAAGATATGAAGCAGGATAAGAGGCCTGAAGCATAGTATGATTAAGTGGTGCAGAAATACCTTCCATTTAGCTATTCACATATATTTAACAAGTAAATATGTTGAATGAGATTTGTTAATAACTGAAATGACAAAAAGTTGAATAGCCATTGAATATTAATCCTGTCAGGTTTAAAGAAAGGCAAAGAATTTCCCTTACAGATAGCACCTTATCACATCCTCAGGATGCCCCAAACCACTTTAAAATTATTGGAAGACTTTCGAAATGCAGTCACAGTTGTTATGTAGGCAAACGGGGAAACCAATTTGCCCACAGCAAGGTCCCACAAACAGCAAATGATTGGATGGCTAGATAATTTGTTTTTAGTGATGTTGGTTGACAGAGCAAAGTTGGTCAAGATAGTAGGAGAACTCCCGGCTCTGCTCAGAATAGTGCTATGGAATCTTTTACGTTCATCCGAGCAGGCAGATGGGGCCTCAGTTTAACAGCTCATTCAAAAGGTCGTACCTCCGACAAGGCAGCACACTCTCAGTACTGCCGTAAAGTGTCAGCCTGGAAGACGTTAAGAGGGAAATAAGACGGCTTTCTGCCTTTTTCTGTCCACCATTTTTTCCTGATCTTCTCCTGCACACAAACAAATGTGAACACCCAAGAAAAAGCATCTGAAATCATTTCCTTTATAGTATTCATCTAATTCTTTCATTGAGGAGAGAGTAGTTTTGCAAGAAGCATGGGAATAGAGGGAGTGGAAATTGAAGACAGGGGAGGAGGAGATGAGAATGAATTAGGGACAGGCAAAGAGCGACTTCAGGAGATCGATAGGCTGCACAAATTGGCAGCCATCTGGCAGTATGTCGCATCCATTTGTCAGCTCCCGCTCGGTCGAGTCAGGTCAGAAAATGGGTGCTAAGCCAGGGGGAAATCATGAATTGATCAATCTAAAATAACAGTATCAATAGTTTGGATGGCCACATTTATCATATCACTTTATTGGAAATCTTTCCCAAACCTTTATCATAGGTATTTGCACCCTGTTCAGGGTTACAGAGCGTAACATCAAGAATACCAACTGTTAATTTAACAAAAAGGAATCCAACTGAAAACATTTCACTCTGAACTCAAACTGAGGCTCACTTTCCTAAGCAAAATTGTCACCGGACCTGGATCACTTCAAAGAGGACTACTACCATGAGCAACGGTTTGTTCTTTTTGTGAGTTAAGCAATCCCAGAAAAGTGAGACCACTGAGTATCATCTAGAAGGAACCAAAGAAGAGAAATTACTAAGTTGGCAGGATAGTTCTCCCATTCTAGGTCCCTCTTCAGCAATTATAAAGAGAGTTCGGATCTCAAGTTTGTCAATTTGGTCTACTCAAAAATTTCTGGCAGGAGTAATGGGATCTGAAAAGTTGACCCGATGGCTATTCAAGAGCAGAAGGAGCTTTCCTACTGCTTTAGTATATTCGCGCAGCACACCGAGTTAGGGAATACTCAAATAGAGGTATGTCAAATGTAAAATTCATCCACTAAGTAGTTCCTCAAGTGCTGAAAATGGCCCCAAGGCTGTGCCAACACTCACTGTAATTATATGCTGTAATTATTGGGCATGATGCGGAGATGCCGGTGTTGGACTGGGGTGGACAAAATTGAGAGGTCGCACAACACCAGGTTATAGTCCAACAGTTTTATTTGAAATCACAAGCTTTCGGAGCTATCGATCGCCCCTTCCTCAGGTGAAGTAGATTTCAAATAAAACTGTTGGACTATAACCTGGTGTTGTGCGACCTCGTAATTATTGGGGCCAGTGTTCCAAGAGGCTCCCTAACTGCCACTGGTGTCAACTGCATGTGATTCCTCCATATCTGCACTTGCAGCATGCTGTGCTGGAGAAGAAATGCTGCCAGTGGCAATCTGTCATCCTGCTCTGACATTTGACATTTCAGTAGATTTATTGGCTTCCTCAGGTTCTTTCTCAGTTGCTATTGTTGGCTCCAGAACTGTTTATTGGTTTCAGCATGCTGACACCTTTATGGTGAAAATTCCTCTTGACTGAAGATGATTGGTTCAGTGAGGGGAATACAACCTATTCCTTTTATTAATGGATAAAACCAGTATCTTATTTTTCTATTCTGGCCTGTAAAGGCAATGTTACAGAAAAGAAATTGGTGGCGTTACCAGCTGCTATAATATACCAGTGATGAGATGTATCTATCTTGCGGACAAGAGCAGGTTTTCTAAATATACACCGATTCCTCAGTTCAGCGGAAAAAACATCCTTTCCGAGGAAGTGTCTTCCTAAACTAACTGCTCTGATCAGATTTCTTTCTTTGTTCAGCTCAGTATAGAAAAAAACTCCCATCTCTGATGATTGCTACCTTGTATGGGCTCTGTGAAAGAAAAATAGATATAGGGTGAAATTTGCTCAAACATTTGCTTCCACTGGCTTTCAACTGCACCAGGGAACTGCACAAGTGTCTATTGATATAATGGGCCGTATTTTGCGACCCCTACGGGTGCGTACGAGGTGTGTACGCGCCCGTATGGGCCGCGCATGTTCCGGGTTTAGGCATCCGAAGCGCAGGCGCTAAAACCTGGAACTTGCGATCTGTCAAGAATCCTCTTGACAGATCCTCCGCATCCCCGGGAGATGGGCCTCTGCAGGTGGAGAGTTGCGCTATTTGCCCAACTTCCGCCCGCTGAATGCCCTTGAAATTCGTACGCCTGGTAAAAGCAGGTGTAAGGCCTGCTTTTACCAGCATAAGAGTTTTAAAAAATAGAAAAATAAAATGTTATCACTCATTTATACGTTAAAAACCCTGTCCAATAAGGTAAGTTCATTTTTACCCCCGTTAAAACATATACATATTTTTTTCAAAAAATTAATTTTTGTTTAAAATATTTAATTAAATGGCATTTTAATTAATTTTAAATATGTAATTTAAATGGTTTTTTTTCATGTGTTTGTGTATTTTTTAAGTGATCCCTATTCATACTTAAGGGGTTTCTGTACGTACGGAACTCCCCTAAGTATGAATGGGGATTCCCTTCTTTTATTGGTTGGGCCGTCCCACGTGATCCCAGGGGCGCTTGCGAATCCCATGCACCCCTGGGATACGTGGGGCTCTGCCCGCGCATACCCAGAGAGGCCCAGGATCGCAAGTCTCCATACCTCCCGGGCCACCAGGCACATTCGTAGATTTTTTACACATCGGAGGCGTCCGCCCGCAGGAAGCCTCTGATCGCAAATTTTGGACCAATATATTTAGTAGGTATTTTGTGACAATGCACCAGCTGCTGGTTGGGTCATCGTCTGAGCCAGTTGTGGCTGGGGTTCAAAAAATAAAAGTACAGGGAGGGGAAAGAGAAATAGGAAGGAAGGGAATGAGAAATCAAATAAGTACAGAAACAGCAGAGATTGAGCAAAAATGCAGAACAAAACAGATATGCAGCAGCGAGAAGAAACAGAAGGAAATGCAGCAGAAAATGCTGGGGAAATATCGGGGATGTACTGGAAAAATTTAAATTGCATTGCTGACCAATGTAGAAAATATCTTTTAGACGATACTCAGCAGACAATACACACGTGTTCTATGTAATATGTCATTTGAAGAGATGGAATGATTGAAGCTGCTGGACTTGGTGGATGTCTTGAAGGGGCCCCAGCTGGTGATGCTGTAGCTGCTTTCTGACTAAAAAGTGCTCGGCGTAATCGCCTGGTGAATGGTCTGTGGGGCAGGGTAGATAATTGTTTTTAAAAATTACCATTAAAAGTACATTGCAGAAAGATAAGAAAGGGGTTAGTATTCCAAAGAATGGATGAACAAAAAAAAATGTTTATTTATAGAAAAAGTAGGGCCCACTTTTTTTTTCAGCAAGACAACTGATTTACTTGGTTTGGTTGAAAAGCTTTTCTGCTGAAAGAATTTACTTTTTTTATATATAAATATGCCTGACTTTTTAATTATTTAAACTGGAACAATAAAGCTCCATTTTTCTTTCTTTTCTTTTCTGCATATATTCTCCAGTACACCACTTCATCTACATCCTTTTGCCCATTGCTAATTTGCCTTGCATGTCCTATATTTCTGGATACTTACTGCTCCACAAGGTCATATTGTATCATTGCTGTGGAAGTCTTCAGCTCAGCATGTTGGTCACATCAGCAAAATCATGCACCTTAGGAGGTCCTCATCATGCCTTCAGGAAAAATGTGGTCATATTCCCTTGTATAGCTCTGGGCTCATTCCCAACCCATAGAATAGAATTATACCCTAATATATGTTTATTTTAGATAATCAGTTAGACTGTAGAGACCAATTAATTAAATATCTCATTTTTAAAATCTGAATTTCGAGCAAGTGAAGGAAAATATACCTCTTTTGAATTGGAAATTGTGCTGTGCAATATTAGCAAGGAATGTGTAACAATGTTCGCTACTTTAACAGAAGTATTTATCCATTTACTTTAAAGCCATTAATTCCTCCATGAAAATAGCAGAGAAAGGCATTTTAAACAAATCTGTAAATGGTTTCAATGCTAATATTTCACAGAGTGATTTCAACCCCCTTGACTGTTGTTACTTTTTACTTTTAATGGTTCTATTTTTTGGTTTTGAAATGTTTCTCCTTTATATGCAGCTTTATTTTCCACCTATCTTTGTTTACCACTGCCTTTTCTTCAGTAGCCTTTTCTCTGTGAGAGTATCAAATCCCTCTATTTTTTTTCTCTCCCATTCCCACACTACGGTCACGATTTCACCAACTGTGGTGAGTCCAGTGCAGCCGGGGTCGGTGGCGGCTTCAAACCCCGCTCCCTTCTTCATCCCACCTCCTCCAAGTGATTTTGCCCTGATTGGGCTTGTTAAGCCCGCCCTGCGAGGTTCCAGCCAATTAAAAGGAAGCGGGTCTGATGACGTCGTCTGATGACGCATCATCAGCCAGTTTCCTTAAAGGGACCACAGGCCACATTGATTTTGACAGTTGTGCTGTCAGTGTTCTACAGCATTGAGGTGCTGCAAACACTGACGATCACTGCACAAAAGTGCACGGCTGCACCCAGGCTCTCCCATGACTCCCTCCATATGCTTAACCTGTGTAAACCAGATTAATTCCACTGAGAAAAGCAGGAAAAGTAGCTGGTAAAATGCTGATTAAATAGCTGTAAACACCCTCTGAAGTATTTCAATTGCCTGACCCACCGCTTAGTGCCGGGTCTGCAAAGCGCAGGCAGAACTGGCACTCGGGAAACTTACAAGGAGGTGGGTTGGAGCGGGATACCGCCCCGCTGTCAATCTTTTTGATTTTGACAGCAGACCCGCCTCCGAACCCGGCAAAATTCAGCCCTACATGTGGACAAAAAGCATGGGCAGGTAATCTGCTCCCAGCACCAGCAGGTCTGCAACAGTGGTCCAGAGAACATTATCCCTTTGACTTTCCTCAGCTCCTGTCAGGAATGCCTTGGTCTCCACTCGCTGTTTTCCCACAACAGCACAGCTGAGATTGACAACACAGTAATATGTTGTTGGAGATGGGAAGATTCAAACCTGCCTTCCTTACTGCCCGAATGTTCCGATATGCTGCAGCTCCATGCTGCCCTTCTTTACTTTTCCAGGTTTTCTCAGTGGAATTAATCTGGTTTACACAGGTCCCCATAGAATTTGTTGAGAGTTGCATTATTTTCTCTCTAGGTACTTTTTGAGGCTTCTAAATACTTCTTGCATCTTATTTTTTTATGTTTTCAAACTAGAAGTCAGCCTCACCTGGTCTCCCTGATCCAAATACCTCGGTGTCATAAAATTACAAAGAGATATTAATAGATTAAGCGAATGGGCAAAACTGTGGCAAATGGATTTCAATATCAGCAAGTGTGAGGTCATTCTTTCTGGACCTAAAAAGAATAGATCCAAGTACTTTCTAAATGGTTAAAAGCTAGGAACAGTGGCGGTCCAAAGAGACTTGGGGGCTGGGGGGGTCCATGTACATAGATTGTTAAAATGTCATGGAGAGGTACAGAAAATAATCAAAAAGGCTAATGGGATGCTGGCCTTTATATCTAGAGGACTAGAATACAAGGGAGTAGAAGTTATGCCACAGCTATACAAAGTCCGAGTTAGACCACACCTTGGTACTGTGTCCATTTCTGGGCACCACACTTTAGGAAGAATATATTGGCCTTGAAGGGAGTGCAGTGTAGATTTATCACAATAATATCTGGACTCCAAGGGTTAAGTTACGAGGAGAGATTACACAAACTAGGGTTGTATTCCCTGGAATTTAGAAGGTTAAGGGGTGATTTTATCAAAGTTTTCAAGATATTAAGGGGAACAGATAGGGGATGATAGAGAGAAACTATTTCTGCTGGTTGGGGTGTCCAGGATTAGTGACATAGTCTAAAAGTTAGAGCCAGCCCTTTCAGGAGTGAAGTTAGGAAACACTTCTACACACAAAGGGTTGTAGAAGTTTGGAACTCTCTTCCACAAATGGCAGTTGATGCTGGGTCAATTGTTAATTTTAAATCTGAGATTGATAGATTTTTTATTAACCAAAGGTATTAAGGGCTATGGGGCAAAGCAGGTATATGGAGTTAGGTCACAGATCAGCCATGATCTCATAGAATGACGAAACAGGCTTGAGGGGCTAAATGGCCTACTCCTGTTTCTATGTTCTTATGTGTCACATGGGACACAGCATAATCTGCTTTATCTGAATTTGTATTGTGCCCTGGAGAAAGGTCACAAGGCCCTTAGTTTGAGATTATATTACTCATTCCAATTATTGTTCCTTGCAGGAATCTAAAAAGATCACATATGACATATATACTGAAAAACAATGAAATTTTTTATCTCAAAAAAGTTGCAAGTTTCAGTTTCATTTGTGTCTCCTTTTCCCATTTATTTTCCTTGTTCCTTTAAAAATGATCTATCTTTAATTGTTTGTTGTAACACAAAAATGAACAAGTAAAAATCCAAAATAAGGTTTAATTTTTGTATTGTGTGCAAGAAGGTGAAAATAAATCTTATAACCAGAAAAAAAGAATTTGGATAGTGTATTAGTCAAAGAAAAATCTAAATATTTTTTTTTAAATGTATTTCAATGTTTCCACAGAAAGTAGCTAGTTCCTCCTCTCACTTCACACAAAGCTTATAGTGCGACATGGGGGCAATATCAAACATATCTGAAAATAGCAACATACACATTGGGGTCACAAAGATAACGTAGATACAGGGGGGGGGGGAAACAGTAATCTGAAAGGGGGAAGGGGAGAGAAAAATAACAGGAGCACAAGACAAGTATCTATTGGTGCGACCTCATGGATTAAAAGTCTTAGTGGTTGCGTTAGCTCACATACACGTGATTGAAAATGACCCACATATAAACAATAGCCAGATTACATTTTGTGAATCTCCCCTTCGGTATTATCTACAATGGATTTCTATTTTTCCTTTATTTGCAATCTCATATTTTCCTTTGCTCTCTTTGCATTACTTTATTTTCTTTCACTCATTCTCTTGCTGATATTGCCTTTGCTTTTCAATTCTTTTATCTTTAAATCTTTCATATTTTTCTCTTATCTGATTACTGCTCTTCCTATTGGAATTTTTTTAATTCTTCATTTATTTAAAGAGCTTATACTCTGTTTATTGGATTACCTATTCAACTCTCAGTCAATTACAATGTTCTTATTGTTCGGCTCCACTTTCATTTCTTCATTATTTTCAGTTATAATCTTTTTCTAAACCAGTTTTCTTTTCATTCCTTGACTGACAGATTTCTTTTCACAATTTTAAAAGGAAACCTGACTGTTCAGAAAAGTGTAGTGTTATTCAAACCAAGTTATACTTGTAATAGAAGGAAAGATGATTGCAATGAAGAGTTGGGAACATAATATGGGAAGTCATTTTGGCAAAGAAATGAATGTTCTTGCAGTTTTTACTGTGTATGATGTATGAAGCATTTTATTCATCATCCTCAGTAACATCAGGGTTCCTAGTGGACCAGCTGGTCTGATTTTTAAAGAGGGCTTTGAGGATTGTAAGACTTCATCATTCCTGATTAATGCACACTCCTCCTGTCTATGACTACAACCAATTGGCTAAACCCAATGGAGCAGTGTAGTTTATTTGCTGAGTTTTTTTTGATATATGAGATATAGTGGGTACATGGCTTTACTAAATGGATACATTTACTTCACCTGAGGAAGGGGCAATCGATAGCTCCGAAAGCTTGTGATTTCAAATAAAACTGTTGGACTATAACCTGGTGTTGTGCGACCTCTCAATTTTGTCCACCCCAGTCCAACACCGGCATCTCCGCTACATGGCTTTACCCATGGAATAAATAAATACAGAGATATTGGCCGGGATCTTACCTGAAGAGGCGCGTTGGGGTCGGGACTGCTGGTTTCCGGGTTCTAGTCCCGCCCCCAGCGATGTCTGACGAACAAACGCTATTTTCGCTTGATTGGCCTTGTTAAGCCCGCCCTACGGGTTTGCCGGCCAATTAAGGGAAAGCTGGTGTCAGATGACGTCAGTGCATGACGCTTCAACTGCTGGTTTTGTTAAAGTGACAGGCACCATAATTTTTTGACAAATGATTTGACAGTGTTTGACACCATTGAGGTGCTGTCAATCACTGACAATCACTGTCCAAAGGTGAGCCCTTGCACCCAGGCTTTCCAATGACTCTCCTATTTTAAGAGGCCCTCGTGATTTTTCAAGCAGTTCGACGTGTTCCACGACCCTCCTAAACCACGCCAGCTAAACCTGGCAGGTTGACTTGTGGGTGGTCTCCTCAAAGCTACATCGTTTATTTCATCAAGGATTACCTGCAGGTGCCAGAACTTTGCTTTAAAAAGTCTTTGAGCACTTTTAGAAGGCCTTCCAAAGTCGGAGGTGCTGCAGCTTGAATCTATCAACTGTGGGACCTCCTTGGAAGACCCTCTCCCTGCTTGCAATGAGCGCTTCCCCAACGGAGGCATCTGCAAGCAGCTTGGGAACCATTTGTTTTCTTTCTCCATGGACCTTAGATGAGGATGAGGAGCATCCACGGCAGCAGCAGAACCAGGCAGCTCAGGAGCAACAGCAGCAGGAGCCCCAACCTCCTGCTCAGGCAGCTGAGCAGCAACAGCAGCAGGAGCCCCAACCACCTGCTCAGCCACCTGATGCTGCACAGGGCAGAAGGTGCCAGCGCATCGAGGCACCTCGCTGCAGGAGATAACCCCGACAGAGGGTTCACAGACAAAGGATGAGCTACCTCAACATGAGTGAGCAGCAGTGCCAAAGGAGGCTGAGACTTTCGCGAGAGGTTGTCCGAGAGATCTGCGGACTGCTGCAGCAAGACCTGGTGCCCAGAGGAACGGGTGGACACTCCTTACCAGTGGCTGTCAAAGTCACCACCGCACTCAACTTCTTTGCCTCAGGCTCCTTCCAGGGATCATCAGCGGCATCTCCCAGTCGGCCGCCCACAGTTGCATTACGCAGGTTACCAAGGGATCAAGCAAGTATAACCGCCCGTTCGGTGGGCTTTGCAAATATGGCAGGCATGCTAATGGTGCAGGGCGTCATAGACTGCACATGTGGCCCTTAGGGCACCCCATCACAACCCAGCTATCTTTGTCAACCGAAAGGGCTTCCACTCCCTCAACGTACAGCTGGTGTGTAACCACAAGAAGGAGTTTTTGCATGTTTGCGCCAAGTTCTGTAGTAGTTGCCATGACTCTTTCATCCTGCGGCACTCTAGTGTTCCTCCACTTTTCAATCTGCCAAACCAACTTAACGGATGGCTCCTTGGTGACAAAGGCTACCCCTTGAAGAAGTGGTTAATGACGCCGATCAGGAGGCCAGCTAACGAGGCTGAAGAGCGCTACAACACCAGACACACTTCGACCAGGTCCATCATCGAGCAAACCATTGGGTTGTTGAAGATGCGCTTCCGTTGCCTTGCAGTATACACCATACAGGGTCTCCAGAATGGTCGTGGTCTGCTGTGCACTGCATAACATCGCACAGCGTCGTGGCTTGCAGCTTCCTGATGAGCAAGTGGCTCAGTTCCAGCCCTCCTCAGATGAGGATGAGGAGGAGGAGGAGGAGGAGGCTGAAGAGGAGGAGGAGGAGGATCTGGAGGAGGAGGAGGAGCAGGAGGAGGAGGAGAAGCAGGAGGAGGTCAGACCAGCAGCAGCAGCAGCACGCGAGCACATGGCTGCCCGGGATGCAAGGGATGAACTTATCATGGCCAGATTTGCATAGGTTGCCCAAGATGGCACATGTCCTTGGCTCCATCCTAAGACATCATTGACAATGGACATGACTCTCTGGCCTCCTTTCACTAAGGCCACCAACCTGACAATGCAAGTGTGGCAGAGCCCGCAATGTGGAGCTGCCTAAGGTGAAAGAACAGATGCCGTAACGCCAACATTTTGGCATCAAATCATTTTAATGCTTTCCAACAGGGGTGGCATTTCATCAATACACATAAACATTCTCCCAATCTGCACACAGATCTGGAGGTTATATCCCTTGCCAGCTGTACCCACACAGCCTTGGTTTCTTTGGGAGGCCTCTTCCTCCCAGATGAGTGGAAGAGCACCTCCCTGCTAGCTCTACCCCCTCCAACAACATTTGCAGCGCCTCATCCGAGAGCCTCGGGGAGGCACTTGCCTTGGAATTGGACATAGTGGTTTCTCAGAATATGTTGCAGGTGGTGCAGCATAGGCAGAAATCCTGTGGAATGAGCCAAGGCAGCAAGAAGCCATAAAATCAGACTGGAAAAGTGATGTCAGCAGAGGTGAGTTTCAGTCCCAAAACATTAATTGACCAAGGGCAACCCACACCTCTGAAATCAACTGGCCAATCAGGGGAAAATCACAATTTTTAGAAAACTATCAGTGGAGGCGTGTTTCAAACCCACCCTAACCAAAACCTGCCTCCAGTGAGAAAATCGCCCTCATCAAATCTTGTCACCTGCAGATACATACAAACAGAATAAAAATATTTCTCACTACATTCTCTCACCTGTCATACTTACCTGTGCACCATTGCACCCATCACACTACCTCTGCAGCTGTCATTTGCACACTTACACTGCAGCAGACCCACAGCTGGCCTCGCTGACCCTGGCGGGGTTCGGGAAGCTCGCATCAGCAGGCGGAAAATGGTGAAAAGCCTCTTAACTGCCTGTTAACTACCGGTTAACAGGCAGTTAATTGGCTCTAATCCCCTTCCCGCCACTAGGAGACGGATCCCTGCGCGAGTCGGGGACCCGCCTCCCGGGAAGATGGTTCGGAGGCGAGTTGGGAGCGGGGTTGGGACACACTCCCAATTTTTCCCATTTTCCCAGCAGTCCCGCCTCCAAACCTGCCTCCTCAGGGCTGGGAAAATCTAGCCCAATATTTCCCCAGACATTACTGGATACTGACAAACCAAATAAGGGAAAACACAGTGGGAAATGTATCATATGTCTTAACTTAATCTTTAAAGGTCTGGAGACTTAGACATGCCTAGCATCTAATGACCATTATCATATTTCTATGCCCACAGACCCAGTGAGACATTACACACATAAGACTCTGCCTCCACATTTACTAACACTAATGACTCTATTCTGAATTGATTTAGTATTTTAATGGCTTATAATTTCCTGTGGATAAAATATAATGACAAAAATGGTCAATTAGAAAATTTATTATTAAAATTCTAATATACCATTTTCTGATCGGCGAGCCCTGATTTTAACAACAACTTGCATTTATATAGCACCCCATAGGAATTAAAATGTCCCAACGTGCTTCAAAGGAGCGTTATCAAGCAAAAATGACACTGAGCCATATAAGGATCTTTTAGGACTGGTGATCAAAAGCTTAGCCAAAGAGGTAGGTTTTAAGGAGTGTCTTAAAAGGAGAGAGAGGTAAAGAGACGGAGAGGTTTAGGGAGGGAATTCTACAGCTTAGAGCCTAGGCAACTGAAGGCTTCACCGCCAATGGTGGAGCGATTCAAATCGGGGATGCACAAGCGGCCAGAATTAGAGGAGCGCAGAGATCTTGGAGGGTGATAGCACTGGAGGAGGTTACAGAGATAGGGAGGGGAGAGACCCGGGAAGAATTTGAAAACAAGGATGAGAATTTTAAAATTGAGGCGTTGCCAGATCGGGAGCCAAGTAGGTCAGCGAGCACAGTGGGAGCGGGACTTGGTGCGAGTTAGGACACGTGCAGCTGAGTTTTGGATGAGCTCAAGTTTATGGAAAATGGAAGTTGGAAGGCCAGCCAGGAGAGTATTGGAATTGTCAAGTCTAGAGGTAACAAAGGCATGGATGAGGGTTTCGGCAGCAGATGAGCCAAGATAATGGCGGAGACGGGCGATGTTAGGGGAGTGGAAGTAGCGATCTTGATGAAGAAGCAGATATGTGGTCGGAAGCTAATTCAGAGGTCAAATACGACACCAAGGTAGCGAACGGTCTGGTTCAGCCTCAGACAGATGCTAGGGAGAGGGATGGAGTCGGTGGCTAGGAAACGGAGTTTGTGGCAGGGCCCGAAGACAATGGCTTTGGTCTTCCCAATATTTAGTTGGAGGAAATTTCTGCTCATCCAGAACTGGATGTCGGACAAGCAGTCTGACAATTTAGAGACAGTGGAGGGTCGAGAGAGGTGGTGGTGAGGTAGAGCTGGGTGTCATGTGAAACTGGAGTTTGTGTTTTCAGATGATGTTACCAAGGGACAGCATGTAGATGAGAAATAGGAGGGGGCCAAGGATAGATCCTTGGGGGAACTCCAGAGGTAATGATGCAGGAGCGGGAAGCGGGAAGCGGGAAGCGTGAACCTAACCTAGGAATGGGGCAGGTACAAGTCGGACACCCGTTTTACACCCTACCTGATTTTACGCTTATTAACCAGGCGGGTTAGATTAAAATCGGGTTTGTGCTCACTCCTCTTCACTTAATGTAGCGTGGAAATTTTTTTTAACAAAAAGACAGATATAGCTTTTGAATATATTCCAAAAAGTACAATAATTGGTTTTACTAAAATGCTGTTTTCATTGTGCCAAGTACCATGACTAACTACTGCATATAAAGATTACCAAGTGGTTACTCTGCAACTATGGAAGATGCCACACCATTATCTGTGCAACCCCTGGTAAAACATTTGACGTAAGAAAACTACTAAGCACTTGGTCTAAGCGTTAAACAAAGCTTTAATCAACAGTTTTTCAACATGGAGATCTAGTTGTGTCCTTCACTAGTTCCTGTTAAAGAATGTCCTGAGCAAGCTGGGCCCATTTATACTCTCCCTGGACAGTGCCACCAGCAGGCCGCCCAGTATTATTTCATAAGTCATTTCCACATGAATGACAAGATTCATGTCAACATTCATTACCAGATCGGAAATAACAAAAGGAACTGCATTCTAACATACACCATCAGGACCTCATTTTATAAGAGCACTGCTCCACATTCTCTTTCTTAAAAGGAGACACAAACATGTCTTAGAGAACAAGCACTATATACAGCCTACATAAAACATTCCACTCTTCAAACATTCAGAATGTCAAACTCTCATTCATTTCATTAAGACCATCCGTTTATGTTCCAACATTTGAAAATCAATAAATAAAAGCTTGCAATTCACTATGATGTCTCTTGAAAACTAGTTTCCATGCCACTGATATAAAGAAGTAGTATATGATTTAAATATGAATTGTGGTAAATTGCAGGTGTGATGACCCACTCTGCTGTGTCTTCAATCTTATCTTGGGGAGGTGGTGGGTGCAGGTCGGGAAATATCACCAGGTCATTTCTAAGTACATCCCTGCAGGTTCAGACTAGATTTACATAAAGCCTGCTCTCTCAGTCACATTTACATGGTCTCGGGAACCAAGGGAAAAAAATGGGTTGGATATTGGAGAGAAATTAGCCTTGAACAATAATTTAAAAAAATATAAATGGTAGCTTATGGTTCCTGCAAGAAAGATTGTTTTTTGTATTGCTGCAAAGGATTCACAATAGTGCATCCTTAATTCATGTGGAACTGCTGTCCTGCAAGGTCATTTTATCAAGTATAGTAACAAATGTAATTGCAAGCAGATGACATTTATCACTGATCATTGTTACCCGTGCTTTGTCAGGAAACAAGGGTCATGCTAACAACTGCAGAGCTTCCATATCGGCAAGGACCCAAAACCAAAGTTCCAGTAAAGGAGCAGAATTATGCTTTCACTTTTCGATATTTTATATATAAAATCTATACATAAATACACACATACATGTAAAAATATATATGTAAATGTCAATATAAGCACTATTTTGAATTACAAAAGTTATTTTATCCCTTGGACTGGGGAAGCTATTGATTGTATAATGATGCTCCGCATGGCGATTCTACATTTCTTATTCCTGCTATGCTTTTACATTTACATTAAATCTAAAACTGTTCAAAAGCCTCCTACTTGAAAGCGACTGAGTGTCCAGCGATTGCCCAATCTGGAAGCCCTACTGATTGAGCACCTTCATATTTAAGACATATGGCACTGGCAATTAAGGAGACACCACTTCTAGCATTTAAACCAATACTCCAAAACCTGTCAGTGGCAAGATGGAAGTTGACTCCAAGGCAAAATACCTGAAGTCAAGTCGGCTGCAGTGCCATAAGTACTGTGCTGATACCAGTTAAAGGGGATTTGTCATGAGTCTCAATTCCAAGATAAACAATTGAATATACTGGAAATAGTATTTAAGGTGTCCTTCACTTTCTCTTTATCAATGCTGCTTTTAAGCATTCATCATATATTTTAACAAAATTAGATTTTAAATTCCCGGCAAAATTAGGAGCTTGCTCAAATTATTGCAACTGGCATTGTGTTGACAGATTGAGAGGGTATTACAAAATCATTATCAAATATATCATTATATGTACTTCAAGTAACTTACTGTAGAAATGTACATAGTCCGTAGCACTTCATTTACATTAAAACTTAAATTTGTACAGAACACATTTACATTACAAAATTAAGCTTTTAGTGTAACTGTAAACACACTACAACATTTGCCTTTCAATAAAGTCAATCTCAGCTTTATAGTGAACATTGATCCGAACACAACCCAAGTTATTGTGTACATCTGGATACTGAGAATAAGAAAATGTTTGCATATAACTGATAAAATTATGTATATTTTTATTAAAATGCATAAATCAACACAAAGTTATCCTGATGCATTTTGTACTTTTGTTTTTGCCACCAGCTATCTATCATGAACAAAATGTATTTAATTTCAAACACAAGCCTGATGATCAAGTACGTTCCTTGGCTTACCATAATGCAGCTGCAACCTATTTTTGAATGATAATGAGTGATCAATTTAAATTCTGAGGTACAGGTTAATATCTGTGCACATTACTTAAGTGTATTAGAGTAATTTATTTGTGTTGTAGTGATGAATCACATATTGATGCATCATTGACCTATATAATTATTTCTACTGTTAGGAGCCCCAAAATCCTTATCCATTATACTCATCATTGGATATAATATAGTAGAAATACATACAAATGTAACTATTGCATATGAAATTATATATTTGTGTAACAAGTATTTACATATACATCTCCCCTTTTCATCTGCATAACCTCTTCCTCCAGTTGGATAAGTAATTTAATATTCCAGTTTTCAACACTGTAACAAACATTCAATGCACATGTGCCGTCAGAATATAAAGTAGATTGTTGTTCTCCACCTTGCAGCCTGAGAACTGACAATCCTTATTTCAAATACTGACAAGCAGGCGGAGGAGAAAAAAATACTTAAACATTATTGTGTCCCCTGACTCCAACTGAAATCATAGAATCATAGAACGATACAGCACAAAAGGAGGTCATTCGGCCCACCGAGTCTGTGTCAGCTCTTTAAAAGAGCTATTCAATTAGTCCACTCCCCTGCCTTTTCCGCATAGCCCTGCAAATGGTCTTAATTCTTGAATGTTGTACTTTAAAAACTTTAGAAATTTTGAGGAACTTAGATATAAATATTCAGTTATAATATTCACTTGGCCGAAACTCTGTTGGTATTATCTTTTATTGTTTAATGCAATGCCATGATTTACATATCTGAGCAATTCGGTGTTACAGTCATCTGTGCCCAGTTAGTCAGACTTTTTCCCTCAACCTTCAGCTCAAATTTTTTCGCCCTGTAAATTGCTGGAAGTGCGAGCTGATAATGGCACGGCAAGGGGCAACGGAGCATCTGGGACCTTGGGGAACGACAGGACCAACAACCCATCTCCTTAACCAATGAGATTTAAGGATTGAGAAAGAAACAGAGGAAGAAAGAGGGTGAATTAGAGCCAAATCAAGTACAGAAAGAGAAATAAAGAGAGGGAAAGAAAGATTGCAATAAGAGAGAAGGAAAAAAAGAGACAGAAAGGAAAAGTAAGAAAATAATTTAAAATTTTAAATTTTAAAAATCTTTTAACAACAATTTACTACCTGTAGGAATAAAACTCTACAGTTTAAACTGTTTCCTTTCTGGGCCGGAGAGGTTAATTGGCATTGTAGGAATGTAAATCTCCTCATTATAAAAGGTACTTACGCTGTTAAGTAGCAGCCCTAACTTTCTGCGGTGTGTTTAATTGTTAACTAATGTGCAAATCCAGCCAGTTCTTAAAAATAATAGGGAGGCTAAGGCCGAGTTGCCATTTGTGCGAGGCAAATGGTGGAGCGACATAAATCAACCAGTAAGTTCTGGAGATTCACAACTCACATCATATCTCTTCTTCCCCTGAACTTGCTGGCTGATTTGCAGCAATTTCATGAGGGCGAGCTGCAATTTTCGTGAGACGAACGGCGAAGTGGTGCAAATCGTCCAGCAACTCATGGTGATTCTCAATTCATGGGTAACTCTTCCTCGCCATAAGTTGCTGGACAATTTACACACTAATAATGGCAATGCCATTAAACTCGCCGTTATGCACAAAAACATAATCCTGTCACTTGTAGTCAGGTTTGACCATCATGATTATTTAAAAATAGTCATTAAAAGTCACTTGCTGCATGTACAAGTTTCTGCGATAAAACAAATTGACTTTACTACATTACAACAGTGACTGCACTTCAAAAGCACTTCATTGGCTGTAAAGTGTTTTGGGATGCCCTGAGGTTGTGAAAGGCGCTATATAAATGCAAGTCTTTCTTTTTACTGGAGTATGACTTCCTTTCGAGTAAAAGATCTATAAAAATGTTAGGTGCCAAAGCTTGAGCTTTTGAAGCTTGTGCAGTCACTTTATTTGACAGTTGAGTATGTAACCAGGATGTAATGTCCCATGGCGACAGGAAAAATGATATGGGGGACAAAAATACTTCTGTTTTATTGAGTGATTTCAAGTTAAATTTATGTGAAAATAGAGAGGTGTAGAATTATCAGATATGGTCACAGCTGAATTCAACAATAAGTGATAATGTGGTGGATTATGGAGATGAATGAAGCAGTGGAGATTTCTTCAGGACAAATGAATGTTTGATGGTAAATCAGGTTAGAACTGATCTCAGTTGTTTGGAAAATGGGACTTTTGCAGATTTCAGAGGGGAAAAAAAATTGCAGAGTATTTTTCCAGTACAACGTTAGTAGAAAATTAAGACATCCAATCATACAATGGCACAAATGATCAGAGTTAAGCAACACAACTAGCTGGAAATTAAACCCTTGATCCTTCTAAGGCACAGAATGAAAAAGTCACCGGCAATATTGACTGGAAAATTGGACAGTGAATTTACAATAGCCAGTGTAAGCCAAAATTTACAGTGTAAAGATTTGCTTTTCAAAGTTACTATTGAATCCGCTTCCACCATACTTTCAGGCAATGCATTCCAGAGCAAAGAAATATCTCCTCATCCCCTGGTTTTTTTTTGCCAATTATCTTAAATCTGTCCCCTCTGGTTACTGACCCTCTTGCTAGTGGAATCAGTTTCTCCCTATCTACTCTATCAAAACCCCTCATAATTTTGAACACCTCTACTAGATCTCCTTAACCTTCTGTGCTCTAAGGAAAACTGTCCCAGCTTCTCTAGTCTCTCCACATAACTGATTTCCGTCATCCCTGGTACCATTGTGGTAAATCTCCACTGAACCCTCTCAAAGACCTTGACATCCTTTCTAAAGTGTGGTGCCCAGAATTGGACACAATACTCTAGTTGAGGTCTAACCAGTGATTTATAAAGGTTTACCATCACTTCCTTCGTTTTGTACTCAATGCCTCTTTTTATAAAGCTATGGATCCTGAATGCTTTTTTAGCAGATTTATCAACTTGTCCTGCTCCCACAAAGATTTGTGTATGTGAACCCCCAGGTATCCAAGTTTTAAATTTGTAGCATTTAGTTTATATTGGCCCAAAAATTCGTGAGGAAGCCTTCGTGCGAGGGTAAGGCCTCCCCGCGATCTCTCACTCCGCGTTGGCTTTTTCAGTTCCAGCTCGCACGAACTTGATGTTCTGGACAGCTGCTGTGCTGGGCTTGCGTATCCCACCGGCGTAGTTAATTCGTGCGAGCTGTGGGATCATGTGACTCAGTTAGAGCCAATGGCAGCACACCATCTTCCATTCATAACTTTCACATAAGTGCTGTGAAAGTTATGAATACTATAGCCCCCCAAAAGAACCGCTAAACCTCAATTAAATTTTTAAAAAAACATCACATTAATAAAATAAGTATAGTTAAATAAATTAACCATTTTAAATAAAAAATTAAATTTTTGAAAAAATTTAAAATCTTTTAAAAAGTTATAAAAATAAACTTACCTGTCTTTAAAGTCTCTAAAAAAGATATACCTGTTAAAAAAAATTCAAAATAATACTTAATTCACTACTTACCTTGTTAAAAGTGGGTCTTACTCCTCCTTTTTTTATGTGTAGAATCTTCCGTACTTACCTGCGTGTTGAAACCACTAAGTGCACAGCGTGCGCGCAGCCTGTAGCGCGCACGCGGTTCACCTAGGACCCGCCCCCTTTTCCATTCACCAAGTGCCGGTTTTCAGCGCATGCGCAGTGCATGCAGAAAATCGGCAATTGGAGACAGAATACGCGAGAGTACGCAGTGCGTACTCTCGCGTAGCGGGACTAATTTTTGGGCCATTGCCTCTCCTCATTTTTCCTTCCAAAATGCATCGCTTCACACTTCTCTTCAGTAAATTTCATCTGCCATGTGTCTGCCCATTTGACCAGTCTGTCTATATCCTCTTGAAGTCTGCTACTATCCTCCTCACTGATTACTACATTTCCAAGCTCTGTGTAATCCACAAACTTTGAAATTATGCCCTGTATACCCAAGTCCAGGTCATTAATATATATCAAAAAGAACAGTGGCTCCAATACCAACACCTGGGGGAATTCCACTGTATACTTCTCTCCAGTCTGAAACATCCATTCAGTACTACTCTCTGTCTCAGCCAATAGCGTATCCACGCCGCCACTGCCCCTTTAATCCCATGGGCTTCAATTTTGTTAGCAAGATTATCTGCCATGTTATAGACTATGAAACACCCCATACATCTTAACTCTATACAGGATGATGAGAAGAGGTAGCTCGATGGTTGAACACACTCGCACCCTAAGAAGCTGGCCTAATACTCGAAAAAAGATTTAATAACATCAAGAGAGTTGCCAAAGAGAAAAAGAGTTGCAGTTGCACAATTCAATGATTCATCAATAAAAAAATAGCTTAAGAGGGATGCTGCAAGGGGATGGGAAAGGTACAGGTTGAAAGCAGATCCACAGAATGTGGTATTTCATTTTGTTTTGCTTATTTGTTAATATTATACAGCAACAATGCTGTAATTTTTCCAAATGCAGCACACACACATGCTTTTATTACTTAGTATAACTCACTACTTACTTATTAATGTACAATTGCATTTATTTCTGAGGGTGTAAAGGGTGTCCAAGTGGAGTGAAACTCTCTAACTTCATTTTCTTCTCTAATTAAATACACCTGGACCTACTGGCTTAGTCATCAGATAGCTATTATCAGTATAGTTTGTCCCACCAGCACCATCTACGTGCAAAACTTGGGCTACATTCATACTGTTACTACCAGTCTGGGTACTTAAAGAATCAATTGACATCTTGCAATATTTGATTTATATTTCTTGGCCAAGAATCTCAGGGCAATGAAGTTTGCATTTTTGTCCAGGTGACAAATAGTAGTGTAGAATTTCCACATGGGTTCTCCCAATATCCAGTCGTCTCTTTGGCGTAAGCTTGGTGGAAACCTAAAGAAGAGGCTAAACAGCCATTTCTCTGAGGTTTCCACCAATCTTCTACCAAAGTTACAGTAGGAGATCAGGAAAATGTTCAAGGAAATTCCAGGTGTAAATGTTTTGAGAGGACAGGCAGGAGCATTTGCTTCTCAAAGCAGGATGTCACCCCATTTCACTCAGAACAGACCTGAGCCCAAAGTTATATTGCCACTTATATGTTGCTGTGTAGCAGTTATGCAAAGTTTGTAATCATGAGCACCGTGGCATCTCACCATACATCACATATGTTCATTGGATCTGTAGAGCATGACAATGTAGTAGCAGCACACAAGAATTAGCACCAACAACTGAATAATGTACATTCAGGAGACCCTGTGAGCAATGCAGGTGTCGGAGGAAACATCTGCCTGCACAGAATACTTGACAAAGCACAGCCTTTCCTCAGGAGTTGACATTCCTTCAGAAACATCGGACTGTTAGTGCACTTCATTATTCACTATTTAGACCAGCTGAAGTTATTGCTGCCTGTACTCCATATGACCCCCTCTAATTGGTTATTTAAACCTAATCGTATAAAGAGCTAAATGTAACATGTTCAATGTGACTTCTATTTATGGTGGGCTTCAGTGTTTTTTTCTGGTGTAACATACACAGAGATTTGAAGTTTTTGTGGAATAATGTACCAATGAACATCTATGGAGAATCCAGACATGGACCAGTTTATTACTTGCCATTACGGTCTGAAGGCTTGACATTAGGATGCAGCATGCATTTATCCTGGAATATTTCCCCTATCTGTTTTTGCCAAGTTCCATGCCAGCTTGTTGTAAAACCATTCTTTTAGTCCCTCTGTATCTTTCCAAACCTTTATTCGCAACTTACATTACCCTTGTGAAAGAGACTTTGCCCAGACTCAGTGTAGCCACTGAAATCGCCTTCCTGTCAGACACGTTGGGATACAATTAGTGGCTACCTCAGTTGTGGCTGCATGTCTTATTTTAGGGGCTTCCTGTCTCGGATACAGGATTTACAGAGACTGTTAACCTCATCCTTGCAGAAAGGAAAGTTTGTGCTTTGCAGCACTGAGGTGCCGTTTTTGGCTAAGATGTTAAACCATGGCCCTTACTGCCTGCTCACGTGGATGTAAAGGATCCCAGGGCACTATTTGAAGTAGAGCACGGAGTTCTACTGGAGCCCCAGTGTACGGGAAGGGTTAATCAGACAAGCAGTCGAATCAGCAGCTGACTTGAAATGATTTGATATTACAATAATGTTAATGTTTAACCTTTGTTGAGTAGGATCCTTAAGTTGTAATGTCGGAAAATAACCAATTGATGCGACAATTGTACAGCTACACAGCAATTCTAAGTTGGTGACCACTGAACTTTTGAACTGCGACTAACCCTTACAGCACCGGTAGTTTAAACATGCTTGTGTGAATTAATCACCTGATAGAGATTGGGGGAGAAATTCAGTATCGCCCCGTTTGGGGCGCAATTATCGGCCGGGCGCAAAGATTAGCGCCTGGCGCTAATTATCGCCTCCGACTGCAAACTTGACTTTTCTCGCCCCTGGAGGTGATTGGAGCGCTAAATCAGGCGCTACACACCTGTCATAAGGCGCAAAGGCCGAGGAGCGAGGCGCTAACTCAGAGCGCGGGCGCAGCGCAGGTGCTGTCAGTCAGCGATGGAACACAGACACACTGGCGCCAGACAGTTCTTAAAGGGGAGGGTCGATCTTGCACTCCAGCTACACCCTGCTCATTGGAGCCTTGAATCTCGGCCTGGAGAGACCTGTGCCTAAATCTTCCAGCCAAGGACTATGGAGAGGGTGAGAGAACGAGCTCAGCGCTTCAGCGAGCGGGCCTTGGATGCTCTGGTTGGCGCGGTGGAGAGCAGAAGATCTATACTCTTCCCTGAGAGTGGCAGGAGGCCTTTGCCGCGCGAGTACAGAAGAGTGTGGAGGGAGGTGGCTCAGAGCATCTCCTGCAGGAGCATGGTGCCCAGGACCCATGTACAATGTCGAAAAAAGTTCAACTACCTCACTCGGATCGTCAGGGTGAGTGGCTTTTTTTCAATACCTCTCCATCCCTCCATCTCAACCTCACTCTATGGCCAGAGGGTCTTAAAACCCCAATGCACAACACTCATCCAACACCTATGGCCCTCTCATGAAACACACACGCACATTCCACACTTTGCATACAGTAAGGGCTATTCACTTATGGGAGGCACATCAGGAAAGACCATGGCTGCATACAGTAAGGACTATTCACCTATGGGAGGCACATCAGGCAAGACCATGGCTGCATACAGTAAGGGCTATTCATCTATGGGAGGCACATCAGGCAAGACCATGGCTGCATACAGGAAGGGCTATTCACCTATGGGAGGCACATCAGGCAAGACCATGGCTGCATACAGTAAGGGCTATTCACCTATGGGAGGCACATCAGGCAAGACCATGGCTGTATATTTACTCAGACGCCGTCCTTTTTCTTGCAGGCCAAGCTATCTCATAATAGGAGACAGCAGCAACGGACGGGTGGAGGGCGGCCTCAGCTGCAACCCCTCAGCGATCTTGAGGCGCGCGTCCAGAGGATTGTGGCAAGCCGGGTGATCGGTCCCGTCGCCACTGGAGACGCCGACCCCGTTCTGGACAGCAATGGTAAGGTCATCACCTTTTTGTCCTCTGTCCTTCCACTTGTCCCTCACAACACCAGCCTTTGACACTTTCAATCCAACTTACTAAATCGCTGCACTTATTCCTCCCTTACTGCCACCCTGTCCTCACGCTAAAGCCACTCTTGTACCTCCCTGCTTTCAGATGGTGATTCACCAGCTGAGGAGACGGGCCTTCAAGCTGCCAGTGGGAGTGAAGCTGCAGGCGAGGAGGAAGATGAAGGCGGAGCATCAGTGCCACCCTCTCCCGAGGAAGCCCATGCCCACACTGGGAACACGCCTTCCCTGGAGGGGAGCAGGGGGGAAGCGTCTGATGAGGGTGAAGCTCCAGGACCCAGCGGGCTGCAGCAATGCCATGGGGGTAGGGAAGAACGGGGGCCTTCTCCCCGGAGGGAGAGTATGCCAGCGACTCCTACTGCACTGGACGCAGAGGAGGAGCGGCTCATCGCTGAAATGAACACCCAGGCGGTGGACATGCACACTGAGCTCATGGGTGCAGTGGGAAGGGTGCCCGAATGCATTGAATCACTGGCAAGGAGTGTGGAGCACTTCGCTGTAGCACAGGCGGATGCCACACTAAAGCTTAGTGCTGCAATTCAGTCTCAGACTGCTCTCATGCAGACTCAGATTGAGGCCACGCGAGCACTGACTGCTGCCATCCTCGATGGTTCGTACACATTTCCCCGGGGCTGTTACCGCGCCACAGCAGGCCAGCAATCTGTGCTCCAGCAGATTGCTCCGGATGCTGAAGTGCTGCCCCGTGGGAGTGACAGTGTGTCGGTCGAGCAGGGAGTTGCTGTCCTCTCTCAAGATGACAGCATTCCTGCTGCCACCACTGTCACTTCTCCACTGCACTTGCCACCACCTGTAGGACATACTGCTGCCGCCCATGCAGAGTTGGTGCAGTCTGCAGCCGGGCCCTCCAGGCCCAGAGCTGGTCGAGGCCGTCCTTCAAGGGCATCTGCAGTCTCAGGTTCTGACAATCAGCAGCCTTCCACTAGCCTTGCTGCAGCCACTGAGGTCCCATTACGGAGGAGCAGTAGGGTGGGAAGGGGGGAAGTGCGCAAGGGAAGGAGATCACCCTCGAAGGGCAAAAAGTAGGAGGTGTGACAAAATGTTTGTCATTTTTTTATTAAAGGCTAAGGTTCGTGGTCAAACTTTTGGACATTATCTCCAGGTTATGAGAACCAGTTCTGTTAATGACTGTGTTTTTGTGTTTCTTTCTATTAGTTTGTCATGAGGAAATGACACACACAGAGTTTGTGAAATAAATAAGTTTTTGTATTCAAAATATACATGTTTGGTCTTTGGAATCATTGGTGCCTTGGCCGGCTTAGGGGTTGCGGGTTGGTTTCATTCATGTTGTTCTCAATGGCAGAAGCCATTTCCTCAGCAGGGGCCTAGAAGCGGCTTGCTATCAGCCGTTGACGGACGGCCCTTGCAGTTTCAACATTGTGGGCCGCCCTCCCGCCTTGGTGCTGCTGATGATCATCCTCCTCCTCCTCCTCTTCCTCCTCCTCCTCTGGTGGTGCTCCAAGGCCTGGTGGCATTGGCTGGGTCCTGAGGATTGCCATGTTATGCAGCATGCAGCACACAACTACGAAGTGGGAAACTCGCTCAGGCGAGTACTGCAGGGCTCCTCCAGAATGGTCCAGACAGCGGAACCGTTGCTTGAGCACGTCGATTGTGTGCTCAACGATGTTCCTGGTAGCTTGATGGCTCTCGTTGTACCGCAGCTCAGCAGGGGTGTTGGGCGTACGGAGCGGTGTCATCAGCCAGGTGCTCAGTTGATACCCCTTGTCCCCGAGAAGTCAACCAACTGGCTGATGCGGTGCCTCGAAAAGTTCTGCCACAGTAGTCTGGCGCAGGATGAATGCATCGTGGCAGCTGCCAGGATAGTGGGCATTGACAGCGAGTATCAGCTGTCTGTGGTCACAGACCAACTGAACGTTCAAGGAATGGAACCCCTTTCTGTTCCGGAAATCCTCGGCATTCTCATGCGGAGCACGCAAAGCCACATGCGTGCAGTCAATGGCGCCCTGCACCATGGGGAAGCCCGCTATCCTCGCAAAGCCCATAGCGCGTTCATGCTGCTTGTCTGGGGTCATGGGGAAAGAGATGTACTCTCGTCTCCTTTTAAAGAGGGCATTTGTGACCTGACGGATGCAGCAATGCACCGCGAACTGGGAGATATTGGCGATGTCCCCAGCAGCAGATTGAAATGAGCCAGTAGCATAAAAGTTCAGAGCCATTGTGATCTTCACTGCCACCGACAGAGATGTCCTGGACCTCAGTTGAGGCTGCAGATCTGGCTGCAGCAGGTGGCAGAGCTCAGTGACTGTCGTAAGAATGAGCCTTACACGTGGTGAACTTAAAGTAAGCTTTAATCAACTAAAAAGGTGCTACATACAAAAGAGGTCTTACTCTATGCCTCTCCAGGATCCAACTAATCAGCCCAGTATTTATCCTGGACTAATCACAGGAAGTGATGCAATGAAGTTCGAGTCACAGGAAACTGTATTGTGTTACCACATTCTCCCCCCCCAAAAGATTAGGAGGCCGGGATGAAGTTCGAGTCACAGGAAGCTGTATTGTGTTACCACATTCTCCCTCCATTTCGTAGCCGCTGGACGAGGGAGAGCCGCACCCGTTTGGGTTCTCGTAGCGGTAGAGGGCCCCTAGCCCGTTTACCCGCCGCGGGCCGTGGACCAGAGTCCGAGTGATCCAGCCCGCTCTGTGAGGGGTCAGGACGATCCTGACTGTGTACTGGTGCCCGAACGGGTGTCGGGCAGGGCTGTGGCAGATCCGTTTCCGAGCGTATGGTACGGGGTGGATCGTGGCTGCGCGTGCGAGCCCCGACGGGCTCATAGTCAGTCTGCCCCAGGTCGGCACGCTGGAGTGAGGTACCAGCCGGCGTCAGATCCAGATCGTGATGAGAGGCACCTGGCGAGCCCAGAGATGTGCCTGGTACAATATCATCCCCTGGTGTCCCTCTATGTTTCGGCGGGCAGGGAGCCAGATCCCGCAATGACACGGTAGATTCCCGACCGTCAGGATACCGAATATAGGCGTAGGTAGGGTTGACGTCAGTGAGCTCAACCTCATCTACCAGGGGGTCATTCTTAGACGCCCGAACATATCTTCGGAGTAGCACTGGTCCCGGTGCAGTCAGCCACGACGGGAGAGATATCCCATCGGATGAGCGACGCTGAAATCGGAAGAACCGTTCATGAGGCGTCGTATTTGTGGCGGTCGAAAGGAGGGACCGTGTGGAGTGTAATGCGTCTGGAAGTACTGCTTCCCATTGCTGGTTGGGTAGGCCCCGAGATCTCAAAGCCAGACGTACCGCATTCCAGATGATAGCGTTAAAATGCTCGACTTGCCCATTCCCGACCGGATGATAAGGCGTCGTTCTGCTGGCAGCAATACCCCGTTCCGAGAGATAGGCCTTGAGTTCTCCTGACATAAAAGAAGGACCCCGATCCGAATGAACATAGGATGCCATGCCACAGAAAGCAAATACCTGCTCAAGGCAGCTGATAACCGTGGTCGTCAGCATATTGGGGCAGGGAAAGGCAAATGGAAAACGGGAATACTCATCGACCATGGTCAATAGATAAGTGTTGCGAGTTGAAGAGGGCAACGGCCCCTTAAAATCGATGCTAAGCCGTTGCATTGGCTGGGTCGCATGTATGAGTATACCACCCGAGGGGCGGAAAAACTGAGGTTTCAATTCCGCACAGACTCTGCAGTCCGAGCACATCTTCTTTACATCCCCGGTAGAGAATGGGAGATTTCGGGACCGCACGAAGTGTAGCATGCGAGTAATGCCCGGATGACACAACCCATCATGGATGTCTACGAGCGTAGAGGGTGCCATGGCGGAGCAGAATGCTCGTGTGAGGGTATCCGGAGCCACATTCTCCTTGCCAGGTCGATAGTGGATGGTGTAACCAAAAGAGGCCAATTCCAGCCGCCAAAGCTGGATTTTATTATTTTTAATTTTGGTCCGTTTTCGATTATCGAGCATGAAGGCGACCGATCGCTGGTCCGTGATTAAGGTAAAGTGCTGGCGAGCTAGGAGATGAGTCCACTTCCGTACTGCCTCTATGATGGCTGTAGCTTCTTTCTCGACTGGAGGATAATGTAGCTCAGCCCCTTGAAAAGTCCTGGACAAAAATGCCACCGGACGACCTTCCTGATTCAGAGTGGCCGAGATCGCCACCTCCGAGGCATCACACTCAACAACAAAAGGAAGACTCTCATCGATGGAGTGAAGAGCCGCTTTCTCCAACTGTTTTTTCAGGAGGTTAAAGGCTGCAACAGTCTAGTGGGAATGTGCTGGCCTTCAGTAGAGGTTGGATTCGGTCCGAGAAGTTAGGAATCCATTTAGCATAGTATGCAAACAGGCCGAGGGCCCGGCGCAAGGAGGCCGGATTCTTAGGTGGCGGGAGTTCTTGGAGTGGGCGAAGCCTTTCAGGGTCAGGTTTAATGATGCCATTGCCCACACAATAGCCAAGGATGTTGATGGTTGGTTGTGACTCAATGGATTTAGCCGCATTTAATGTCAAATTACGGTGCTGGAGTGCATCCCAAAATCGTTGGAGATTGGCATCATGTTCCCGCTGATTGCGACCTGCGACAGTAATATTGTCCAGATAAGGAAACGTATCCTTTAAGTCTTCCTGTTTGACCAGGTCATCCATTGCTCGCTGGAAGACAGCCACTCCATTAGTGACCCCAAAGGGGAGGCGACGAAATTGATACAGCCGTCCATTGGCTTCAAAGGCCGTATACTGCTTGTCTGAGACCTTCAAGGGTACCTAATGATAGGCACTTTTCAGATCATATGTTGAGAACACCGTGTACTCAGCCAGTTTATTAACCATATCATCGATGCGCGGCAATGGGTATGCGTCCAAGTCCGTATATTGATTGATGGTCTGTGAATAGTCAATGCACAGCCGTTTCTTGTGAGGTTGTAGAGGGTTCTTAACAATAACGACCTGGGCGCGCCATGGCGACGAACAAGGCTCGATGATATCCTCTGCTAAAAGCCGAGAAATCTCAGCCGCAATAAAAGACTGGTCTTCCTGACTGAAACGTCGTGACTTTGTTATAATCGGTTTGCATCGAGGAGGGATACTGGTAAACAGTGAGGGTTCATCCAGTGAAGCTGCTGACAATGCACAGAACGGTAATCGAGGTCGTATATTAGAAATAGTGAGTTCAGGTTTGGATCCGCCGAACTCAACGGTGAGCTTCTTATGCTGCTTTTGAAAATCTAGCCCTAAGATAAGATCACTACATAAGTCCTTGAGCACCGAAAGCCGGGTGGAGGGATACCTGTGACCATTAAGTGTTATTTCAACCATACAAAAGCCAGAAATTCTGGTATTAAGTGATGACTGAGCCATCGCAATTGCCTGGTCCGATGGGAAAACATGTAGCTTTAACTCTGCAACAATCTGTTCCCTAATGAAACTATCAGTGCTACCTGAGTCAATTAAGGCATCTAAAGTATGTCCATTAATTGATGCTTTTGTAGCTGCATGGAATAGGTTCTGAGGACAAGCAGCTGTAATTGGTGTCGTTGCACAAAGAGTGGCTGAAACTCTAGGTGTGTTTCTTCGAGAGAAAACCCGAGAGGAAGCACAATAGATTTTAGCCGGAACATCTTGATAGGCCCTTACCGGGGCAGTTCGGTAGGACTTAGCTTGATAAGCCCTCGTAGAGGCTCTTGATAGGCAAACCTTTGCAAAATGACCCTTTTTGTTGCAATGACTGCAAAACGCATTGCGAGCAGGGCAGAATTTCCGAGGGTGAAACTCATCACCACAAAAGAAGCATTTCTTAGATTGCCAAGAGGCTGCCACAGTGGGGTCATCATCCTCTTCATCAGTGAAGTCATCAGATTGATCGTCAGGGATAAAGTCCTCCCTAATAGAGTTCACCTGTGGCCTCTTAAATTGCCTGACTGTAGTTAAGGCAGCAGACCGAGGTCTGGGCACTGTATAAAGGTCTGCATTTCTTTTTGCCAGATCTAGAGAGCAAGCCATGTCATAAGCTCTCTGAAGCTCAAGTGTCTTACTTTCCAGTAGACGCTGGCGTATAAATGGGGAGGCAAGCCCGCAGATGAAAGCATCACGGATCATTTCTTCACGGTACAGCTCAGCTGAGGCCGCCTGAAAGTTACAGTCCATACTAAGTCTGCGAAGCTCTTGGAGGAATTTATCAATGGATTCCTCCGGCCCTTGTTGGGCTGTAGCTAGTAGATGTCTGGCATAGACCTCATTCGGTGTCTTAGTATATAGTCTTTTAAGCGTCCGAATTGCCTCCTCGTAACTGCCCCATTCCTCGACATACTGAAATACATTCGGGGTGACACAGTTGATGAGTATCCGCAATTTTGAGTCATCATCAGCCTTGCAATATTCGAGAAAATTGTCAAACGTGCGATACCAGTGTTTCCACACCTTACCGGCTGCTGGGGTGTTTGGGTCCAAGTCAAGACGCGATGGTTTAAGAATGTTTTCCATGATGGGTGATTCCCTGGATCCTTAGTTCCGAGTTCGTCCAAAAAGTTTGAGTGCGAAGTTTTTCAAAGTTGATTAAATTGTCGTAAGAATGAGCCTTACACGTGGTGAACTTAAAGTAAGCTTTAATCAACTAAAAAGGTGCTACATACAAAAGAGGTCTTACTCTATGCCTCTCCAGGATCCAACTAATCAGCCCAGTATTTATCCTGGACTAATCACAGGAAGTGATGCAATAAAGTTCGAGTCACAGGAAGCTGTATTGTGTTACCACAGTGACCACCTCCTTGCTGAAGCGCAGCCTTCGCAAACACTGCTCCTCAGACATATGAATGTAGGAGAGCTGTTGACGATATACCCTGGGAGGGTAAGGTCTCCTGTACAGACGCCTGTTGGCCCTCCTCCGTCTGGCCATGATTGCCACTCTCTCTCTGCGTCTCTGTGTCCTCCGATTCAGGTGGCACAGGACGACGCCCCCAATCAGTGCAGCCCCCAAAGTCTCTTAGCAAGCAAAGTTATGAAGGCCAAAAACCAAAGTACCTGCCAAGTTATGATCAGTAGCCAAAACTACCTCACACAGCGTTGACTCAATGCAGAAGTCTCTCTTTCTCTCTCTCTGAATCTCTCTCTCTCTCTCTCTCAGAACGAGTGGTGCAAAAATGTCAACCACAGAGAAAGACAGGAAGAGGCCCCCTTTAAATAGCGCCCCCCCAGCCCCACAGCGACTGGTAGCGTTCCAGTCTTCCGGTCGTTGGTTGCGCCAGGCGGAAAGGATGGGGGCGCCACTCAATTTCCGCTCCGGGGCGCCACAAGGGCGTTGCACCCTCGTATGACGTCAAGATCTGCGTGCGCAGGAGATCGCGGCGGTAAAGTTTAGCGCCGCCGCAAAATGTCTAGTTAACTTCGCGAGCGGCGCAAACATCGCTGCACCCAGGCGCTAGTTGCTTTGCGCCCCATTAGCGCCCACTTAAGGCGCTAACGGGAGGCACAACCAACTGAATTTTTCCCCCATTGTGTCTTAATAGGATAAGATGATTGAAGACATGCCAGTGTATGTTATTCCCAAGTTTGAGGGAGCTGTAATTACGGATATGTATTGCAAGGCTGCCAGAAAAACATCTGTGAAAACAATATCTTTTTAATTAAAGTTTATGTAGGATGGGAGTATCAGGTAGTGTAGTCAGTGATGAAGGATACAGGATCACAGACAAGCTTGTGTTAACCGATCCGCTTGGTTGAACAGCAATTAAATGTAAAAGGAAAAAAAGATGCGATAACAAAAATA
Organism: Squalus acanthias; assembly: GCA_030390025.1. Classification (NCBI taxonomy): domain Eukaryota; kingdom Metazoa; phylum Chordata; class Chondrichthyes; order Squaliformes; family Squalidae; genus Squalus; species Squalus acanthias. Next base: position 53,462,593 of record CM059429.1, read on the forward strand.
AGGAGGTATACTGATCTTGTTAGCACAATGGAAAAGGAGCTCGTTAGTGAGGGGTTCAGTTTGTTGACTGAGCTATTGATATGGTTTCTTATTAGGTTCTCCTTATATGGCATTGTTTTTAACTTTCGGTATACTCATGCGATGTAGAGACATACTGATGGCCTGCAGCAGGAGTAAGAGAAAAGTATTAAAACATAGCAAATTGTAATGAGGATTTAAATGTGAAAGTTCAATCAATCTGAATACTGAGCTCAGAAATGCAATGCATTAGAGTTCCCAATCATCATTGTGGTTGTAAGTACTATTTTAAATGTAAGCTTAAATACTATTGCATATACTATATACTTAATAAATCTGTGAACGCTTCATCTTAATGTTTCAAGATCCTTACTGATTATGAGGAATCGATAGAAGATCTAATCATAAATAAATGCATCCTCTAACACTAGCCAATGTTATTTATCAAGCTAACAGCCTAAAAACAGATTATCTGATCATTTATTCATTTGCTATGATCCTGTGTGCTAGTTATCTACCATGTTTGCCTACATAACAGCAATACTTTCATAGTAATCCATTCTTTGTAAAGGGCTTTCGGACAGCCTGAGGATGTGAAAGTTCATTCTTTCAGCATTTTTCACTTTGACAGCAGATTTTATTTCGGTCTCCCAATATTTGTTTTCAAATCAAATGCCTAATTGATTTTCATATTTCATTTCATCAGGACTTTATTAAAATCCATCTGCTCCTTTGATTTCTTATATACCCCACTTGTGACCCTCTCTGGGATGTGGCCATCCAACTGGTTTAATTTTAAACTCCTAATTAAGAAACATGGCTGTCTGTTTCTACAGTGGCAAGGTTTGGGGCTTCCAGAGATTCAGATCTTTAAGTTCAAAGGAATGGCTTTTTGTGTCCTTTCTGGATATGGGGTCTTCTTAGCTGAGAGTTTCAGGACCACTGTTCTTTGCTGTTTTCTGTAGAGATTGTCACAATAAGAACCAAACTCTTGGCACTATATATTATTAAGGATGTGCATCAGGGAATCAGTTTTTCCTAGTTTGAAGTGCAGATCTAAGATAAAAATATTAAATGGGTTAGCACTTTAATAGCAGTAGTAAACAATGACCTCCACATTTTGGATATCAACGAATCCCCGTTGGCCTCTGTGTGGGGGTTCCTCTACTTCAGAGACCTACTGCTAGATTTGGTTAAACTGGCCATTCATGAAAGGCAGTGATAAATGTGGGCTACGGAACCAGAATTATTTCCTGATGAGAGATCAAGGGAACGATTATAAACTCCTTGCTTGGCCTGATCGTATTCTCCCACAGGCTTTCATTTGCAGCAGTGACTGTTGGATAATGATCAAGAGCAGGATTCCTGGCCTATCTATCCATTTGTAGCACTCTGAGCACTGCCCCTGCTGAGATCAGCTAACTCAGCACAGGCTGGTAATGGAACTTGGGGACATTGCTGGTCGATAGAGCTCAGCTACTCACTGCATCAACCAGCTCAGCCTTCACTGCAGCCAGCATCTTGAGCCAGCAATCAGCTCACATTTCATCACAATTATCCTAGATCACCATGAAATAAATTTAATTTAAACTCTTTTCTGTTACTTCTTCCAAAATAATAATTAATGGGAAACATAAAACAGAGGTGAGTGTAAATTTTAATATTTAATGAATAAATGATGTAATACTTCCTCAATATTGAGAGTTAGATATCGTTAAATACAATATTCAGAAATTATGCAAGATAAAATAATAACAGGTCTTATTTCCTCCTAGAATTGTTTGAATCACAGGAACAGGATTGTGTATAAAGTCAGCAAGTTTAGACAGGTCTGACTCCATTCTGCTATGCACATGCCAAAGTAATTTATATAAAATGGTGCGGTCTGTCAGTGCTGGAACAATTTCCTGATATGATCATGCTTTGCTGCTACTCTTTGTAACCTGGAGCATGATTTTCAAAAACCACAGCAGCCAGTAGTCTGACACTACTGGGGGGTTGGGAGGTGCGGGGGGGGGATCATTGGTTTTCCCTCTTGAATAACCTGGAAATGGTCATCCCTGCTCTAAATGATCTACTGCAATAAAGCACTAGGGAGAAGTTCAGGGATGAAATGAGTGCACAGTTATTAAAAGAGCTACTGAATAATTCTTGGAAGCAAGCCAGAAAATGTATTTTAAGTATGAATGACCCATAACTCAAGCAGCAGAAACGCATGCAAATTATGAATTTCTTTTCCTCACAAGTGAAGGAACATATTGAGTTCGCCACAGACTCAGGAGGTTCTGCTGGTCTGCACTCAGATGCACTGGATCACCTGGGCATAGCAAATATGCGAACATTGGGTGTTTCGGAGCGTACAGCTATAAAGTAACTCGCCTGATTATCCTCAATTAATTTAAATAGAGGAAAATTGGTCAGGTTACATTAAAGGCTTGAGCTCTGACCCGCCCAATTTTCCCATATTCACTGTGCCCAGTTGATCCAGTGCACCCACGGAAACCTGGGATAGTTTTGATTTTCTTTAATATGTATCCTCTGACCCCTCCCTAATTTTTCTCCCAAACGCTGCTCATTTCTCACTAATTATCCTTCAGATGGAAGATTAATCATCTCTGGGCCATGAACCACTCAAGATTAGTTAATAGCAAACATTCTTGCAGTAGGGCGAGGTAGCTATACCAGCTTTTACTCCCTTCAAATGTCCTGCCATAGAATTAAGTTCTGTCCTCATGATAGCTGAGAAATTATGAAATTAACTTTTGACAATGGCAGGTGAGCTCTGCTGATTTGAACCCAAGGTAACTAATCATCTGGCTGACAGACATGCATTCCATTTGTATCATAGAGTCATAGAATTATACAGCATAGAAGGAGGCCATTTGGCCCATCCTGCCTGTGCCGGCTCTTTCAAAGAGCTATCCAATTAGTCCCACTCCCCTGCCCTTTCCCCATAACCCTGGAAATCTTTCCCTTCAAGTATTTATCCAATTCCCTTTTGCAAGTTATTATTGAATCTGCTTCCACCACCCTTTCAGGCAGTGCATGCCAGATCATAACAACTCGCTGCGTAAAACGAATTCTCCTCATCCCGCCTCTGGTTCTTTTGCCAATTACCTTAAATCTGCGACCTTTGGTTATCGACCCTTCTGCCACTGGAAACAATTTCTCCTTATTTACTCTATCAAAGCCATTCATGATTTTGAATACCTCTATCAAATCTCCTCTAATCCCTCTCAGCTCCAAGGAGAACAATCCCAGATTCTCTAGACGTACCACAAGTTCCACAACCCTGGTACCATTCTAGGAAATCTCCTCTGCACCCTCTCTAAGGACATGACACCCTTCCTAAAGTGTGGTGCCCAGAATTAGACAATACTCCAGTGATTTATAAAGGTTCAGCATAACTTCCTTGCTTTTGTACTCTATGTCTGTTTATAAAGCCAAGGATCACAGGTGTAGATACAAACCCAAGTCTCTCTGTTAACGCACCCCCTTTAAAATTGTACCATTTAGTTAAGTTGCATCTCCTCATTCTTCCTACCAAAATGTATCATTTCACACTCCTCTGCGTTAAATTTCATCTGCATTTGTCTGCCCATTTCACCAGTCTGTCTATGTCCTGCTGAAGTCTGTTACTATCCTTCTCACTGCTTACTACATTTCCGGGTTTTGTGTCATCTGCAAACTTTGAAATTATGCCCTGTATACCCAAGTCCAGGTCATTAATATATACCAAAAAGAGCTAGAATTAACTTCCCTGAATTCTCTAATTATCTCTAATCATTTTGCCAGCTCTTTCTTCTGCTGCATTTAGAAATAAATCTTTAGATTTTCTTCCAAGACAATTCTTCCATATTTATGGTTGAAAATGTAACTTCCAGATAATAATCTAAAGGTTTTATGGTATTTTAATAAGAGCATTCTCTCAAGTACATCAAGCTTCCAGCAGATGGAACTCCAAAGACCCCAAAACCCACCTGTAGACCAAATGAACTGTTAGTCAGTGAATGCCTAACATTTGTCATTGGGTAAATGCTGGAGTCCATTATTAAGGAAGTAGTAGCAGGACATTTAGAAAATCATAAGACAATCAAGCAGAGTCAACATGGTTTTATGAAAGGGAAATCGTGTTTGACAAATTTGCTAGAGTTCTTTGAGGATGTAACAAACAGGGTGGATAAAGGGGAACCAGTAGATGTAGTGTATTTGGATTTCCAGCAGGCATTCAATAAGGTGCCACATAAAAGGTTACTGCACAAGATAGGAGCGCATGGGGTTGGGGGTAATATATTGGCATGGATAGGGGATTGGCTAACTAACAGAAAACAGAGAGTCAGGATAAATGGGTCATTTTCCGGTTGGCAATCAGTAACTAGTGGGGTGCCACAGGGATCAGTGCTGGGGCTTCAACTATTTACAATCTATATTAATGACTTGGATGAAGGGACCAAGTGTACTGTAGCCAAATTTGCTGATGATACAAAGATAGGTGGGTTAGCAAGTTGTGAGGAGGACACAAAGGGGGAGAAATTCAGTATCGCCCCATTTGGGGCGCAATTATCGGCCGGGCGCAAAGATTAGCGCCTGGCGCTAATTATCGCCATCGACTGCAAACTTGACTTTTATCGCCGCTGGAGGTGATTGGAGTGCTAAATCAGCCGCTTCACACCTGTCTTAAGGCGCAAAGGCCGAGGAGCGAGGCGCTACCTCAGAGCGCTGGCGAAGCTCATGTAATGTCAGTCAGCAATGGAACACACACACAATGGCACGGACCAGTTCTTAAAGGGGATGGTTAATCTCACTTTCCATCCACATCCTGCTAATTGCAGCCTTGAATCTCGGCCTGGAGAGCCCTGCACATCAAATCTGCTGGAAAGAACAATGGAGAGTACCAGGCAAAGAGCTCAGAGTGCAGCCCCCACAGTCTCTGCTAAATCGATACAAGGAATGGCAAATCAAAATGAACCTGCAAAGTGCTGCTCAGTACCCAAAACTCCTTCACACAACGTTGAATCTCTCCATTAGTCTCTCTCTCTCTCTCTCAGAATGCGTAGTTCAAAAATGGCACCAACAATAAAAGGCAGGAAGCGGTCACCTTTAAATAGCGCTCCCCCTTTCCCTTCATGACTGCAGAACGCTCCCCTCAACCTGTCGTTGCTAGCGTCAGGCGGTAAGGCAGGGGGCGCCACTCAATATCCGCTCCGGGGCGATACCGGGGCGTTGCGCACTCGACTGACGTCATGATCCGCCGGCGCAGGAGATCGTGGCGGTAGTGTTTAGCGCCGCCGCAAAATGTCTAGTTAATTTCGCGAGCGGCGCAAACTTCGCTGCGCCTGGGCGCTGGATGCTTTGCGCCCCATTAGCGCCCTCTTAAGGCGCTAACGGGAGGCGCAACCAACTGAATTTTTCCCCAAAGAGTCTGCAAAGGGATATAGATAGGTTAAGTGAGTGGGTAAAAATTTGGCAGATGGAGTATAATGTGGGAAAATATGAGGTTATCTACTTTGGAAGGAAGAATGAAAAAGCAAATTATTATTTAAATGGAGAGAGTCTACAAAATGCTGCGGTACAAAGGGATCTGGGGTCCTAGTACATGAAACACAAAAAGTTAGCATGCAGGTACAGCAAGTAATTAGGAAGGCTAATGGAATGTTGGTTTTTATTGCAAGGGGTGTGGAGTATAAAAGTAGGGAAGTTTTGATGCAACTTTACAGGGTGCTGGTGAGACCACACCTGGAGAACTGCGTACAGTTTTGGTCTCCTTATTTAAAGGAAGGATATACTTATATTGGAGGCAGTGCAGAGAAGGTTCACTAGGTTGATTCCTGGGATGAAGGGGTTGACGTATGATGAAAGGTTGAGCAGGTTGGGCCTATACTCATTGGAGTTTAGAAGAATGAGAGGTGATCTTATTGAAACATACAAGATTCTGAGGGGGATTGACAGGGTGGATGCTGAGAGGATGTTTCCCCTAGTGGGGGAATCTAGAACTAGGGGGCATAGTTTCAGAATAAGGAGTCGCCCATTTAAGATGGAGATGAGAAGGAATTTCTTCTCTCAGAGGGTCGTGAATCTTTGGAATTCTCTACCCCAGAGAGCTGTGGAGGCGGAGTCATTGAATATATTCAAGGCGGAGATGGACAGACATTTGAACTACAAGGGAGTCAAGGGGTATGGAGAGAGAACGGGAAAGTGGTGTTGAGGCCAAGATTGGATCAGCCATGATCTTATTGAATGGTGGAGCAGGCTCGAGGAGCCGATTGGCCTACACCTGCTCCTGTTTCTTATGTTCTTATGTTCTTATGATGAACACTGGGTCTGCTGCCTGGGTACTCTTATTATTTTTTATTTCATACATGCAATTATTAGCAATATAAGCTGTGAGAACACCATTCTCTGCTACAGAATATAGGCAGCTCACTGTTATAAACACTTTAACATTCACTGTAATATAACAAGTACACCTTGAAACAGCTCGACAGCACTTGATAGAAGGGATTGTTGCCAGACAGTTAAAACGACAATACAGATACGATGATCTATCCTAATATCAGTGCAATGAATGATGTATTTGTAATGAGTGCATAATCACTGCAACGAGAATTACAATCGATCCTGCCTTTACCATGAGTTATAAATATAATGGCTATCAGCAGCTGATCATAATAGATTTTCTCCTTTGCTTTTGTTACACCATGAATCATTATTAATTTTATTACAACTATCCTAATATAATATACAGAAAATTCTGACTCAATTATTTTTTCTCTTCTACTTCCTTCTGCAAAAAAACTGACTTGCTATTGTTAGCAATGTCTTTGTATGAAATAAAATATACTTCTCTCTTAAATCACTATCTCCTGATTTGTATTCATTTTAATCACAGATTTGATAGCACGTTCTCAGCCATTAAGTAGTTTGCATACTTGACCTGGAAACATGAATCATAAATGCTGTCTTGTCACTTCATTTCTCATTTGTCCCTTTCCGCAACACCGTGTGAACCATATTAAAATGCAGTCATTTGTGTCTTAAACAGTATTCCAACTCAGAATTGCATAGAATTTACAGTGCAGAAACAGGAGGTTTGGCTCAACTGGTTTGTGCCAGAGTTCATGCTCCACACGAGCCTCCTCCCACCCTACTTCATCTCATCCTATCAGCATATCCTTCTATTCCTTTCTCCTTCATACTTATCGAGCTTCCCCTTAAATACATCTATGCTATTTGCCTCAACTACTCCTTGTGGTAGCAAGTTTCACATTCTTAGAATCATAGAATGATACAACACAGAAGGAGGCCATTTGGCCCATTGTGCCTCTCCAAGTAAAGAAGGATTTATTGCTGACTATCTTGTATTTCTGACCCCTGGTTTATAGCTTCCATCTTGGAGTTTGTATAAAGGGGCCAATCCAGATTTTTTAATAAAAACGCATCATTGGGAATCTAAGCTACTCAAATGGATCTTGTCTGAAAAACTGCTTTACAGTTCAGCTGCCTAGCCTTCATTAAATGAGTAATGTTGTACCTGACATGCGGTAGTAAAACAGGTAAGATTTTCATTTTAAACCAATGGTTTTAATGCTGGTGTGAAACTAAGACACCGCTTAGAGAGCTTGAGATGATGTTGGAATCAGCCTACAATGCCTAGAAGATCTTACAGATCTGACAGCATATCTGTAATTCATCAGCTACATCTGCTTCATCTTTACTCCACTTTTAAAGTGTCAGCATCACTTAATATCACAAAACTAGACAAAATGGACATCACTGAATTGATTTCTCACTGTTCATCATCTGCTAACACATATCTCTCCCTCCTTTACTGATGTCTCGTTATGGTGCCAGTTCACAACTGACCACCCCTTAGCATGAATGCTGCATCAATTTGTGCAGAATTGTATTTAAATTCTCTAGTTTTAGTGTTCTGCTCAAATTATATTCTGGTTCGACCATAATGATTTCCCAGTGGAGAAAGTCCCTACCCTGTAAGCTTGTGTTATCTTGCTTATCTCAAAAGGTAACGGCCAAATCTTGCTGGAACGGGGCATCGCGCGGTGTGTGCCATTAGACAGACTTTTTCCTGCCCCCTTCAGCTCAAATATAATTTGCGCCATAACTTGCTGGAAGTACGAGCTGATAATAGTGCAGCGAGGGCAACAGGGCATCTGGGACCTTAGTGAACGATGGAGCCAACAGTGTATCTCCTTAACCAATGAGATTCAAGGATTGAGAAAATAAACAGAGGAACAACAGAGAAGGAGGGTGAATCATGAGTGGGAAAGAAAGATTGGATAGAGAGAGACAGACAGACAGAAAGGAAAAATAATTTAAAAAAATAAAATGACATTTTTAAGATATCGAACAACAATTTACTAAATGCAGGAATGAGACTCCACAGTTTAAATTGTTCCCTTTCTGGACCACAGGGATTGATTGGCATTGCATTAACAATTATCACGTCATTATGAGCCCTAACTTTCTGCGGCGAGTTTAATTGTCAATTAATGTGCAAATTCAGCCAGTTCTTAAAAATAACGGGGAGGCTAAGGCCAAGTTGCCATTTGTGCGAGGCAAATAGTGGAGTGGCGTAAATCAACCAGTAAGTTCTGGAGATTCACAACTCACATCATATCTCTTCTTCACCTGAACTTGCTGGCCGGTTTGCGTATTAATAACAGCGTGCGTTATTTTTCCAGGAAGGTTTGGCCCATTGATATTCAGTGAAATAATGAGATAATTGCCCTGCAGAAGAGAACTTTCACTTCATGTTAGCAAAACAAGATAAACTGACTTAATTCTATTGTGATCACTCCAGACTTTGTGCCTATAACTGTGACCAGGAGTTCATCTCTTTAAACAAGTACCTGTTCAGGCTGACAAATTAGTTTCGTAACTCAAGCTTCTTCCTCCAACACATTCATTTATTTAGTGACTAAAGGCCAGTTTTAACTTGACCCACCCAGTGGAAACGGGGTGGTTGCGGAGTTAAAATCAATGTGGTGAACTTACCACCTTGTTCCCGCTCCGTCACCATATTTACTGGAGCCTTGAGCTGGGCAGCCCAGACATCTGCCTGAAACAGGTGGGAGCCTCATTACTGTATGCCAATGCAATTTTGAAGGACAAATGTGTGAAACACAAGCATATTTGCTGAAAACCCCACAAGGAGTCATAGATTGCACCCATATTTGCTCTCTTGATCAATGTCATCATGTATGCCACTTAGAAAGGATTCCATTCTCTGAATGTGCAGCTCATTAATGACCACCAGCAGTGTATCATGCAAGCAAATGCTCTTCTGCCCGGGAGCCATCACAGTGCCTTCATTTTAAGATAATCCAGCAGGCTAACACTCTCTGATTCTGAAAGGCAAGTCTCTGGCTGGCTCTTGGGAGATCACGACTACTCCCTACAGCCATGGCTTATGACATCACTGCACTTTCCCAGGACATCAGCTGACCACCTACAACAAGGTTCATTCTTCTATCAGCGTCATCACACAGCACACGGGTGGAAAGCTGGAAGGCTCACGCGTGGATCGGTCTAAGGATGTTCTGCAATATAGTCTGGCTACAGTCTCAACTATCATGGCTTTGTTCTGCTTGCTGCAAACTTTGCCATTGAGGTCCTAGAGAAAGAAGGGACCCAAGAGTAGCAGTGGGATCAGCCACAGGAACAACAGCAGTCTTTGGAAATAACAACAGAAAATGTTGGAAACACTCAGCAGGTCAGGCAGCATCGTGGAGAGAGAAACAGAGTTAACGTTTCAGGTCGATGACCCTTCGTCAGAACGACCTGAAACGTTGGGCGGAATTTTCCCAGCCCTGGGGAGGTGGGTTTGGAGGCGGGACTGCCGGGAATATGGCAGAATTTGGGGGCGGGTGCCCAACCCACCTCCGTGCCAGCTTGCCAGGAGGCGGGTAGTCGTCCCATGCCGTGTCCTGTGTCCTTGGAGGTGGGAAGGGATTACAGCCACTTAACAGGTAGTTAACAGGCAGATAAGAGGATTATCCCCATTTTGCCCACACAAGTGCGGGCTTCCCGAAGGCTCTGAAACCTGCCAGGGTCACCGAGGCGAGCAGTGGGTCTGCGGGGGTCGGAGGGGTCCAAAAGTGTGCTGTGGAGGTGAGTGATGGATGCAAGTGTTGAGAGATGAGTATCTGAGGTAAGTGGAAAGTGTTAGAAAAAGTGTACTTACCTTTGTTTCTTCCTGCAGGCTGCAATCGGTGGGTATGCGGAGAGTCTCGCACCTCCGCAGCAGAGAAGACAGATGGCCGTTGCATTCTCCAATGCAACAACCACCTAATTTCTGCAAAAGAAAGAGGTTTGATGAGGTCTTGAATTCAAGAACTCATCAAACTACAGAGAATGTCAGTGTTTGACAGCTTCACAGAGCTGTCAAACGATGACAATTCATCTGTCAAAAATTTTTGACAGATGAAACGTCATACGTTGACGTTCTCTGTAACCGGCTTTCCCTTAATCGGCCTGATAAGCCCGCTGGGCGGGCTTAACAAGGTCAATCAAGGGAAAATAGCGTGGGTTGGCCAGAAGTTGATGGAGGCGGGACTGAAACCCAACAAGTGGGAGTCCCGCCTCCAAAAGCTCCCCATTGGCAAAATCCAGCCCGTTAACTCTGTTTCTCTCTCCACGATGCTACCTGACCTGCTGAGTATTTCCAGCATTTTCTGTTGTTCTTTCAGATTTCCAGCATCCGCAGTATTTTGCTATTGTAGCAGTCTGAAGAAGATGCAGCAGAGGTCAACTTGTTACTGGCTACAAGAGTCATAGTCCATGCCGATCTTGTACAGGAGTCCTTCCTCGACTACCACATCAGACCACTGCATCAACAGACCTGTCTACATCTTCTCTGTCTTACCACAAATATGCTTCTCTGTCTTACCACAAATATGCTATCATCTATAAATCTTTCTCTTTATGCATGAATTTAGACAGCACCCACTCATTGCACCTCATCAAAGCTACTTCCCTAACTCAGCAAAAACAATGTCTGCACACACAACTACTTTAATGCTATCAGAGTTTTATTTATACCCCATACTCTGTGTGCATGCTCACTTCTTATCATGATGCGGAGATGCCGGTGTTGGACTGGGGTGGACAAAAATGAGAAGTCGCACAACACCAGGTTATAGTCCAACAGTTTTATCTGAAATTACGAGCTTTCGGAGCAGCGCTCCGAAAGCTCGTAATTTCAAATAAAACTGTTGGACTATAACCTGGTGTTGTGCGACTTCTTTTCATCACTGGGCTTCCCCTTGGTGTCAGTGTTACGTTTGAACTCAAATCTAATTTAGTGCTTCTCCTAGATGGTAACTGAGTGGCAGGAGTGTGCGAACCCACAAGCTGCTGTGTCTCAAAATGAGCTTTTTGGGAATGAAGTGGCTCTTGTTTCATGTCAGCTAAGCTCTGTGGCTCTTCTGCTGCTGCATGAGCAGCCCGGCCCTACCTCCTTTCTGCCACATGTGTGGGCATCAGAGGACGGACAGGAGGTAAAACATATGCTGCAATACTGAGAGACAGCAGCATCATGTGAGCACATTCTTTCCGTTACACACATACCGGGCACTGGCTCTGTATCGTCAGTGACAGTGGGATAACAGAGCTAATGGTATCCATGAGATCAGTGAAGCCCTGAGGGATACTTGTCTGTATCACAAACTCAAACAGGCACTTGGAGCCTGGAAGAAACAGCCTTTTCCAATCTGGTGCCCTAAGCCACTATGGCAGCAGTCTGTACATTCACAGCAGAAGCTCAGACTGCCCTTAGGATCTCTGTTGTAGGGGTCTCCACTCCAGATGGGTCCAGGGCTGTCATACACTGCAGGTTGGACAGCAGTGCAAAGCAGAGCAGCTATTTATCAGAGTGCCACAGATGCAGGAAACCGACTCCTCCAATTGGTCCACCATCTGCTGCACATTGTCAGAAACCATCCTCCATGTCTGCAGGTTTCATATTCTGCAAGCAAACTTCTTTTAAAAGTAGAACCCGTGAGATCTGACTCACCAAGTTGCTCCGCCAAGGGGCGATATGTCTTGATCAGCTGGTCAGCAATGTCTTTCTTCTCTTGTTCCATGCCTAGTTTCATACACTCCCCTTTGGTTCACTCTCTAATGCCCATTAGGTGGATGTCTCTGGACTGCTACTTGAGAGGAAGAGTGTGATTGATGGCTCGTGTATTGAAGCAGAGGGAACTTATTGTTTTTGTTCTTCCTCTGCTTCTTCTTTATTTGGCACAGGTGGGCAGAGGGGTTAGAATGTTTTGCTATGGAGCAGAGTTTATATCTGACTTTCAGAAGAAGGAGTCACATGAGGGTTTCAAGATCTAGTCCGCTGATGTAAACGTGGGTAAACTAGGATATAAAGGAAGAAAAGCAGAACATTGTCATGATCATACTTTCCTGTCTTTAACGCCCTCTATTGTCTGCTTCCCTAGGAGCGTGAAAGCTTCTTCCTCAAATGGGTCAGAGGGTGGAAGATTAGGGAGGTCGACCACCTATCAACCAATCTCTCTCTGGTGTTGTGGGTCGTTGTCTTTAAAAAGAACAACTTGCATTTACATAGCGTGTTTAACGTAGTAAAACATCCCAAGGTGCTTCACAGGACCTCTGTCAAACAAAATTTGACACCGAGCCACCTAAGGAGATATTAGGGCAGATGACCAAAAGCTTGGTCAAAGAGGTAGGTTTTAAGGAGTGTGTTAAAGGAGGAAAGAGAGGTAGAGGCGGAGAGGTTTAGGGAGGGTATTCCAGAACATAGGAGCATGGTAGCTGAATGCACTACCGCCAATGGTGGAGCAATTAAAATCGGGGATGCGCAAGAGGCCATAATTGGAGGATTGCAGATATCTTGGAGGGTTGTAGGACTGGAGTACATTATAGAGATAGGGAGGGGCGAGGCCATGGAGGGATTTGAAAACAAGGATGAGAATTTTAAAATTGTGGTATTGCTTAACCGGGAGCCAATGTAGGTCAGCGAGCACAGGGGTGATGGGTGAATGGGACTTGTTGCGAGTTGGGAAATGGGTAGCAGAGTTTTGGATCACCTTAAGCTTATGGAGATGGGAGGCTGGCCAGGAGTGTTTTGGAATAGTCAAGTCTAGAGGTAACAAAAGCATGGATGAGGATTTCAGCAGCAAATGAGCTGAGGCAGGGTGGAGTCTGGCAATGTTACAGAAATGTTAAAAGGAATGGAGATGTTCGAATGATATCTGATTCCCATGAGATGCTGTCAAAACCAAGTGTCAGCATAGAGACCAGAGTGAAAGGGTGATGACAAATGCATGAAGCAAACAATTAAAAAGGATGAGGCTTTTAGTGATGTGCAAGTATGTAAAGTGAAGGGATAAGTGCAGGGGAAGGCTGGGGTGTAAAGAGCTCCATGCTACCTCCTTGGCATTGAAACATTTTGGGGGAGAGGGGGATTATAAGTTATATATGCTTAGTATTGTGCATTCTTGGATGGCACAGCTAGCTGATCTGACCTTGCCTGGCATAGTAACATCATTAAACTTTTACAGCTCTGAATTGCTGTATCAGAGGTCAGAGTTGGCACTTACTACACTTGGCCCTCTTCCACTGGGCCCGACAAGACAGTTTTGGGGCCTTACCCAAACAGGGCCTTCCTCCTCTGCCTCACTTAATCCATCAGCATTTCTACTGTTGCTTTGGAGAACCTGTGGCTCTGTGGCTTCCTGCAGAACTAACAGACATTTAATTTTATTGACAAATCTTCAGCCTCTGCTCCCAAGCTAGTATTCAATGTGTCTGGCTTTTTAAGCTGCTGAAGAGGTTTAAATCCTGCAGTGGCATGCTATTTTTCACCCCCAACAAGCAAACTCCCAGTAAGAGGCCTTTCTAATGCCTGGAGCTCATCCTCAGTATTATAATTAATCTGACTCCAGAAGGGGTCAGCATTCATGTGGCTGGAAATCTTGTACCACCACACTTCCTGGTGGGGGAGGGAGAGGGGGAATTGCATCCCAATGAAAAATCTGGGCTTGTATCGTTTTGCTCTGCTGTCACGCTATGTATCTCCCATCTGCACAGAGAACTTTCCTCCAGCTAAAATATGCATTTCTAGTCTTTTCCTTTCACTTCATTTCTGGCTGAAGATCCCCTGTAACTGGGCAGTTTCCTCAGCACCACAATCAAATTATAACACCACAGCATTTATAGTCTTCCATCACTGATCTGAATGGCAGCTGAAACTCAGACACTTTATTGTAAATTGTCATGTTGGCAATATGAATCAGTATCCTTAGCATTCCCAACCATTTGCTCCAATTGTAATTCATCTTTCCTTCTATGATCTGAACTATTGAAAGTGCAACCTCAATAAATTGACTGGTCATAAGGCCCTTGGCACCAACCCAAGCTAATGGCATCACAAATTAACCTGTCAGACTAGACAGGTTAACGATCCCAAGAACTGCTTCACTTCATGCTGCATTTCCAAACCATTTCGACAATCTAATGGCACACCATAAAACAGTAACAAGGTCAGTTCCTCCACCACGGTCATCACAGGGCACACAGAGTCCTGCACAAGAGGCTTATTGATAAAATCCACGCAAGCTGTATTAAAGGGAATGTGGAAGCATAGTTAGGAAGTTGGCTAATAATCAAAATTTGCAGATGACAGAAAAGTAGGGAGCCTGGTAAACTGTGAAAAAGATTCAGGAGAACATAGATAGGTTGGTCAGATGTGTCAAATGAAATTTCACAGAGAGAAATGTGAGGTGATACATTTTGGGAGGAAGAATAAGAGGAACAGAGGGACCTTGGAGTGCATGTCCGCAGATCCCTGAAGGTAGCAGGACAGGTAGATAAGGTGGTTAAGAAGGCATACGGGATACTTTCTTTTATTAGCTGAGGCATAGAATGGAAGAGCAAAGAGGTTATGCTAGAACTATATAAAACATTAGTTAGGCCACAGCTAGAGTACTGCATGCAGTTCTGGTCACCACAATACAGGAAAGTTGTGATTGCACTAGAGAGGGTACAGAGGAAATTTACAAGGATGTTGCCAGGACTGGAGAATTTTAGCTATGAGGAAAGATTTGTTAGACTGGGGTTAATTTCTTTGGAACACAGGAGGCAGAGGGAAGATTTAATTGAGGTGTATAAAATTATGAAGCGCCTAGAAAGAGTGGATAGGAAGGACCTATTTCCCTTAGCAGAGAGGTCAATAACCAGGGGGCATAGATTTAAAGTAATTCGTAGAAGGATTAGAGGGGAGTTAAGGAGAACTTTTTTCACCCAGAGGATGATGGGGGTCTGGAACTCACTGGCTGAAAGGGTGGTAGAGGCAAAAGCCCTCATTGCATTTGAAAAGTACTTGGATACGCACTTGAAGTGCTGTAACCTACAGGGCTACGGACCAGGAGCCGGAAAGTGGGATTAGGCCGGATAGCTCTTTTTCAGCCGGCACAGACACAATGGGCCGAATGGCCTCTTCTGTGCTGAAAATTTCTATGATTGTATGATTCTATGAGAGGAAATGTGCACTAATTGGTGAAACTCTAAACAGGGCAGAAGAGTAAACAAACTCGGGGGTCAGTTAAATAAATCTTTAAAAATGGGAGGACAAGCTCATAATGGAATCCCAGGATTTATAGCTAGGAATATAGAGTACAAAAACAAAAAGGTAATGCTATACAAATCAGTTAAAACACTGTTAAAAATGCTACCCGAACATCGCCGGAGGTGCAGCAGAAACCCAATTTCTGGTGGAGCGAGAGCAGTCCCGAGGATTTTTCCAGTCTGATACCTCCCCAAGGCGGCAGCTGCTAACTTGCATTACCCCCCTGGGTCTACTGTCACTGGTCCACATTTAATCACCCGGCCTACAAAGTCTCTGAAGCAGGGCAGAATGGTTTGTTTTCATGGAGACAGTGGTACCTCTTATTAGAGGTTCTAGGCATAAAATTCTGGATGCAAAAAAGAATACTATGGTTAGTTTAAATTATATTTACCTCAATTCATGTTACAAATCTATTGGAACTCATTTACAATATATTGATCAGTCAGCTTGCTTTTTATTTCAGTTACAAATTTCTTAGTTCCAAGTGTACCCCAACCATTAAATTCCCTGGCTTGAGTCAGTTTTCACTTCCGCATTTGGGTGAAGCAGTTGCACATCCTTGGTGATGTGCCAGACACTTAACTCTAATTACTGCAATTAGCACTTTCATTTTGTTCTCTAATGTATCAATGAGTCAGATTCTGACTGGGCAACTTTGAGACTCAGAACTACTTACAGCAAGTCTGTTTCCCCCACCCCACTATTTAAGAAAGGAGGGAGAGAGAAAACGGGGAACTACAGACCAGTTAGCCTGACATCAGTAGTGGGGAAAATGCTAGAATCTATTCTTAAGGACGTGGTAGCAGGGCATTTAGAAAATAATAATAGGATTGGGCAGAATCAACGTGGATTTATGAATGGGAAATCGTGTTTGACAAATCTGTTCGAATTTTTTGCGGTTGTAACTAGCAGAATAGATAAGGGGGAACCAGTGGATGTAGTGTATTTGGATTTTCAGAAGGCATTCGATAAGGTGCCACACAAGAGGTTATTAAACAAAATTAGGGCTCATGGGATTGGTGGTAATATACTAGCATGGATTGAGGATTGGTTAACGGACAGAAAACAGAGAGTAGGAATAAACGGGTCATTTTCGGGTTGGCAGGCCGTAACTAGTGGGGTACCACAAGGATCAGTGCTGGGGCCTCAGCTATTCACAATCTACATCAATGATTTGGATGAGGGGACCAAATGTAATATATCCAAGTTTGCTGATGATACAAAGCTGGGTGGGAATGTAAGTTGTGAGGAGGATGCAAGGAGGCTTCAAGGGGATATAGACAGGCTAAGTGAGTGGGCAAGAACATGGCAAATGGAATATAATGTGGAGAAATGTGAAGTTAGCCACTTTGGTAGGAAAAATAGAAAAGCAGAGTATTTTTTAAATGGTGTGAGATTGGGAAATGTAGGTGTTCAGAGGGACCTGGGTATCCTTGTACACAAATCACTGAAAGTTAACATGCAGGTACAGCAAGCAATTAGGAAAGCAAATGGTATGTTGGCCTTTATTACAAGAGGATTTGAGTACAAGAGGATTTGAGTACAAGAGTAAAAACGTCTTACTGCAATTATATAGGGCCCTGGTGAGACCACACCTAGAGTATTGTGTACAGTTTTGGTCTCATTACCTAAAAAAGGATATACTTGCCAGAGAGGGAGTGCAACAAAGGTTCACCAGACTGGTTCCTGGGATGGGGGGGGATTGTCCTATGAGGAGAGATTGAGTAGATTAGGCCGATATTCTCTAGAGTTTAGAAGAATGAGAGGTGATCTCATTGAAACATACAAAATTCTTACAGGGCTTGACAGGGTAGATGCATTGAGGATATTTCCCATGGCTGGGGAGTCTAGAACCAGGGGTCACAGTCTCAGAATAAGGGGTCAGCCATTTAGGACTGAGATGAGGAGAAATTTCTTCACTCAGAGGGTGGTGAATCTTTGGAATTCTCTACCTCAGAGGGTTGTGGAGGCTTAGTCGTTGAGTATATTCAAGATAGAGATCGATTGATTTTTGAATATTAAGGGAATCAAAGGATATGGGGATAGTGCAGGCAAGTGGAGATGAGGTAGAAGATCAGCCATGATCTTATTGAATGGCGGAGCAGGCTCGAAGGGCCTATTTCTTATGTTCTTTTGTTCACCCGCCCAAGTGAAAATTTTGACATTAATTTGGTCAAGCATTTTTCCCTGCTCCAACTTCTTCTCCGAAGCTGTACTGAGCCACCTCACTTTCTCAAGGCCTCTCTCACTGCTTTGCCTCCCACTCCGAGAGCTCCCATTCTGCTCCCTTCTTAGGTTACGTCCCATCATTGTTTCTGTGACTGATGGCACTTTCCACTACATAACTACTATAACCCATCCCAATACCACCAATACTTGCCACTATGCTCATGCAAAAATACAATCTGATATCAAAATCATCAACAACTGCTGTGGATGCGATGGTGATTTTAGAAACATCTATGGCACCACCAGCAATGATACATGACATTTTTAGTTCCTTACCTAAATATTTTTAAACTGAAGATTTGTCAGAAAGATTTACTCCCCTGTCTAAATTCTAATCTTCTGCATTGTGCATGCACCAGATGACACTGCACTGTGTGTCAGAAGATAATAAAAGAGATTGATGTTATTTTCCTCCCCAAAATGTCCGGTCTAACAAATATAGCTGTATTGTTGTGTCTGATCTGCATTCTCATTTGTAGTTTGCTCATTAGAAATACTAATGTTCTTTCGTGTCACTGCTTTTTCACCCAAAATCTTTCCATTTTAAGTGGTTATAGTTTGCCATCCTTTATCTTCTCCTGTCTATCACATTACAGTAATTAATAGCAAGATAAGCAGGGACCACTTCACTTATTCCTCGTATGAAGTGGCTCAATGTTTGTTTATGGATAAGGGCTTTCATTAGTCCAGTAACACAGCTTGTTTCCAGAATGCATTATGGACAAACATCAGAAGCAATTTTGTTTTTAACAGGCCTGACACAGATCATCTGTAGTGGAGTTGTTATAAAATAGCTGTATAAATACATAATTGTCAAACCAAGCATGAAAATTGGAAAAGAATAATGTACCAGTGGAACTGTACCACAACTTGATCTATAAATTGCTGATAAGAGACTTTCTGTGAACAGGAAATAAACCTCAATTGTGAAGTCCATTTTCATTACCTTAGTCATGGAGGGCAGCCTATCATGATATCAGTGTCTAGAAACATTCATTGCAAGAAAAAAAAGTCACAACAGCTTTGAAAGCTAAATTAACTAACAGTGTGTTCTGAGCAAGAGGAAGAGAGACTAGAGGGAACATTATTATAAAATAGGAAAAGAGTGAGCAGTGGAAGATTAACAACAACACTCAATGGCCAAATTAAATTAATAGATATTATCAATATCCTGTTACTCACTCTACCACCAATAAGGCCTCAAAATGAACAAATTATTAGAGAAATAAAGAGTAAGAATTCACACCATAGTCCACCCCCAAGTCTTCAGTCAAGTTATTTCTCAGAGGGACAGAGACAAGCTCTAGCAGAATGTCTGCTCACTAAAGCTGCACAAATGGTCTAAGCAAATGACATTGGTTTCTCGTGACCAACAGTGAAAACTTATGCTGGACAGTAGTCCCAATTCTTTGCACAGGAGTTAGAAACAAGTGTAGTGGATTGATTGTTAATAGGGTACTCAAGAGTGCGAGAGAAAACACTTCTAATACTCCTGGTCATTTCATTTGCACCATAGTTCACTATTCATCATGGAATGCAGCCAAAAGCATAGCGTTGAACAAATATGGCACAGCACAAGATGAAGAAGTTGATTTGACACTAGTCCCCAGAAAGAAAGTGTAATTTTGTTTCATATTAAAACTTTTTTCTTTATCAACTTCATTAACTAAGTTTCTTGTTAGAAAATTTGGTGATGCAATTTTCGCAAGCGATCATAGTCAACTTATGAAAGCAATAAACAGACAGGAGGGTGAATTTCCTCGCTGTGAATTTCCTCGCTGTGATATGTGCCATTGTTACGCCAATGGAAAAAGATTTGTGCCTGCCAGTGGTCTTGAGGTGTTTACTCGAGAGTTTCCTTGGTCAGTATATTTGCATACAAATTGGAGTTGCGATGGCATAAATCCTGTGTAAAATGGGTGTAAGAATTTACAAGAATGGTTGCAGGGATGAGGGATTAGTTACGTGGATAGACTGAAGAAACTGCGGTCGTTCTCCTTAGAGCAGAGAAGGCCAAGAGGAGATTTGATAGAGGTGTTTAAAATCATGAAGAGTTTAGATAAAGTAAATAAAGAGAAACTGTTTCCAATGGCTGAAGGGTCGATAACCAGAGGGCACAGATTTAAGTTGATTGGCAGAATAACCAGAGGCGAAATGAGGGAAATCTTTTTTACGGAACGAATGGTTAGGATTTGGCCTGATAGGGTGCTGGAAACAGATTCAAGAGAAAGATTTTAGCAAACACTTGAAGGAGAAAAAATTTCAGGGTATGGGGAAAGAGCGAGGGAGTGGGACTAACTGGATTGCTCTTCGAAAGAGTCGGCACAGACTCGATGTGCTGAATGGCCTCCTTCTATGCTGTACTATTCTATGAAGCTATGATAATCAGTTGGATGCATGGAAATTATATGGCAAACTTCTAAAAGACAATTCGAGTTGAACACTTCAAGCTGCAGGCTGGGGGACTAACAGGTAAGGAAGGAACAGTGCTTCG
The DNA here is from genome assembly GCA_030390025.1 of Squalus acanthias. Classification (NCBI taxonomy): domain Eukaryota; kingdom Metazoa; phylum Chordata; class Chondrichthyes; order Squaliformes; family Squalidae; genus Squalus; species Squalus acanthias. Next base: position 53,482,947 of record CM059429.1, read on the forward strand.
ATCATTACTTGACTCTCATAACTTTAATGCATTTTTTTCTCATACTTTTCAAGAATGTCTACAGAAGAGGCACTGGAGCAAGCAGCTAAACAAGACAGTAGGGCATGGCACCTAGTCATTGAGGAGGGGCCCAGAATTTTGACAAAGTCAGAACTCCAAGCCCTCCTAAGGGAAATAGAGCTAAGGAGACAGAAACTGCTGTCTGTGCCAGCCAACCTGCCAGGAAACTCACGAGTGCTACTTGGAGGATGACAGCACTGGCACTGAGTGCCAACTCCCTCACCTCCAGGACTGCAGACCGGTGCTACAAGTAGTTCAATGACCTCACCTGGGCAGGCAAGGTAACACACTGGGCACTCTCCCTTTTCTTTAGATACCCCAGGCAGAAGCACTCTTCACCTTTTTAAAGTAACACTTGTACAACGAATAATGCACTCTGGTTAAAAGGGGCTCAAACTCAGGATCTTGCAATATGGCTACTTAGCTCCCTAACAGGAATGACTTATGTAATGTATTATCATGTGGTTTGTCACATGGTTTAGTATGAGAATGCTCAGTTCGCTCTGGCCTAGTAAAGCAAGCACATGGACTAGCAACTCACCGTGTCTCTGTCCTTCATTTGTTCTACCCATATATATTACATTTTGGCGATGAGAATGGGATCCCAAAGCCATTTTTAGGGATCATGGAAGGACACAGTGTTCAACCTTTGAGTGGACAAAGTTTAAAGTGAATTTGTGACACTAAACTGAATTTTTGTGATGTTTTACCGTTAATGCTGATGCAGAATTGTCTGTGCTTCGCCTTCGTGTGTATGTATACAGCAACAGCGGCATTGATTCTCACAGGTAGCGTGCCGAGTCACTGTTCAACGGGATCGGGACAATCATGGCTGCGCCTACGGGATTCATCGGAAGCATCGGCATCTATGAGGGAGTTCGCAAACCAACCATTCAGTTCTTACGCTGAGCAAATGGAGATGTTTTTTAAAGGCCAAATAACATTATTGAGATCGAAGATGCAGATTAGAATGTTCAAGCTCAAAATATAGTAATTCGTGAACAGATGAAAGCAATTTTTCGAACAGAGATCGGGCCAGATATCTACGACACATTGACAAACATACTCGTGCCAGGGAAAGCGAAGGATGCGTCATTTGAAGACATTGTTGAGAAACTTGAGGACGATTTTGACCCAAAGCCATTAGAAATAGCAGACAGCTATAAGTTTGGTACCAGAAACCAAAAACAAAGTGAAACCATCAGTGAGTACATTGTAGCTCTTAAGAACCTGTCTTTGCATTGTAACTTTGGCACATTTTTGAATCGTGCATTGCAAGATAAGTTTGTGTAGACTGGTGGATGAGCGCACACAGTCCAAGTTAATGAACACTCTGAACCTAACGTTCGACATAGCATGCAATATTGCCCTATCTATGGAGATGGCATCTAAGAATGCTAGGGAGCTCCGTCCAACTCAAGTGACTAGTGCAGCTGAGGTCTACAGGCACAAAGCCACCACCGAACCTAAAGCTGTGAGACCAGGTCAAGAGCATGTCGGTGAGAGCAGTTCAGTGAATTGTTATCGCTGCAATGGAAATCACTCACCACAGTCCTGCTAATACAGAAATGCTAAGGGCTGGATTTTGAATGACCCATGGAGTCGGGTTTGGAGGCGTGTGGGGGGTTAAATTTGCGGGGTCGGGGTTTCCGACCCCATCCCGCCTCCACGCAATTTTGACATAATCAGTCGTGGGGTTCCCGACTCTGTCCCGCCTTCAAGAGGCGGGAGAGGCCATTAAAGCCCTTAAGAAGCTCTAAATTGGCTCTGTAATGCCATTTTGAAACGCTGTAGCTAGTTTAACTCTCTTCTGACGTGAAGCACGCCTGGTGTGAAACACTCCAGTGAAATCTGGCGGGAGCACAAGTGGATAGCTGACTATCGGCTGCAGGTCCACTATTACAACGGAGATGTGATGAAGGTAGTAGTAGTAGTATTAGGTCTGAACGTCGCCTCTGATGCTGCTGCATTGAATGTCTTCAGAGACTGCCTGGGAGGACTTGCTTGGCAAAAAAATTCTCTCTCTCTCTCTCTCTCCCTCGGGAGGGAAACACAAATGCGGATTACACGACCCCAACCCGACCCCAAGACAAAATCCAGCCCTTAGTTTTCACTGCCAGAAGCAAGGCCATATTTTAATAGCTTGCAGAGCTAGATCTAAAGCAAGAAGTAAGAACCATTCTAGTGGCAATGCCAAGCAGCGACAACAAAAGGGAGGAATTCACAAAATTGAAGTGAACACACCTGATGTTGAAGAACTAGGCATCTACAGTATCTATGCCACTAGCGGCAATGCTAGCAGTCATGAGAAAGACTTCCGTACAAAACCTTTGATCAATGACCAATATATTGATGTGTATCGACACGGCAGCGGACTGCTCTATCACGAGCAAGGACACATATGAGAAAAGTTTAATCAAATACCACTTACAAAGAGTACCGATAGAGTTAAAAACCTACTCTGGAGAAATCCTAGAGACATGTGGACAAATGGAATGTACAGTTCAACACAATGACCAGTCAGTAAAGCTGCCTATTATTGTAGCGAGCTACAACAACAGGCCAACCCTCATGGGCAAAGACTGGTTGAGAAAGTTAAAACTAGACTGGAAAAACTTCTTCAGTGTAGATGCTTCAAAGAAGCGGCTTGACACAATGCGGAAGAAGTACGAAAGCATGTTCACAAACAGTTATGAGGGCATCACTGAGTATGACGCGCATACCTGCATCAAGTCCAATGTGAAGCCTGTCTATTGTAAGGCAAGGCCGGTCCCCTATGTGTTGAAAAGTCAGGTGGAGGAAGAGCTAGCGAAGCTCAGAGAGAACGGAGTGTGAGTAAAAACTGACAAAAGTGAATGGGCTACCCCGATTGTGGTAGTGCCCAAATCAGACAAAACTGTACACTTGTGCAGTGACTACAAAGTTACTTAAACCAAGCAGTTGACAATGAGCAGTACCCGTTACCAACATTGCAAGATTTGTATGCAGCACTCTCTGGGTCAAAGGTTTTCTCCAAGCTTGACCTGTCTCACGCTTATGCTCAACTGAATGTTGACTAAGAGTCAACAGTACCTTACCATCAATACACACAAGGGACTGTACTCATACACCAAGCTGCCGTATGGTGTAAAGTCCTCCCCCAAAATCTTCCAGGCTACAATGGATAATGAAGTTCCAAATTGCTTGTGCAATCAAGACGATGTGCTGATCACAACAAGCAAAATGGAAGAAAATCTAGAAGTGTTAGATTTAGTGCTTCAAAGGTTGAATTCCCACAATGTTTTTGTGCAGCCCGAGGTTGTGTACCTTGGTCTGAAAGTTGATGCAAATGGCTTGCAACCAGTGAAGGAAAAGGTTGATGCTGTCATCAATGCTCCAAAGCCACAGAACGTGTCTGAGTTAAGATCTTTCCTTGGAATGGTCCAGTACTAGGCACGTTTCTTACCTGAGTTAGCAACCATGTTAGCTCCATTGCATGAGCTCCTCAAGAAGGATACCCAGTGGAAGTCGACAAAAGCACAACAGGAAGCTTACGACGCTTGTAAGAGAAGTCTCTCTAGCGATGCTCTACTTGTGCACTACGACACAGAGCGTGAGCTTAAGTTAGCGTGTGATGCTTTCAGCTACGGTGTGGGAGCTGTCATAAGCCACGTAATGGATGATGGCCAAGAGAAACCAATCGCGTTCGCATCGCGAACCCTCACAAAGAGTGAAAAAAACTACGCGCAAATTGAAAAGGAACCAATCGCCATAGTGTTTGAAATCAAGAAATTCCTACAGTTCCTGATTGGCAGAAAGTTTACCCTGATAACCGATCACAAACCGCTCCTAGCAATATTGGGGCCCAAATCTGCCATCCCTGCAATGGCCGCATCAAGAATGCAACGTTGGGCAGTGTTGTTGTCACAATATGACTGCATGATTGAATATCGCACTTCAAAGCAAAACGCAATCGCAGATGCCTTGTCAAGGTTGCCATGAGGATTCATGCATTGGGAGTGAAGGTGAGATGTTCACGCTAGGTGCAGTTGACAAAGACTTTCCCGTGAATGCAACTGAGATTGCAGATGAGACTCAAAAGGATTCAGTACTGAAAAAGAGTGTATGAAAACACCTTGAATGGATGGACTGATCAGTGTCTGGACACAGAGTTGAAACCATTCCATAACCGTCGTACTGAATTGTCTTGTGAGCAAGGTTGTATCAAGTGGGGAAACAGAGTGGTGGGACCTATTTCGTTGAGAGATAGAATTCTGGCCGAACTTCATACTGAACATCCAGGGATCATCAGTATGAAATTAATTGCAAGAATCTTTGTTTACTGGCCTGGATTGGACAGTGATCTTGAATCACTTGTCAGCAAATGCAGCGTTTGCCAAAATTGCAGAAACAAACCATCAAAACTCCACTACAACTCTGGTCATGGCCAAGTAGACTTTTTCAGAGGAGTATATTTAGACTTCTGTGAGAAAGCAAATGATTATTTCCTGGTACTTGTAGATAGTCACTCAAAGTGGATTGAAGTGAAACACATGGGTTCAAATACTACAACTGAACGTACCATAGATGAGTTGCGGTCTATCTTCGCATGTCATGGATTACCTGAAGAGTTTGTTTCTGACAATGGCCCTCAGTTCCGTTCTGCTCTAATCCAGGAGTTCATGAAATGGAACGGTATCAAACACACTCTCGTTCCACCGTATCATCCAGTTTCAAACGGAGCAGCCAAAAGGTCAGTCAGAATATTAAAAGAAGCTCTCAAAAAGCAAGTGTTGCAGGGTTGTTCGGGACTCAGCATGAAGCAACGTTTGGCAAATTTCTTGGAAGTACAGAACTACTCCGCACACTACAACTCGATGTACCCCAGCAGAACACTTGAAGAGAAGATTGAGAACACGATTGAGTCTTGTTCAACCAAATTTGGCCTCAAGAGTTGAACAGAAACAATTGAGTCAGAAACGTTATGATGACAGCAATCAGAAAGAACGCAGTTTCAAACAAAACGAGAGTGTTCGTGTTCTCAGTCCCCCTGGAAATTCGAGTTCACACAAGTGGAATATAGGAATCATAGTAGAGGTTGGTGGAACCAAGAGATATTTGATTGAAATTGGTGACAACATCCGAAATGTTCATGTAGATCAAATGATCTCTGCTAGAGATGAAACCAAGACGTGATCTTGAACCACTTGATCATGAACTCATAGAGGAGTTTGACTCAGTTCAGACTTCAGAAACTGAAGTACCAGGTTCAAACAAATCTGAGATAGAAACAGGATCATCTTTGAGTTCGGAACCAAAACAAAACAGCCCAAAATTGGTTCAACACCAAAACCTTCTTTAAGGAGATCAGGAAGGCTCCACAAACCTGTTATTAAATTGGATCTGTCGTTCATTTGTAGGATTTGTAGTTCATCTAAAAGAAAAAAAGCCGGAGTTTTTGTTATGCGGTACATTTAATGCTGGGAAAAGAGAGACCATAGTTTTGTTGTATTTGAGAGGGGAATACAGTGTAATGTATTATCACATGGTTTAGTATGAGCATGCTCAGGTCGCTCTGGCCTAATAAAGCAGGCACATGGACTAGCAACTCATTGTGTCTCTGTCCTTCATTTGTTCTACCCACATATATCACAACTTACATGCTCAGCCCTAAAAGCCCTTCCTTCATTTTAACAGGCTGATACTCTGACAACTCTTATTTCAGCCGCTCCATGCTTCTTGGCAAATACACCTCATCTGCTAGTGTTCCCTTCACTTACTCCATCTTCCTGCAGGAGAAATTGGCGCACAATGCCAGTGAAAGGCAGGCCAGTGGAGGGGGCATTGCCAGTTTAAAACAACTCATACCAAGGAGAAGGCTATGGCTCTCATGGGAAGGCACGCTTCTCTTGCTGTAGGAGGTGACAAAATTGATGGCATGCTGCTGGGGCCAGTTTAGTGACTGCAAACCTAAACGGTCACCCTGATATCCCAATGAAACTCCACACAGACACAAGCTTTCAGCCCCTTCTCTGTCTCCTTAAGCCCAAGATGGTACTGCTCACCCTTTCTTAGCTTCTACCCTCCTTTCCTGCAGATCGACCAAAGCATTAGGGGGTATAGGAGAAATAAGAGAGGAGGAGGAGGAAGAACAGTGCAGACTCTACGACCTCGTCAACTAATGATGATGATGATGATGAGGAAGAGGAAGACGAGGCTGAAGAAAGAAAGAGGGAAATCATGGTGGACTGAAGCTCACCCATGAATTCCTGCACAGACCTCCTGCATGAGACAACTCAGGGAATGAAGTAATGGTAGTAACCTGGTAGAAATGGCTTTGCCTGATTTCCCTGCCATAATACACCGAAAACAGAAAGGAAATTCTCCCCCATTGCTCTGTAGTATCACATAGGATCTTCCCAAAATCCAGACAATTACACGGAGGTAGAATTTCCGCATGCGTTCCACAATCTCCCACCATCATCAGTGGTAAATTGATGGAAACCCCATAGAAACTGGCGTATATTTCTGAATAGTGCACACTATTGATCTCTCACTGCTAGCTTACTTACAGAAAGACCATTATGTATTTTATACAATGAAAATGGCTTCATGATCTCAGTAATAGCGCACCTCCCAGAACTATAACCTTCACAATGCAGCGTAGCAAATGCACATTAGCCCACACCGCTGTGGTTTCCTCAATGCATCAACACAGCCTGTGTAGAATCATTTGGGTGAGAAGTTGCCTGAAGTACACTTAAGCAGGAGGTGTGAGCACGCCTGGAGGAGGGGTCAGCAAAATTGAAGAAATTTTCCTTCCTCCATTCAATTTTTAATTGTTATTTCACTTTTAAAGGTACCCGACAGCTGGGCTCCTATTGGTTCTCTAACATTAAAATTCAACCAACAATTTGAATCTGGTGAGCACAGCTCTATATGTGTACGCAGAGCCCCATTGTCCCTGAACAGACAGCAAAGTGGAACTGGTAACATAACTCACGTTCTGCCAGCTTTACATTGTTCTAATGTAGAGCACACTAATTTTCTATTCTAAAAGGAACACAAACTGTCAAATCTGTCACTTGGGGCGCGATCTTACTAGCCTTGGGGAGGCGGGTTTGGAGGCGGGACTGCTGGGAAAAAGGCAGAATCTGGGGGCGGGTGCCCATCCCACCCCGCCTCCGTACCATCTTCCCAGGAGGCAGGTAGCCGACCTGCGGCAGGTCCCGTCTCCTGGAGGCGGGAGGGGGATTAGAGCCACTTAAGTTAAGAGGATTATCCCCATTTTTCCAACAGAGGCGGGGGCTTCCCGACGTTGGAAACCCCACCAGGGTCACCGAGGCGAGCAGTGGGTCTGCGGGGGTCGGAGGGGTGCAAAAGTGCGCTGTGAAGGTAAGTGATGGGTGCAAGTGTGGAGAGGTGAGTATGTGAGGTAAGTGGAAAGTGATAGAAAATGTTTACTTACCTTTGTTTCTTCCTGCAGGCTTCAACAGTTGGGGATGCGAAGAGTCTCGCATCTCACCGGCAGAGATGACAGATGGCTGCTGCATTCTCCGATGCAATATCCATCGAATTTCTGCTCACAAAAGAGGTTTGATGAGTCTTGAATACAAGGACTCATCAAACAACATAGCTTCACAGAGCGGTCAAACGATGACAATTCATCTGTCAAAAATTTGACAGATGAAACGTCATATGCTGACGTTCTCTGTAACCAGCTTCCCCTTAATTGGCCTGCTAAGCCCGCTGGGCGGGCTTAACAAGGTCAATCAAGGGAATATAGTGTGGGTTGGCCACAAGTTGATGGAGGCGGGACTAAAACCTGAGAAGTAGCAGTCCCGCCTCTAACGCTACCCACCCCCCAGACAGCAAGCTGAAAATCCATCCCACCTCTCAATACAGAAAGTCCTTTAGTGTAGAAGTACTTACTCTCATATACAACTTATGCTAGCTAATTTTACCTCCTATTTTAACACTGAAAGATGCGCCAGTGTTTTGAAGAGATGTTCTTCCTGGAAGCGAAATGGAACTACGATTCATTTTACAAAGCAGCTAATACCAGTTAAGCTGTAAGCACAGGACATTTCATCTGACACTGCTTTCAACAGTTGTCATGGCTCCCACTCAGCCTCCAGCAATGAAACTGTATTCTGCTCAGTGAACACATTCATTGAGATAGCCACAGCTGAAGTCAGCTCAGTGTGTAAAAGTCAGATAGCCAGGTGGTGAAGGATAGACTACTAGAGCCTCGACTTTAATCACGTATAGCCTTTATTTGCAGAACAAACTTCCTCCCCCTGCCTGAGCCTGCTCCTATATATATGAACACAAGCGAGTCCCCCAATTACTACCCACCACCTGAGTACAATTAACAAGTGTATCCATTCAGAGCTGCAAAATAGGCTTTAACTAAATAAATAATGTTGTTGGCTAGAAACTATTAAACAAATCTCATCTGTGTTGAGACCAAGAAGCACTAGGCTGTAGAGATGTTGGAAAATGAGTGAGGTTGCCGAAGAAGTAGACACGGAGCTGCAAGGAATCAAGTTAAAAGAGTGGGAAGCACGCAGAGAGACATTGAGAAATAGAATTGACGAGAGTAGGAAGCAGAATTAAAGGAAACTTCAGAAGTGAAACAAAGAGATTGGAAACAAAGATACGTATGGGGAAGGAACTTTTCATTATATATGCGTTCTGACTGAGTGCTATCTAACTTCTTACATCAAACAATGACTGTAAAAAACAATAGTTTGTCTGCTCTCTGCCTTGTGTCACCAAGGTAAGAATTCTTGTGGTAGCTATTTGGAGCAACTTTAAATGTGTTTGTAAAAAAAGTCACTATTTAGGATTTATGGCAAAGTCATAAATACATTCTAAAAATTATGTTTATGGTTTTGTTAGAAACATGAAACAGCAAATATTCTCAAATACATTTCTGATGTCGGTACAAATTACAACCAGGATAGCTAAAGTTCTGCTCTCATGCTCGAGGCCTGGAAAACTAGGTTCAGACTTGGTGTGTTGGCTTTGCACTTGCACTGGGTTTTCTGATGGGCACGCACTGGGGTGCCCGAGGTGTGTGCTGCTCCGTGCTGCAAGGCTCGTTATCTTATGCATCTGGGGGATGTGCTTTTGCTGCCCTGTAAATTGTGATGCATTGTGCCATTGGTGCAACATCATCACAATCTGTCAGTAAAAGTACAGCCAGACCTTTTGGTGAGAGTTCCCAGTAATTACCTTTTTCTCCAATTTGGCTTTGCTTTTTGTTTCTTTATATTTAGCTTGCTTTGGAGTGGAGGTTGCATTTTTTTCTCAACTTTACTTCTCTGCTCTTGCCATTCAAGCCACTTCATCTGATATAGGCAAATTCACCCTCAGCATACCATGAGCATTCGCTTAAGTATTTCCCTTGCTCTAAGGGAGATGGAAGATGAGGAGGAATTCTTCAAGCGGGAGGAGAGACAGGCACACCTGCACCACTGGAGGGTGCAGGAGACACCGGCATATCTCACAACCTGTATGTGTAGACCAAGGCAGCTTCTTGGACATGTCAGATTACTGTTTATTCAGCTGTTCTGCTTCATCTAGGGAGGCCATATCAGGGCTTTGCCATATCCTGCAACCTGACTTCAGCTCTGCTCATTTTAGTGAAAGTGACAACTGCATTGAACTTTTATGCCACTGGCTCCTGAGTGTTACGGTGACATCTGTCTAATCAATCAGTTTGAAGAGCATTTTTGCATCCAACAGGTAAATGAGACATTATTTGCGAGGACCAACGACAACATCACATGTCCAAAGGATGAGCAATAACAGCAGGGGAAGGCCCGTGCACTTGTATAGAGTGACAGGATTCTTGAAAATTCAAGGCCATATCGATGCTATCCTGGTGGTCATACAGGCCACCACTTTCATGAACAGGAAAGGGGATCTACACAGTTAATGTCCCGGTTGTTTACAGTCATCAGCACCCCATCAATCAAGCAGTTGCCAGGTACCCAGGTAAGAGTCATGAGTCTTCTATCCTCTGCCTGTCAACAGTCCACCCATATTTCAAGACTGAACAGCCCGAGATGGATGGTTTCTGGGAGACCATGGCTACTGACACCAGTCTACATCTCTAAAACAGTAGCAGAAAGTATAATGAAGCCCATTACTCTACCCAGAGTCTGGCAGGAGGTGGATGGGGAATGTTGCTGTACAGTCCAGAAAAGGTGTCCAAAATTATAATGGTATGCTGCATTCTTCATAATTTTGTAGTAAAACCGAGGCCCCATCTGCCCTCTCAATTGGACATAAGAGATCCCATGGCAACTTTTCAAAGAAGAGCAGGGGAGTTCTCCTGGTATCCTGGCCAATTTTTATCCCTCAACCTCAAATAGATTATCTGGTCATTATCTCATTGCTGTTTGTGGGACCTTGCTGTGCGCAAATTAGTTTCCGCGTTTCCCTACATTACAACAGTGACTACATGTCCAAGGCACTTCTTGGGCTGTGAAGCGCTTTGGGATGTCCTGAGGTCATGAAAAGCCCTAAGAAATGCAAATGCTTTCTATCTTTACAGAGAGACATCACCATGCAGCGTGGGCAGCAGAAGGTTCAGTGACCAAAAGGCAGAACCAGCAGATATGCAAGTGTCACTTGAACAATAACATGCTTGTGAAATCTACCAAAGGATAATTCTGAACTACTTCACTTATAAGATCCTAGTTTCCCAGTACAAGCATTCCAAGATCAGGTTCCCCAGAGTGACACACCAGCCCCATATGTTAGGGCCCCACACTACCTCAATGCCACAAATGCACATCCAGGCTCAAGACTAAAGGTATAAGGAGGACTAAATTGGATAGCCCCCGAAAATGGGTACGGGGATCGCGATGCATGATTAACCTGCGCCTGTTGACTTCGTGCTGCCTGCTCATTCGAATGATAGCTACGTGTGGCCAGCGTTAACTGCACTGTTCATTGGCTGCATGCATCAGCAGGGGGCTCAAAATTATAACTTCCGAGCACCACTTAAAGCTAGGCTGTGCTGCTAAAAGCTAGCCTGCATTGCTAAAAGCTAGCCTGCATCTCTTAAAAGGGAGGTGCATTGTGGCTGGAGCAGGTGCTGGCAGTCTTGCAGGATGTGAATTTGACCTGGGAAACAAAGAGGAATGGCACAACATGGGAGAGCGTGGGCTCCAAGGTTTTCGGATGCTGCACTGGAGGCCTTGGTGGAGGAGATGGAAAGTAGGAGAGATGTCCCGTATCCGCAGGGGGCCAGGAGGCCCTCCAGACACACGCTCAAAAAGTGGGAACAGATAGCCGTGGAGATCAATGCCAGGAGTCTAGCCCCAGGGACCTGGATGCAGTCCCGCAAAAAGTTTAATGACCTCACACGAGTGGTCAACGTCAGTGAATGCATCTTCAAATGCCATATCCTACCAAGCCTCAGACAGTCCTCAATTCACCACACCTCCATCACTCACCTACCAACAATCTCTATCAATCAGGACTTATACCTAACATTCATATGCTCCACCGCACCCTCACACACTTAGCACTGCTGCAAGCCTCACACCCACATCTCACAGCTTGCACACACTGCCAGCTATTCAACCATCACAACAACATTACCTAAACAGATTGCACGACACTCACTGACACACTTTCCTCTCTTGCAGGACAAGGTGGCGCACAACCAGAGGCAGCAGGGGCACCCGTAGGGGGACAGGCGTGCCAGCATGTCCTGACCCCCATGGAGGAGATGGTGCTGACCATTATTGGAATGGTAATTGCTGAGCCCGTGGCCAGCAGCGGGGCTGAATCAATTGAAGATGTCAGTATCCTTCCACCTAATTTTCCTTCTCACGTCCCACTTCCTCCTCATTCCACAATCACTTCTGACTTGCAAGCTGCAAATGGTGTAAGCATTTCTCCCCTTCCCTCACCACAACCTTACCCTTGTGCCTTTCTCCTTTCAGATACCCAAGAACTGCAACCTGGCCAGGCAGTGGAGAAACAGCAAGAAGACAATGATGATGAAGACACACCGTCACTTGATTTCACACTCGCAGCCACCAGCTCAGATACTGACACAGTGCATAATTTAGAAGATAGCATAGAGGTGGGAGCTGCATGTGGTGAGACACTGGGCATGAGTGGCCTGCAGCCAGGGCAGGGGGCAAGGATAGCGCAGGTGCCAGCTCCCCAGAGGGCAAGGTCGCACATGAGTTCTGCTGCAAAGGACTCAGATGAGGACTTTGATGGGGCAGGCTACAGAAGGAGTTTGATGGGTATGTACAATGAAATGCTTGATGCATTGGGAAGCCCACCAGAAATGTCAAGCCTGCATTCAATGTCAAGCAGCCTGGAGGAGTCCGGCACCAACTTGGCACAGGGCTTTGGGCAGAGATTGGAGCGCATCCTTTCCAGCATGAAAGTGGTGGCCAACTCCATTAGCATATTTGTGGACCCAACCATGATGCAGCATCTGATGGCCGATGTCTTAGCTTCCATTGCAGCACAAGCAGCTTCCACCAGAGGCAGTGGGAAGGTAAGGAGTGTGGGACTGTTGGTGAATGGGGAATTGGGATTGAGGTTACTGGTATCTCATTCAAAGTAGTTCTTCACTTTTAGCCCGGACAGAATGGGGTTGTATACGTTGCCGCCTCCCTTCCTCTTCATCTTCTCTCTTCTAGCAGCTTGTCCTGCTCTGCGTGGCTGCTCATTCTCCCAGTCTTGCTCTATTCCAAGGGGAAGGCCTACTAGTGAACCCATGTCTGGCAGCAACTGGTTTGTGCAGAAGCCTTGAAGTCAGGAAAAAGTCAGCACCTGCTACACCACTCCCTGTAGATTTTTGCAACTTGAAAGAACTATGAAAAGCACAAAACACTTGTAGGATCGTACCAACAGCAGGAACAAATCAACCAGCAACTAACCTGTAGGTAGTGGATGATCCCTTTAAATAGCTTTGGTGGGGGATCCTTCCTGCTATTTAACACATGTTCAGCCATACGAGGTTAAGAGAGGGCGTCGGCTGGAGCGTTGAGCTCCAAATTGGCAGCACTGGTATCAAATGACGTCATGATCTGTGTGTTCTGCATACTTCCGGCAGACGTTAGCTGCGTGCATGCTACTGCCTTCACCAATATGGCATCCGGTTCGATTTGCGGTAGAATTGTGCACACGCACATCGGATGCCATTTTGGTCCCCAAATGGCACCCGTAGCGCCCAAACAACAGGCACTACCGAGCCCAAGGTTAATGAAGGTTAACACCAAATCCAAGTGCAATGGTCCTTGCCATGACCTCCATCAGCATGACCTCCAAGGCTCTCTCCAAAAAAGGGAGCGGTCCACCCCTTGCTCCCTGGGAATTGGCAGACTCCTGACTCATCTCATGGCTGTGCAGAAAAAACACATTTTCTACCTTTGCAGCCAACAGGAAGTGCTGATGCTGCTTTAAGAAGCTGCACCTGCACATTCATGCTGTGGCCCAGGAAGTCCCATCTCCAACAGGCTTCTGCATTCTCTGTGCAGGATATAAATTGTGCCGGGAGTGCACCTGCAGTAGCTAAATGAGAGGACAGCAGAAAACCCAAGGAGGGTCCTTCTGAGCGATTGCTAAGCAAAATGCGTCAATGTAAAAGCGTTTCTGCAGCCTGTGAGCCAGGAGATAAATTTCAGCTCCCATAGGAATTCTTACCTCCAAATTATTTAAGAATTTAGCCATATTCTAGTAATTATCATAACACATTGCAGTGGCTTAAAAGTATTTTCAGGAATATTAATTCACAGGCAGACACAAGAAATTCCTAGCTGATAGCAAGAATTCAAAAGAGCAGAGACTAAAGTAATACTCTGTGCACAAACAGTACTCACTATTCTCAGTGAGGCTCAGCACAGAATCACTGAGATATATATATTGCTGATATCACAGAGTAAAATAGATGTCCAAATCAGTGTGTTATCATTCTGTGCAGTCTGCCATTAAAACCCTAGGGGCAAAATTGCAGTGATTGTCGATTAAAAAATAAACACACCAAACCTGCCATCTGGGCCTAATGGAAACAAAGATGGAATTTTAAACAACTTGGAAATAATGGACCTGACCAATCAAATTATATTAATGGGTGTTCTGGCGAAATAATTCCCTTGTTGTACTGAGTATACTGACAGAAAGTAAATTTATTAAAATGAGTAACTTAATAATATGCCATGATGCTCCATTTTTCATGAATGTTCTTGATTTATGCAGACAGTTCTTCTAAAAAAGATAATGTAATGAAGTAGCCTGACTCGTACATCAATAGTGCGTTTCCTAATTTGTGCAATTTGTTAGCAAACATCATTACGTACAGCTGTAAATGTCAGGTACAATATATAACAACAATATTCCTCTCTGCGAGCGTGACCCTTCGATTTGCTGTCACAGGGTCTGAGCTGTATGCACTGCCTGCTGTTCCTATTCATCTCTCACCAATTTCACGCTCATCAGCAATTATTCTGGTCATCCAGGACTTACATCTTCCCTTTAATTACAAAACTAGTAGCAGCAAGCCACAGCAATAAAAATCATCACTTGTGGGCAGCGGCTATGAAAATAAATTTTGCTGGTGAATTTAATCGGCTACTTTGGGTTATTTCGTTAAAAGTGCAAATTATGCTCCAACAGATTACTGCAAATTCCATGCATGATATCCAAAAGCTTCTTCAAAACCGTTCTCAGTACTCCACAGCATGATTGCTTTTCTACCCAGTAAAATAACCTGCATTCAATACAGTCTTTCTCCTTCTAGACACATCAGCTATTCGAGCAGAGGGGGTAAATCACAACTGTATCTCTCTTGAAGGCATTTTCAAATCATTGGATTATCGCTAATCTCATACTGTATAAAATATCTGCTCTCGGGTCAATCCTCTGTTTTTATGAAACACAATAGAAGTAATAGTTACAAAAGAAAGAAAAATTGACAAATTAACAGAAAATAATGACCATACGTTACAGATAAGAATTAGAAACAATGTGAAGCAGAGTTGGAACAAGGTGTGTAGAAGATAAACTACATTCAAAGCAAAAGGTAATTGCACCGACTAGTCAACGCTGGTATCAAAAACACTCTGAAGCCAAGGTTAAAGATAAGGCTGAAATAAGTTAAATCAGAAACATTATTGTGGGATATTCTGTTCTTAATAGCTGCTGACACAAAGGCAAATCCTTCCACGGTTAAAGATTTTGAGAGGCGGGGGAGGAAGATGGTCCTTTTCCATGAATTATTTGAATATCTGTATAGTCCGGGATCTTCAGCACAACAACAACAATAACTTGCATATAGCGCCTTTAACATAGTAAAACATCCCAAGGCGCTTCACAGGAGCGTTATCAAACAGAATTTGACACCGAGCTACATAAAGAGATATTAGAGCAGATGACCAGAAGCTGCTGTTTCAGCCAAGGAATGCCTTAGAGGTGGAGCATCCAAGACCACGCTGATAACCATATATGCCAGTCAGAGCAGAAGCATTGACCAACAACTCAAGGAACTATTTTGAACTATATCCAAAAAATTATTCCTTACAATATTAAAATACAGACACACAATGCATTCATATGATGTTCCTCTCCGCTATTCTGAGTGAGTTAATGGGCTCCATTTTAAATTTTGGGTGGGAATTGCAGCTTAGTGAGCAGGAGCAGGGAGGCTCGACTGATTACAGCAGCTGGGCTTCATTAACATGCCGCGTGCCGACTTCCTGTCTAAAAGTGCCGGGAAGTCATTGGGAAGTAGCTGCCTAGCTATTAAAATCGGGTGACAGGAGGCCACCACTGGGGATCCTGGGGAACATTCCCCAGTGCAAGATCAGTGCTCTGGGATGAGAATCTTGGTACGGGGAAGGTGTGGGACGGGCAGGTGGGGGAAACCCGGAGAGCGGAGACCCAAGGTTTTCCTGTGGCTAGAGACAAAAGCAAAGGCGGGACGACAGAGAGAAACAGTAACACAAAGACAACAGAGAAAGATAAAAGAGACCACGTAGCCGATTTTTAACCCCTTTGCCAGGCAGGAACGAGGTGGTAGCGCGATTAAAATTGCAGCACAGGATTTGCTGCCCCATTTCTGCTGATGTCCAGATCACTGCCATTTTGGTTGGGGCCTTGAAACAGGCGGCCTAATCGCCCATTGGAAACAAGCGGCAAGCCTGTGCAAACTGGGTTTCTACGGCGTTAATAGGACCCTGATTGCAATTTTGAAGTACCCATTGGTACTTGGTGTTGAGTGGCCTAACCAGTAATCCTTAAAGGGATCACTGCAGGCCTCTGCAAAAAAAAACAGCTTTGTAAATGATTTTTGTCGGATTACCTGGAGCATTAATGGGACCAGTGGGTCACAAACATGGTGGTATATGCTTGACAACTGAAACTCAAAGACATGAAGGAGAGAGTGCAAGAGCCAGGGTTCATGTGAATCAGCTAAAATACCAATGCAAAGAATAAAATCAAGTAAATTTATGTCAAGACAGCTCTGGGTAAAAAATGCAAGAAAGTAAATTACTGTAATAGCATGTTGGCAACAAAAAAAATTGTTACTCAAGAGAGTCACACTGAATGATGTTAGTAACTTAAACTGCAGTTGATAAAGAAAAACATCTGGCTCAAGTTAAATACAATATAGCTTCCTGTAACTATAATAAATCACTTTAGTTAATGAGGATAATTCTATACCTTTGTGATCTTTCATTTTATTCTTTAAGGTGGGATTTTAACTCCCGGGTGTAAAATCGGCCAGCAAGTGGCCAGCCTGTCCGGGAGCGGCAGGCAGAGGGAGGCCCAGCTGATTTTAACAGCGGCCTCATTAACACGTCACTGGTCGATTTCAAACCCAAAAAGGGTTTGAAGTCAGCAGGAAATGGCCGAAAGTTGGGCGGCCCAAGGTAAGTGCAGGGACGGGGGTACCGGGGCTGTTAGCGGTTCGCGAGTGTGGGGCGAGGGGGGAGGGGAAGGGAAGTCTAGGGCAGGGGAGACCGACACCTTCCTTCTGAGGACTGGAGAAGCACTCCTGCTCCTCCTGGCCCCACAAAGGAAAGTTTTAAACTTACCTGGAAAGGCCTCTTCAGTCTTCAGACCCCATTGTAGCTGCCGGGAGTCCACTGTGGGTGTCTCGCACTGTTCCATGTTAAGGTCCTATTGACGTAACAGGACTTCGAGTTGCATTAATGCACGAGGCTCCTGCCTGACAAATCAAGCATTTTTAAGTCAGAATGGAATGGGTATTTTACGCGTTCCGTTTTAACTGCCAGCCCGGTTTCCACCAGGACAGGGGGGAGTTAATAATCCCACCTAAACATCTGACAAAATCTATGCTACATGTCATTCTATTACATTGTGGTGAAGTATATGGGTTAAGGTACAGGGGTGGATTTTAACTCTGACCGGGTTTCCACTCTGGTGAGTTAATTTCCCACCTGACAGAGGCAGCAGGAGGCCATGGGCCTTGTGTAAATGCGGGACAAGGACGCGGAGAGGCTTTGGCAGGTGAAGTTCAGGTGGCCCTTGCTGCCCGGCAGTGGTCAGGTGAGTGGCGGGGAGGTGGTTTTCAGGAGGGTCTTGCGGGAGGAAGGGGCAAGTCTGGGGCAGGGGAGGCCGCATCTTTCCTTGTGGGGACCGGAGGAGCGCTTCTGCTCCTCCTGGCCCTCCAAAGGCAATGTTTGGACTTACCTTGAGGGCCTCTTCATCCAGTGTCAGCCGTGGCTCAGTGGGTAGCACTCTTGCCTCTTGGATCAGAAAGTTGAGGGTTCAAGTCCCACTCCAGAAACTTGATCACAAAAATCTAGTCTGACACTCCAGTCCAGTACTGAGGGAGTGCTGCACTGTCGGAGGTGCCGTTTTTTGGATGAAACATTAAACCTAGGCCCTGTCTGCCCTCTCAGGTGGACGTAAAAGATCCTATGGCACTATTTCGGAGAAGAGCATGGGAGTTATTCCCGGTGTCCAGGCCAATATTTATCCCTCAATCAACATCATTAAAACAGATTATCTGGTCATTATCACATTGTTGTTTCCTACATTACAACAGTGACTTAAAAAAAAAAGTACTTCTTTGGGTACTTGCTTTGAGACGTCCGGTGGTCGTGAAAGGCGCTATATAAATGCAAGTCTTTCTTTTTTCTCACCAGCTGCTGACTTGCTTCAGCCTGATGGGGAGCTGCAATGTTTCCCATTCAGGCCCCGGTTAAAATTTGCATAAATTCATGAGGCTCTCACCTGCTTTAAGCGTACACCTCATCCGGCCGCAGAAACCTGCCAGTAATTGTCGGAGACTGTGGGAAAGGGTCGAGTTCCGAGCAGGAAAGTAACCTGCTCATTTTAAGCAGCCCATTTGTGGAGGTGGAATTATGTGACTGCTTTAGTGGATCAGTTATATTCAGAATCAAGGAGCTGTATCACAACTGAAGAAACTGGGACACTGTTTATCATGCAGTATTTCACAAGTCTAGTTAATGTATTTTATGGAATAATTGAAGTCAGTAGACTTGTTGAGGTTTTTTTATGGTACAGCATAGTTAGGATTTTAAAAAATTCATCATTCTGTGCGTCATCCCTCTCCTGGCAGACATTTCGGCCAACAAGTTCCAACCAATTGGAATTCCTTCCCTTCACCTTTCTACTTCCTTTCCACCTTACTAAAGTCTCAAAATCAATCTTTTGGCTGTGCTTTCCATCCTCAATTCTTTCAATTCACCCACTACTTGCTCAGTTCATTCTCTCAAATGTGAAATTCCTTAGGTTCTTTTATTAGATTAAATGCAAGTTGTAAGTTACAATAAATAAACCAAACAAGAAATACACGTGATAGGAAACACAATTCTATCAATGTTTAACATACACTATCATAGTTTGCTTTCTCTCTGTTTCCATGCATAGACAATGCTGGATTTGGTGCAACATTATTAATGATATCGCAGCTAATGGTCATTGATTTCTGATTCTTGAGGATTTAAAAGACAGCAATAAATAGACTAAATTCTTTAATGCTGATTGTTTCTAAAGCGAGTCTGATGACATGGACACATTTAACAGTTATTAATCCAGGATCTTTGAACTCTCAATGTGTAATTACAAATGCTTGTAGAAGTCTAGTATTCAATCGGGCAATGGATTTTAGTTGATTTTTTTTAAACTCAAAACATGCAAAAATGAAATGAAAAAGTACCCTAAAGTTGTCAAGGGAATTAAATCTAATCGGTTTAAATCCTGTAATGTTGATCTGTGAGGAGGGGATCCTGCATAGCATCAACATCGACTAATTCAGCTGGAACGACTGTAGGCTCTGTTTAGAGCTGTAGCACTTTAAAAGGTCATGACAGTTCTTGGGAATGGGTTAAAGACTCACACAAGGGCACCTGGTCTTTTACATTTACAATGTTTTTTGTGAATGTTGTTTTTCCTGATCTTGTTCTTGCCCTTACCCTGTGAGCACGCTGTGCTGCTGTGACAAAGAATATGAATGATATCTGGATTCATTTTGATTTAAATTTGTAAGATAAGTGCCTCTATTTCTAATTGATGATTATTGCAGCCAATGACCATTGATTTCAAAGGACACATTAAATAGACTAAGCTCTTCAATACGGATCGTCTCCAAAGAAAATCTGATGGCACTGGGAAATTTTGTGCAAGTGGAAGGGAATCTTCAATAATGGAGTTAACCCTGAATTATTTTGGTCTTCAAGGCTAACCATAGTTGTGGCACTGGCACAGTTAGTACACCGAGATGCACAGGAGAAGAGCATTTGGACATTGCTTTGTACCTTGAAGAAGATAGGGAAAAGCCATGAAATTTCAATTCTTAAAAGTCTTGGGAGAAAAATATTGGTGACTGAAATAAAACAGAAAACAATCTTCAGCGCTCATTAAAGTAAAGCCTAATAGTTCTAGGGAATGAGATTTTTCTCTCTTTAGAACATGTATTCCTAAGTCAGATGTAGTTCACAGCTCCCTCTACAATGCTGATATGGCTCAGCCCTAAAATTTAACTAAGCAAAGTCAGAACTCTTCATGACTCATTGATCGAGATCCATTCTCCCAAAATTACAAATGTCATTGTTCCATCTGGGTAAATCTGTCTAATAGATTTTAATGAAGGGACATGTTATTTACATATCCTTGTAGTTTCACAGTCCATGGAGATAATAGCAGTAGTACCAGTGAACTTGTAGGTCATCATTCAGAAGTACAGGCAACCTAAAAATACATGAAAGGGATCTTGGAGACAAGTGAAGAGTTGATGTTTGAATTCAAGAAAAGTACTTTATCTTCTGTATATTTATTCCATCTTTTCTTAAGGTTATCTTACCTACATCTAACCAAATCATATGCAATAGTAATACAACAACAACAACTTGTATTTATATAGCACCTTTAACGTAGTAAAATGTCCCAAGGCGCTTCACAGAAGTATTATAAGACAAAAAAATTGACATCGAGCCACATGAAGAGAAATTAGGGTAGGTGACCAAAAGATTGGTCAAAGAGGTAGGTTTTAAGGAGCGTCTTGAAGGAGGGAAATGTTCCATTTTAGAGATTACTGCAGGTCTATAGAGCAGAACACCTCCCCTCCCCCCCCACCTCACCACCCTCAATCTGTGCATGCAGAATCTCTGTTGGAGCATGTCATTCGTATGTACACCAATGGACAAACTTGGTGCAGAGGACGAGACTTCCTTCTGCCAGACATCATACTGTCCCTCCATCATTAGGATGTATCTGAATGCTCAAGCATGCTGGTGTCTTCTTACAGCTCTTGCATTATTAAGACCAGATGATTTAATTAATGTCAGTTTTTGATACTGAAGAGAGTAACCAAAAGCAAAAACTTCTGATGTGTTACTAGCAATATATGCCTTATATTGTTTTAAATAATGCTGAGTATATTGTATCAAGAGGAATAAACTATGTATCAAAAATAATAGTGCAAAAATGAAGTTACACTGGAACCAATCCAATTTACTGTGCATCACTGCACCAAGAAAAAATATTGAGCCACTGTGTCCGAGTAATGAGCAAATTTGCATCTGTCCACGATGGTAAATTAGGATATACTGAGCACACAACAGGGTCCCCACTCATAACAGTTTATTCTCTGAGCAGTCTTAGGATATTCAATTAATTTCAGCTGTGAAAAAATGTATGCAACTGTTATTTAAAAAGGGTGACAGAATTTGATGCATATTTGATTTTCCTCATCAGTTCTCTACAGCAGAGAAAAAAAATAACATGTCCTCCCTTTCAAAATGACTATAAACTTTTAAAGGTGACATAACTTATCAGTATCAAGAAAAGGTGGAACAATGGTGCTGTCGGTCATTACACAGTCCTTCATCTCTGGCACTGGGTTTGAATACAATACAAAACAATACAATACAGACTGTAAGGGTTCTAAGTGAAGTGACCTTGGGCAATTTTAACCCAATTACTAAAAAGCACACATCCACGGAACAAAACTGCAATAATCTGTCAGTAATGATTACTAACGTAGCATTTGGAGTGGCTATAAGGAAGACTGATGGGGAAAATGGGAATCTCACAATGAGGCAATAGGAGTTGCTTATTGGAGTTTAAGGTTAAAGCACATTGGTGGTGTAATGTGCAGGGAGCATTACTGTGCATCTAATTTGTACTATACATGACTTGGGAGTATTTGATACTGACACTGGGTGCGAAACTCACAGATTGATTCCACAGCACTGACATCCATCAGCATAATAATCAGAAGGTGTGCCAAAAAATATAACCAGTGCCAATTCACACACACACACAGCTCCCAGGGTTAGAAACTAACTCTAACCACATTGGCCTCATTCGAGGTAATTTCCTCCATATGGGTGTAATGTAAGTTTTGGCGAGCACATAAAACAGGCGATTTCGGATCGGCCGCCCATTGCACACCCTTCCCGATTTTCCTCTCAGTTGACTTCGGGTCAGGTTTTGGAACAAATAGTGCCACACATATGCAGGGGAGAAAATTATCCCTTTGCAAATGTACATCATCAATTTACAGCTCTCACCCTATTAATAGATGACGGACTGAGATCCAAGCAGGAGACACAGTCACAAAGGTATGCTTTTTTTTTTAATTTAAGCTCTTAAAAAAAAGAATGATTACAGGGCTGATTTTATGATTTCACCAAATCCCCAGAGGCCCCACACCCCAGGATTCCCAACAGTGCTGTGTCTGACTCAATACAACAGAGGTTCACTAATCTTTATGGATCTGAAATTCCTGGAGCCTTACTACTCTGCTGGAAGGATGGCGGAAAGGAACTTCCTGACCCCATTGAAAATCCCAGGGATAGGGTTATTTACATAAAGGGGGAAGATGCTCATCCATTTGAGACAATCCCTGGATGTTTACCATGTTCGGGGCTGAGAATTGTAGATTGGTTCCTTGTCGTCTGTTGTTTGGGGGAAGAGGGGCAGTTCTGGCTGAAGAACAAAACATTTTTTTCCCAAAGAGGCTTAATTTTGCCATTGCCACTTTCCTCACCAGCACTGCGAGCCACACATCCACCAGGTTGTCATCCTGTCATAAGTATTTGTGGGGGGTGGCGGGCGGGCTGGGGCAAATGCATGAAGTGTCTTAAAGGAATTTCTCATCACTAACAAATGGGTTAGAAATGCCAGAGAACCAGGTACTGCTCCAAATTCCCATCTATTCCACTGCCTCAGAAACACCCTCCCTGGCCTAGAAATCTCAAGCCCTGTATGTCTCGTGTTTCTGTAATTGAATGAACTTTTGTAACTTTCACTATCTTCATTGAAGTATTTACTTGGAAGAGCTTAGCCTCCCCTAAAAGCCTGGGCTTGGACCTTGATGGTCCCTATTTTCATTCTCCTTTATGTCTCAGAAACACTCAGTTCCTGGGTGCAAAGCAGAGAGATAAGGGGTGGAGATTATACGGAGTCTCTGCAACCCTCAGTGTTGCCCCATGTTTTCTGGTGCTTTCCATAATGGCACATTCCACCTCATTTTATCACTTATTGCCGAGCAGGCACCCATTTATCGGGGAACCAGAAATGCAGACGGATTCACATCATGTTAGATGAAGCGCACTTGATGTTCCATCTAACTAACATCTGGGCTGAGGGGGTAGAGACATATTGGGGCCAGTTTTTTGCCCAGAGTTTTGACTCTTTCAGCTGACAGCAGATCTTGCAACCTGAGCACGTGCAGTTTGCACGATTTCCTAGCATCTATCTGTAATATTTAATCAGCCCAAATGCTAAAACACTTCTCTTTAGCTTCCAGCAGTACTTGCTTGGTTGCTCAGGTGGAATGTTTACTTGGTCAGGCCTGAAACAAAGCCTTTGAACATTTCCATTTGGCGAACGCCCCTTTATGGTTGTGGCAATCACAGACAAGTTCTACTTGTCCTCACAGTGGCCAACTTGCCCACATTATGATTTCACAAAATTGAGGTACTAGCTAGACAACAGTGTCTTATTTATAGTTAACAGCATGAACATAGGGAAGTTGCCCCCTTCCCCTACCCGCCCAAGCTAGCAGCTATTTTCATGACCACATTGCTTTACCCTCAGGCTCAGAGACAAAGGACATCCTTTCAGTATGCAGCTCACAGAGTTACATTTAAAAATAAATTGACCAAGCTAATAATTTCAGAAGAAAAAGTATAATACATTAAGGGGGAAAAATTGAGTCGCGCCCCCTTTGGGGCGCTAACTTCGCCGGTGCGCTACTTTGAGCGCCCGGAAAAAATTAGCGCCCCTGCGGCCGAAATTCATCGGTAGCACCCCAAGAGGGAAGCGGGGCGCTACTGGAAGTGCCCCGCCTCCCTCTTGGGGCGCTGCGAGGGAATATCGCGGCGCTACGTGCCGCAGTATTTCAGGCCTTCCTCCCCTTCTTAAAAGGGGAGGGGCCTTGTGCAGCACGACCCGGGGCCCAGCTGGGCCATCGGGATCGGTGTGCCGGCAATACAGCCCGGCACTCAAGAGAAGTGCCGGGCTCATGGAGCGCAGCCGGCACTCCGCGGGGTGGGGGGGTGCTCAGGAGGTCAGGGACAGCAACGGAGGCAGGTGCTGGCAGGCGGCCAGCAACAAAAATGGCCGCCCGGCACCTCGCCTTTAATTAGCGCTCCCCCGGCCGCAGGTAGGCCCCCCGACCCCGTCGGACATAGCGTCCGGCAGTAAGTCAGGGGGCGCTACCGAAGATCGCGGGCGGGGTGCTGCGCACGCCGATGACGTCATCGCTGGCGACGGTTACCGCCGCTGCTAACCTCCCGCTAAATTTCACGGGAGGCATTGGCGGTGCTGCACCCGGACGCTAGTTGCTTTGCGTCCCTTTAGGGCGCTAACGGGAGGTGCAAAGCAACCGAATTTCTCCCCCTAATATTTTACAATTTGATGCAAGATGGCGCCTTGCATCTTCACAATTGGAAGCCTCTCGTTCCTCAGGCCATAACAGTAATTCTGAGCTTGCTTTCCCTAAAGGCTTCAAAACAGGTAGAACATGACTTCGGCACCTTGTCTGAGGAAGCCTATTTTCAGCGGCTTATTTTCAAGGACAGAAAGAGAGCGAGAGAGAGGGGAAGAAATAGATATGCATTTGGCCTGTTTTTTCAGGTGTTAAATGGGGACAATGCATACCAATATCTGGGCGTGAGGACCTGCACTTGATATGCAGTGGTGGCATGGCCTCCAGCTGAAAGCAGCGCTGGCTCAATTTAAATGTGCAAAGTAGGAGCCTGCGTCTGTCGCAGGACCATTCTGCCACATTGGGCAAGAATCCGTCAGAGCCTGTGCTGCGCAAACTCCGACAGGTTTTTCTGTTTCTACAGTGGCCTAGCCAGCGGTCCTTAAAGAGCCTGCTGGAGGCTGTGGAAGAAACACAAAACTAAGTTTTTAAAACCTACCAAAATGTGGAGCTAAGTGGTGCAGGAGTGCTCCTCCCGGCTGCACATTAAAACTGCAATCCACTGCCAGCCCGCGCTCATCCCCCTTCCGATCGCCTCTCCCCACCCCCCCCACTTCCCGGATTTACCATAGATCCTCGGCCAACGTCCCAGCCAGTCGATTGTACTCCTCCAAGTGACCGGTGAACTACTTTTTGGGGTGTGCCTAGTCCGCACAGTACTACGGTCACCTCTGATGACGCAAGAGGACCAAAATTACATGGTCCTCTCTCCCATCAGTTTAGGCACTTCACTGTAATTGACATCAATGGAAAAGAAAATCAGGTGGGGTGTAAAATAGGCTGCAGATTCGTTATTGCCAAAAAACAATTTCATCCCAACATATTAAACAGTGCAATCAAAATTCCTATAAAAAGTATGACGAGTAAATAATTTACAGATAATAATTAGTTTAATTTCCATTATCTGTAAAAGGAAGTATTCACAATTTAAATAAGATTAGTATTCTGGAGTAAGGATGGATTGTTGTGTAAATATTAAGCAGCAACTGCAAATGCCAATGAGTTTTACTGCAGTGGCAGATGCAGTTAATTAAATTGTAGCATGCGTCATATGACAGGGATCAGTAAACTGCTAAAGTTCTGGCTACTCCATTCACTGCAGTTCAAATAAACTGTTCTCATTAAATTTAAAATCAGAACCAGGCATTTCAAAGCTCTTCAGTTGCAACAGTGCCACAATGCTGAAGCTTGTATTTATTAAGAAGTCCCTTCTAATCCTTACCCTAACCTGACATACAACCTGACCTGTACATCACATCACTGTTCCTTTTTCTTCACATCTTAGGCAGATTTCCCACCTTATCTACTGCTCTCTGAAGGCAAATCTTCTTACAGATGCTTCAGGCTTCAAACGTGTCAATGCTGCAGACTTCTCACCCCAATGTTCAGGATTTGCAGACAAATGCCAGATTTACACAGTAAACGATAATCAAGGTTTATCATAGTAAAACTACAGGGTACCTTTGTCGGGTTCAGGCTTCTCCCTTCTTCCTCGTCTCATCCCAGAAATCTCTCGGTTTTCTGCAGCAATGTTACAGACTCCTCACACTGACACCAGGCCTCCCATTTCAGGCCTCTCTGGTGAATACTTGAAGCGTCTGCTGCCAGATGGACACCAATCTTCTCCTGTATTCTTATTCGAGGCTTCCACAGCAACATTCCCAAATTGTGCATGAATGCTACATATTTCATGTCCTATATAATTCGGGTGAGATTATAACAGATAGTCTAACCAAATAAAAACACATTTACAGAGATTTTGATATTTCTCTTGAAAGATTTTTAAAAAACATATGATCGTCAGCCTCCATCCTTCCTCCTCACTCCAAGTCCAAACTAACCCTTTTAATGCAATTTTCATTTCTGACACAATTCACAAACAAAATTCAAATTCTCCACTTTTTAGCCTTCATGTTGTAAGAATATTCAAATCTGACCACCAAATATGGTTTGCAACTTAATCCTTTTATTGCGTTTGACCAAGTCTTTGACACATGCAATGTCTCTAAGCAGTAGACTTAGAGAAATAAATGCAATTACCCTATTCTTTTTCTGGGTAGAGATGCAACCTGCATTGATCCTTTTGATCCTGACGCTACAAATTGTGAAGGAAAGCTCAAAATATTTATAGGCCTCTAGTCATGCACACTGTTCTAGATGATTCATTATAACCTGATAACAGTTATTGTGAACAAGATCCCCTGAATTGAGGTAGTTCCTACAAAACATCAGGTGCCAACTTGCTTACCATCTAGGCATGTAACTAATCATCTTGGCTCCATTGTCCCACATCCTATCACTATCTTGGGCTCCTTGAATTGACAAAAAGAAGTCAACAGGCAGGAATATCACATCCTGCACTTTCAACAGAAGCTAAACAGCACAGTCAGCTAAATTGTACCCTGACACATTAAACACTAAGGCATCCTGGGAATTAACAACTTTAATCATTTCATTATTTTTAGCTACAGTACAAATCCACAAGCCATTTAGAAGTAAAAAGAATGCAAAAACCTTAATCATACGAGATTAAACCAAATCCTAATCCTAATATGTATTTAAGAAATGGTATCTTACAATGTCACTTATCAGGATAGAGAATTTACAAAGCATTAGAATTAAGTCAGTAACCCCTTAAAAGTCATGTGCATGTGAATCACAGAATAATTACAAATATCAAACTCTAAAACTCAACAAAGAAACGTAAATAAATTGTTAGGTTTCATAGAGAGCTTGCTGATTTGGCTATGCTTTGCATCGGTGACTGATTTTCTACAAAGCCTGTACATTGTGCCCATACAAAATGGGACTTTGAATAGTCTGTATCTACTCCCCCAGTGCATATTACCAAATAAATTGACTGAATGAATAATTCTCTGACCCTTTTTCAATTGTCATTGCTAGACTATGATGTGACATTCTCTGGGTAGCAATTAATCTTTGTGCCAGAGGCAGAAACAAACCAACTAGGCCCAGCAGACATGCTCTAGGTCTCTACTAATTGCATGTCTACTTTACTCAATTGATGGCTACAGTGCCTTGGATTCTTTTTTTAAAATAGTGATCACTTAATCATATTGTTTTAAATCTATTCATCGAGTTACAAAATGCATAACTATTTCCTGTTCATTTCTATTAAATTTAACCATGTCTGGCCTAGAAGCACCTTTTCATGCAATAAATGCTGTCAGCTAGTTAGTTCCAAATCTATAATTAATATGTAAATATAGAGATTGGTTTATGCTCCATACGAGCCTCCTCCCACCCCTCTTCATAGTGGATTAACATTGTGCAAATAATTGTTTTAATCGCTGTGAGGGATGTTAATACTGCAGAACAAAACATTTCTCAATTTTTGACATTCAGTGTCATCATCAAGCACTCCAGGTCCGTATCAAATAGTTAGATACACCGTAAAACTCCCTCTACTCAGCACCAACTAGATGCCCCAACCCAGTGCTTGCTTGGAAGAATACTGTGCTGGTGTGACATATTCAATTCCTCACACCAGTCCCAATCTCTGGCATCTCAGAGTGAGATTTCCAATCTAGCAGCAAGTTAGATCTAATTTTGTGCGTGAATGTCCAGAAGGAACGGAGTTAAGACTGCCTAAACTCAATTCACATGAAAATCTTACAGACAGCAGAGAATATATAAATTCTATTAATGTGATTCTGGATTTGAACCCAGGTTCCAGAGGTGAGAGGCCAACTGCTTAATTCAATGTATCATTTAGTCCAAGCAAAGTATGGATTTACACTGAAGTTCTCTTACAGGTGAATGAAAAATTCCACAAATAATGGGCCTGAATTTGTGGTCGGAGGCCTCCGAACTGCAATAAATCTACGCACCTACCTGATGGTCCTGCGTAAAGGCCCACATATCCCAGGGGCGTATGCGGTTCACAAACACCCCTGGGATCATGTGGGCTGGCCCAACCAATCAGAAAGGTTATGCTTATGGGGATTCCATTTATGTACGGAATCCCCATAAGCATAATAGGAATCACCCAAAAAACACATGTGCACAAACTTGAAGTTTAAAAAAATCATTACGTTTAAAATTAATTAAAATACAATTTCATTAAACATTTAAAACAAAAATTTAATTTTTTGAAAAATAAATGTAAACATTTTTTAAGGGGCCAATAATAACACAAACTTATTTTACAGGTTTTTGAATGTTAAAATGATTTTTAAAATGTTATTTTAATGTTTATTTACACCCTTACGCTGGTAAAAGAAGGCCTTATGCCTGCTTTTACCAGGCGTAAGAGTTTCATGGGCATTCGCTGGGCAAGAATTGGGCAAATAGCCCAACTCTCCCCCAGCGAATGTCCATTTCCCAGGGATGCAGAGGATCTTGACAGAGCGCAAGTCCCGGGTTTTCGCGCATGCGCAGCCAATGCATAAACCCGTAACTTGCGAGGCACTTACAGCCGCGTACGCAGTCATAGGCCGTGGAAAATCCGGGCCAATGTACAATTACTATTAGAAAATTGGCATGATATTGATCATTTGTGCAAAACAAAGTATGTAATTGATTAGAAAAATAAATTCATAATCTGAAGGTGAGTCAGTTATTCTGTGAAGGAATAAGCCATATAACCTATTCAGAAAAATACACCATTCTATGAAAGAATTCTGGCCTTATTAAAACATGACAAACTGGGTCTGGAAATCTAGAAAGCTAACTATGAAAAAGCTGTGATAGCATTCTGGCTATAGAGATAAGATAGTTGTTGACACTGAATCAATAACCTTATTGAAACAGAAGGTTAAAGGCTCCCGACAGGCTTACCTTTGGGAACAAAACAAAGGTTCACCCTGTACAAGGTGTTCTAACTTACACTTTGTAAAGAAGCACAAACATCTGCTTTCGTAAAAATGACATCAAGGAAAAAACGTACCTGCTGTTACACCATTTTTTATGGTAAACTTAGAACACCTAGAGATGAGACACAATTCTGTAATGCTACTAGCTGTGGTGACTGTAAGAATTGCAGGGGTCAGCAGAAAAATGACTAGAGATAATTAGCTTATATCAGCAGAAAACCTTATAAAGGAAATACCACTGGAAAAGGGTATAAATATTGAACTCTCAAATGGGATAGTAGACTCGCTGTAAAGGGGCAAAGTGATTCTTGGCTTCAGAGGTGGCTCTGTAAGTCTACAACTCTTTGTACCTCGGGGATCAAAGGTACTGTATTTGATTTTGGTGGATATCCTGTAGAAAACTAAGAACTGTAAAACTGTAGCAAAGTTAAGATTTGAGAATAGGTTCTCTGATAATAGAATTGTAAGCTTTCTCTTTTTGGAACTGTTAATGTTGCGATTGACTCACCAACTGTCAATTACATGTCGGTTCTTTAATAAATCTATATATTTTTAGAATTGTATCACATAATGGGCTGGATTTTCATTGGGCCGTTGAGGCGGGATTGGAGGCGTGTGGGGGGTTAAAATTGCAGAAACTGGCGGGCAGGCCCGAACCCGCCTCCATCCCGCCTCCACGCAATTTTGATGAAATCGTGTCTGCTGGTCCCGTTTCCGTCCCGCCTCCAAGAGGCGAGAGACGCCATTAATGCCCTTAACAAGCCCTAAATTGGCTCTGTAATGCCATTTTGATAGTTTTTTGCTAGTTTAACCCTTTTCCCACGTGAAGCACGCCTGATCTGAAACACGCCAGTGAAACCTGACGGGAGCACCAGTGGATTGCTGACTATCAGCTGCAGCTCAACCATTAAATAGGAGATTTGATCAGCCATCATTTGCAGGTGGCAGAACTTTGTTGTCAAATGTCTGGGGGAACTTTTAGAAGGCATAACCACAGCTCTGGAAGTTTGGAGCCTGACACCCATCTCCAGTGTGACCTCCTGGGAAACCCCTCTCTCCACCCTCATTGAGCACTTCCTCAACTGAGGCATATACCAGAGGCATGGGAGCCATTTATTTCCTTCCCTCCTGGGCATCCGATGAGGACAAACACCAGCCGCGGCACCAGCAGAACCATGAACAACAGCAGCACCAACAGCAGCAGCAACAGCAGGAGCGCCAAGTTGCTGCTCACCCGCCTAAAGCTGCACAGGCCAGAAGGTGCCAGCGCATGGAAGGCCGTTGGCGCCGGAGATACCCCCCAAACAGGGTCTACAGACACAGGGTCAGCTACCTCAACATGTCTGAGCAGCAGTGCCAAAGGCGGCTCCGACTTTCGCGAGAGGTAGTGGGTGACATCTGCGCAATGCTGTAACAAGACCTGGAGCCCAGAGGCCCAGGTGGACACCCCTTACCAGTGGCCGTCAAAGTCACCACCGCACTCAACTTTTTTGCCTCAGGCTCATTCCAGGGATCAGCAGCAGACATCAGCGGCATCTCCCAGGCGGCCGCACACACCTGCATCACGCAGGTAACCGATGCCCTCTTTGCCATCGCGCACAATCACATACATTTCACCAAGGATTGAGCAAGGGTCACGACGCGTGCAGTTGGATTAGCTAATCTGGCAGGCTTTCCAAGGGTGCAGGGCGTCGTTGACTGCACATATGTGGCCCTTAAGGCACCCCATCGCAATCCAGGTATTTTTGTCAACCGCAAGGGCTTCCACTCCCTCAACGTTCAGCTGGTGCGTGACCACAAGAAGGAAGTTCTGCATGTTTGTGCCAAGTACCCTGGAAGTTGCCATGACTCCTTCATACTGCGCCAGTCTAGTGTGCCTCCGCTATTCAGTCCGCCAGACCAACTTAACGGATGGCTACTTGGAGACAAGGGTTATCCCCTGAAGATGTGGCTAATGACGCCGTTGAGGAGCTCATCCAACGCAGCTGAGGAGAGCTACAACTTCAGCCACATTTCCACCAGAGCCATAATCGAGCAAACCATCGGTATGCTGAAGATGCGCTTCAGATGCCTGGATAGATCAGGTGGAGCCCTGCAATACTCAGCAGCCAGGGTCTCCAGAATCGTCGTGGTTTGCTGTGCACTTCACAACATGGCACAGCGTCATGGCTTGCAGATGCCGGAGGACCAAGTGGCTCCTCACATATCCTCCTCAGATGAGGAGGAGGAGGAGGTGGAGGAGGAGGAGGAGAGAGAGAATGAACAACTTGCAGAGGCCCATCAACCAGCGGCAGCATTACGCGAGACCATAGCTGCCCGGAATGCAAGGAACGCACTCATCTTGGCCAGATTTGCTTAGCCTAGACAATCAAACACTTTTGCCTCGCAGCTTCTTAGCAGAGCTACGACAATGGCCCAGACCCAGCGGATCCCTAACAATTTGACCACCATACTGACAATTGCAAGTTATCCTAAGGTCTCATTGTGGAAGTCCCATTAGCGAAATGACAGACGCCACAACTGCAGCTGTAGCCATCAGAGTTTTTATTTACACTTAACATCTGATGGCTTTTTTACATTAAACATCAAATTTCACCCAAGTGACTACCCTTGTGACTATTTGTGCAGTATCTTTCTCTTACACGTGCTCCTACGTGGTACTTCCCCTGTGGCTTCAGCAGAAGTGGAGGCTCCCTGCTCAGTTTACTGCTGCTCCTGTCTCGACACCTTTGGCGGGCGTCCTCTGGGGTTGCAAACCTGTGAGGGCTCGGCAACAGTCTGCTGCTCCTGCGGCTGGGCAGGGGTTGAGATGCCGATCTCAGTTGGGTGCGGTCTCTGATGGGGCTCTGACCGAGGACTTGTCAGTGGCATGGAAGTGTGAGCACTTGGAGAGGAGCCCCCACCTCCTTGTTGTCTGCCACCAACATCCCTCTCATGGGTCAGGTCCATCTCAGCGCTTGCAAGTGGATTGAGAGCACCTTGCTGCACATCAGGGGGGCCATGGGGACCCGTATCTGCACTGGCAGTCCTACTCAGAAGGACTTCCACGAAGGTCTGGTTTCTCTGTTCAATAGATGTCCATCGCTCTTCCAGAGATGTCATTCTATTCAGAACACTCACCATGTTTTCTGCACTCTGGCAACTTATCACCTCCATGGAGGTTGCCATCCTTTCCATGGTGATGCGTTCATGCGCCAATTACTCCACAAAGGCTCTGTTCATGTTCGCTATGGACTCCTCCATTCGCTCCACACTCGCAGCGACCCTGGAGACAAAACCTGTCAGAGACTCCTGCATCTGTTCCTGGAGTTCAGCACCGCTGATCTTATGGATGGCCCCAGAGGCAGAGGGTCGACATGCAGCTGAGCCGAGCTAGGAGAGTCCTGTGCCCTCCGACTAGGACTCTCCACTGCTGTCCCTGTCTCCACCATCTGCTGATGCTCACTTGTGAGCTGTGATACACCAGGTGACAACACTACTCTGTGTCCCGAGGGTCCCACTGAGGTGTGAGTCTCTGCGCTGGTGCTGGGTGCGCTGAATTCTGCTGACGCTGCGCCCTCAGAGGTTACAGCTTCCTCTGAGGAGTCTGGATGCTCAGGCTCTTCCTCCTGGCTAGTGGGGACGGGTGCTTGCGATGGTCCTGTGGGGGAGTAAAGGAAAGAGTCAGAGATGTGATGCCAAGGTTACATGCACATTGCATATTGCAGATGATCATAAATCCATCTGTTAGAGCTTCAGATTCATTATCAGCGACTCATGCAATGTCAATGGGAGAGATGGAACACTATTCTGTCACCAGTTTGCTGTGATGCACCCGTCTGTCCGTCCCCCACTTGCGTATCCTCCTCTACTCCCATGATCTCCAGGACTGCATCCTACCAGGGGGTGAGCTGGGCTAATGAAGGTGGCCCTCCTCCTGTCCTGGCTCTTTCCCTTTTATTGTGAGCTCTCTTTTCCTGCAATGAGGGAGACAAGTGGAGTTTGAGTGAGATTGAAGGAGTGAGTGTAGAGAGTCCATAGCATAGATGGTTAGAAGGAGACAAAGATGGAGTGAGGTGGTGAGACCAAGGACCCTCCCTGTGTGTTGTAAGTTGTTTTCATAGCATGACAGTGATAGGGAGTGTGAGGGCTGCATAGTCGAATAGTAAGGTGAATGTGACCATAGAGGGAGAGGGAATGGGTAAGGGTGCATGGATGTCAGTGTCAAGTGGGATACGGAGGAAGAGATTGCTAAAGCTGAGTGCTGGTGAGGAGAGGCAATGGGGATCAGATTGAGGGTGAAGGGAAAGTCATACTCACTTTTGCAGTGCGTAGAAGGTCATGAAACCTCTTCCTGCACTGGAGCCAGGTTCTGCGGGTGATGGATAAGGAGTTGACCTCCTGGGCGACCTGAACCCACACAGCCTTGGTCTGCTGGGGAGGCTTCTTCCTCCCTGAGGAGGGGAAGAGCACCTCTCTGTTGGCTCTTGCTCCCTCCACCAAAGCTTGCAGGGCAACGTCATCGAACCTGGGAGCAGACCTGGGTCGTTGGCTGGCCATTCCTCCTGCAGTTGCCTCTAGGATACAGGTCCAAAAGCTTGGCAGCCTGCAGAAGAAGCAAGGCTTGTTGCGGACCTTAAATGCAGCAGCAATGATGACGTCATCGGAGGCGACTTTCAGACTGGAATAACTCATTGGCCATGGGTTCCCACACGTTGGAACTCAATTGGCCAAGTAAGTTAAAATCGCATCATTCATCCACATCGATCTAGATTCGGGTGGGTAACACGAAAAGCGGATAACATGACCCCAACCCGACCCAGTATCAAAATCCAGCCCAATACTGCTGTATCAAACTTGCAAACTCAATCTCTGTATACTCTTTGGTGAGGAGTTGCAGAATTCTGGGGGAGTTTTCCGGACACTCATAATATCCGGAATGTTACAGTCTAGCTAAACTTATTAAAAGTGCTATCTGGAGGACGGTAACATCTTCAGGTTGTTCCTTTTCTTTAGGGAGAGATAGTCTGGACCTTTAGACCCAATTAAGCGTCTTTAGGATTCAGCTACCTCAAACTTTAGTTGAAAGTGAACGTCTGAGGAATACGCCTGATCCGGGGTAGCCCTAAAGGGGCTAGGACTAGTAATTATCCCTTCAATTCAGCTGATATATTTGGCTTTACTGGGTCAAGTGTTGGATTTTCTTCGAAATCCCAAGAACATTCTCAAACTACTCACATTCATTACACAATGGACTCTGTTACCTCACTCAATTCAGTAGTCTATAAAATTTATATAGTTTGATTCTGAATTAATCACATTTTTTAGGTAAATAAACTATAGTATAGTTACATATTGTAATGCTATGGGTTGAAAAGGAATAAAGAAGCAAGTTTATACTACAAAGTTGAAAAAAAATGGAGTGACCATATTGATTTCATTCAAGACTTTCCGTGGCTGCAGTGTGTACCATCTGCAAGAAGCACTGTTGGAAACTCTGCCAGGATTATCAGAACTCAAGACGATAACTCAACAGATTATTTTGTAATTGTGCAAAACAATCAGTTTTTACTGAAATTGCTGCAGCACAACATCCTGCATTAATTCAAGAGCCCTCACTGATGAAGCTTTACAAACAATGGTTTCTGCCCATCAAACTGTCTCATAGATAAGCTGTTCATTTGGGGTATTGTGTGAACACAGAACTTCTAATGCAGAGCTAACCATTACCTCACGCATCAGAGCTGTAGAAGCATGCATTAGAACTTCAGGAGGCTCGAGGGTACCCAACCACAAATTCTGTAGGTCTTACAGTGCTTTTAGCAAGGGTAATTTTATGAATTTCCATTCAGCTGAATTCATTAACTTCAACTATTTCTGGATGTACCTCCGTTGCACTGACTAATACAGAAATAGAAAACCGGTCGGTGAGATTACTTGGATTTCAGTGTTTCTCTGTAGTGCTGAATACAAGACAGACTTCATTCTGCATAATCCTTAGAATACCAAGAAACACTCTTTTAAACTCAAGTGAGTAGCTGAAGACCCAAGACAGTGGGCTGAAGAATGTCCACATAGAACTCAACTAAAATAAGGTGGGAACCCAACTGGCCCACGTATGCTCTCACACCCACCCCTATTGAGAACACTTTGAAACTTGCCCGTTGATCACATTAATGCAACAGCTAGCATTTCAGTGATCTTTCTGATCAACAACATATTCCCCTGAAATCAGCAACATAAACAGACAGAAAAATTGCCCCCATATTAATAAATTGCTCTTAGACTTACTAACGACTGGCTGCAAGTACCATCCAGATACTGAATTGTAAAGATTAGCTAAACTGCATATGAATAAAGTTGATAATCATCATGATTTAAAACTGCTGACATTGTTAGGTTCAGACACAAAATGGACACATCTGGATTCAACAGCCACATGCTAAAGGAATTTCCAATACCATATTCGTCGCACTTTAGTGACAATCCTATTGGTGTACAGATTAAACAAAATGGAAGACAAGTATAATGAAAAATGTTGTTCGTAAAAGATTTCTTCCAAAATGTGACATTTGTGATAACTGCCATGGGACTCAAAATTCTACATTTTTAAATAACATTTGATTATAATTGTTTGTAATTATGTGTTTCATTACATGAAACATAAACAGCTTATTACATGAATACAGCAGTCTGCAGACATAAAATGAGAACCATATGTTATTACCTACATAGAGAACTGTCAACAGCTGAGACAGTGACTGAGGGCTTTGCATTTGTCCACCAGATAGATTCAGAGAGACCTGTCAGATGCCCTAATTATGCTACTGGTTTGAAAAATTACATTTGCAAGTGAAACAAAAAATAGCTTATAAAGCATGTTAAGACAGAGTAAATTAAAAGCTACTTGTGCACAATTTAGCTGCACATTAGTAAGGAATCACTTGTCAAAACTTACATCATCTGAATGCTTTTCACAGGTGTTCTCCCACACGGTTGGCTGCTGTCCTGAGCTATCCATGGTGCTGAATGAAGCTCTGCACACAAAATATCATTGCAGTTCAACTATACTGCACGTAATTCTCCTGCATCAACTGGGTCTGCGTTATAGTGTGAGGATCTGTAGCAATAGAGCTGCTCTGTTGTGGTGTAAACATGACTATAAAGGTCTCATGCTAGGAGAAAGGCAAGCAACATACCCTTTACCAGTCAGACAGCGGGCAGTAGTCCCATGAGGCCCTAAGATATAATTTTAATACAGGAAACCAGGATACCAAACAAAAGCTGCAGCAATGGCTTTGAAGACTGTTATTCTCGTTCAAAATTTTCACCTGATTTGTTCACAGAAACTGCCATCCATGGATCAAAAGGAATGATGGAGCACAAGCCCCGATTATAAATCTGAATTGTTCAAGTGATGCCAAGGACCTCCTCTAATGCAATACTAATTAATTTTTAATCTAGTCTAAGCAGTATCTTCCAGCAGGTTTGTTATAAGAGGTACACTGAGAAAGAATAATCATTTTTGCAAAGATTAACTACTTCATGCTCCAGGATCAGTACACAAACAAACAAATATCTGACAAGATAGCAAAGCCTTGTCAGATTCGGTGTGCTTTGAATCTACACTGTTGAATGCAGGCATTCGACAATCTTCACAGACTTATCTCTCCAAAGCGAGCTGGCTTACAGAACCACAGGACATTGAGACTCATCATGCAGATAAATACTGGCGTGTCTGCTTATTCCTAGTTTTCACTCTATGACATTTTGTATGTAGGCGTTTTTATCCCTTGTAAATCAATAGCCTGTAGACCTTGTGCTATTCATTCTCCTACTTCACTATTCAGCAATCTTGTGTTTGCGCAGACAGTTGACTAAAGTAAATATCATTCAGCCATACATTATGTGCTACATTGTTCAAAATGGAATCTGTACTGTCCTGGAAATATTCAGCAATTAACCTTTATTTCAAGATGCTTTCAAACGGTTGAATCTGGTCGAATCTGGAATAGAAGAAATCTGGGCAGAAAGAATTATTCTTATAGTCAGGCTGATACATAACAGAAATGCCTGCTGTATATGTCCCAAGTTAGGCACAGGTTAGAACCAAGTAACACTTTTTTACATATGGTTTGTATTTTGGTGGATGCGTTCTGATGAACTGTCTAAACCCGAAATATTAAATTATATATTTTTTTTGTAGGTGCTGTCTAACCTACTGTGTATTTTCATTAATAAAATTGAAAAATGCAAACATCTGTGGATTCCATCTTGCACCCTCCGTAAACTTGAGCTCATCGAAAACTCTGCTGTTCGTCTCCTAAATCAAGTCCAGTTCACCCATCACCCCTGTGTCCGCTGACCTACATTGGCTCCCTGTTAAGCACGCCTCAATTTTTAAATTCTCATCCTTGTTTTCAAATCCATCCATGGCCTCGCCCCCTCTATCTCTGTAACCTCCACCAGCCCCACAACCATCTGAGATCTCTGTGCTCCTCCAATTCTGGCCTCTTGCGCATCCCTGATTTTCATCACTCCACCACTGGAGGCCATGCCTTCAGCTACCTAGGTCCTCAGCTCTGGAATTCCCTCCCTAAGCCTCTCCACCTGTCTAACTCTCTCCTCTTTAAAACACTCGTTAAAACCTACCTCTTTGTCTAAGCTTTTGGTCACCTGTCCTAATATCTCCTTATGTGGCTCGGTGTCAAATTTTTGATAACGCTCCTGTGAAGCGCCTTGGGATGTTTTACTACATTAAAGGTGTTATATAAATGCAAGTTGTTGTTGTTGATAAATAAAATGTACATCAGTATAGACTACAGGGTAGAATTTCTGGCGGCACTGTTTCGGCACAGGAAGTGCAGCTGCACCGAACTTCTGCTACCACTTTGGCTTCCCCATGACCTTGCCTCAGATCCTGGGGATAGGGTCATTTAAATATTGGGTGGATGCCGATGCCTGTAGCGTGGCAACGGGGCACCCACCCAATAAATTAGTTGGAATCTCAGAGCAGCGTCCTGTCACTCTGATGGGTGGGGCCACAGGTTGATCTGTCCGAATCGGTGAATTATTGTTGCTCCTCTACTCATCCCACACTGGCAAGTCTAGAATCAAATGGTAGTCGATCCCTCGATTACTATTTAGTGGGTCCCACGTGCAGCCCAACATGTAGGTACTGCTGGGCCTATTGGCTGTGTATATGGTGGGATTCCCAGGATAGCCTGGGAACATCCCCAGATACATCCCCAAACTGCAGACAGAATGTTGGGGGGGGGGGGGGCGGGGGCGGAGGGAGGGCGGGAAAAGAGAGAAGAAATGGCAAAATCCCCTTGTTCAAAACTTGCCCATGCAGCACTAATCTGGTGGAAGTCTGACAGCGCGAGGTTCCACACCAACTTCTGGAACCTTTGACGATCCTTTCTCCGAATACAAGCCCAAGAACAGGCAGATTTTACATGTTTAGGAAACATACAGATAGACACGGAGGAGGGTTTGCTGGCTAAGCAAGGTATTTCAATCATCATCTTGAACAGGCAACTCTGTGTCCACTCTCCTGCTAAATTGAATTGTATGAATCAGCCCTTTATATTCTTTATAACCAGGGCAAGAAGCACTGACACAGCAAACAGCTAATAGGCTCACAAATATAAAGCACATAATATCAAAATGCAAACCAAACAAAAAAGGAGTTAAGAGGATTATCTGAAAGACCAAGATGCATCTCTAATTATCAGATAATGAGTGATGGGCCCATTCAAGTCAGCTGTAAATAGCCGATACACAGAACAATGGGGGCGAACTCTGAAGATCAAATATAATAAGGGAGATGAAAAGGATGGGGGTGGATTATTAACATCATGCTCATATATTTCCAGTTTACAGTAGGGACAGAAGAATGTAGTTATGACTAGAATGATCAGAAGCAAACAGGCGATGATTTAATTATACCTACAATTGATGTTTGAGGACAAAAAAAAAATTCAGATTTTGAAGATAAATACAGCAAATTCACATCTTCCCTCTTACAAATTGGAGGCCAGCTGTTGGCTATTTCTTGTGTACATTTGACAGAATGATAAAAAAATTCACTGTGCCTAAAGAGCAAACTGAACTACAATATATAACGTTACTGCATGAAATGTTCCGACAAGTAATCTTGATTGAATCGTACACATACAGATGGTAAAAGCATCTTTATTGAATCATAATTTGCAACAGATTCATTCAAAGCTATATTTAGTTGTCAAACATCAGTTTTGCTGTACAAGTTCAGCAATAGTAAAGCATGCTGTACAATCTACACAGCTCATGTTATTGGTTTCCAAGGATGAGTAGCAGTGTAAATAGTGCCCTCTATTGCTTACCTCTCTTACTTCTCAATAGGTGTAGGTTTCCTTGTATTGATTCCTTGCATATTTTGCATATGAATATATAAGCTGGATTTTTTTACATTTACTGCCCAATTAGCACCTGAACAATGAGTACTGCGCGCAGGACAAATGGGCATTAATCTTCCCCCACCCCTGCCATTCCACGCCCAAATTCCCTGCCTAAACCTCTCTGCCTCGCTACCTCTCTTTCCTCCTTTAAGACGCTCCTTAAAACCTACCTCTTTGACCAAGCTTTTGGTCACCTGCCCTAATTTATTCTTATGTGGATCAGTGTCAAATTTTTTGTCTTACGTTAAAGGTGCTATATAAATACAAGTTGTTGTTGTTGTTGTATGATTCTTCCTGGTTGCTGCACCTGAACAGGGTGCAGCAATATAATTTACATGCAAATAAATGTCAGATTCTTTCCATCACAGACATCAGGAGGGTTATTTTAAACTAACGGTGAGTTCGGGTCTGATGGCCGTTTTACACCCCACCCACTTTTACACTCCACAATTTGAAATAATTTAATTTCCATCACAAGGCTTTCACCCTGTGCTCGCCGGGCGGGTTAGTTTAAATCAGGGTTCAAATCTCCAGATTCATGCTGACCTCTCGCCAGTGTGCTGTTCTGACCCCAGTCCAATGCTAGTGCCCACTTGAGTATTCCCATCGCTGCTCATTTCAGGCCATCTCTGCCGCCCACCCAAATCAATGGAATTTTTTGCTCACTGTCACTGATGTTGAACCTCCATCTACACTTCACACTGCCCTCTCTCCACTGCACCGATCCAGCCCAAAACATCTCCAGATTGCTTACAGCAGCATCTCCCCAATGAAAACAAAAAGCAGCATTAATGCCACATGATTGAAAAGATAAAGGAATCCAGTACTTGGCAGACTTGAGAGACAATACAATCACGCATACTGGGGCAAGCAGAGAAACAAAATGAAACACTGCAGTACTAGACACAACAGAAGGCAATCCAAAGTAGGACTGAAAGGGACAATTCCGCAATTCTGTGTTTCCAGAGTTTGCAGGAAGCACTTCTTGGGAAATTGTGGTCGTGCAGCCAGTCATTTTCAGGCCATTAAATTGAAAGGATGGAAAAATTACAGGCTGCGTGCCCTTGATTGTTAGGATACACTTTTTGCAAGTGTCCTTCCCTATTGGGATTGGCGGATCGTGGAATCAATTCTAATGTGCAAAATATAAACTCATGTGAGAAAAGGGTAATCACACTGGATGGCTGCAAACCTATAAAAACATAATTAAATAAAACAATCATGCATCAAAAAAAGAATCAGACATGATGAACAGCAATTCAGAAGACAAGTAATAATCCCAGTGAGAATAAACCAATCAAACCTAATAAACCAACATGCACCACTATAAAAAGCCATAAAATAACAATAAAATCTCTGATCAACAACCTTTATTAAGTTAAAGAAAACATTAAAAGTAATCATAATGATTAAATTCACAATTAAAAATGCAGAAACTTACAATTACTATTAGAACCATAAAGCTGATTAACTTAATTTCAATTTCTGTATATTTTCTCTAGAATATTTAATCTAGTTTACATTCATAACATTTATATTAACTAAAATTCCACTTATTCCCTACAAATAAAATAAACCACCACTATTACACGTTATTTGTTACATGATAAAGCCCTATCCTCTGACTACATATGAACTATGCCACAGGAGATCCATTTCTGTATTATAAAAATGGTAAGCCTCCATCCACTTCCTACCTGCCACACTTCAGCCATCATACTTTCTGCATCACATGTACATATGTGCAAATTTCTTTGTCATGTTTTCACCTCACTGGCTTAAATTTCACATTCCTAGAACAGCAAAGAATTAGAACTCTAACTGTAGCCTGGATTTTAACTCCCAACGGGAATCATACCGGAGAGAAACCGTCCGACCATCCACAGAGTGAGGCCTGGGAGATTTTAACTCACCAGCCTCAGTCAGTGTCCCGCCTGAATCTGGTGGGAATCCCAAGCTGGCCGGCAGGCAGGAATGGGATTTCCCTGGGAACCTGAAGGAACGCTCCCTGGCAGTCAGGTAAGTAGTTTGGCCGTCTCAATTTTTCTGCTCCCCTCACTCACACCAACCTACCTCCCTCTGAACTTGCAGCACTCCGTTCTCTCCGATCCAACGCTAACATTGTCATTAAACCTGCTGACAAGGGTGGTGCTGTGGTTGTTTGGCGAACTGACCTCTACCGTGCGGAGGCTGAACGGCAACTCTCTGACACCTCCTCCTACCTCCCCCTGGACCATGCCCACACTACCAAACATCAGGCCATTGTTTCCAAGATTGTCACTGACCTCATCTTCTCTGGAGATCTTCCCTCCATGCCCACCAACCTCATAGTCTCCCAAAGCCGCACAGCCCGCTTCTACCTCCTTCCCAAGATCCACAAATAGGACTGCCCTGGTAGACCCATCGTTTCAGCCTGTTCTTGCCCCACGGAACTGATTTCTTCCTATCTCAACTCTATTTTTTCTCCCTTTGTCCAGTCTCTTCCCACCTACATTCACGACTCTTCCGACACCCTCCGCCACTTTAACAGTTTCCTGGCCCCAACCGTCTCCTTTTCACTATGGACGTCCAATCCCTCTACACCTCCATCCCCCACCAGGATGGCCTGAGAGCGCTCCGCTTCTTCCTTGAAAAGAGGCCCAATCAGTCAGCATCCACCACCCTCCTCCGCCTGGCTGAACTTGTTCTCACATTGAACAACTTCTCCTTTGACTAAACTCACTTCCTCCAAATTAAAGGTGCTGCCTGACCTGCTGAGTGTTTCTGGCATTTTCCGTTCTTATTTAGATTTCCAGCATCCGCAGTATTTTGCTTTTGTATTGGTGTAGTTTGGACGAGGGTTGGAAGGGTATCCTGCTCCTCCTTGCTCACAAGTAAACCAAGAAAGATTAAAAATAACTTACTTGTCTGGACCTCTTCTTGGCCCCGGATCCACTTGCCATTAGGTTGATCTGGTGCCTTGGGTTAATTTGCTTGTCGGGCCCCGATTACATAATTGGAGCCCAATCAGCATATTTAAAGCAGGACCCTGCTGTCCTAAGGTGGGTGTCCTGCTCGCCTGCTCAAACGAGCTGGTTAAAATTATAACCCACAGGATGGTAGCAGGATTGAGGGGGAGAGCCGCTGCAGCCACTTAAACTGCACGCCCGCCCGGTTTTGTCAGGTGGGCAAGGTTAAAATCAGCCCTATGACTAGTGATAAAAATCTACCAATAAACAGAGACCAATTAAATAGTTTGTCTTTAGGAAAAATCATTTTGGCTGTAACAAATCAGAATTTTGGAGCTGCCGAAAGTGATAGAAATCTACAAGTTAAAGAAAAAAATCAGAAACTGAACCAGTCAAATTGGTCAAAATGGTTTTTCAAAACCCTTTTGTCCACGATTTTTCCTTTCCAACAAACTCAAATATCCAGGAACTTGCCTCAGCAGAGTGCTTTTCAATTCACCTCCAGTAAAGAGAGGAAAATTCACGTAGCAGCAAAGGAAACATTTCT
This sequence comes from Squalus acanthias, assembly GCA_030390025.1. Classification (NCBI taxonomy): domain Eukaryota; kingdom Metazoa; phylum Chordata; class Chondrichthyes; order Squaliformes; family Squalidae; genus Squalus; species Squalus acanthias. Next base: position 53,526,209 of record CM059429.1, read on the forward strand.
GTACACGATGTACAGAGTAAGAGTTCTCCATAATGATCCCTGGGTCATGCTATAGTTTAACTGTATAATGGGCAGAACACTTCAAAAGTACTTCATTAGCTGTAAATCGCTTTATGACATCCTGAGGTTGTGAAAGGCGCTATACAAATGCAAGTTCATTCTTTACTAGGTCCACTTATGATAGTGGCCAGTGAGGCTGAACCCAAGAGAATATCTAGCAGAAAAACCCAAAAACTGCGACATTGTGTAATACCACCATTCCTCACATTATCCTGCTTTTTAACTGGAAAGTTTCAACTCAAGATTTGCAACTATATCTAGCTCCATGACCACCTTTGCATCATGTCTAGTCTTTCTCTAGTTGTGTGATATGGACTGTCTTATTTTCCTTTTCCTTTCAAATTTTTGCTGCACACTTTACATCCAACAATTCCATGTCTCCTACAATTCCAATTCTAGGATTCATATCTTATGTTAAAAAGTTTTTTCCTGTCACCCCCATCTCAGGTTTTTTGTCATTTGTCTCCCGCACTTAGTATTATGATTTTTGTTATTATTGCTCATCACTGTTGAAGATCTGTTATTTCTGAATCTGGAGCATCAATCATTGATATTTTTGGAAGATGAATAAAGTCAGCATCAATACTTCAAATCATATTCCTTAGAAAAAAAGTTGATGTAGTATAGCGAGAGTAACCCAAATCAGCAATCCACTCACGGATTGAAATCCTATGTCTACACCATACAAAGCAACAACCACACCTTGGAATAGATGTCATATTCTGCTGTGGTTCTCGCTTTTTCTTTAGTTCACGGTTTGTATTAAGCAGAAATGATATTCAGTGTGCTTCATTCACACTGACTATATCGAAGACTGGCAATCCATGGAGACATTTACCAAACAGTGGGCCACTTGGCTAAAGTTAGTGAAAGAATTTTTCAATCTGTACAAACACCAGGTATCAGAACAATTTTGCTTTCATTCCATTTCAATTTGTTCAATGAAACAAGATCAGAAAGCAATAACAGAGCACCGCTTGGTTCATGCTCTTGTTTACAAGGACTAAATCTTCAAGTGGTACAGCAAATTTGTAGCTAAGCTTTACTGCGTGCACATATTTTTCTACCTATTTAGAAACTATTCAATGCCTCATTTTAACTCTAAAAGTAAAATAGCCTTTTTAAATGTAGTATTTAGATTCGTATCTCAGTAAAAAGCACTTCGACAATGGTCGGACTCAGCCAGTCGCAGCTTTCGACAATCTAGTTGTTTGGTTTCTATACTTAAATTTAATAGCTGCAGATATGACTTTTTTTATATTTCAATATGCTGCTCTGAGTCATTGTTACATCATTTCTTTTCATTTTCCATTTACTCTTAAATTGAACATACTTAACTAATTTTCTTTGGCCTTTTTTATTTCCAGTGTTTCTGCAGGAGACTGTCGAGCCCTCCTGATGCTGAAATGGGCAAGTTAACACATGGACAAGTAGGGCAACTTTTGTATATTCCATGGGATGTGCATAATGATCCATGTTTCCTTTTAACATCAACCCACAGGACGATGCATATTCCCTTGTCTGGAAGAATTCACTAAATTCCATTCATAATAGTAGAATTCTGTTTTAGAAGCAGTTGCATTTTTCCATTTCATAAGTCATAATTGTATGTTTTTCCAAATGATTTGTAAATTAGCCTATATTGTAAACTCAAACAGCAACCTTGAACTTCCAATACAAGTATGGGAACAAAGCACTGAGTTGATTGTTTTTTTGCTCATTTATTCAATAAACTGGTCTGACACTAATAAACAATGTTTGTAATAGAAAGGGAACTAAAACCAGTTTGAAAAGGCTATCAACACTCATTGTTTGGGCTCAACACATGAAGAATTGACACTTAGGTGAGGTATCAAGAAAACTAGCAACAACAAAAAATGTCCTTTCACACGAGTCTGAGTGAAATTAACTTGGGAAGTCTCAATTCATTTATAAATAATTATTTAATGAAAAATATTAAAACTCTCCCAAACATATACAATGTAACTTTATACATCAGTTTTACAAACTTTCATAAAATTAAAAAGGTTCTTTATTTTCAGTGTGAAGGATTATGGGTGCGTACAATGAAATAGCCTGGTGAAATGTTTGATGCAAACTTAGCAGATAGAAATGATAAGGTTGATATTTTTCGAATGTGTGATTCCCAGACAGATTAGGTAGAACAGGGGCCAAAGTATTTAAAGGAGAGATGAAGTGACCAAAGAAAAAGAAAAGGACAGAAGATGAACTGACTCCTATGTTGGCAACCTACGGTATCCCCCCACGTCTGAATGATTTCAAAAGCAAGCTTCATTAATTCTTTAGGAATGTAGCTGTTCATCATTGTAATGTGGTTTGTTTTCTGATTAGTTTGCATCAGCAGCGTTTCTGCAGATAAATGTACCAAAAGCAGGAGCAGTAGAGTGGAATACTGGCTCTGACATGCTATGCCACAGAGCAGTATGGCAGGTCAGTAGTAGGGATGCTATGCACTGATACTTTGTTCTTATTTTGTTCTCCAGTCAGCATCAAAATATCAATGCCCCAAAATTCCTCTCAGGCCCAAGATTGGGGCTTGCAAAATAGGCCAGAGCCTGATTCTGCTAGGTTTATACCCTGTTTGTGCAGGCATTTTCCATTGGGGTCATGTCGATGGATCTTCCACCTGTCCATCCTACAATAAGGAGGCATACCTGAGGAGCTCCTGAGCTACCCCAGGAATTCTGGCCCTGACACCGTTAAAAAGTCTTAGCGGATCTCACCAGCGGAGAGCTAACACGAGTTCTATTGAGGCCTTTTTAAGGGTCCCAAACCTCACCCAGATTAAAGGTTTGGTGGCAGTAGAATGTCTCCATTGGCCGCTGAAAACTTTTCGTTTGTCTTGTTTCTTCAGCCTGGAAGGGCCTCGGGGCACCTCATGCAGGATGGTTATGGGCTGCTCCAACTCACAAGGGCATAGTGGGCCAGGCAGCGCAGAGGTTCCCTTGAGAGGCAATTTGAAAATGACCCTGTCCCCATAATTTGGGACGGGGTCAACAGCCATCTGTAGACAGATGGGGATTCCGCTCTGCTGCACTTGCATCAATGGGACAGAACCCCAAGAATTTCACGGCACAAATATTTACTTGCTCACTTTTTTTTGATTATGTCATATGGTCTGTGTGATTTTGTTGGGAAAATTGGAGTAACTGGGATTTCATTAAAGGAAGTTATAGGAAAGTAAAAACAGTTTGGTCACTGCAAAGGGAAATTTCACGTAGTGATACGAGATCATAGTATAAATAGGGTCCAATTTTCCTAACAACATCAAACAGACCATATGACATCAACACACGAACAAGGCTCTATATGAAAATAATATAGTATACTTTACTAAGTTTTCTTACTTCTACTAAATATCCTTTTTGCATTGTATAGCAGGCTATAATTTTCCCTCTGTGAAAGAATATCACCCAAGGAGGATGTTACATGTTTATTCTCTTAGAAGTTGTAAGCCCGAAAATTACTGTTGGCAATATTAGTGAATGAACCCTTAACATGTCTGTAGGATATTCCTATGTCTGCTATTTTAACTCAAGCATTAACCCATTCATTATAAATGGGCTAACACCTGCACTAAAATATCAGGGAATGCTGTGTATGCACAGTAAACATTTGTTTCATAATATCGCCAACAGTAATTTCAATGTTACTATTTGTCAGAGGTCTTGCCATGTCAGGTGTACTGGCATTTTGTTAAACTATTTGAAGCAGTGGGATTAGGATCAGGAAGGATGTTGATCCGTGTTCTCAAACCAAGAGCCACTGATGGATCTTTTGCTCTTGTCGGCTCTATCTAAACCAGGACACCCAATGGCTCAGGTCTATGGCAGGCTGCTGGCCAATGGAAAATGGTGATATGTCCCAACAAGGATGCTGATAAATACAGTGTGCTGTGTGAAAGTACTTCTCAACCCTCATCTCCACCATGTGAAGAAACACAAAGTTCATCTTTAAAAATTGCTAAATTCCAATAATTTGAAATTTTAAAATTCCTTTATTTTGTTTGTAATAACAACAAAAATTCTTATATTTAGTACTCTCACTTCGCAAGAATTGCACCTTAATCCGTGAAAAAGGCCCATCTTCCAAAGTAACAAGTTGATGTTGTTGCTAACTTATCAGCTGAATATCCAGGTATAGACAGTCTATTACTCAGGGCTGTTGCATACAAGGAACAAATTGGAAGTTCTCGGATTCGGTCAATTTGTGCGCTTAATGGTCATCAATGAAATGACACATTTCTAACCTTTCCCAACTGAATTTAAAGCTGAACTTGCAGTGATGTATAAAACTAGAAAAGAACAGCTGATAGTAGCTAAACCAATTGTAATATATGTGGGTAGAACAAATGAAGGACAGAGACACGATGAGTTGCTAGTCCATGTGCTTGCTTTATTAGGCCAGAGTGAACTGAGCATGCTCATACTAAACCATATGATAAACCATGTGACAAACCATGTGATGATACATTACACTGTTTTCCCCTTTAAAAAAATGTATGTATACCCCTCTCAAATACAACAATACCATGGTCCCACCTTTCCCAGCATTACGTGTACCACATAACAAAAACTCCTGGCTTTTTTTCTTTTAAATGAACTACAAATTCAGTTTAATAACAGGTTGGTGGAGCCTTCCTGATCTCCTTAAAGAAGGTTTTGTTGTTGAACCAATTTTCGGGCTGTTTTGTTTTGGTTCCAAACTCAAAGATGATCCTGTTTCTATCTCAGACTTGTTTGAACCTGGTACTTAAGTTCTTGAAGTCTGAACTGAGTCAAACTCATGTATGTGTTCATGATCAAGTAGTTCAAGATCACTGTCCAATCCAGGCCAGTAAACAAAGCTCCTTGCAATTGATTTCATACTGATGATTCCTGGAAGTTCAGTATGAAGTTCGGCCAAAATTCTATCTCTCAATGAAGTAGGTCCCACCACTCTGTTTCCCCACTTGATACAACCTTGCTCACAAGACAATTCAGTACGACGGTTATAGAATGGTTTCAATTCTGTGTCCAGACACTGATCAGTCCATCCATTCAAGGTGTTTTCATACACTCTTTTTCAGTACTGAATCCTTTTGAGTCTCATCTGCAATCTCAGTTGCATTCACGAGAAAATCTTTGTCAACTGCACCTAGCGTGAAAATAGCACCTTCACTCCAAACACACGAGTCCTCATGTAGCAACCTGGACAAGGCATCTGCGATTGCATTCTGCTTTGAAGTGCGATATTCAATCATGTAGTCATATTGTGACAACAACACTGCCCAACGTTGCATTCTTGATGCGGCCACTGCAGGAATGGCAGATTTGGGCCCCAATATTGCTAGGAGCGGTTTGTGATCGGTTATCAGGGTAAACTTTCAGCCGATCAGGAACTGTTGGAAATTTCTTCATTTCAAACACTATGGCAAGTGCTTCCTTTTCAATTTGCGTGTAGTTTCTTTCATTCGTGAGGGTTCGCGATGCGAATACGATTGGTTTCTCTTGGCCGTCATCCATTACGTGGCTTATGACAGCTCCCACACTGTAGCTAGAAGCATCACACGCTAACTTAAGCTCACGCTCTGTGTCGTAGTGCACAAGTAGAGCATCGCTAGAGAGACTTCTCTTACAAGCGTCGTAAGCTTCCTGGTGCGCTTTTGTCAACTTCCACTGGACATCCTTCTTGAGGAGCTTGTACAATGGAGCTAACATGGTCCCCAACTCAGGTAAGAAACATGCCTAGTACTGGACCATTCCAAGGAAAGATCTTAACTCAGACACGTTCTGTGGCTTTGGAGCATTTCCTTCACTGGTTGTAAGCCATTTGCATCAACTTTCAGACCAGGGTACACAACCTCGGGCTGCACAAAATCTTTGCGCCCGGCGCTAATTATCGCCACCGACTGCAAACTTGACTTTTATCGCCCCTGGAGGTGATTGGAGCGCTAAATCAGGCGCCTCACACCTGTCTTAAGGCGCAAAGGCCGAGGAGCGAGGCGCTACCTCAGAGCGCTGGCAAAGCTCATGTGATGTCAGTCAGCAATGGAACACACACACAATGGCACGGGCCAGTTCTTAAAGGGGATGGTTAATCTTGCTTTCCATCCACATCCTGCTCATTGCAGCCTTGAATCTCGGCCTGGAGAGACCTGCACATCAAATCTGCTGGAAAGAACAATGGAGAGTACCAGGCAAAGAGCTCAGAGTGCAGCCCCCAAAGTCTCTTCTAAATCGATACAAGGAAGGGCAAATCAAAATGAACCTGCAAAGTGCTGCTCAGTACCCAAAACTCCTTCACACAACGTTGAATCTCTCCAGAAGTCTCTCCCTCTCTCTCTCAGAATGCGTAGTTCAAAAATGGCACCAACAATAAAAGGCAGGAAGCGGTCACCTTTAAATAGCGCTCCCCCTTTCCCTACATGACTGCAGAACACTCCCCTCAACCTGTCGTTGCTAGCGTCAGGCGGTAAGGCAGGGGGCGCCACTGAATATCCGCTCCGGGGCGATACCGGGGCGTTGCGCACTCGAGTGACGTCACGATCTGCCGGCGCAGGAGATCGTGGCGGTAGTGTTTAGCGCCGCCGCAAAATGTCTAGTTAATTTCGCGAGTGGCGCAAACTTCGCTGCGCCTGGGCGCCAGATGCTTGGCGCCCCATTAGCGCCCTCTTAAGGCGCTAACGGGAGGCGCAACCAACTGAATTTTTCCCCCGTTATTTCTTAATAAAGCTGATTCATAGTTTATAGCCTGAGATATACAGTCTGTCTGAGTGTTATTTGTCCGTGAGTCAGAGAGGTCCACAGTTGCAGTTTCCAATGTAGATATTGATGATAAATGGAGTTACTAGTCACCCAGGGCACATTATCTTCCCGAGTATTTTGTACAAGAGTTCATCCTCTCATTTGCATGTGGAAGCAGCCCTTTGTGCTAAGCACAAGTAAAGTATTTGGCAAGTGACTAAATTGCAATATTCTGAAAAACTTCACCACCAACATTTAGAGTTGCTTCTAAAGCTTAATAAACCCAAAAATTGTTGCTGGCAGGCTCTGTTCCACCAAAGAGCCTATCTTTAGAAAATTAAAGCGTAAAAATAATTTATTTTTTCTATCAATTCCAATCTTTGTCATTTACGCATGCACCAAGGAGTGAAATTCCTTTTTAATGAAATATTGGAGATTGGCTCTTTTGCTCCAGAATTAGTGGCTTCTAATAAAATCACAGTAACCCATAGGTTTGTAATGTACGATTTCTGAGAAAGAAATTTCTTTACTCGGCTGTAAATTATGGAGAAAAACAGACTTTCTCTGCACTTCATTAAAATAAATTTCACTCCCAAGAAACAATACACGGTGTCAGAAGATAATAAATGGCCAGGTATCTGAAGTTTGTCTTGTGTGAACAAAGGGCATCCTTTGTGACTGTGATGCACGATCCCTCTTCATCATTCTCGACCTGTCTACAGCCTTTGACACGGTTGACCACACCATCCTCCTCCAACACCTCTCCTCTGTTGTCCAGCTGAGTGGGACTGTCCTCACCTGGTTCCACTCTAACCTATCCAGTTGTAGCCAGAGAATCACCTGCAATGGCTTCTCTTCCCACCACCACACTGTTACCTCTGGAGCCCCCCAAGGATATATCCTTGGCCCCTCGTATTTCTCATCTACATGCTGCCCCTCGGCAAAATCAGTGTAAAAATTTCTTAAATTCTAATAATTCTCAATGAAAATTGATGCAGTATAATCACATAGGTTAGTGTAATTGTCACTGCTAGTTCCGAAAAGATTCCTCTCCTCCCCTCCCCCCTCAGGTGCCAAAATGAAACCCTTCCTACTACAAATGTGGGGCTGGGGGGGAATCTGTAAGTTATATGCAAAGTGAAAGAGGCAATACACAAATTCTGAATAGAGCTCTGGAGATACCAAATCTGTCTATAGGTCTTTCCTAGAGGCCACATCACCCCAGACACTCCTCACACACTCCTAGGACTAGAAATTGGGCACCTTAGCGCCTCCCGTTATCACCTCCGGGGGGCGATAACGGGGCGCGAAGCACTTACGGACTGGGCGCGGCGAGAAGATCGACTCCCGTTATATTCAGCGGGAGGTTTGCAGCGGCAGTATAGCATTGTGCCCCGATCTCCTTCGCCCGGAGTTCATGATGTCATTGCCGTGCGCATCACCCCAGTAGCGTCCCGGACCTGAACTTTGGTTTCGCCCCCTGTAGCATCGCCCGGCAAAAACACCGGCAGCTGCAGGAAGTATTCATCGGGAGACCGGGCGCTTCGGGGGCGATACTTAAAGGCGATGTTGCCAAGGTAAGTGAAAAATATTGTGAAATGCTGTTTCTGTTTTTTTTTTCATTTTTCTTTGCTAGCGATCGATCAACCCAGCACTCTGCTGCAGTGCATCGGGCTGATCGGGCCAGATCGCGGCTGCCGTCGGGGACCAGGTAAGTTTTGCCCTTGCAGAACCTGCAGCGATGGCCTTTCACTTTAAGGGAGAGAAGGAGCCTTCCAACGCGACAGCGCTGCACGGCCCATTGTGCAGCGCTGCTCACCTACCGCCCCGCCTGCTGCCTGTTGCGCTTCAGGAAGGAAGTGGAGCTTGATTTAGTGCTCCACTTCCTTCCTGGAGCACAAAACCGAATTTTTTAAAAGTTGAAGAACATTAGCGCCTGGTGTTAATTTTTTCAACTTTTAAAAGTTAGCGCCCCAAACGGGACGATACCGAATTTCTCCCCCCTAGATTCTTAAGAATGGACCAACTCAGAATAAGGGGACAAGCTAATAAAAGGCCCCTCCAATCAGCCACACAAAGGGCAACCAGCCAACTCTATAAGACCATGAACTATGTAAACAAGGCATTCAAGATCTCCCGAACTTAACCAAAACATGGGCACCATTACCAAATATCTCAACCACAAAAATGACGTTGGTCTCATTGTGTTCATAACTGTATTGTGCCCTCTACTGCAACATGTAACAAAATTGTACAGTGCCTTCACAAAATATATGTGCGCATTCTTCTTTCTGAATGAAAATAAATGCTTTTAAAAATCAGTATCTGGCTTTTAAGAGAATATAGCAGCACTGTGCTACCAACTGCAGGAATTTAATAATGGATTTTGAAATAAGCTCCACTAGAGGTACGCTCCTCTGATTTAATTTTATTGAGAATACAAGTGAGCCTTATCAAATTCTGGATGCAACTGTGCTTTTAAACTGGAACTAGAAATTCTGATTTTCATAGAGATAATGTTTTGAGGATGACAGGACAATTTATGATCTGTCCCACAAAAAATACAGTAGACTCTTTTCCTTGCATGGAACGATAATGGTTTTATCCTCCACTACTTTATGAGACCACCTGGATGCAGAAGGCAATGAAACAATACTGATGCACACTGAACCCCAGGAAATTACCAAGATTTAATCTCATAGACATTGCTGCTGCAGAGTGCGAGGAAAACTTATTCAAGGTGTTCATCAGGAAAGGATCAATATGGGAAAGGATACATTGGATGTAACAAAAATCCCACTATCTCTCACACTGATGTTATATACATTTGGCACCACTCGTTCGGTTGCTCAACATACAAACATACGAATTAGGAGCAAGAGTAGGCCACTCGGCCCTTCGAGCCTGTTCCGCCATTCAATAAGATCATGGCTGATCTGATTACTCCACATTCCCGCCTACCCCCGATAACTTTTCACCCCCTTGCTCACCAAGAATCTATCTACCTCTGCCTTAAAAATATTCAAAGACTCTGCTTCCACCGCCCTCTGAGGAAGAGAGTTCCAAAGACTCACGACCCTCTGTGAGAAAAGATTTCTCCTCATCTCTGTCTTAAATGGGTGACCCCTTATTTTTAAACAGTGACCCCTAGTTCTAGATTCTCCCACAAGAGGAAACATCCTCTTCACATCCACCCTGTCCAGACCCCTCAGGATCTTATATGTTTCAATCAAGTCACCTCTTACTCTTCTAAACTCCAGCGGAGACAAGCCTAGCCTGAAAAAACCTTTCCTCATAAGACAACCCGCCCATTCCAGGTATTAGTCTAGTAAACCTTCTCTGAACTGCTTCCAACGCATTTACATCCTTCCTTAAATAAGGAGACCAATACTGTACACAGTACTCCAGATGTGGTCTCACCAATGCCCTGTATAACTGAAGCATAACCTCCCTACTTTTGTATTCAATTCCCCTCGCAATAAACAATAACATTCTATTAGCTCTCCTAATTACTTGCTGTACCTGCATAGTAACCTTTTGTGATTCATGCACTAGGACACCCAGATCCCTCTGCATCTCAGAGCTCCGCAATCTCTCACCATTTAGATAATATGCTTCTTTTTTATTCTTCCTGCCAAAATGGACAACTTCACATTTTCCCACATTATACTCCATTTCCCAGATCTTTGCCTACTCACTTAACCTATCTATATCCCTTTGGAGCCTCCTTATGTCCTCTTCACAATTTACTTTCCTACCTATCAATGCTCAGTTTCAAGACCAAAATTGCAATGGGATCCTAATACGGCGTAGGACCATAACTTCACTATTTCAATGAGACTCCAGCCTGTTTGGGCGGCAGAGTTGGCTGCCTATTTTGAGGCCTGTTCGGAATTGAGTCAGATGGTGAGCAGTAGCTTTTTCTATCTGCCTCCCACCCCGTCGGTCCTTGCTGAAAAAGACAGGCAGCGGAAAATTGAGGAATTGAGGAAAAACTTTTTCACCCAGAGGGTGGTTGGAATCTGGAACTCACTGCCTGAAAGGGTGGTAGAGGCAGGAACCCTCACAACATTCAAGAAGTATTTAGATGAGCACTTGAAACGCCATAGCATACAAGGCTACGGACCAAGTGCTGGAAAATGGGATTAGAATAGACAGGGCTTGATGGCCGGCGCAGACACGATGGGCCGAAGGGCCTCTTTCTGTGCTGTATAACTCTATGACTCTATGACTCCACAACCTCAGAGTCTGTCCCAGAAGGATAAAAACCTAAAACACTTGAAAAGATCAGCTGGAAATGATGGAAGAAATTGGCAGGCTGTCTCTTTAAATCAGTTTGTTTTCAAAGGTATAACCTAGCAACCATGAACACCAAATCTATATGAATGAAATTAACATTGAATGCACTTTGGGCATAATAGTTGGGAAATTCTATCCAAGTCCATCTAATTAAGATTTTCAAATAAAACTCAAGTGGAACTGATCTCTGCCCATTCCTCTGGTCATTTATATACTGATTGCACCAATTTATATGGTGCAACCAACCTGAAAATACATTAATTGCCAGACAGTCCATTCATAAACCAGACTGTCCGGTCTAAAATTGGATTGGCAGCAACCATACTGTGACTGCTGTGGGGAGTTCTATTAAGTTAAAAGCACTATAATCATGCACATTATTGATGTTGTTGCCAGTGAGATTTCTAATGATTGAAAAGGTTCATGTTGGAGCAGTTGCCCTGGGTTTTTTAAAGTTTAAAAAACAAAGTTCAAAGAGAAGGTTGCAAGCTAACTGGGTTAAGCAGCACTGGTGGTGTTAGACTAGCACCTCTAATGGGTTTTGTTACTAATGCCAAACATCCTATTTCTGCAAAATCTTCAGCGTTGTAATGTTTACTTGACATCAGTATGATGGAATAGTACATGGAACATCTTAATAAATGTGCATTATTACCAGGGCATTAGTAAAGTGCTCCACAAAAACCTACTCAGCAAAGGAACAACATTCTGCTTTTAGAAGTCTGAAATAGCAGTTGCAGATTTGATGCTATTTTGCCACCAATTCAAATATAATGATATACCAGAGGATCAAACAGTGCAACATTCTGACTAGTTCTGCAGTATGCAAGTCACCTTGCACTGAAACTGTATTATTAAAATGGGGAGAACAAGGACTCCAGGAGAAATGCCCTCAGGAAGTATTCATGCAGTGGGTGCCTTCAAAGAGTGGTGCACAAATGAAATAGACAAGATGACAGAATGGTAAAGATTAATGATGGTTAGGTAACTGACCAACTGGAGTGGCAATTATTGAGGTTGCTGTCATTGGTTCTGAATTTCAGACCGGTATGTTCACATAACTTCATAATCATTTCCTAATTATACAAAAATCCCCAAGCTATAAGACACGATGTTCATGCTGCCCCCTTACTTGTGTCATAATGTCATACTGCCTCCAGGGAAGTCAAATTCCAAACAAAACATTTCACACCACTTTGCGTTGTCGAACAAATTGCTAATGATCCATGTCGATCTATTTTTAATACGCAACATTTTTGGCTTGTCCTGGGTCAGTCACTATTCCCCAGTGACCTCCATGAGCTCCAATTACTGGTCTCTTCTTGTGTCCTCTTCACCTCTCTTTCCCTTCTCTTCCCCACTCCCCCTCCCAAATATAAACAAGCATTTCATATTCCAACCCCATGACAAATGGAACCAAACTATGTGCATAAAACTGCTTTTGAAAGAGATCCCAAGGACAGGACAAGTGGTTTGTCACAGCACGACATTATGCAACAAACGCTACGAATTTCCACACTTAGCAGGATTTCCAGTTTACATACTGGTATATTGCACAATAAGCCTCAATTACAATAAAAATGCTACTTTGCGAGCAGGTTTGGGCGGGCGATGTCGGTGGCGGGTCCCGGCCCCGCTCCTGGCTCCATACCGCCCTCCGAAATGACTTTCCCCTGATTGGGCTTGTTAAGCCCGCCCAGCGAGTTTCCCAGCCAATTCAAGGAAGTGGGTCTGACGACGTCATTTGATGACATGTCATCAGCCGGTTTCCTTAAAGGGACCATGCACAAATTTACTTTGACATTTGTGCTGTCAGTGTTCTACAGCATTGAGGTGCTGCAAACACTGACAAGCACTGCACAGAGGTGCACGGCAACACCCAGGCTCTCCCATGACTCCTGCCATATGGAGGGAGTCAGAGCACGCAGGGATGTTGTCTTCCCTTCCAGTGGGCGGAAGAAACCTCCCCAGGAGACCAACGCAGCCTGGTTGCACATTGCACAGGAGGGCACAAGCAGGGATGTCGTCAGGAGGACCAGGCTGCAGTGGCACAAACCTTTCAATGATCTCAGTAGATCACGAAACGTTACTGTAAAGCCACACTCAACCTCATCCTGCTGTGCCACTCATCACATCCCCATCACTCTGCCTTCCCTACCCTACTCCTGCACATCCTTACTCACACCAACTTACCTTGCACCTCCACCCATCCCTCTCTATCTACATTATCACTTCTCCATCTCACTAGCCATCCCTCACACTCACCCTCATCCTAGTCCAATCATACCAACTAACAACACACAAGGGTAGGCACTTGTGTGTTACACAAGGGTAGGCACTTGTGTGTTTTAGCCAATGTTCATGTGAAGTTTCTGTTAATGTGCTGTCAAACATTGAAATCTTTATTTTCAACACTTTGCGTTCTTTGACAGATTTGTGTGCACTTTTGGAAGTGGCTTAGTGAGTTGCAGTGAATGGTGAGACATAATGGTACCCCCCGCAATGGGGATGAGTGTGAAAGGAATGGCTTGGGCAATGGAGGGATGCTTTATGGTGTTGGTGTGGGGTGGTGCCAACCTGGCACATCATGTGGCAGCCAGGGTGTACAGCATCAAGTGAAGTAAATCTGGCCATGGTGAGGCCATCTCTGGTGTCCGGGGCAGCAATGTGGTCGGGTGCTGATGCCCTGTGTCCTGTGCAGCATCAGTTGATTGTGGAGAAGGTTGGTGTTGTTGTTGGTGCTACTGGTGCTACTGGTCGTGGTGTGATTCTGAGGACCAAGGTCAGAGAGTATAAAGTGCCCCGGTGCTGATGGAATAGATGGCAGGTGAAGTAGAGATGACAGAAGCGATCTGTCAATGGTGGGAGAGGTAATGAGGTCAGACTGGATGGAGACTTGTGTAAAGACTTGCAGCATTCTGAACCTGTGGTGGAAATGCAGTTTAGAGAAGCTAATGGCTAAGGGAACATTTTTCAATCAGCTGGGAGCTTTGATTTGACATTTGAAGCTGTCAACTCATCAGCTGATTCAATGGCCACTGACCTCCCGCCTCAGCTTCACAGACGAGGTGCACAGCGGGAAACTGGTGGGCGACCTGTCAAATTCAAAAAGCTGGGAAAAAAGCATTGTTAAGTGGCTGTAAACAAGCCGCTAATGATTTTAACTGCCTCTCCCGCCACTGCCTGTCGGGTCTGCTCAGCGCTGGCAGACCCGACATTGGGAAAGTCCAGTGTGCGCATTTTGACAGCGGGTTCTCGACCCGCTGTCAATCATTTTCAATTTAGCAGCTGACCTGGCAGCCATCCCGTCTGCTGAGTGCCGGCGAAATTCCGGCCATTATGGTTGATGCAAACAGGCGCAGGGCCAGGTTGTATCAGCATAAGGGGATATCTCAGGTATGTTTTAACCATTTTCATCTTGGAAATCAGATTGTTTAATTGTATCAAATTAGTTTTTCTTGTTTCTGCAAAGATTGGAGTTTTAATGATGTCGACAATTATCAGCAAAATTAATTTTTTACGAATAGAACTAAGATGTAGTGAAGTTGATGGAATGGAGCAAATCAGGAATTAAATTCCAATCCTGTAAAGTAATTGTAATTAAATCTCATTACGGGATTCCCTTCTGAAATGATGTAAAATCTAATTCTGTTTCCTGATTGGAGGACCAGGCCCACGTGATCCCAGAGATGCTTCCACACAGATTCTGACCCTGGGATCCGTGAGCCATTACGCTGCCCTCCAGTACGCAGAGTCAGAGAGCAAGTTCACGAAGGAGGGCCCCCAACAGGTAGGTGCGTATTCTTATCGCAGGTCTGTGGCGTACTCCGGAGCTATGCCGCGGACTGCAATATTTGGGCCCATATTGCTGTTTTATGTAAAAAAAACTTTTGCAAGAGGCACCGGTACGTATATAATCACATTGCCTTTTATTTTATCGAGAGTGCAGATTCACATAAGAAAACATTTTTGTGAGAGTTGTAGATAGACAGGCTTTGATATTCCATTCATTCAAATAATATAATGTTAAGTCACAGGCTGCAGGCCCACGATTTCCTGCCAGTGTCACTCAACACTGGGAGCACCCGATCAAGGATTCAAGCCTGAGAGAGTTTCTAAAGCAAAGTGAGTTAACAAAACAGAGAAAGAGAAAAAGATATGAATACAAGCCTATTTAAAAACACCAGTGACAAAAACTCACAAACTCAAAACAAAATAACACTCAGAATATAGTGGGCTAGACATAACCCAGTAATCTCTGCCCGGTTTGTCAAAACAGAACTAGTGTAAGAGAACCGTGCAAAGGTAGTCTCACATCATTTCAGCTTGGTACCAGCCACAGTCCAACAGACTGCTGAGGAACTTTTAAAACTTCTTAATGTTAGCAATGAGTTTTGCTACTAAGTACCCATGTGCAGAGCTGTGCTTTGCCTGATCACGGAGTGGCGTGAAGCCAGCAGTACAACTCCCGGCTACCCCCTTGCACTGCTTTAAAGCAAGTACTGATGTCAAGCCAGTGCTTGCAGTACAAGAGGGTCAGAAAAAGGAAAGCATTAAAAAAAGCGAACATTAAATGAAATTGAAAAAAGGAAAGATAAAAATTAAAGATTTTAAAAAGTAATATAAACAAGAACAGGAGTGACTGGTGGGATGCAAATCTCTATTGGGATACAGCTGTTATTAGGAATGTCCTCTCCAGCAGCGTCATGAAAATGGGGTTGCTGGATTCACGCTGTATTTTTATGCTGGAGAACTGAGGTTATGTCACATCAATTCCAGAAACAATCTTATTGTTGAACACACCTTCAAGTTTTGATGATAATTCGGCCGTTCCCGGGTGAGTACACAGTCCGTACTCACCCGTATTCATTCCCGAAGTGCCGGTTTCCTGCATGCACTGCGCATGCGCGGGAAACCGGAACTTCCGGTATGGTGAAGGGGGCGGTTCCTAGGTGAACCGCGTGCGCGCTAGAGGCTGCGCGCACGCAGCACACTTAGATATTTTTTCAGGTTTCAACGCGAGGGGAAGTATTGAAGATTCTACGCTAGTAAAAAGGAGGCGTAAGACCCCTTTTGAACAAGGTAAGTAGTTAATTAAGTATAATTTAAAAAAAATTTCAACAGGTTTATCTTTTTTAGATACTTTAAAGAAAGGTAAGTTTATTTTTATAACTTTTAAAAAGTATTTTAACTTTTTCAAAAATTTTAATTTTTGTTTAAAGTGGTTAATTTATTTAACTATAGGGGGTAGAAATTAGGTCCCGCCCCATTTGGGGCGCAAATATCGTCCGGACGCAAATATTAGCGCCTGGCGCTAATTATCGGCACTGACAGGAAACTTCACTTTTACCGCCCCGGGAGGTGAGTGGAGCGCTAAAGCAGGCGCTGCACACCTCTCTTAAGGCGCAAAGGCCGAGCAGTGAGGCGCTAACTCGGAGCGCTGGCGAAGCTCATGTAATGTCAGTCAGCAATGGAACACACACACAATGGCACGGGCCAGTTCTTAAAGGGGATGGTTAATCTTGCTTTCCATCCACATCCTGTTCATTGCTGCCTTGAATCTCAGCCTGGAGAGACTTGCACATCAAATGTGCTGGAAAGAACAATGGAGCGTACCAGGCAAAGAGCTCAGAGTGCAGCTCCCACAGTCTCTGCTAAATCGATACAAGGAATGGCAAATCAAAATGAACCTGCAAAGTGCTGCTCAGTACCCAAAACTCCTTCACACAATGTTGAATCTCTCCAGAAGTCTCTCCCTCTCTCTCTCAGAATGCGTAGTTCAAAAATGCCACCAACAATAAAAGACAGGAAGAGGCCCCCTTTAAATAGCGCCCCCCCCAGCCCCACAGCGATTGATAGCGTTCCAGTCTTCTGGTCGTTGGAAGCGCCAGGCGGTAAGGCAGGGGGTGCCACTCAATTTCCGCTACGGGGCGCCACAAGGGCGTTGCACCATGGAATGACGTCACAATCTGCGCGCGCAGGTGGTCGCAGCGGTAAGTTTTAGCACCGCCGCACAATCTCAAGTTAAGTTCTCGAGCGGCGCAAACATCGCTGCGCCCGGGCGTTAGCGGCTTTGCGCCCCATTAGCGCCCTCTTAAGGCGCTAACGGGAGGCGCAACCAAGTGAATTTTTACCCCTAGTTATTTTATAAATGTGATGGGGTTTTTTTTAATTTATTTGAAGTTTAGCTGTTCTTTTGGGGCCGATTTCAGTTCACAGATTTGTCAGGTCTCTGTCAAATCTATGAATGAAAGATGGTCTGCTGCCATTGGCTCTCCATGGCCCACGTGATCCCAGGGGTCGCATCGCACTAACTGCGCCCCTGGGACACGCAAGCACTGCGCGCCGGCTCTTCGGAGAGGCCCGGGACCCAAAGTTCCTGTGGGCCCAAAACACAACGGCAGGCGCGGTGGGTAAGAGCGCGTGCGATCCTTACCCCCGCGGCAAGCCGGCCACGTGAATTTCTAGGCCATTGTTTCTTGGCTAGTCAAATATTTTGCAGTCTTATGAATGAATAAACTCACAGTTTGATCCAACCCTTATTAAATAGCTTCCCTATCACCTTCATTTCTGCATTCCTGCCCATTCATGTTCTCCTTTCCCACTCCTCTTGCCATTTTTTTGGGCCATAAACCACATTATAGAACCTGACGGGCCTGTTATTCAGCTGTGTTTCTGTCTTGTATCCCTTTCCATAAACCCTCCAGACTCAACTGGAACATAATGATCACCTGACAAAGAGGCCACAAGGATCCTGAAAACAACTGTAATCTATAAACACGGAATTAATTAATTAATTAAAATACACAGAATTTAAATCTACTGAATTGATTTGGTCCAATAAATGGCTTCTCTAGGAGGTAGCTTTCACTCTATTAATAATTGCAATGTTAAGTCACAAAATGGAAAAAAATAAAGCACTTCTGCTCAAATAGTATTAAATTCATACCATGGATAATCATATTGATAAGAAAAATACATTATAAGCACTTATTTGGTACTACAGTACTGTTTGTAGTTGAATGGACTCATTATTGAGCAATACTGCATTTTCCTTGTTTGTGTTTCTGTAGGACAATTTGTGTTATAGGAGGTGCAATAATCTGAATTTTATTTATATATTTTATTTTACCTCAAAACTAAAATGTTCTATTATCACAAAAACACAGATTTTGGGATGTGAGCATTTATTTACTGCTTGTTACTGTGCAAACAGTAACTAAGTCTTTGGCATAGTGGTAGCATTCGCTCCTCTCGAGTCTGAAGGTGAAGGGTTTGAGGCCCACTCCAGGAAGTGGTGGCTACAATATACTCTCCAAATACTGGATTGACATCCAACGGGGTACACATGTCTGGACAGAGTGACCACTGGCTCAGTGGTAGTACTCCTGCCTCCGAGTCAGAAGGGTTGTGTTTGGGCCCCACTCCAGACAGCCCTGTGAGCAGAGACCGGAGCACTGGCTCTGATACAAGGTTGACGTCCAGCAGGGGTACTTGCGTCTGATGGGTGTGGGGTCATGTGCCACCCCCCATCATAAAGGGTTTGGTGGGGCTCTTTAGTCTTGGTTGCAGCCCACCAAGAGAAGGTACACTGAAGATAAAAACTGTGAAGAAGGCAATGGAAAACCACCTCAGCTACTCTTCCCTAATAAGTGGCTCAGGAATCTCATGTGAGACTTGAGTTGGGACCTGCCCTAGGGCAGGACACAGCAGACAGACTGTATAAACACTGCAAATTGCAAACTTAATTACAGTAATTATACACAACTGCTTCCTGAAACAGTATCATAAAATTATTTTGATAAATCACACAATTCTAATTCTACAGTTGCATAAAAGGATCCACTTATCTTAAAAATATCAAGATGTTATCCTACATATATAGTTAGTCACAATTCAAATATGTAAAAGCACACCTCATTTACATTAAGAGGCTGATTAATATGCTAAGCATAAACAGTGGTTCTGTTTGATTCCCGATTGTACTGTGTGTCAATGTGTAAATTAATAGAATCATGGGTGTATTATTTTCAGAACCGACATTCACTCATTTTATTTTGGAGTAATTGGTCAAGAGGTTGACATCAGCTTCATTGGTCTAGAATTTCCTGCAGTTTTGCTCCATTGTAATGGTGTATCTATAATCACAAGGCCCGATTTACGGCGCGAAAGTCCCAGGAAATTATTGTGTAAATAGCTTTAGCCATTACTTATGCTACTCCATAATTTCCTGAGACTTTAGGACTGCTCTGCCACTTCCCTCGCCGGAGCAGTTGAGCAGCTAATTATCATAGCTCCAGCCCCATTAAAATCAATGGCGAAATCAAGTTTGGTGAATGAATGCCACCATGAGTGCCGCGGCCACTTAGATGGGTGCAGAATGGCACTGGTGGGCTCAGCATGTTTGGCGGAATCACAGGAATCGTAGTTTCCTGTTTAAATGAAGAAATAATTGTGTCGCCCACATTGGGTGCTTTTTCTTATTATTCAGTGGTGCAGTTATGACAGTGTCTCGGGTTACTGGTACACAGTGCAAAGCAACAGAAATTGAATATATTTGGGGGGGATCAGTTTGCAAATCCCTAACCTTAAAATATCATCCGAACTGACTTCTGTTTCTACGTAATTCGGATTGTTAATCTTGTGCATTGTAAACGTGATGGTCAGTGATCGCAATGTGACAATTTACACCTTATTACAAACCAAGTAATAAATTAGAAATGCTTGAGCAACTGAGGACTAAAAACCTCTGGTTTCCATATTGTTTGTACAACCTCAATGGGAAGGGGTAGGGGTGGGGGGCGGGGGGGGAGAGGTGGTCACTGTTCCGTCTGATGAACTAACCAGACAGATATAAAAACCGTCGCCAAGGCGATTCAGCGCTCTACAATTTGCCTTTGTGCTTGTTTTTGCTCAGCAGTTCAAGCTTTGAACATCTATTTTAAACACTTCCAGGTCTGAGTAGCATCAAATCACAATGGGCTTATACTTTGGCCGCTCATGATTCTCCGCTATGAGCACTGCGCCGTATTCTAATCAGTTTTCCAGCAAATTGTGACCTAAATTTGCCACTGAAGGTCAGGGTTCACAACAGTTTAACTTACAGCCCATATTGAGGTCACAGCCAATTCTGGGCCTACATATTCATTCCTTGGTGTAGATAACTCTGACTAGAGCTGATTAAATGCAGCAACATGATTACCAAAGATATCAGTAAAGGATCTGAATCTGCTGCGGAGTAACTTTATATACCAGTGCAAAAGCAAAACCCACACAACACTGAGCATGGCACAGAAATCCCTATGTCAATGTAATTGAGATCAGGAGGGAGATTAGTAATGGTCATGTGAAGATCCTTTCCATTTACTAATGGACCATTCTGCAACATTAATTTTAAAAAAGTCCAAATTTATCAGAGCTTGAATTGATCAAAATATGGTTTTAGCCTGATTCACAAAAAACATTCAAATCAATGTAGATTACTGGATCAGCCAAATGTATAGATTAACACGAGGGCTTCTGCCCAGGAATTTGTTACACATACAACAGGCACCAAGACTGTTTATAAAAAGTCCAGTTATTCCACTTCTTTCTGTGTCTCACAATGTGAAGGATATATATATGTTTGTAACTGTTCAGAAAATCATCAGCAGCTGAAACGGAGACTTCAGAAGTGAAACCGTAATCCTACACTCTACCCACCCCAATCCAACCCCATCTGAGTTGTGAATTGGAAAGTGCAATGGACAACTCGGTCTTTCTGCATTGTAAGATTCTATAGGGGTGATTTCCGTCTGCCTGCCCACCCCCTTCCACCCCCCCATTGACACTGAAAAATGGTACAGCAGGCTAGACAAAAATTAAAACCGCCCAATGGCTGCTTGAAGCCTGCCCGATTCTACTTTTGGGCGGACCTCGAATGGACGGCCAGCGTTCCCGTCCGGAGCTGGGGGCCTTATTAAAATACTTAGGGGTAGAAATTAGGTCGTGCCCCATTTGGGGCGCAAATATCGTCCGGACGCAAATATTAGCGCCTGGCGCTAATTATCGGCACTGACAGGAAACTTCACTTTTACCGCCCCGGGAGGTGAGTGGAGCGCTAAAGCAGGCGCTGCACACCTCTCTTAAGGCGCAAAGGCCGAGCAGTGAGGCGCTAACTCGGAGCGCTGGCGAAGCTCATGTAATGTCAGTCAGCAATGGAACACACACACAATGGCACGGGCCAGTTCTTAAAGGGGATGGTTAATCTTGCTTTCCATCCACATCCTGTTCATTGCTGCCTTGAATCTCGGCCTGGAGAGACTTGCACATCAAATGTGCTGGAAAGAACAATGGAGAGTACCAGGCAAAGAGCTCAGAGTGCAGCTCCCACAGTCTCTGCTAAATCGATACAAGGAATGGCAAATCAAAATGAACCTGCAAAGTGCTGCTCAGTACCCAAAACTCCTTCACACAACGTTGAATCTCTCCAGAAGTCTCTCCCTCTCTCTCTCAGAATGCGTAGTTCAAAAATGCCACCAACAATAAAAGACAGGAAGAGGCCCCCTTTAAATAGCGCCCCCCCCAGCCCCACAGCGATTGATAGCGTTCCAGTCTTCTGGTCGTTGGAAGCGCCAGGCGGTAAGGCAGGGGGCGCCACTTAATTTCCGCTCCGGGGCGCCACAAGGGCGTTGCACCATGGAATGACGTCACAATCTGCGCGCGCAGGTGGTCGCAGCGGTAAGTTTTAGCGCCGCCGCACAATCTCAAGTTAAGTTCTCGAGCGGCGCAAACATCGCTGCGCCCGGGCGTTAGCGGCTTTGCGCCCCATTAGCGCCCTCTTAAGGCGCTAACGGGAGGCGCAACCAAGTGAATTTTTACCCCTTAAACGGGCTGGCTCCACGGAGGAGCTTCCAAATTTCTTGCCTCCCCTCAATTGGCGAGCTACCCGTCAGTGCTCGTTGAGTACTGGCAGCTCGCCAATATTGTGCAGATAAGACCCGGCTATGAATATGGTTCATGTCTCCTGGTGGTGCCATGGGGTGAACGTAAGGGACACCCCACCCACCACCTGCCTGATTTGCATTACAGTTGGAAATCACTCATGTTTCTTAAAGAGTAATCCATCATTTTGAGGCATTTGAAGCGTAGGTTTTCCACCTCAGAGGGTCTGCAAGGAGATTCCAGAGAGTCACCAGTTCTCTGTACTTATCGACTTACTAACACATTCATTCTTTCGTACGCTAAAAAAAGACTTTTCTGCAATGATGGCACCCGTATCCTTTTGGTAGCTTTCAGAAGTTAAGATGGGGGTCCTCAGAGTGCGAGATATTTGGAGGAAGCCCTCCTCTACAGAAAAGTTTGAAAAACACCAATGAAGTGAAACAGTCCTCGACCCCTGGGCTAACATTCAGTACAAATTAATAAACTGTTTGTTGAACAACGTAAATTAGTCATTAACATATTTATTAAACATCGACTAATTTAAACAGCACTCAAAATCATTTAGATCAAGCACCAAATTCTCTCAAGAACATTAAACTAATGTCTTATCAGGAAATGAGAACTCTATTTAAATATTCAGCACAGTAAGTACATTTAATTCTATGGGTAATTTGTCTTGTACCCTTCGCATACCATCACTTTCAGACTGAATTTACACTGGTATAAATGTGTCAGAAGTCACAGTGCAGAGCTGCCGAACTTCAATCCATTCCATTGTGTCACCTACACTAAGATCCACACAAGATGGTGGTCCAGCAATAGGATAACATTGGCCCTGAATTTCCAATCGGAGGCTTCCTGCGGGCGGATGTCTCTGATCAGAAAAAATTCTACGAACCTACCTGCTGGCTCCGTAGACATGGAGGCTTCCGATCCTGGGCCTCTCCTCTTGGAAATGCGCAGAGGCCCACGTATCCCAGGGGCACAGGCGGTTCACAAGCATCCCTGGGATCACGTGGGCCAGCCCAACCAATGGAAGAAGGGAAACCCTCTTCATACTTTTGACAGTTCCGTACGTACAGAATTGTCAAAAGTATGAATGGGGATGACTGCAAAAATGCACCAACACGCTGAAATAAATAAAGAAAAACCATTACATATATAAAATTAATTAAAATGGCATTTAATTAAATATGTTAAACAAAAATGTAATATATTGAAATTTTTTAAAAATATGTTTTAACGGGGTTTAATATAACCTTACCTTATTGGACAGGGTTTTTAATTTATAAGCGAGTGATAAAATCTTATTTTTCTATTTTTTTAAACTCTTATGCTGGTAAAAGCAGGCCTTACACTTGCTTTTACCAGGCGTAAGAATTCTATGGCCTTTCAGCGGGCAGAAGTTGAGCAAATAGCGCAACTCTCCACCCGCAGAGGCACTTTTCTTGGGCATGCGGATGATCTGTCAAGAGAATTCTTGTCATGATGCGGAGATGCCGGTGTTGGACTGGGGTGGACAAAAATGAGAAGTCGCACAACACCAGGTTATAGTCCAACAGTTTTATTTGAAATCACAAGCTTTCGGAGCTATCGATCGCCCCTTCCTCAGGAAGGGGCGATCGATAGCTCCGAAAGCTTGTGATTTCAAATAAAACTGTTGGACTATAACCTGGTGTTGTGCGACTTCTCAAGAGAATTCTTGACAGATCGCTAGTGCCGGTTCAGCGCATGCGCTTCGCATGCCTGAGACTGGCACTTGTGCGGCCCCTGTGGGCGCGTACACACCTCGTACGCACCCGTGGGGGTCGGACATTCAGGGCCATTATGTAATAATTGGGGCTGGCAAAATGCTGCACAATTCATCTTGTGGTTAAATGTCACAATGTCAATACACGGAGTGCCCAAACCCACTGCTGGCATGAGTTCAAGTTCAGTTTGGTTGACGATGTGCTACTCGGCAGGTATGATTTAAATGTGATCAGAGCACGCGGCATACAGCTTGATACTTTCCTCAAAAACTAAAGGTATCTCTACGCACATACAAGTGATGCTTGAAGCAGTATGTGCATGCCCAAGCACAGGCAATGGTGCTGAGTAGGAGGCCAGAACACCCAACTGTGTGCACTGTAAATTGGCTGACATTATTCAATGTGTCTTACTCACACCACCAGATTACATATAATGAGAGCATTATAATATCAGTAAACCATTGCTTGCCTTGGCATGCAGTGCAAGCAATGCTGTGTAAAATTCAGCTTGATGTTGGCTTACAAAGTAAACATATTTGTATTAAAATAGAAGTGGAATATTCATTACATTTCACTGATATTTTTAAGACCTAAATTCAGCTAAATTCAATTAAAACATTTTAATCTGCTTGTACAGATTTGTATATTATGTATAGTATACACCAAATTATCTTAAGTAAAAAGCAAAATATTGTACTGTACAATCATTTATTGAATAAAATTGCGACACCAGTCAGTATAATATTTACTCCACACAGGCACTGCAAGTGCTGTCCAACATGGTGAGTGGGGAGGCAAGAGGAAATAAGGAAAGTGTCTGCAGCACCAGTAGAAACAAACTGAGCTGGGACCCTTGTTCCTGATGAATTTAAAGGGCCCAGAATTGCAGGCTCAATGTATGGTAGATAAGTTTGAAAGCTGGTGTGTGATACAGGGGGTGAAATTAGTCTTGGGCGAATTGTGGAAAAGAAAAATCTGGCGGAGTGTAAAACAGGCGGCTGATTCACCATTGCCCGTTTTGCGCTGCTGCCCAGTACAAATGTCACCCCCACAGACTCAGCCAAGGTCTTACAAAACATGTTTGACAGGGATTGCACCTGGGCTAATTAGAAGCAAGTGAATTCAATATCAAAAAATTCAAGGTACTGCATACATTGGAACTAAAAATTGGAGGCAAATGTTCTCCATGGTTGCCACAGAACTTGCAAAGGGGAGAAGTTGAAAGTGACCTAAGCGGTGTTAGTTGACTCATTGCTCGCTGTATCTAAATGGTGAGATGGTAGGAAATGAAGCAAATAGAATTCTGGGTTTAACTGCCAAAGTGGTTCCATTCAAATCCCCAGCGATTCTGCTGAAGCTGTAGAGTGCTTTAATCAGCCTGCACTTAGACTGCTGCTTATACTCCAGGCCATCACAACATAAAGGTTATCCAAAAGACAGTGCCGGGAACAACGATGACATCCAATGTCACAGGGAAGTGCTATAAGGAACAACATGATAAGCTTAAGCTCTGAATTCACCAAAAGAGATCTCAGATGTGACCTTACAGCAACAGCAGTGAATTGCAATAAAAAATAACACCCAAAGCAAATGTTTTGCCACTGGCACACAACACTGAAATAAAACGGCGCAGATTAACTCTTTTTGAGTACTGAATGTCTTTTGGAATTTGCACATTTTGTTAACTGCCAAAAATGATTTTTCTTAGCATTTCACAACGAAGAAAATATACCCAAAACAATATTCTCAGATACACCAGCACAGCAGGACAAGAAAGTACAGGCTCAGGATTGTGAAAGACAAATTTAAGAGGGATGTTAGGAAGTATTTCTTTGCACAGAATGTGATCACCAGCTGGAATGGCTCACTGAGTAGAATGGTTGGGCTCAGGACACTGGGCTCAACTGGACGACAGGGCTCATAGTTTTTCTCGGGATGTGGGTGACGCTTGCAAGGTCACATTTATTATTCATCTCCATTGCCCTGAGAAGGTGGTGGTGGGCCTTCTCCTTGACTCGCTGCAGTCATTGTGGTGATGACTGTGCTCCCAAGGTGGTGTTCGGCCAGAAATTCCAGGATATTAACCCAGCAATGATAAAGGAACAGCAATATACATCCAAGTCAGGATGGGGTGTGACTTGGAGGTGGAGGGAGTTGTTGGTGTTACCTTGACATTGCTGCTTTCGTCTTTCTTGGTAATAGAGGTTGCAAGGCTGGGAGATGCTGTTGAAGTAAGCTTGGTGAGTTGCTGTCGTGGATGCTATAGGTCGTAAATACTGCAGCCACAGTGCGCCGATGGAGGCAGAGGTCGATATTGAGTCCAGTGGCAGGAGCACCGATTAAGCCAACTGTTGTTTTTCCTGGATGGTGTTGAGCTTATTCAGTGCTGTGGCAACTCACCCAATTAGGTCAGTGGTAAGTATTCCATCACACTGCTGACTTGAGCCTGGTAAATGGTAGAGAGGCTTTGAGGGGTCAGAAGGTGAGCCACTCATCACACAGTACGCAGCCCTGCTTTTTAATCACAGTGTTGATAAGGTTCTGGTCAAAGATGATCTCCAAGTTGTTGATAGTTGGGGACTCGTCAGTGGTAGTGCAGTTGAAGGTCAGGAGGAGATAACTGGGCTTTTTCTTGTTGGAGATGATCATTGTCAGACAGTCATGTGGTGCGACTGTTACTTGTCAATTGTCAGCCCAAGCCTGGATGTTTGTTATCCAGGTCCTGCTGTAGGCTGGCATGGGCTGCTTATTTTTAAGCAGAGAAGTTGTGATTGGAGCTGAACACTGTGGAAACATCACAGTGTGAACCAATATTCCCTCTAATTTTTATTTTACATGTGTGGTCCCTTTAAATTTGCTGCACGGCCGCTGTATGTGCGGTATCTTTTCCAGCTTTACAGCTGGTGAGCGGCCTGTGCGGGACCTCCCGAGCGCTGTGCGGCCATGCAGCGTAGGGGGAACATTGGTGTGAACAGCCCCACACATAACTTATGACAGAAGGGCATTGATGAAGCAACTGAAGATGGTTGGGCCGAGGATTCTTCCCCGAGGAACTCCTGAAGTGATGTCCTATGGCTGTGAAGATAGGCCTCCAACAACCACAACCATCTCCCTGTGTGTCAGGTATGACTCCAGCCGCTGGAGGGATTTCCCACTGACCTCAGTGTTGCTGGGGCTCCTTGGTGCCATACTTCATCAAATGCTGCCTTGATATCGAAGGCAGTTACGCTCACCTCTCCTCTGGCATTTAGCTCTTATGTGTATGTCTGGATTAACATTGTGATGAGGTCAGGAGTTGGCAGAGCCTGAACTGAGTGCCAGTGAGCAGCTTATTGGTGAGTAAGTGTCACTTGATCGCACTATTGAGGCTCCTCCCATCACTTTGCTGATGATTGGGAGGAGGCTGATGGGGCAGTAAGTGGCCAGGTTAGATTTAAACCATTTTGTTTGAATAGGATGGACCTGGGAAATCTTCCACATTGTTGCACAGATGCCAGTATTCTTGCTGTACTAGAACAGCCCGAGTGCAGAGTGCACTACTGCTGGTGCACAGGTCTTTAGCACTTACTGCTGAGATGTTATCAGGGACCATAACCTTCGTTGTGTCCAGTGCTCTCTGCTACTTCTTAATGCCATGTGGAGTGAACTGTATTGCCAGACACTGACATCTATGACAGAGTGGGGACCTCAGGAGGAGATGGAGGAGGATCATCCACTCGGCATTTGGCTGAAGATGCTTGCAAGCACTTTCACTCGTGTGCTGGACTCTGCCATGGTTTAAGGACGGGGATGCTTATTGAGCTGCCTCCTCCCACTTAGTTGCCCATTTAACTGTCCACCACCATTCTTGACTGGATGTGGTAGGGTTACAGATTGTGAGCTTGATGAAGAGTTAGCTTCTTCCAGTAAAGTAGCAGGGTGTTCTTTAAAAAAAATAAAAGAGGACAGTATTGGCATTAGCCTGTGAAAAAGGACTGACTAGCACTGCCTTGGTTGTTCAAGATGTGCGATTATAATGGTAAACAGCCAGCACAGATAATGAAAATGCTTCTACTCCGATGATTGGATTAGCTTGGTACTGTGCAAGTCCACCTACGAAGAAACAAGGGCGCCATCTGCTGCTTCCATTTAAGTATCACAAGCTAAGGATGATGAAACTGAGCAGGCATTGAAATGGACAAAAAACTCCACCACTAAAATAGATCATCTCCAGCTAGCTCGGGATTGAAAGATGTTATGCCTGCAAAAAAAGCTATTTGCAATGGAACCTGATTGATCAGATACTAGATGTACCTCGAACATATAAAAACATGATAGAGACGGCATAAACAAACCCCTAAGGGTGTCTATTAAGATTTATAATGTTACAGCCAAAACGTTAAGGACTAAAACACTAATACAGCGGTTCCCAACCTTTTCCTTCATGCGGACCACCAGCCGTTTAAAATTTTTTTAACAGCCTATGGCTGACGGGAGTCAAACTAATATATTTTTTTTCACGGACCACCTGCAGTACCCTCGCGGACCACCAGTGGTCCGCGGACCACAGGTTGGGAAACGCTGCACTAATACTCAGATCTCCTTCAAAAATTAAATTTACTTTTATTTTGTATTCTCCTTTAGTAATATTTCTGATATGTACAAATTCTGCTTTAATATATCAATTTATGGTCGGTAGCTGTATTGCTGCTTTTGCATCTGTGCAATGTAGTTTGGGTGCACACTGACATCAAAGTAGCATCATAACTCTGGATTCCAAGCCTGTTCGGACTCCTAAATGCACTAAAAGAGAGTTGTGCAAGACCCCCATCAGCTGGCCTTCTCACACGACTTGGGTTTAGCACCATGTTGGGTATAGTTCCATTGAAGTGTGAAGACAGGATAGTTAACGGGATAAAGAAAGTAAACTCCAAACAGCAGCCAGAAAAGTAAAGAGTGGTGAAGTGCAAAATTGGACAGATGTCAGGAAATTTTTCTTTACAATAGAAGTTGATAAACAGCAGCGATGGGTTACCAGGAAGAATGTTTGAGGCCAGGACACAGAATTAATTGAAGAAACAGAAAATGCAGAAACGCTCAGCGGGCCAATTAGCAGTTGTGGCGGGAACAGATAAGTTTCAGGGATGGACTCGGTCAGAACTGGAAGACATTAAAGGTGAAAGGCATTAAAAACAAAGAAAAGGGGAGAGAAACACACACACAGAGGAGAGAAGAAGTGCTTAAGTGTCCTAGGCCCAACCATTTTCAGCTGCTTCATCAGTGACCTTCCCTCCATCATAAGGTCAGAAGTGGGGATGTTCGCTGATGACTGCACAGTGTTCAGTTCCATTCGCAACTTCCCAGATAATGAAGCAGTCCATGCCCACATGCAACAAGACCTGGATGGCATTCAGGCTTGGGCTGATAAGTGGCAAGTAACATTTGCACCACACAAGTGCCAGGCAATGACTATCTCCAACAAGAGAGAATCTAACCACCGCCCCTTGAGGTTATTGGTGAGTAAGTGCCGCTTGATAGCACTGTCGACGACACCTTCCATCACTTTGCTGATGATTGAGAGTAGACTCATGGGGCGGTAATTGGCCAGATTGGATTTGTCCTGCTTTTTGTGGACAGGACATACCTGGGCAGTTTTCCACATTGTTGGGTAGATGCCAATGTTGTAGCTGTACTGGAACAGCTTGGCTAGAGGCGCGGCTAGTTCTGGAGCACAACCTTCAGCACGATAGCCGGGATTTTGTCGGGGCCCATAGCCTTTGCTGTATTCAGAGCGTTCAGCCATTTCTTGATATCACGTGGAGTGGATCGAATTGACTGAAGACAGGCTTCTGTGATGGTAGGAATCTCAGGAGGAGGCCAATATGGATCATCCACTTAGCAACCATCTTCAGCCAGAAGTGCCAACGCTTCAGCCTTGTCTTTTGCACTCGCGTGCTGGGCTCCGCCATCATTGAGGATGGGGATATTCATGGAGCCTCCTTCTCCCGTTAGTTGCTTAATTGTCCACCACCATTCACGACTGGATGTGGCAGGATTGCAGAGCTTTGATCTGAGCCGTTGATTGTGGGATCGCTTAGGTCTGTCTATAGCATGCTGCTTCCGTTGATTAGCATGCATGTAGTCCTGTGTTGCAGCTACCCCAGGTTGGCACCTCATTTTTAGGTATGCCTGGTGCTGCGACTGGCATGCTCTTCTACACTCCTCATTGAACCAGGGTTGGTCCCCTGGCTTGATGGTAATGGTGGAGTGAGGGATATGCCAATCCATGAGGTTACAGATTGTAGTGGAATACAATTCTGCTGCTGCTGATGGCCCACAGCACCTCAAGGATGCCCAGTTTTGAGCTGCTAGATCTGTTCTGAATCTATCCCATTTAGCACGGTGGAGGGTGTCCTCAGTGTGAAGTTGGGACTTCATTTCCACAAGGACTGTGCGGTGGTCACTGCTACCAATGCTGTCATGGACAGATGCATCTGCGACGGGTAGATTGGTGAAGACGAAGTCAAGTAGGTTTTTCCCTCGTGTTGGTTCTCTCACCACCTGCCGCAGGCGCAGTCTGGCAGCTATATCCTTCAGAACTCGGCCAGCTCTGTCAGTAGTGGTGCTACTGTGCCACTCTTGGTGATGGACATTGAAGGCCCCCACCCAGAGTACATTCTGTGCCATTGCTACCCTCAGTGCTTCTTCCAAGTGGTCTTCAACATGGAGGAGTACTGATTCATCAGCTGAGGGAGGACGGTAGCTGATTCATCAGTTGAGGGAGGGCGGTAGGTGGTAATCAGCAGGAGATTTCCTTGCCCATGCTTGACCTGAAGCCATGAGGCTTCATGGGGTCAATGTTGAGGACTCCCAGGGCTCCTCCCTCCTGACTGTATACCACTGTGCCACCACCTCTGGTGGGTCTGTCCGGCCGGTGGGACAGGACATACCCAGGGATGGTGATGGAGGAATCTGGGACATTGGCTGAAAGGTCTGATTCTGTGAGTATGATTATGTCAGGCTGTTGCTTGACTAGACTGTGGGACAGCTCTCCCAATTTTGGCACAAGTCCCCAGATGTTGGTGAGGAGGACTTTACAGGGTCGACTGGGCTGGGTATGCCGTTGTCGTGCCCGAAGCCGGTGCCTAGGTCAATGCCGGGTGGTCTGTCCAGTTTTATTCTTATTATTGTTTCTCATAGCGGTTTGTTACAACTGAGTGGATTGCTAGGCCATTTCAGAGGGCTGTTAAGAGTCAACCACATTGCTGTGGGTCTGGAGTCACATGTAGGTCAAACCAGATAAGGACGGCAGATTTCCTTCCCTAAAGGATATATGTGAAGGCATGGCCGCGAATGGCGAGGCAATGGAAATCAGGGGTGCACATGAGGCTAAAATTTGAGCAGCATAGAGCTCTCTGAGGGTTGTAGGGCTGGAGGAGGTTACAGAGATAAGGAGGGGCGAGGCCATGGAAGGATTTGAAAACAAGGATGAGAATTTTACATTCAAGGGGTTGCCGAACCAGGAGCCAATGTAGGTCAGCGAGCACTGGGGTAATGGGTGAACGGGCCTTAGTGCGAGTTAGGATACACACCACCAGCACTTCCTGACAAAGAAAAATGGGAGTTACAGTTAAGATTTGAAGTTTCTAAAGTCAGTATTAAGGCCAGAGGGTTGCACAGCGATCATTGGAGGCTCTCGCTGATGGCAAACAAGATTTCATTAAGCACCAAAAATTATTTAAATTTACTTAGCTTGTGATTTCTCGAGCTTTGTGTGGGAATTGCACAAGCAGCACTCTCGTGCAATTGAATATTCTTCCTGTCTTTCAAGGCCCCCTGCCCCCCCTTAAAACAGCATTCTGCTGTTTAGCAG
The DNA here is from genome assembly GCA_030390025.1 of Squalus acanthias. NCBI lineage: Eukaryota > Metazoa > Chordata > Chondrichthyes > Squaliformes > Squalidae > Squalus > Squalus acanthias. Next base: position 53,557,840 of record CM059429.1, read on the forward strand.
ATAATTTCATTTTTAATATTTTAGGTCCTTTTTTGTATTTTGATGGGTGTATTTGTTTATTCTTTGGTTTCTGGCTAATTTTGGGGGGATGTTCACTTGTTATTTCATGTTATAACATTTCATGGAGATTCAAACTAATTTTAAACACCCTAAAGCGTTCCAGGAGGAGGTACAGAGGAACCATCAGGAGGAAGTCTCCCTGCACTTGAGGCAGCCAAATGCCTGGATCCATAGCCTCTGCCAAAGCTACTTGGGTACATCAGAGAAGGTGTGCCTGTGCCACTTATGCTTTATCAGGGAAGCCTTTCTCCAGGTCCAGATCGTGCCCTTGATGTGCCATTTTGTTGTACAAGCAGAAAAGTTGCCTTCAGATGCTGGTAGCTGAAGGAGAACATGCACAGTGACAAATGTCTGTGCAACTGGCAGGCCGGTCGTGTTACCAGTCAGTGACAATGCATCATGTACCTAGGTTATGTTACAATGACTTGAGGTCCTTGGATGTGAGCGTGGCAAGGCTTTCAACTGTACTTTGCATCTTGAGTGTGTGACCTACTGAGATATGAGTATGCATGAGATGCAATAAAAATTGTTGTGAGGACTTGGCCTAGGTGAGGGGTAAATGTGGAACAGGGTGACGGGCAACACTTTGAGGCATGCAATCTTGAGCTCTTTGATGCATGGTACTGTTAGGTGGTCTTACCTTGCTAGATTGCTTAGAAGATGCTATCTTCCGCATCTTCTCCCAGGTCCTGCAGGTAGCGTTCCCCGCATTAAGTCTGGCTGATGCCCACTGCCAGGAATAGTGCACCGCTCTCTTCTGGTGAGGGCGCCCTGAAGTGCCAAACAGGGCAACCCTCCACATACCTACCTCATGCAGCAGCACATCCATTTTGCCATCCATGAAACATGGGTTCAGATGCTTTACCTGTCTGTCACTTGCCCACAGAATCTGTTCCATGCCTTCACATTGGGTTTCTGTTCACTTCCCCCCACCCCAACCCATTGCCCAACTCTCCCCCAACCCCTCCCTACCCCCCGACCCTCTGCACCCCACCCCACTTCACCCAGCCTTGGCAAAGGCCGACAAATACTCTGGGCTGGATTTTCCAAGCCCCGAGGAAGCGGGCATGGAGGCGGGACTGCTGGTAAAGTAACAGAAAGTGGGGGCGGATGGCAAACCGCCCTCATCCTACCTCCGTGCCCTTTTGTAAGGAGGCGGGAAGATGTGCTGCTTCGGGTCTCGTCTCCTGGAGGCAGGAAAGGCATTAAAGACTTTTAACTGCCTGTTAACAGGTAGTTAACAGGCAGAAAAAGGGATTAGTGCCATTTTAACTTCACAGGTGAAGGCTTCCCGACCTCGGAGAATCCTGTCGGGTTGGAGGAGACGTGGAGGAGGTCTGCGGCGGGCGGAGGCACCTGGAAGTAAGATGTAGAGGTGAGTGATGGGTGCAAGTGTGGAGTGGTAAGTATGTAAGATGAGTGATAAATGTAAAAAAATGTTCACTTACCTTGTTTTCTTCCTACAGCCTTCATCATCTCTGGATCGGGAGACCCGATATCCTCGTTGTCGATTTCACAGACTGGCTGTTGGATCCTCTGAACGAACAGCCATCTGAAATCGACAAAGTTGAAAGGTTTGATGAGTCCTGAACACAAGGCCTCATCAAACTACAGAGAATGTCAGTGTTTGACAGCTTCACAGAGCTGTCAAACGCTGACATTTCTTCTTCCAAGAAGTCTTGACAGATAGCACGTCTGACGTTGATGTGCTCCGTCAGTGTCTTCCTCCCTAATTGGCCTGCTGAGCCCGCAGGGCGGGCTTAACAAGGTCAATCAGGGGAAAATCCCTCTGGTTGGTCAGACGAGGATGGAGGCGGGACATTGACACGACAAGCAGCAGTCCCGCCTCCAACTCGTCTCCATTGAGAAAATCCAGCCCTTTAAATTCATTTTGGCCCGAAAATTAGACCTAATACGCGAGAGTACGCACTGTGTACTCTCGCGTTTTAGGTCTCCAATTGCCGGTTTCCTGCATGCACTGCGCATGCGCGGGAAACCGGCACTTCCTGAATTCAAAAGGGGGCGGTTCCTAAGTGAACCGCGTGCGCGCTACAGGTTGTGCGCACGCAGTGCACTTAGTTATTTTTGCAGCTTTGAACGCGCAGGTAAGCATGGAAGCTTCTACACATGAAGAAAGGAGGCGTAAGACCCTCTTTTAACGAGGTAAGTAGTTAATTAAGTATTATTTTAAAATTTTTTCAACAGGTTTATCTTTTTTAGAGACTTTAAAGAAAGGTAAGTTTATTTTTATAACTTTTAAAAAGATTTTAAATTTTTTCAAAAATTTAATTTTTTGTTTAAAGTGGTTAATTTATTTAACTATACTTATTTTATTAATGTGATGGCTTTTTTTAAATTTAATTGAGGTTTAGCTGTTCTTTTGGGGGTGTGTAGGATTCATAGCTTTGACAGCTCTTGCTGTGAAAACTATGAATGAAAGATGGTGTGCTGCCATTGGCTCTAACTGAATCACGTGATCCCAGAGCTCGCATGAACTAATTGCGTCTCTGGGTCACGCAAGCACTGCACAGCTGCATGTGGGACTGGCCTTGAAACTAAAGTTCGTGTGGGCCCGGAGGAAAAAGGTAGGCGCGGAGTGAGATATCGCGGGGAAGCCTTACCCCCGCGGGAACACTCACTGTTTAATTTCTGGGCCAATGAAACCTTCTAAAGGCTTAAACAATGCTTGTCCTCATTTGTAGCCACTTATATTTAAGTGTACACATCCCTTTAAATTTGACCTGCTGACCAGATTCTGCGCACATCCTCCATTATGCCATCTCCCTGTATATGGCCAAAATTACACAGGAAACTATGAATAATTATTCAAATGAACTAATCCCAGTCAGTCTGCTCACTGCACTGATGATTAGCTTTGCTTCAACAGTTAGGCAGAAAAGCCTGGACTGCAAATCAGCTCTATAATAGACACCTTAGAAAAACAAGCAAAAAATGCAGTGTTCCAGGTTCTCATCGTTATCATGGGATATACAGAATGTGGTACATAACCTTGGAACTAGAAAATAATCCATCACCGTGCAATTGCAGCACAACACAAGCCATGGTCAAGTTACTTTGTGGACTGGTCACCATGGAAATAGAATATTGTCTGAATTCCACACTCAGTTGCTGTACCTTCCTCTATGAAGGGGCTTTCACGAGGTTTCTTTTATATATTCCTTCATTTGTCTCAAACTGCCTCCGTAGGTTAGATTCTCAAAAATGAACACCTTCTCGAGAGGCAAGTCTTGGGCAGAAAAACACAAGTAAATTAATCTAACTACAGGGATAGGCCCTGGTCCTGAAGAGATGCCAAGTAAATTAGGAAAGTAGTCATTCACATTATAGTGAATAAATTAACAAAGTTTATAAGAGGTTTGTTAATAAAGTATGAAGGTTAAATTACAACCAGCGTTTCTAAAACTTTACTAAAAAAATCTTTATAGATTCTCACACATGAAAGTTTCATTGTATAATCATTTATATTCTCTGAGAAATGATCCAATTACTAATAGATAAGCGGAGGGTTCACTCCACAATATCAATCACATTTGCCAGTGGGGCATAATCAGGTGGGCCTCTCTGCCCATTATGAAACATAATTAGCCAATAGGCATCATTACACATATCTATTACAGCTTAAATATTTACCCTAAAAATGCAGAGAGCAGAATCAAGTGGATAGGATAAAAACTTATTTTTTGTTCCGTGAAAAATTAAGGACATAAGAGGAAACTAAGAGATCAGTTGAAATCAGCTTTATATTATCCGATTTAAAATGTGGAATAGTTATCTTGGTACTGCCACAAATGTGCTGATATTTATTTTTGACATGCCATATTAGACATGCAATAGAAGGCTGGCTGCCAATACATGCAGCCGAATAACTCCTGCTGATCGCCCACCTGTGATTGGAGACAAAGATTGGCAATCATGCTGCCACTCACATTTAGGTCTTGCATGATGATGTGCAAAAATAAGTCACCTTTTAATCTGTTTAAGATGTTTCTTCAGGGTATGGAATAAAAATGAGCGCGCCTCTTGTGCCTCACCTGCTACTTTGAATCACTGCCTGCTGATCAGTGAGGAGGTAAATGGAAGATTGTACTCCCAGGTCTCTTCACTTTCCCATCAAACATTCACACAGGGTTATATTTCCCTCCAGTCCCTAATGGGAGTCAGGAAGTCAGTGCGAGTACCCACTTCAATGACTGAAGGAAAATGTACCTGTTTTTTCTTAATTAGTTTGTACACGTGGACACTGTCAGGCAGGTTAGTCTCCCCGTAAAGGAGTCTCCCTGTAAAGGATTCTCCCCCAATCATTTTTTTAAACTCTCAACTGAAATGAAGATACATGGACCTTCTTATTCAATACAGAGTAGGGTAATTATAATTGTGTACATGGGCCTCAGTTGTTGCACAATCACAAGGAAACACAAAGGCCCTATTACCAGTATTTCACCCCAATAATGAATTATTCCATCTTGGGACAAGTGGCTTATTTTAATGGAAGAATTTAGAATATATATTTTTTTAAGTTCCCCAAAATACAAGACAAGAAAATTACAACTTGGTACTTATTTACAAATATATGGATAATATGTCAGATAATAGTTAAGGGTACAGGAGATTGATGCTCAAAGAATTAGAAAAAAAATCTTTGTACCTAAACAACAATTACAAAATCTGCTGACTACATCTATCAAAGCCCACAGTTAAGAGATTCTTATTCTTGTCTGAACTGGCATTAGGTAAAACATAGAAACATAGAATCTAGGAGCAGGAGTAGGCCATTCGGCCCGTCGAGCCTGCTCCGCCATTCAATACGATCATGGCTGATCATCCAAATCCAGTACCCTGTCCCTGCTTTAATCCCCACAGTACACATATCCCACCCTACCCCCGTAACCCCACGTATTTAATTCCCCCTAACCTATCCCATCCTATCCCCATAACCCCACATATTTAATCCCCCCCTAACACTAAGGGTTAATTTATCATAGCCAAATCAACCTAACCCACACATTTTTGGACTGTGGGAGGAAACCGGAGCACCCGGAGGAAACCCACGCAGACACGGGGAGAATGTGCAAACTCCACACAGACAGTCACCCGAGGTCAGATTCGAACCCGGGTCTCTGGCGCTGTGAGGCACCAGTGCTAACCACTATGCCACCGTGTAGAAAGCATTAATTTAATTTTAATGTTAATATAAGATGGAAGCACTTTACTGTTTTTACTTCAATGCCTTAGGGATTCAGAGGGGAAAAAATTGGTATCGACCATTTTGGGGCGCTAACATCGCCTGGGTGCTAATCAGCGCCGGCGACCGCAAAATTCAGTTTTAGCGCTCCAAGAGGGAAGTGGAGCGCTAAATCAAGCGCTACACACTCCTCTTAGGGCGCTAACGTCGGGGAGTGGGGCGCTACCGCAGAGCAGTACTCAGACAAACTGGCGCCTTCCAGTTCTTAAAGGAGAGGTTCAATCATGCTGCACAGCCTCACTCTGATCATTGCTGCTTGTGACCTGGGCCTGCAAGGAGCTGCAATCCATCAACCACAAATCTCAAGGCTGATCAGGGCCCAGGGAGAGAGCACCAGTCATTGGAGGCTCTGGTCGCAGCCGTGGAACACCGACGGGCAGTGCTGTTCCCAGACACTGGCAGAAGGCCATTGCCGCAGGAGATCTGGAGGATGTAGAGGGAGGTGGCCCAATATGTCCTGGCCAGAAACGTGGTCCAAAGGACTCACACCCAGTGCCGCAAGAAGTTCAACAACCTCACTCGGGTGGTCAGGGTGAGTACATGCTTCAAAAACCTCTACATCCCACCATCTCAACCTCACTCTGTGCACACACTGTATAAACCACCAAATCCCCAACATTCACCCACCAACTATGCCCATCTACTAAAAGTGACATCCACATCTCACACCTTGCATACATTAACAGCTATTTAACTATGGTAGGCACATCTGCCAAACACATGGCTGCACACTCACTCACACGCTGTCCTTTTTCTTGCAGGCCAAGCTTGCTCATAACAGGCGGGAGCAGCAACGCACAGGAGGAGCTGCACCCCCTTACAGACCTGGAGGAGCGAGTGCGCAGCATCATTGCAGCCCAGGTCGTGGGCACTGTGGCAGTCGGAGACGTCGACCCCCTTGGTGACAACAATGGTATGCTCATCACCTCTCCCTCTTCTCTCATACCACTTCCCCCTCACAGCACAAGCCATTCCCACTTTCCATCTAAGTATACTGTCTCTATTCCTTGCTCCCTTCCTGCCCCCCTCCCCTGATGTTAAACCCACTCTTGTGCCTTTATGCTTTCAGATAATCAGCCACCACCTGACCAGCCTGTCCCTCAGCCCCTCAGTGGCAGCAACGCGGGAGAGGAGAAGAAACAACAAGCCATAGCCTCACTGCCTGTGTCTCCCGAGGGCGAGAGGTCCGACAATGGGGCCATGCGGTCGCTGGAAGGGAGCTGAGGAAATGGGTCTGATGTAGGTGAAGCTCCGGGACCCAGCAGGCTGCAGCAACGCCATGGGGAAAGGGAAGCTCAGGGGCCATCTCCCCGGAGGGTGAGTGCGCTCACGAGTTCTGCTGCACAGGACTCAGATGAGGACCTCGATGTGGAGGCGTTGACCACACAGGCGATGAGCATGCACACTGAGTTCATGGGTGCAATGGCAAGGGTGCTCGAGGGCATGGATGCACTGGCTAGGAGCATGGAGGAGTCCGCCTCCAGCTTTGCACTCATCTCCGCGCAAACTATCGAGCCCATCCTTGGCCATGGGGACCCAGACCTCATGCCGCGTGTCATGGGTGAGGTGGCAGCAGCTATTGCAGCACAGGCCGAAGTAACGCAGCGGCTTAGTGCTGTAGTAGAGTCAGTGGTTGCTGGCATCCAATCTCAGACTGCTCTGATGCAGTCTCAGATTGATGCCACGCAAGCGCTGACTGCTGCCATCATCGCTGGGTCGCCCACAGTCCACCGGGGATCTCACGGTGCCGCAGCAGGCCAGCAATCTGTGCTCGAGCAGATTGCTCCGGATGCTGAGGTTCTGCCCTGGGGGACTGGCAGCGTGTCGGTCGAGAGGAAGGTCCTGTCCTCTCTCAGGATGACAGCATCCCTGCTCCCACGACTGCCACTCCGCCATTACACTTGCCGCAGCCTGTAACCCAGCCATCCCAGACTGCTGCTGCCCATGCTGAGGTGTTGCAGTCTGCAGCCGGGCCTTCCAGGCCCAGAGCTGGTCGAGGGCATCCTGCAAGGCCATCTGCAGTCTCTGGCTCCCAGACTCAGCAGCCTTCCAGCAGCCTTGCTGCAGCCAATGGGGACATATTACGGAGGAGCAGTAGGGTTGGGAGGGGGGAATTCCAAAGGGGAGGGAAATCATTGAGGAAGGGCGAGTAAATAATATGTTATTAGCAAATGGGGGGCTTGTGTGTAAATAATTTGATGTGTTTGTAAATATAGAGGCCAGTGTCGGGAGCGGAGAGAGCAGCAGCACAGTGAGTATCTATTCAATGTAGAAATATCTGGGAGGAAATTCGATTAGGCCTGAAAACAGGTGCGGGGAGTGTGAAGCACGATCTGCCCACACCCGTGCTGCCTGCTCATTATAATGAGTGAAACATAGAAACATAGAAGATAGGAGCAGGAGTAGGCCATTAGGCCCCTCGAGCCTGCTCCGCCATTCGATGAGATCATGGCTGATCATCTAAACTCAGTACCCTGTACCTGCCTTCTCCCCATATCCCTTGATACCTTTAGCTTTAAGAAATATATCTAACTCAACCTTGAATATATTTAATGACTTCGCCTCAACTACCTTCTGTGGTAGAGAATTCCACAGGTTCACCACTCTCTGGGTGAAGAAATTCTTCCTCATTTCTGTCCTAAATGGTTTACCCGTTATCCGTAGATTATGACCCCTGGTTCTGGACTCTCCGACCATCGGGAACATTCTTCCTGCATCTAGTTTGTCCAGACCTGTCAGAATTTTATATGTTTCGATGAGATCCCCTCTCATTCTTCTATACTCCAGTGAGTATAAGCCCAATCGACCCAATCTCTCCTCATATGTCATTCCTGCCATCCCAGGTATCAGCCTTGTGAATCTTCGCTGAACTCCTTCCATGGCAAGAACATCCTTCGCTCAGCACTAAAGGTGCTGCTGGTTGGCTTAGCTTCCCCCAAAGCCTCCAGGCTTGTTTTTTTAACACTCTTGGGGGGAAAAATTCAGTATTGCCCTGTTTGGGGCGCAATTATCGGCCGGGCGCAAAGATTAGCGCCTGGCGCTAATTATCGCCTCCGACTGCAAACTTGACCTTTATCGCCCCTGGAGGTGATTGGAGCGCTAAATCAGGTGCAACACATCTGTCTTAAGGCGCAAAGGCCGAGGAGCGAGGCGCTAACTCAGAGCGCTGGCGAAGCTCATGTGATGTCATTCAGCAATGGAACACAGACACAATGGCCCCGGCCAGTTCTTAAAGGGGAGGGTTGATCTTGCTTTCCATCCAAATCCTGCTCATTGCAGCCTTGAATCTCGGCCTGGAGAGACCTGTACATCAAATCTGCTGGAAATAACAATGGAGAGGCCCAGGGAAAGAGCTCAGAGTGCAGCCCCCACAGTCTCTTCTAAATCGATACAAGGAAGGGCAAATCAAAATGAACCTGCAAAGTGCTGCTCAGTACCCAAAACTCCTTCACACAGCATTGAATCTCTCCAGAAATCTCTCTCTCTCTCTCTCTCAGAATGCGTGGTTCAAAAATGTCACCAACAAAAAAAGGCAGGAAGCGGTCGCCTTTAAATAGCGTTCCCCCAGTCCCATCCTGACTGCAAAACGCTCCCCTCAACCTGTCGTTGCTAGCGGCAGGCGATAAGGCAGGGGGCGCCACTCAATATCCGCTCCGGGGCGCTACCGGGGCGTTGCGCACTCGACTGACGTCATGATCTGCCGGCGCAGGTGATTGTGGTGGTACTGTTTAGCGCCGCCGCAAAATGTCTAGTTAATTTCGCGAGCGGCGCAAACATCGCCGCGCCCGGGTGCTAGTTGCTTTGCGCCCCATTAGCGCCCTCTTAAGGCGCTAACGGGAGGTGCAACCAACTGAATTTTTCCCCCTTTGTGTCTTAATGCAAGGAGTATTCATAATAAGGTGGATGAATTCGCTGCGCAAATAGATGTAAACGGATATGACATAATTGGGATTACGGAGACATGGCTCCAGGGTGACCAAGGCTGGGAATTCAACATCCAGAGGTATTCAATATTCAGGAAGGACAGACAAAAAGGAAAAGGAGGTGGGGTAGCATTGCTGGTTAAAGAGGAGATTGACACAATAGTAAGGAAGGATATTAGCTCTGATGATATGGAATCTGTATGGGTAGAGCTGAGAAATACCAAGGGGCAGAAAACGTTAGTGGGAGTTGTATACAGACCCCCAAACAGTTACGCTGAGGTTGGGGATGGCATTAAATGGGAAATTAGAGACACGTGCAATAAGGGCACAGCAGTTATCATGGGTGACTTTAATCTACATATAGATTGGGCTAACCAAATTAGTAACAATACTGTGGAGGAGGAATTCTTAGAGTGTATACGGGATGGTTTCCTGGACCAATATGTCGAGGAACCAACTAGAGATCAGGCCATCTTAAACTGGGTATTATGTAATGCGAAAGGATTTATTAGCAATCTTGTTGTGCGAGGCCCCTTGGGGAGGAGCGATCATAATATGATAGAATTCTTCATTAAGATGGAGAGTGAAGTAGTTGACTCAGAGACTTGGGTCCTGAATTTAAATAAAGGAAACTACGATGGTATGAGGCGCGAATTGGCTAGGATGGATTGGGGAGCGTTACTGAAAGGGTTGACGGTGGATAGGCAATGGCAAACATTTAAAGGTCACATGGATGAACTACAGAATTTGTTCATCCCTGTTTGGCATAAAAATAAAACAAAAAAGGTGACACAACCGTGGCTAACAAGGGAAATTAGGGATAGCATGAGATCCAAGGAGAGGACATATAAATTGGCCAGAAAAAGCAGCAAACCTGAGGATTGAGAGCAGTTTAGGATTCAGCAAAGGAGGACAAAGGGATTAATTAAGAGGGGGAAAATGGAATATGAGAGTAAGCTTTCAGGGAACATAAAAACTGACGGTATAAGCTTCTATAGATATGTGAAGAGAAAAAGATTGGTGAAGTCAAGCGTAGGTCCCTTGCAGTCAGAATCAGGGGAATTTATAATGGGGAACAAAGAAATGGCAGACCAATTAAATACATACTTTGGTTCTGTCTTCACAAAGGAGGACACAAATAAACTCCAAGAGATGTCAGGGAACATAGGGTCTAATGAGAGGGAGGAATTGAATGAAATCAGTATTTGTAGGGAAATGGTGTTGGGGTAATTGACGGGATTGAAGGCTGATAAATCCCCAGGGCCTGATAATCTACATCCTAGGGTACTTAAGGAAGTGGCCCTAGAAATAGTAGATGCATTGCTGGTCATCTTTCAAAATTCTATAGACTCTGGAACAGTTCCCATGGATTGGAGGGTAGCTAATGTAACCCCACTATTTAAAAAAGGTGGTAGAGAAAAAACAGGGAATTATAGACCGGTAAGCCTGACATCAGTAGTGGGCAAAATGCTAGGTTCCATTATAAAAGATGTAATAGCAGAGCACTTGGAAACAGTGACAGGATCGGAGAAAGTCAACATGGATTTACAAAAGGTAAATCATGCTTGACTAATCTACTGACATTTTTTGAGGATGTAACTGGTAGAATAGATAAGGAAGAACCAGTGGATGTGGTGTATTTGGACTTTCAGAAGGCTTTCGATAAGGTCCCGCAGAAGAGATTAGCATGCAAAGTTAAAGCACATGGGATTGGTGGTAAGGTACTGATTTGGATAGAGAACTGGTTGGCAGACAGGAAGCAAAGAGTTGGAATAAACGGGTCTTTTTCCGAGTGGCAGGCAGTGACTAGTGGGGTACCGCAGGGATCGGTGCTAGGACTCCAGCTATTCACAATATATATTAATGATCTAGACGAGGGAACTAGATGTAATATCTCCAAGTTTGCAGTTGACACAAAGCTGGGTGGGCGTGTGTGCTGTGAGGAGGATGCAGAGAAACTCCAGTATGATTTGGACAGGTTGGGTGATTGGGCAGATGCATGGCAGATGCAGTATAATGTGGATAAATGCGAGGTTATCCACTTTGGTGGCAAAAACAGGAAGACAGATTATTATCTGAACGGCAAATAGATTGGGAAAAGGGGAAGTGCAACGAGATCTGGGAGTCCTTGTGCACCAGTCGCTGAAGGTAAGCATGCAGGTGCAGCAGGCGGTTAAGAAGGCAAATGGTATGTTGGCCTTCATAGCAAGAGGATTCAAGTACAGGAGCAAGGATGTCTTGCTGCAGTTGTACAAGGCCTTGGTGAGACCACACCTTGAGAATTGTGTGCAGTTTTGGTCGCCTTATCTGAGGAAGGATGTTCTTGCCATGGAGGGAGTGCAGCGAAGATTTACCAGACTGATACCTGGGATGGCAGGAATGACGTATGAAGAGAGATTGGGTCGATTAGGCTTATATTCGCTAGAGTTTAGAAGAATGAGAGGGGATCTTATTGAAACTTAAAAAATTCTAACAGGACTAGACAGACTAGATGCAGGAAGGATGTTCCCGATGGCGGGGGAGTCCAGAATCAGAGGTCACAGTCTAAGGATAAGGGATAAGCCATTTAGGACTGAGATGAGGAGAAATTTCTTCACCCAGAGAGTGGTGAACCTGTGGAATTCTCTACCACAGAAGGCAGTTGAGGCCAATTCATTAAATATATTCAAGAAGGAGATAGATATATTTCTTAAGGCTAAAGGGATCAAGGGATATGGGGGGAAAGCAGGGACAGGGTACTGAATTTGGATGATCAGCCATGATCTCATTAAATGGCGGAGCAGGCTCGAGGGGCTGAATGGCCTACTCCTGCTCCTATCTTCTATGCTTCTATGCTTTTATATTGTTGAGTTTGGTAACAAATAGTAGAGCTTGCTAAGAAAGAGTTGTGTTTGTTGATAAATTGTTGTGTTTGTTTATTATTGTTTGTGTTTCATAAGAGAGTTGTGCAGAATAATAAATAGTTAATTTGACACAGCACATTTTATGATGTTTCTCACTTGGCCTTTGCCCGGTGATAGGGGCTGCGAGCTGGATGTAATGATGTGGTTGTGCTGCGCAAATGCCATGTGCTATCTCATTTATTGGAAGCGCTGTCTAATGAGGCAATCACGAACGGCCCTTGCAGAAGCAAGTATGAGTGCCTCCCTCCTACATTGCTGCTGCTTCTCCTCCTCTTCATCCTCCTCCGCCGCCTCCTCCTCCTCCTGTCTCTCTTCCTCCTCCTGAGGTGGACCTGCAATCCATGGTAGCAATGGCTGGGCCCTCAGAATGGCCAGGTTGTGCAGCATGCAGCACACAACAATGAAAAGGGAGACTCGATCAGGGGAGTACTCCAGGGCTCCTCCAGAGCAGTCAAGACAGCGGAACTGTTGCTTTAGCACCCCGATAGTCTTCGATCAGGTTCCTGGTGGCGCTATGGCTCTCATTGTATGCGTGCTGAGCTGGAGTGTTGGGGTTGTGGAGGGGTGTCATCAGCCAGGTGGCGAGTGGATAGCCGCGAGCTTCATGTGATGGGTGGAACAGTGCTGGGACTCCGGTCTCACGCAGGATGAATGCATTGTGGCTGCTGCCAGGATAATGGGCATTGATGGCGATGAAAAACTGTCTGTGGTCGCACACCAACTGAACGTTCAGAGAGTGGTAGCCTTTGCGGTTACGGAAGACCTCTGCATTCTGATGAGGTGCCCGCAATGCCACGTGGGTGCAGTCAATGGCACCCTGAACCATGGGGAAGCCCGCTATCCTTGCAAAGCCACATGAGCGTTCATCCTGTTTCTCCCTGGTCATGGGGAATGAGATGAGGCACTGCTCCTCTGAGAGATGAATGTAGGAGAACTGCTCCCGGAATACCCTGGGAGGGTAATGCCTCCTGTTGAGAGCCCCGTTGGCCCTCCTCCCTCTGGCCACATTTTCCAATCTTTCTCTCTGCCTCCGCTGCCTCCGATGGTGAAGCTGGAGGGCGAGGTCCACTGCCAGTACAGCCCCCATTAAGTGTTGGAAATGTTGCAGGACCAAAAGTAAGACAAATGAACCTAATAAATTTTTCTCAGCCGCAAAACTCCTTCAAGTAGAAAAACCTCAAATTGGTAAAAATGCCCGTCTGCTTCTGTCAAACTGACAAGGCAGCATTATTTGCCGACTAAAAAAAAAACCCCGGAAGTTCACACCTTTAAATAGCGCTTCTCCAGCTCTCAACTGACTGCAAACCGCCTCCTCTACCTGTCGTTCCTAACGGCAGGCGCTGAGGCAGGGGGCGAAAATGAATTTCCGGTCCAGGGCGCTACCGGGGCGATGCGCGGCTGGTGACGTCACAATCTCCGGCTGCAGGCGAGCGCGGCGATAGTGGTTAGCGCCACCGCAAACCGCCAGGTAAATTTCGCCAGTGGCGCTAACATCACCACGCCCGGGCAGTAAGTTGTTAGCGCCCCCCGGAGGCGCTAACGGGAGGCGCTAAGGTACCCAATTTCTAGCCCCAGGAGACGAAATCTAAATGTGAAACTCCCGAAACTAGATTCTCAAATAAACAGACTGCTACCAGCAAAAGAATACTGCAATTGAATCATATAAATACACCATCTGGGATTTTACAACATAAAATCCCAAATTGAAATAGGCACAGAGAGTAATATTCTGGTACTCTGACCAACATACAAAATCAAATAAATATATCTCCCTATAGAGGATTTATTTGTGTTCACTTCTGTGTTAACTTCTTTGTGTTCAATGTTATGGCATTACTGCTGGGAATGGAACTCATTCTATTTCAAGCACTCGGTCAGTATTAAGCCCTCTCAGTTATAGCTCAGCCAGATGCAAGGCACAGTTCTCCCTGCCCTGCCCTAACATGCTTCAGCCCCAACCTCAAAGAAGAACCTATACCTGTTGCACCAGGGTGACATTTTTTTTCATTCCCCACAACAACCATCCCTTGGCCTGTCGGAGTGACATTGTTCATTAATGCCAAATATGTGGCAGTGTTTGTCCTTTTAAGTCCATGCCCATCAAAAATGGGATTGAGACTACCACTGAGGACCTATCACATTTCAGGATTTTTTCTCCCCAATTATCCGCAGAATGAATTTGGAAAAATAATTAAATGTGAGTTTTTTTTAAAAAAAATCAGAGTGTGTTCACACAAGTTGAAGAGCTCTGAGCCAACAGGTAGTTAAGACGCGAATGAAGGCAGAGTTTCCCAATTAACTGCAAATAATAACCAATTTGTTAGACTGTCTCAGCAATCGAAAAACACCTCACACCTATTGTGTTGGAAAGTTCTTCATCCCTTTTTGGTTGTGAACAGAGGGAGAGAGACACAGAGATAGGAGCACAGGCCGTCAAGCAGTCCGGGTTTCGAAATTGAAAGCTGCCACACAGTCAGGCCCAGCAAAAGCTGAGACTAAGAAGTTAGAAATATTGGAGATGTTTAGAAGTTATCTTGTTTAAGTGGGCAAGTATCACGCGTTCTTTATTTATATTTTTACACAAAAATAAGTTGTATTGTTGGAATTAAGTGAATTCAATCAGAACACTTGTTCTGTGAAATTAAGCAGCTTATTGATTCGTAGCTGGCCTCATCTCACCAATTGTTTGCTCGGTCTGCCTTTGGAAAGATTGGACAGGAATGTGAGGACACTTGTGATAAACACAAATATCTGGTTCAGATCAAAAGGGGTGCGACTATTGCTGCGCCTCCCTATAAGACGATTGTATAAGTAGATATACAGCAGAATAAGTCAAATCCTATAAAGCAAGATGCTCAGATTGTATACGGGAGCAGCTGATGTCACCGAACTCAAGAAGGTATCTTCAGTAGACCCTGGGGTAGAAATGCGTCGGCACCCGATTTCAGGCATGAAGGCAGAAATGCGGCTGCAACACACCGGCAAACCAGGAAGCCCGAGGTGGGCCTGAAAATGGGACTCTGGCCTCATCTAAACAAACATGTTGCATCTCCATCGGCAGCTCGACCATTTTAACTAGATGAGACTCAGGCCGCTTCCCTGTCTGACAGCGACCCCAAGCTAAGTCCCAGGAGGGGGAGTGGAGTGGCAATGGCGGGGGGGGAAGGGGGGCATTGTGAGTACTGTGGAATGCAGGGTGTGGGGGGAAGAGAGAAGAACTCCTGCTCCTCCTGGCTCCAAACGAATTAACTTTTTTTTTAAAAACCTACACTTTGGTGGCAGTCGCTGCGCTGAAGAATCTTGAGCCGAGCAAGGCCAGAAGCTTGCTCCACTCATTGGAATCCTATTTCACAGAGGGAGCCTATAACAGGCGTTATGAGGCCTAGTCGTCTGGGACGCCTGAAAAATAGCTTGACCCAATATCAGGTCAGATGCATTTCTGGCATCTTCATCTTTCAGGCACAGGACGCCAATCCCCAAAACGGGGGCTTGGAGATTCAATTTCTATCCCCAAGTTTAGAGACTTAGGCCTAGAAATTGGTCTGCACAGCACCCGTTTTTCAGGTGCTACTTGGACTACTAATGCCCCAATATGGCAGGCAGGAATCATCATATAATGATATGCCCCCTCAGGTATCATTCAATAGCTCCAACCTTTTCCATTTTTACTTGCATGATAGAGAAATATTAATGGACATGCTTCACATTTCTTTTAATAAACTCTGCTATCCTAACTCACTTTCTATTTTAGCTCTGCTGACCAGTTTCTTAACATCCTTTACTGGATTTTAGATTCATCTCAGTCCATTATGCTGCCTGCGCCTTTATCTCTTTTTTTGCACTTAATCCCCCAACTAGATCCATTTTTATGCTCATCAGTCTTTTCCCGTTGAAAGCAACGAAATTTTTTTTTTAAATCAGTCAGTTTCTATAATGCCAGTTTTACACCCGTACGGCAAGTTGAAAATCTACCTAATTAAGTTGAGATATAATTAGAAATATGTGCAATTGCATCCTTTTTAATTTACACGCAGATTCCTTATGCAATTCCAGAAAGACTGATCTCTAATCACATTTTGTACCAGTAGAATTATATTTCTCACAGGAAGACACAGTTTTGATTCTGCTTTGCCTTTGATATCAACATCAAGCTATACTTTACAACACTTAGCAGATTCTTATGAACGACATTTGCTGAATTGACATTGGTTTACAAAATATTCACAACCATTTTCAACATTGAACTGTAGAACTGAAAAGATTCTGAAAATTTCTGGGGGTTAATAAATTACCAACATTCGTTTCCAAACAGCCTTTAGTGGCTTGCATCCTACAGAAGTTACGGGCAGCAAAACAGCATGAGCTTCGGTCATACAGAAAAAAATAAATCAAGCAAATCTAAAAAGGTAACTCATAAAACAGGTAATTACTGCAATAACCTGAACACCTTCTGTTCAGTTTTCTGGTTCCCAGCTATTTGCCAACCATTTCCAGCAGGTGGCAGAGTAAAAGAAAGGAAAGGCTTGTTACTTACAGGAGTGCTGCCATCAGAAAGCGTGTTCATGCTGATCGAGGTGCTCATCTTTCCCGATGAGAGAGAGGGTGGTGATGGACTCCGCTTCTCCATGCAGCTATGCCGGAGAGGCTCGTGGCGCTGCAAGTACTCACGCCATGCTCGCTGAATGCTGTATTTTTAAAATAGAAGAATGTCACCGCAGGAACTGGATCGAAAGCCATTATAAGGAGAGATTAAGAGGGGTGCCCAGAAGCTTAGTCAAAGAAATGTTTTTTAAGGAGGGTCTTAAAGGAGGAGTGAGGAGACATATTGTGGGTCAAAGCAGGAGGGGACAATTTGTTTAAAAAATCCTACGCAAACTAAAACAAAGCATTATTTCTCATTAGATCCACTGTAATAGAAAAGGAACTCTGATGCCAGTCACAGCATTATAGACCCCCCCACCCCCCTCCCCACCCCCTTGGACCTGTGCGATACACTGAATCACAGACACAAGGTTGTGCATCAATCACTCCATTTACAGATGCAACCTAAAGCCATTTCCCTGTGTCCATTGCATGCACATTATTGCTGCTGCCCTGAAAATGAATTTCCCCTAATTTTTCTTGTTTATGGCGTCCCCTCCTGCTTTGGCCCACTCTGTGCCTCGTTGCTCCTCCGGCAAGACCTTTAAAATCTGCAGCTTGCTCCTTTTCTGCCTCCCGGATTCTGCCCGTCACAAATTGCAACTGCTGCCTATTACCGACATCCACCGAGTCCCGTTTCACTCTGACCCCTTACTCACCAATCTTCACCGGCTCCATGTCCTTTTCCTCTTCTACAAATCTCTCCGTCGCCTCATCCCTTTCTACCTCTGCAACCATATTCAGTCCTATGCTCCTGTGTGTATCCACTATTCTGGCCTCCTTTGCTTCTCAGCAGAGTCGTCAACCAGTTTGGTCGCACACCCTCTCCGTAAGCCCTTTCAGCTGGATTTCTCGCTTCCCTCCTTCAAAAAACTTCTCAAAACGTACCACTGCTACCTTCTTTTCGGCCACTATCCATTATGTGATTTAACTGTAAATAGTCATAACCTCTAGGCATAGCAGATATTACACAGCATCTTTTAGTTGCAAACATTGTAATGTCACGAGGTTCATTGAAATCAATGGTTCACACTGCAATGGTGAAATCTACTTATTGTGTTATGCCAAACCTTGTTGCTCATGGTGCATTTTTCTATGGCCTAAATGGGTAGGGCCAGGAGGTTCCAAACTGAAACAGGTGAGACCATTTAAAAGACACTTTAATGATGCAGTCACAACACTTTCCACGTCATTTCTTGGACCTAATGTTGGGCGGATGCCTGTTTTGAAGGATGCCCATAGAAACTGGGCGGTAGGTGTTGCTAGGTTACACCTGGAGATTGGAGGAGCTTTAAAACAGGACAAATCCACTCCAGCCAATTACAGCCCCATCAGTCTACTCTCAATCATCAGCAAAGTGATGGAAGGTGTCATCAACAGTGCTATCAAGCGGCACCTACTCACCAATAACCTGCTCACTGATGCCCAGTTTGGGTTCTGCCAAGAGCACTCGGCTCCCGACCTCATTACAGCCTTGGTCCAAGCACGGACAAAAGAGCTGAATTCCAGAGGTGAGCTGAGAATGACTGCCCTTGACATCAAGGCAGCATTTGACTGAGTGTGGCATCAAGGAGCCCTAGTAAAACTGAAGTAAATGGGAATCGGGGGGGGGGGAAATCTCCACTGGCTGGAGTCATACCTAGCACAAAGGAAGATGGTTGTGGTGGTTGAAGATCAATCATCACAGCCCCAGGACATCACTGCAGGAGTTTCTCAGGGCAGTGTCCTAGGCCCAACCATTTTCAGCTGCTTTATCAATGATCTTCACTCCATCATAAGGTCAGCAGTGGGGATGTTCGCTGATGACTGCACAGTGTTCAGTGCCATTCACAACTCCTCAGATAATGAAGCAGTCCATGCCCGCATGCAACAAAACCTGGACGACGTTCAGGCTTGGGCTGATAAGTGGCAGGTAACATTTGTGCCACACAAGTGCCAGGCAATGAATATCTTCAACAAGCGAGAGTCTAACCATCGCCCCTTGACATTCAACGGCATTACCATCGCCGAATCCCCCACATCAACGTCCTGGGGGTCACCATTGACCAGAAACTTAACTGGACCAGCCACATAAATACTGTGGCAACAAGAACAGGTCAGAGGCTAGGTATTCTGCGGCGAGTGTCTCTACTCCTGACTCCCCAAAGCCTTTCCACAAGGCACAAGTAAGGAGTGTGATGGAATACTCTCCACTTGCCTGGATGAGTGCAGCTCCAACAACACTCAGGAAGCACGACACCATCCAGGACAAAGCAGCCCGCTTGATTGGCACCCCTTAAACATTCACTCCCTCCACCACCGGCGTACCGTGGCTACAGTGCGTACCATCTACAAGATGCACTGCAGCAACTCGCCAAGGCATCTTCGGCAGCACCTCCCAAACCCGCGAACTCTTCCACCTAGAAGGACAAGGGCAGCAGGCACAAGGGAACACCACCACCTCCAAGTTCCCCTCCAAGTCACACACCATCCTGACTTAGAAGTATATCGCCGATCCTTCATTGTCGCTGGGTCAAAATCCTGGAACTCCCTCCCTAACAGCACTGTGGGAGTACCTTCATCACACGGACTGCAGCGGTTCAAGAAGGCGGCTCACCACCACCTTCTCAAGGGCAATTAGGGATGGGCAATAAAAGCTGGCCTTGCTAGCGACGCCCAGATCTCATAAACGAATAAAAAAAGTTAAAAATTCAAATAAATGGGCCACCGATTTTAAAACTGTTTGTTGTAGTATGGCTGCACTGTGTTAATTTGGTGGCGGCGGGGTGGATTTTGCTCCCAACAGAAACAGTCAGAGGTGCAAAATTCCCATGGGTGCCAGTAAGGACTACTGTCTCAGATTCCACACACTCTCAAAACATGGGCAGATATTAAAAATGGCCAAACTGCCAGATAAATAGCAGGGTTCAGCAGGATGAAGTCAGATACACAGAAGACTTACAGAGGGGGCAAACGAAGAACTAGAAAATTAGTCCCAATGTGTTCAACCTATTCTAATTCCTTTTCACTGATGTTTTAACATTATATAATCCTTGCCTTACCTTTATCCTCCACATCCCTGCTCTCAACCTCCACTCAGGATGCTGCAATAATTGTCTTTTTAATTCGATTGTGTATTATTAGAAATAATGAACACTAATTACAGCTTTCTGTAAACACCTCCTGTTAAACAGTTCCCAGGTGCAGAGTTTAATTTATTGACCAAAGCAATACATTATTAGCATTCAGATAATGTACTGCAATCTGTGAATAGTTAGATGGTCTTGTTGTCAAGCACCTTAGTTCATTTGGAATACAGCACCATTTAATTCTGTTCAGTGGCAGGTGGTCAAACAGCCTAATGGGCTAGCTTTAATGAATGAGTTTACTCAGATTAGGAAATAGCATACACCAAGACATAAATTGATCAAATAATAAATGGGGAATATTGGGAAACACTACTGCTGATGAATCCATAATCTATGGCCATCTTATTCTTCTTAATGTATGTGTGATTTAAATGGGCAAGGTTTATATTGAGTATTTCACCAGAATTACCCTAATTGTGTTTAAAGTCAAGGATTTATTCCCTCCAATTATTTTCTCCTTACTCCTCTTCTCCAGTCTTGTACTGGAGTACAGTTCCAAAGGTGGTGATGAATCTCTCTATGTGTTCAAGCTATTTTGTGGCATTTTTACATGGGATACTCCAGGCCCAGGTAATTCAGAAACTATATCTGAGATTTTGCCTGGGTGAGTATCACTAAGTTTGACATATCTGTAGGTTTTGTGTCCATTAAGCTGTACAGTTTGGTTTGTAGAATATCACTATCATGGTAAGTAAAACTGCTAATTCAGACTTCCCACAAGTGGGAGATACAGGTGTTTGGAGACCCCAGGGTTCGTTAACTTTTTGGTGGTTTAGATTCCATGTACAGCAGATAAATAATGGAAATAAATTGAAAAGTCAAAACAAATTCAAAGTCTTTCTCACAGTGATTGCGTTAAGACATATTTTCAACTTCTAGTATCCATAATAACCTATATTTGCATTTCACTGAATGGTTTAGAGGTATTCAGTCCAATCAGGTTAACCAAACCAGCTTCATATTCATTGCATACGATAGCAATGGAAATTTAACAGCTGTAATTTCTCCAATGCTCCCCTGCTGCACCACAGGAATTTTGCGATTGGGCACGAGCACACTCCATCCTGGTAGCAGATTCCCACTGGAAGGCCACCATCCATAATAAATAACCCCAAACCAGGGAAACGGATCTGGATCAGGGCAAATTCAGAGGGGTGAGTGGAAGTTCCGCCATACCAGAACTTCACCCTGAAGGGGAGAATTCAACCGAAGCTTCAATGCTTACTGGTCAACTGTATATTAAGGCACATACCAGTGGGTGGCAGCATCTTATTGCACTAAATATTGTGACTGAAATGTGATATGAAATCATGACCACTATTGTAATAGAAAATTAATAATCTTTGCCCCTACACACAATAAATACTAATGTAAAGCTTTTCATAATGTTGCGAATCTGTGACCAGACAGGTCACTATACCACGCTTGCACTATGGCTTAAACTGCTGAGTCATTTTAACCATGCCAGCTTGCTCTCACGAGAACAAGGAAAATGAATTCTTTTGATTTTAAAATCATTAGCGTTAACATTGGTAAGTGACCTGGCAACGACATGCAAATGTTTTTGTCCAAGTGCATGAGAGACTCATATAAATGGCACACTCAGATAGGTCCAGGAAGTTGAGGGAAGAAGTATTGGTAAATTCGTGGCATTCATTACCATCCTGAGACGTTTGTGGTATGAAGCAAAGTGATAAATGTTGCGGACAGAGTAGGGAGGAGTAAAAGCAGGATGGGCCAAAAGCTACAGAGATGTAGTGGCAACCATGGTGTTGAGGAGTGCATGAAAAGACTTTACTGAGGTAACAATGGGCACCCGACAGACTTCCGACAGCATGCTCCAGCAATCCTAGTTCAGCAGCTTAGCTCTGCATTTAAGCTCCTCCAATTGCTCAGTGTATAAATGCACATTTTGGTACGGTACAGAACCACACAGAGCAGGAAAGTCCCAGGCTCCACCGATCCCCCCCACCCCCACCCCCACCAGTCCTTACTAAATTAGGTCATCTTAGCTACGGTAACAGGAGGGATGCAAGATTTGATTTCAGATGTAAAATTTATTGGTTCGCAGAATGTGTCTCGCCAGCATAGAATGTACAGGTGAGGGTCAGAAAATCTGGCAAGGACTCTTTTGCTGGATGCCTCATCTACCAGCTGATATTTTAGACCCGCTAAAATCACAGGGTTAAGTGCAATTTTTTTTCCAGATACTTATGTATTGAGTTCTTCAATAAAATAATGGAGAGTGTTGATGAAAATAGTGCAGTTGATGTTGTGTATATGGACTTTCAGAAGGCGTTTGATAAAGTGCCATAAAATTGAAGCCCATGGGATTAAAGGGATGGTGGCAGTGTGGATATGAAATTGGCTAAGAGACAGAAAGCAGAGAGTAGTGGTAAACGTTGTTTTTCAGACTGGAGGGAAGTATTCAGTGGTGACCCCAGGGATTGCTATTAAGACCACTGTTCTTTTTGATATATTATTGTGGCTGCCGCGAAGCACGAATTGAGGCCGAGTCAATATGTGGAGCACATGGCTTTTAATTACATACTCCTTGGCAAAATGGCTGCTACAACTTCTCTCTGCAAAATCCTACTGGTTGAGGGTGACGCCCGCTCTTTTTAAATTCACACTGAGGGCGACGCCCACTCCTTTTTTCATGCCTTAAAGGCAGCATGCGCCTTAAAGGCAAGGTGCCTGATTTATTGTCCACGGACGGAAAAGTGGATTGCGCCCCTTTAGGT
Organism: Squalus acanthias; assembly: GCA_030390025.1. Classification (NCBI taxonomy): domain Eukaryota; kingdom Metazoa; phylum Chordata; class Chondrichthyes; order Squaliformes; family Squalidae; genus Squalus; species Squalus acanthias. The sequence continues at coordinate 53,580,502 of CM059429.1, forward strand.
GGTGATCCGCCACACAGCTCCCCCCAGAATCCGCTTAGGAGGTGTGGACGAGATGGTGCGGCGGTCTGATGGGCCGGCCGGTGCGGCTCTTGTAGGACGCCGGTGGACGTGGAACGGCCGGGCGTGGAGCAGCCGGGTGAACTGGCTTGAGGGCAGGTCGGCTGCGTGGCGGTGGACGGGCTACAGGGACCTGCTCACCGGGCTCCGAGTATGCTGGCTTGAGTCGGTCAACCGACACTTTTTCGGTCCTGTCGCCCACTTGCAGGGTGAAAAATTTGTCCCCAGCCTATAGCACCTTGTAGGGCCCGTAGTACGGGGGTTGAAGGGGTCTGTGGTGGGCGTTGTGCCGGATGAAAACGAACCGTGCCTGGTGCAGGCTTAGTGGGACGTGTGAGGTGGATTCGCCGTGTCGGGCAATGGGCACCGGGGCGAACTGCAGCGCCGGTGAGGCGAAGTCGTGGCGTTGCTGGTCGGCTGACCAGGGTGTCGTGGCGGTGGGCAGGAACTCGCCGGGTACGCGCAGCGGCTGACCGTTCACGAGCTCTGCTGCCGATGCGTGGAGGTCTTCTTTAACCGCAGTGCGCAGGCCGAGGAGGACCCACGGGAGTCAGTCGGTCCAGGCGCCGTCCTGGAGGCTGGCTCGAAGAGATGCCTTCAAGGATCTGTGGAACGGCTCACACAATCCGTTGGCTTGGGGGTGGTACGCTGTGGTGCGGTGAATGGTCACCCCAAGATTGCGTGCGACGGCGGTCCAGAGTTCAGAGGTAAATTGCGGACCTCTGTCCGACGTCATGTCGGAGGGGACGCCGAACCGTGCGACCCAGGTGCTGACGAAGGCTCTGGCGATGTCGGCGGTGGTGGTAGAGGTCAGTGGAATTGCCTCGGGCCAGCGCGTGGTGCGGTCAACGATCGTCAGCAAGTGCGTGTGGCCTTGCGACGGCGGCAGGGGCCCGACGATGTCCACGTGGATGTGGTCGAATCTACGCGAAGGGACGGTAAACTCCTCGAGGGGTGCTTTCGTGTGTTGCTGCACCTTGGCCCATTGGCGGGCTAGGTAGGAGTTGGCCCAAGTACGCACATCCTTGCGAAGGCCGCGCCAGACAAAGCGGTTGGCTACCAATTTGATGGATGCGCGGGCGCCAGGGTGGGAGAGGTTGTGGAGAATCTCGAATACCCGGCGACGCCAGGACGCTGGGACGACGGGCCGAGGTTGACATAGGGATATGTCGCACTTGACCGTGACTGCGGTCGGGCCACAGGCGACGTCGGCCAGGCGTAGCCCTGGTAGGTTGGTAGGTGCGGAGAGCAGATCAGGGTCGGTGATCTGGTCTGCTGCGAGTTGAGCGTAGTCGACTGCCAGGTGTGCGGCATGGATGGCGGGGCGGGAGAGGCAGTCGGCTACCACATTGTCTCGGCCGGAGATGTGTTGGATGTCCGTGGTGAACGCGGACACTGCCGCGAGCTGGCGCTGCTGCCTGGCGGACCAGGGGTCGGTTGTCTTTGCCATTGCGAATGTCAGGGGTTTGTGGTCGACAAACGCAGTGAAGGGGTGGCCCTCCAGCAAAAACCGAAAATGGCGGACCGCCAGGAACAGCGCGAGGAGCTCGCGGTCGAAGGTGCTGTACTTGACCACTGGGGGGCGTAGTTGGCGGCTGAAGAAGGCAAGTGGTTGCCAGGCGCTGTCGACCCACTGCTCATACACGGCGCCGACCGCGTGGTCGGAGGCGTCCGTGGTGAGCACTACCCTGGCATTGGGCCGTGGGTGCGTGAGCAGGGTGGCGTTGGCGAGCGCGGTCTTGGTGGAGTCGAAGGCGGCTGACGCATCTGCCGTCCATTCGACCGCCATCTTGCTGTTCCTGCCCCGGAGGGCTTCATACAGGGGCCTCGTGAGGGACGCCGCTTTGGGGATGAAGCGGTTGTAGAAATTCACCATCCCGAGTGACTCCTGGAGGCCTTTGATGGTGGTGGGGCGGGGAAATTGTTGGACAGCCTGCACCTTGGTGGGCAGGGGAATGGCCCCAGCATGGGTGATGTGGTGGCCAAGGAAGTCAATCTTGTCCAGGCCGAACTGTCATTTGGCTGGGCTGAGGATGAGCGCGTGGTCGCTGAGGCGCCCAAACAGGATGCGAAGGTGTTCGAGGTGTTCCTGCTTGGAGGAACTGGCTACCAGGATGTCGTCCAGGTAGACGAACAGGAACTTCAGGTCCCGAAGGACCGAGTCCATGAGCCGTTGGAATGCCTGGGCCATGTTTTTGAGGCCGAAGGGCATCCATAGGAACTCGAAAAGGCCGAAGGGGGTGATTACGGCCGTCTTGGGGACATCCGCGGGGTGGACGGGGACTTGGTGGTAGCCGCGCACCAGGTCGACCTTGGAAAAGACTGAGCGGCCGGCCAGTCTAGCCGAGAAGTCTTGGATGTGCGGCACGGGGTACCAATCAGGGGTGGTGGCGTCGTTGAAGCGGCGGTAAACCCCGCAGGGGCGCCAACCCCCACCTGGTTTGGGGGCGATGTGGAGTGGGGAGGCCCAGGGACTGTTGGAGCGGCAGATGATGCCGAGCTGTTCCATGGTGGCAAACTCGGTCCGCGCGATCTCCAGTTTGGCCGGGTCCAGCTTGCGGGCGTGGGCGTACACTGGGGGGCCTGTGGTGGGGATGAAGTGTTCCACCCCGTGTTTGGCGGCCTCCGTGGAGAAGGTCGGATTGGTAAGGGCTGGGAATTCGGCCAGGAGTGTCGAGTAGTCATCCGTGGCCCGGGCGTGGCACTGTGACGCCATGTCGGCGGGTTGACGGGGGGCCATGGCGCCCAGGATGGGGGACATGGTGTTCATGTCCATGAGGCGGTGTCGTGGGATGTCTACCAGTAGGCCGTGGCCGCACAGGAAATCTGCGCCGATGAGAGGGGAGAGCACCTTGGCAGTGATGAACTCCCATCGGTAGCGGCGACCAGCGAGGTCGAGGGTGACTGTGCGGGTGCCGTACGTCCGGATGTCCGAGCCGTTAGCAGCAGCCAGCGCCGGTCCTCGTTTGCCCTTTTGGATGTCGAGGGTGGAGGCCGGGATGATGCTGCGCTGAGCCCCAGTGTCGCACAGGAACCGGCGGCCGGTTTTGTCATCCGTGACATACAGCAGGGAGCCCGCGTGGCCCACGGCCATCGCAGGGGCTGGTATGGGGGCGGACTTGAAAGAGCAGGGAGGTGTGCACCGTTGTGCCCTGGCGCCGAACCGTGCATGGTAGTAACAGTGGCCCGGGTTAGTGGGGCACGAAGGCCCCGTGAGCCCGGTGGCTGGGCCTTGTGGCCGCATGGTGGCCGGTGAGGGGCGCGCCCAGGTAGTGGCTGCCAGGTCCGGAGTGACGTCACGGCTGGAGTGAGCGGACAGCAGCTTGTCGGCCTCATCGGCCAGGGCTTCCAGGTCCGTGAGGCCGGACGCTACGATCGCTGGGCGGATGCTGAGAGGTAGCTGGCGGATGAACAGCGTGCGGAAGAGGGATCCGGGTGGGCTCTCGTCGGTGAGGGAGAGCATGTGGGAGAGGAGGTCTGACGGTGAGGCATCACCGAGGCCTGGAAGGTCGAGGAGGTGGCAGTTTCGCTGGTATGTCGAGGCCGTAAATTTTTTAAGGAGCGCGGCCTTAAGATGTGCATACTTGCCCTCCTCTGGTGGGTTCTGCAGTGCTGTCCAGACCTTCGGAACTGTGGAGCTACTGAGTGATGTGACGAGGTAGTCGTACTTCGTCCCATCTGTGGTGATGTGTCGCAGCCGGAATCGAGACTCGGCTTGGAGGAACCAGGCTTCGGGCTGGTTTTCCCAAAACTCCGGCAGTTTCACGGAAACTGCGTTCGTGTCCGCCATTGCAGTGCTCGGAATACGTTCTGAGCGTCAGGGTCAATAATATTGTGGCTGCCGCGAAGCACAAATTGAGGCCGAGTCAATATGTGGAGCACATGGCTTTTAATTACATACTCCTTGGCAAAATGGCTGCTACAACTTCTCTCTGCAAAACCCTACTGGTTGAGGGCGACGCCCGCTCTTTTTGAGTTCACACTAAGGGCGACGCCCACTCCTTTTTTCATGCCTTAAAGGCAGCATGCGCCTTAAAGGCAAGGTGCCCGATTTATTGTCCACGGACGGAAAAGTGGATTGCGCCCGTTTAGGTGGCGATCCGCCACAATATATTAATGACCTGGACTTGGGTATAGAGGGGATAATTTCAAAGTTTGCAGATGGCACAAACCTTGGAAGTGTAGTAAACCATGAGGAGGATAGTAGCTGACTTCATGAGTACACAGACAGACTGGTGTAATGGGCAGACACATGGCAGATGAAATTTAATACAGAGAAATGTGAAATGATGCATTTTGGAAGGAAAAATTAAGAGAGGCGACATAAATTAAATGGTACAATTTTAAAGAGGGTGCAGGAACAGAGAGACCTGGGGGTTCACATACACAAATCTTTTAAGGTGGCAGGACAAGTTGATAAGGCTGTTAAAAAAGCATATAGGATTCTTGGCTTTATAAATAGTGGCATAGAGTACAAAAGCAAGGAAATTATGGTAAACCTTTATAAATCACTGGTTAGGCCTCAGCTAAAGTATTGTATCCAATTCTGGGCACCAAACTTTAGGAAGGACGTCAATGCTTTGTAGAGGATGCAAAGGAGGTTAACCAGAATGGTACCGAGACTAGAGAAGTTGGGATTGTTCTCCTTAGAACAGAAAAGGTTAAGGGGAGATTTAATAGAGGTGTTCAAAATTATGAGGGGTTTTGATAGAGTAGATAAGGAGAAACTGTTTCCCCTGGCAGGTGGGTCAGTGACCAGAGGACAGATTTAAACTAATTGGCAAAAAGTCCAGGGGGAAATGAGGATAATTTTTTTTTTACACAACAAGTTGTTGCAATCTGGGATACATTGCCTGAAAGGGTGGTGGAAGCAGATTCAATAGTAACTTTCAAAAGGGAATTGGTTATATGCTTGAAAAGAAGAAATTTGTAGTGCTATGGGAAAAGAGTAGGGGAGTGGGACTAATTAATAGCTCTTTCAAAGAGCCGGCACAGACACGATGGGCTGAATGGCATTAGTCTGTGCTGTATGATTCGATGAGTCTATGTATCAAAAAGTTTGCTATCAACCTCAAATCTCAAATTGTAGCATCAATTCAAAGACTGAGTTCAAAGTTCAAAGACACAGGCATCAGTATATAACCAGGTCACTTTAACCAGCTTCTCTAAAAACTTTCATCCTATAAGTAAGTCTTTGTGTAAAGAACCAAATGTATTGTAAAAGAGGGCTCAACAACCGCAAATATGATCCAGATCCAGTTTATTAGATTTAAGCTGTGAGAAATCTACACTTTGCAATTTAAAGCTTATTACCACAGATTAGATACAATTTATTCATGTTTATCACACCTTTATCCTTTAGCTTCTGAAACGTAAGCTTGTTCTGAGGGAGTCATTTGAATGACATTTTTATTAACTTATGTTAATATTTCATGTCGATAAATGAATGCATAACAAGTAATGGATCTGGATTTGAGAATGTCAGTACATACTGTGCCAGTATTTCCTCAGCCAAGTCAGCTGTATTCACCTTTCCAACTGCTATGGAGTTGCTATCCAGAACTCCATAGCAAATGTTGCAGAATTTCATATTTGCCACAGAAAATGTATACTATTATGAATCAGACAAAATAGTCTAAAATGGATTTTTGTCAAGGACTATAATAGAAATAACAATTTGAATTTGTATTTTGTATACCTTTAATGTAGAAAGCTTCCCAAGACACATCACAGATGGACATCAGGAATGGACAGTGAATCCGGAAAATTAAAAAGCAGAACCTCGAGGGTAATAATCTCTGGATTACTACCTGAGCCACGAGCAAATTTGGCTAGGGTAAATAAAATCAGGGAGTTGAATGCGTGGCTCAAAGACTGGTGTGGGAAAAATGGGTTTTGCTTCTTGGGACACTGGCACCAGTACTGGGGCAGGAGAGAGCTGTTCCGTTGGGACGGACTTCACTTGGCCAGTGCTGGGACTAGTGTCCTGGCGAATCGAATAACTAGGGCTGTGGAGAGGGATTTAAACTAATTAGTGGGGGGGAGGTTTCAAGAGAGCAAAAAATAAAAATGACAACAGAGAGGGTCATAGACATAGATAGCAGTAGGGGAATCACAAATCAGAGCGTGGCAGGAAGGGACAGAGTGTGTGGAGTAAAAGGTAAACTGGTAAAAAGTGAAAAAGCAGGAACTAAGTGCCACAAAGCATATTTGAAAGTTCTCTATCTGAATGCACGTAGCATTCGTAACAAAATAGACGAGTTAATGGCACAAATAACTACATATGGTTATGATATTGTGGCCATTACAGAAACATGGCTGCAGGGTGACAATGCCTGGGAATTAAACATACCAGGTTATTTAACGATCAGGAAGGACAGGCAGGAAGGAAGGGGAGGTGGGGTGGCTATGTTAATAAAGGAAGGAATCACTGTAATACAGAGTAATGATATTGGGTCAAAAAATCATGATAATGAAACAGTTTGGGTGGAGATAAGGAATAATAAGGGGAAAAAAACATTAGTGGGCGTAGTCTATAGGCCTCCGAACAGTTGCAACTCTATTGGACGGAGTATCAATCAGGAAATAGTTGAGGCATGTAATAAGGGAACATCTATAATTATGGGGGATTTTAACTATCATATTAATTGGACAAATCAAATGGGGCAGGGCTGCCTTGAGGATGAGTTCATTGAGTGTATTAGGGATGGGTTTCTTGAGCAGTATGTAACTGAACCGACCAGGGGGCAAGCAACCTTAGATCTGGTCCTGTGTAACGAGACAGGATTAATTAAAAATGTCCTAGTAAAGGATCCCCTTGGAATGAGTGACCATAACATGGTTGAATTCCATATTCAATTAGAGGGTGAGAAGGTTGGATCTCAAACAAGCGTGCTAAGCTTGAATAAAGGAGACTATGAAGGTATGCGAGCGGAATTGAGTAGAGTGGATTGGGAAAATAGATTAAAGGGTAAGAGGACACATGATCAGTGGTGTACATTCAAGGAGTTATTTTACAACTTCCAAAAAAAATATATTCCACTGAAAAGAAAAGGGTGTAAAAGAAAGGACAGTCATCCGTGGCTAAGTAAAGAAATTAAGGATAGTATTCGACTAAAAACAAGGGCATATAAGGTAGCGAAATCTAGTGGGAGGACAGAGGATTGGGAAAACTTTAAAAGGCAGCAAAAAATAACAAAAAGATTGATTAAGAAAGGGAAGATAGATTATGAAAGTAAATTAGCAAAAAATATAAAAACAGATAGTAAGAGTTTTTATAGTTATATAAAAAGAAAAAGGGTGGCTAAAGTAAATGTTGGTCCCTTAGAGGATGAGACCGGGAAATTAATGGTGGGAAATATGGAGATGGCAAAAACACTGAATGAATATTTTGTATCAGTCTTTACAGTAGAGGACACTAAGAATATCCCAACACTGGACAAACAGGGGGCTATAGGGGGAGAGGAGCTAAACACGATCAAAATCACTAAGGAAGTGGTACTCGGTAAAATAATGGGACTCAAGGCGGATAAATCACCTGGACCTGATGGCTTACATCCTAGAGTCTTGAAGGAAGTGGCGGTAGGGATTGTAGATGCATTGGTAATAATTTTTCAAAACTCCCTGGATTCCGCTAAGGTCCCGGCAGACTGGAAAACTGCTAATGTAACACCCTTATTTAAAAAGGGCAGTAGACAGAAGGCTGGTAACTATAGACCGGTTAGCCTAACATCTGTGGTAGGTAAAATTTTGGAGTCCATTATTAAGGAAACAGTAACAGGACATTTGGATAATCATAATTTAATAGGACAAAGTCAGCATGGTTTTACGAAGGGGAAGTCATGTTTGACAAATTTGCTGGAGTTCTTTGAGGAAGTAACATATAGAGTGGATAAAGGGGAACCAGTGGACGTAGTGTATTTAGACTTCCAAAAGGCATTTGACAAGGTGCCACACAAAAGATTATTGCTTAAGGTAAAAAATCACGGGATTGGGGGTAATATTCTGGCATGGATAGAGGATTGGCTATCTAACAGAAAGCAAAGAGTTGGGATAAATGGTTCATTCTCAGACTGGCAATCAGTAACTAGTGGTGTTCCACAGGGGTCAGTGCTGGGTCCCCAACTCTTCACAATCTATATTAACGATTTGGAGGAAGGGACCAAGTGTAACATATCAAAATTTGCAGATGATACAAAGATGGGAGGGAAAGTAGTGAGTGAGGAGGACATAAAAAACCTGCAAGGGGACATAGACAGGCTAAGTAAGTGGGCAGAGATTTGGCAGATGGAATACAACACTGGAAAGTGTGAGGTGATGCACTTTGGCAGGAAAAATCCTAGAGCAATTTATTATCTTAATGGCAAGAAACTGGAGAGTACTGAAGTGCAAAGGGATCTGGGGGTCCTGGTGCACGAAACTCAAAAGGTTAGTATGCAGGTGCAGCAAGTGATTAAGAAGGCAAATGGAATGTTGGCTTTCATTGCTAGGGGGATAGAATATAAAAATAGGGAGGTATTGCTTCAGTTGTACAAGGTATTGGTGAGACCGCACCTGGAATACTGCATACAGTTTTGGTGTCCTTACTTAAGGAAAGACATCCTTGCTCTCGAGGCAGTGCAAAAAAGGTTCACTCGGTTAATCCCGGGGATGAGGGGGTGGTCATATGAGGAGAGGTTGGGTAGATTGGGACTCTACTCATTGGAGTTCAGAAGAATGAGAGGCGATCTTATTGAAACATATAAGATTGTGAAGGGGTTGGATCGGGTGGATGCGGGGAGGATGTTCCCGATGACGGGTGAGACGAGAACTAGGGGACATAGTCTTAGAATAAGGGGCTGCTCTTTCAAAACTGAGATGAGGAGGAACTACTTCACTCAGAGGGTGGTAGGTCCATGGAATATGCTGCCACAAAAAGCTGTAGAAGCTACAACATTCATTAAATTTAAAACAGAAATAGACAGTTTCCTAGAAGTAAAGGGCATTAAGGGTTACGGGAAGCGGGCAGGAATTTGGACATGAGTCTAGGTTCGGATCGGTCATGGCCCTGTGGGTAGTGGAGCGGGCCCAGGGACTGTGTAGCCTGATTCTGCTCCTATTTCGTGTGTGCAATTCTGTTAGATGCAGGAGATGGTTCTGTGATAGATAGTAGATTGGCGGTTAGGATCAGATCAGCCATGATCTTATTGAATGGCGGAGCAGGCTCGAGGGGCCGATTGGCCTACTCCTGCTCCTATTTCTTATGTTCTTATGTTCTTATGAGAGAGATTAGGAGATGAGACTGAAAAAATAGTTCTGAGAAGATTTTAATGGTGAAGAGAGATGTGAAGAGTTGAAGATCTTGGGAGAGGGTTCCAGAGAGCAGGATCACTGCAACTGAAGCTTCTACCACCAATGGTGGGATAAAGGGAGGACAGGAAGATGAATAAAAGTCCAGAGGATTCGGCATGTGTTATATGAGTGGAAGAGTTTGCAGAGGTGGAGGAGTGCAAGGCTTTGAAGGGATTCATAAACACTGATAAGGATTTTCAATGTAATACTTTTGGAACGGGAAGCTAGCCAAGGTCAGCGAGGATACAGGTGATGGACGAATGAGACTTACTGCAGGACAGGACACAAGCGGCAGAGCTTTGGACAATTTGAGGTTTATGAAGGGAAGATCATGGGAAATCAGTGCAGAGGCCATTGGAATAGTCAAGTCTGAAAGTGACAAAAGGTATAAGGGTTCAGAGGTGGAAGGTCTGAGGTAGAAGCGGAGATGGAAAATGTTGTGAAGGTGGAAGTAAGTTATCTGGTTCTGGATAAGGTGTGGAGTTTAAAGCTGAATTTTGTATTGAATATTATACCCAGATTAAGAATGGTATGGTTCAGCCTGAGAGAATAGCCAGGAAAGGGGATGAAATCAGTGGCGAAGTAGCAGAATCTGTGGTGGGCCTAAAGACAATGCTTTAAGTATTCAGGATGTTGAGCTGGATTAGTTGTGCCTCATCCAAGATTTAATGTCAAATAAGCAATCTGACAGCATAGAGGCAGATGAAAGGTTAAGGGACATGGTGGACAGAAAGAGTCAATGGGCCAAAAATTCGGCCCTTCCCGGGTGAGTACGCACTGTGTACTCACCTGTAAGGCGTCCTGAAGTGCCAGTTTCCTGCATGCACTGCGCATGCGCAGGAAACCGGAACTTCCGGTCTGGTGAAGGGGGCGGTTCATAGGTGAACCGCGTGCGCGGTAGAGGCTGCGCGCACGCAGCAAACTTAGGTTTTTTTTCAGGTTTCTACGGGAGGGTAAGTATTGAAGAACCTACGCTTTTAAAAAGGAGGCGCAGGACCCGTTTTCAACAAGGTAAGTGGTTAATTAAGTATAATTTAAAAAAAATTTCAACAGGTTTATCTTTTTTAGATACTTTAAAGAAAGTTAAGTTTATTTTTAGCACTGTTAAAAAGTATTTTAATTTTTTCAAAAATTTAAATTTTTGTTTAAAGTAGTTAATTTATTTAACTTATAGTTATTTTATAAATGCGATGGTTTTTTAAAAAATTTATTTTAAGTTTAGCTGTTCTTTTGGGGCCGATTTCAATTCATACATTTGACAGGTCTTCCTGTCAAATCTATGAATGAAAGATGGTCTGCTGCCATTGGCTCTCAATGGCCCACGTGATCCCAGGGACGCATCGCACTAACTGCGCCCCTGGGACACGCAAGCACTGCGCGCCGGCACTTGGAGCAGGCCCAGGAGCTGAAGTTCCCGTGGGCCCAGAGGTCAACGGCAGGCGTGGTAGGTAAGTGCGCGCGCGATCCTTACCCCCGCGGCAAGCCGGAGAGGTGAATTTCAGGGCCAGTCATCAGCAAACATTTTGAAACTAACCCACTGCCTGCTGATGTTGGGCAACATATAGATCAACAAGAGGAGAGGGCTGAAGATAAATCCTATGGGGATTCCAGAGGTGACAATGCTGGGGAATGAATAGAAGCCATTGCTGTACATGAGAGTTTGGATGACAGAGAAGAAATATTAGAGAAGGGTGGAATCACCAACCATGTAAAATATTGCAGAGAGGAGGACAAAAAGGGATAAAGAACCACAATCAGAATTCAGAGGATATCATTCAAAACTTCAGCAATGGCCATTACAGTGGTGTAAATGTTCTGGAAGCCAGATTGAATGCGACAATGCATTCAAAGACCTTGAAGAAAGGTTGGAGATTGGATGCTTATTATAGAGGACAGACGGGTCAATAGAGTTTTTCTTTTAAGAAAGGGGTGATGATAGCGGTTTTGAACGGGTGGAAGATGGTGCTTGAAAAGGAGCTAATGACGATGCCAGCTAGCCTGGGTCTAGGTAAGAGAGTTGAATGAGCAGGAGTTGCATGGTGGGACTCACAGATGAGATGAGTAACAATAGCAGCTTCATAGGTTGAGCTATTGATGGATGACCTCAAACATTTCATTTTAGTGAACAGCATGTCAAATACACTCTTGCTTCCAATCTGCTGCACTATGATAAGAAAGTAAATGCGTTAAAGTGCTCAGAAAATCTCAGGTCAACAACCAGATGACAAAATGGTATGCAAAAAAATTACCTTTAAATTGCATCTGTTGAACAGCAGTATGTGTTAGTTGGTAATGGTGGTCGCATTGCTTTAAATAAAGTGACCAGCATTTAAAAATAATGATTCTGATATTAGACTCATTATTAACAAGTATGATATTCTTTCCTAATTCACCAGTTTTTATTTGCAATGGACAACTGTCTCCAAGTAGTAAGGGAAATGGATCGATCTGATCAGGATCCAGAGTAAACATAACCACAAATCCAGTTAAAAATGTTTAGTGAAAGTGAAAGGAATACACTGTATGGCCACTATTCCGTCATGCACATGCTTGAAGATAGACCAAGTAGTCATCACTGAGATAAATTTGAAGCATTTGTGTCTAAGATTAAACATGGCATTGACTTCTTTCATTGTCATGGTACATGAGGGTTTCAAAACCAGCTTCACTCGCAGAAAATGTGAGTCCCAGCTTAACTTGATGTATTTTTACAACAATTACTTCTTTTGTCACTTACCTGAAGGAGAAGCTTTTCAATCAAATACAAGTATCTTGTGCAATTTGTTCAAATATATTTTTGATTGATAACAGAGGAACAGGTATGGAGGGATGATACACAAGTCTATTCAAAGCAACATTTTCATCCTATACTAGAACTTTAAGCTTGAGAACCGCTGCTATATTTAAGTTTACTTTATGAGCTTGCATATATAAAGACCAAGCTCCCATCTGTAGCCTTCACTGAAACCCAACCCTGCATTCCAACAGGTGGGTTAAAACCCCTGAGGCATAAAATAATTACATTTTGAGATAATGCTCAACCTACACAGAGCATATGTAGGCTGCAGTTATAATATTGTGCTCAGTTTTAGGTGCCCGACTTTGGAAGCATATCAAGGCCATTGGACAGGGTGCAGAAGATGATACCAAGGATGAAAAGGTTTTAATTATGAACAAAGTTGAGAGAAACCTGGGTAAAAACAGAAAATGCTGGAAGCACTCAGGAGAGTCAATGTCCGTGGAGAGAACATACTATTTAACATTATAGGTGTGGACCCTCTGTCCAGATGCTACCTGATCTGAGTATTCACAGCATTTTCCATTTTTGTATCAGATTTGCAGCATCTGCACTTTTTTTGCTTTTTGTTCCAGAGAAACCTGTGTTCTTTTATTAAGAGAAAGTAAAGAAGATAGCTGGTAGAAGTGTTCAGAATTCCGAAAGATTTTGGTAAACCAAATAGGGAGAGATTATTTCCATTGGCTAGTGACTCAGTAACTAAGAGGACCTAAAATTAAGTAATCATCATGGAATGCCTACCTGAAGCAGTGGTGGAAGCAGAATTTATAATAGTTTTTAAAAGGGAGGTAGATGAATATTTGAAAAAGTGACATTTTAAAGGGTATATGGGGATAGGGCAAGGCAATAGGACTAAGTGGATAGCTCTTCCAGAGAGCCAGCACAAGCATGATGGGCTGAACAGCCTCTTTCTATGTTGTAATTTCTTTGATTCTATCAACAACAACAAAACCTACATTTATATTGCGCCTTTAACGTAATAAAACGTCCCAAGGCGCTTCACAGGAGCGTTATCAAAAAACAAAAATTTGACACCGAGTCATATAAAGAGATGTTAGGGCAGATGATCAAAAGCTTGGTCAAAGCGATAGGTTTTAAGGAGCGTCTTAAAGGTGGAAAGAAAAGTAAAGAGGCGGAGAGATTTAGGGTGGTAATTCCAGAGCTTAGGTAGCTGAAGGCACGGCCGCCAATGATGGAGCAATTAAAATCAGGGATGTTCAGCAGGCCAGAATTGGCGGCACACAGAGATCTCAGGGGATTACAGAGATGGGGAGGGGCGAGGCCATGGAGGGATTTGAAAACAAGGACGAGAATTTTAAAATCGAGGCATTGCTTAACTGGGAGCCAATGTAGGTCAGCGAGCACAGGGGAGATGGATGAACGGGACTTGGTGCGAGTTAGGACACAGGCGGCAGAGTTTTGGATGACCTCAAGTTTGTGGAGGGTAGAACTAGGGAGGCCGGCCAGGAGTGCATTGGAATAGTCAAGCCTAGAGGTAACAAAGGCATGGATGAGCGTTTCGGCAGCAGATAAGCTGAGGCAAGGGCAGAGACGGGCGATGTTACAGAGGTGGAAATGGGCGGTCTTAGTGAAGGAACGGATATGAGGTAGGAAGCTCAACTTGTGATCAAATATGGCACCAAGGTTGCGAACAGACTTCGTCAGCCTCACACAGTTGCCAGGGAGAGGGATGGAATCGATGGCAAGGGAACGGAGTTTAGGGCGTGAACCGAACACAATGACTGGAATTTTCCCGGTGCAGAGTGTGCTGGTTTGGGGGTGAGTTGCAGTTACATTCACGGAAACTGACAGCGTGTTGGGAACCTGCCGTCATTCCCGCCGACTTCCGCATTTAACTCAGGGGCGTTTCAAGGTGTGCCACAGACCCGCTCAGGAAAGGTGGGCGACCTCATTCAGGTCATTAACTGCTTGTTGAAAGATCCTTAACTGCCTTTTTAAACATCAGGTTTTGGCTTTAACTTGTTGCGCACGGGATTCACACACCTCGGAAAGCTCACCTGTGAAGGGGAGGCGGAAGCTCAGTGGCCATTGTGCATGTCCATTAAGTGACAGCTGGAAAAATACATAAATACTCACACATTACACCTGCTTCCTTGCCTAAGGGAAAGGCTCCATTTTGTGCAGAGATTTAGCTGTCAGGAGTTTGCAGGTCATTTCTGCAACCTCGGAACCCACTCTCACCACATTGCTAGTCACTGTCAGAACATTGAGGGATTGGGCCTCTGATCACCACTTTACCTGCCATCTATTAGATCAGCATGGGTGTGCTTATGCTGTCTCATCTTGGACCTCAGAATCGGACCAAGATGAACCCCAGCAACAACAACACCAGCCACAGCAGCAACCACAACAGCAGCCTTCTCCTCAACGACCTGATGCTCCACAGAAGAGAGGGGGTCAGCACAAGTGAACCCTCTGCCGGAGGCGAAACCCCCAACACAGGGTACACAGGCAGAGGATGAGCTTCCTGAACATGACTGAGCAGCAGTGCTCCAGGAGGCTCCAGCTATCGCGCCAGGTCGTCACAGACATTTGTAGTTTGTTGGAACAAGACCTGCTGCCCAGAGGACCTGGTGGACATGCCTTACCAGTGGCTGTCAAAGTCTCCACTGCCCTCAACTTCTTCACCTCAGGCTCCTTCCAGGGATCTGCAGCAGACATTTGCGGGATCTTGCAGTCGGCCACGCACAAATGCATCACCCAGGTGACCGATGCCATGTTTCACAAGTCAGCCACTTATGTGAATTTTGACACTGATGAACCCAGTGTTACTGAGCGGGCGTTCGGCTTTGCAGCTCTGGCTGGCTTCCCACAAATGCAGGGCGTCATCAACTGCACACATGGCCATCAAGGCACCTCCACATCACCCTGGAGTGTTTGTGAAGCGCAAGGGCTTCCACTCCCTCAATGAGCAGCTTGTCTGCAACCATAAAAAGATCATCGTGCATGTGTGCGCCAGATTCCCTGGCAGCTGTCGTGACACTCTTCGCACCTCCAAACAGACTTACCGGCTGGCTGCTTGGAGACCAGGGCTATCCACTGAAGATGTGGCTAATAAAACCCTTGAGGAGGCCAAGCAATGAGGCTGAGGAGCGTTATAATGAGAGCCACATGTCCACCATGTGTCCTAGAGCAAGCAATCGGCATGATGAAAATGCGCTTCAGATGCCTTGACAGATCTGGAGGAGCCCTTCAGTACGCACCAGCCAGGGTCGCCAAAATCATCGTCGTCTGCTGCGCGCTGCACAACATAGTGCGGCAGTGAGGATTGACGAGGAGGAGGAGGAGGACGAGGAGGAGGAGGGCGAGGAGGAGGAGGTGGAGGACGAGGAACCAGCAGCAGTGCACACTGCTGCCCGGGAGGCCCCATAATGTCTAGATTTACTTAACATGCACCAGTGCACCCATATGGTTCCCAACTGCTGTACCAACTTCCACCACCGCCCCCAACAACACCACCGTCCTACAATGACCAAGCCATTCCAGTCAACCAAACCCCCATTGCTCGAGGTTAAGTAACGTCTCACCATTCACTCCAAGTAACAAAGCCACTTCCCAGGTAGCAGGCAAAAATGGACAAAACAGAAAAGTTGTACAAAGAAATACATTTCTGTGTGTCATAAATAGAACTAACTTAACAGTAAAAATTTTTCATACACCCATGTGCATCTAGAATGGTGTGTTTTTTTGTTTATGTATGCTTCGGCGAGGTGCAACCCCTGTGGCTTCAGCAGAGGTAGAGGCAGCCTGCTCACTTCCCTGCTACGGCTGCTTAGACACTTTTGGCAGACGTCCTCTGGGTTGTGGAACCTCTGATGGCTCTGCCAAAGTCTGCTCCTCCTGCGACTGTGCAGGGGCAGACTCGGCCATCAGGATCGGAGGCAGCATGTGGGGCTCTGACTGAGGGGGAGGCAACAGGGAAGAAGTGGGAGTGCTTTGAGAAGAGCCCCCACTTCTATGTCCCCTCTCAGCATCATCCCTCTCATGGGCCACCCGCACTTCCCTGCTAGCAAGGAGCTGGAGAGCACCTTGCTGCACAGCAGTGGGATGATGAACACCCAAGTCTACATTAATATTGCTCCTCGAGATGAGGTCAATGAGTGTCTGCAATCTGTTGTTCACAGCAAGCATGTTCTTATTGGATGGGTGCATTTGCTGCTCCATGCAGGTGACCATCCTTTCCATGGAAGAGCACATCGTCGCCATCGCCTGCAAGATGGTGGTGCTCATGCTGGAGATGGACTCCTCCATTCTCTGTACATTTGCACACATCGCGGCTGGAAAAGCTGCCAGAGCCTCATGCAATTGTTGCTGCTCCTCCAAGATCACCCTCTTTCTCGATGGCCCCCGAGGTTCAGCGTCTGCATGCAGCTGAACAGAGCTTGGAGCATCCTGCACCCTCGGCGAGGAGTCTCCACTGCTGTCCCTGTCAACACCATCTGCTTTTGCTCACTTGTGATGTGTGAGACACCAGGTGACAACACTGCTCTATCTCGCACAGGACCCACCGAGGTGTGGATATCTGCGCTGGTGCTGGGAGCGCTTGGGTCTGGAGATGGTTCACCCATACAGAAATATATAAAAAGTCTGCTTTCCTTAGTAAAGTAGCACTCTACTTCTGAAACAAGTGAGGCTGTAATTCCTGCAGCAGATAGGTGGATCATGAAATTACTTGTCAAGATGACTGATTCTCCATGCAATTGTAGGATGTATGTGGCTTTGAGAAGGCTGATTACTTTGGTTAAACTATTGTCCCCATTTATAGGGGAAAAATTGCAAGGTTCCAATGATAATGCAGAGCCTCATCAGATGAGAGTTGTACTTAGGGCTATAACTCTATAGTCCCAATTCTCTAACCCACGCTAGTGGCACTCAGTGCCGGTTGGACCATTTATTCCTTAAATTTAATAGGTTAAAGTAAATTGATTGGCAAATACTTTAAGTACTTCCAAAATTTGAAACTCTAAGCATGTATAGTTCCCCCTTTCCCTACAGAAGCACATAACTCCAAGTCTCTCAGTTTTGGCCAGTGCTGTAGTTCCTTAGCTCAGAGACCTCAGAATTACCTGGAGCTGTCTCTCCCAGTGGATTCAATCATTGAGGGGTTTCACTGGTGACATCAGCTCAGCGGTCCTCTGCCCAGTGCAGAGACCTGATATGCAAGGCCCCTCTGTTTTTGGATTTATTGATTTTTATATAAAAGACTCAGTTCATCAAAAATACATTTTCAGTTTAACAACGTGATAGTAGTGCGTGCCTGAAGATAGGTGTAGGAGCTGGAGACCAAGGTATATGCAATTATAGAACAAAACACACACAATTTATTGTATGCATGCAGTTTGTTATAGAGGAACGCACAGGTTTTGTAATTACAAAAGTTACTTACCCATTCACTTCTTTTCAGTATCAATATGAGTTCCAATAGTATCATTTAACATTTACTCAACTTCCTGGTGTTCACTCCAGTATAGCTCTCAGTCATCTGCCTGCCCATATAAAATAAATGTCCAAGGCTGCTTTGGGTTCTGTTAATGGAAGGCACTTATAGAGCCCTGAAGTAAGATTTGTAACAGCATTTTGAGGCTATTTCTGAATATTTTATAACTTTTTTCTCTGTTTCTTTTGTGTTAATTGATCAGGAGGCTTTGTGCCAAACATTCCAGCATTGCCATTTTTTCATACATCCATGATGTTGAGGCAATAGGTTTCCTAATGCAAATCTCTCTTTACTTAGGTTTTTTGGAAGAAAAAGAGCAGAAGCAAAGAAGGAATGTCAAGTTGTACCAGAGGCAGACTACACTTACCTACCGTAAACTCCCACCCACATATACAGGCAGACCTGGCAATGGCTATGTGGAACCGCTACACATGGTCTGGGTCAGCAGACAGCCAAATACAGAGCTGTGCCATTTGTTACCAGGAGACTTACAGCTAACATGCACCACAAAGTTGATGCTGCTCATGGCTGTAACGGATAGCTGTGCCCCCAAGTCTTCTTCCTTCGCCTCCTTCTAGGCATACTTAAGAACATAAGAAATAGGAGCAGGAATAGGCCATACGGCCCCTCAAGCCTGCTCCGCCATTCAATAAGATCATGGCTGATCATCGACCTCAACTCCACTTTCCCGCCCGTTCTCCATACCCCTTGATTCCCCTAGAGTCCAAAAATCTATCTATCTCAGCCTTGAATATACTCAAAGACTCAGCATTCACAGCTCTGGGGCAGAGAATTCCAAAGATTCATAACCCTCTCAGTGAAGAAATTCCTCCTCATCTCAGTCTTAAATGGCCTACCCCTTATCCTGAGACTATACCCCCTAGTTCTAGACTCTCCAGCCAGGGGAAACAACCTCTCAGCATCAACCCTGTCAATCCCCTTCAGGATCTTGTATGTTTCAATGAGATCACCTCTCATTCTTCTAAACTCCAGAGAGCATAGACCCATTCTACACAATCTCTCATCATAGGACAGCCCTCTCATCACAGGAATCAATCTAGTGAACCTTTGTTGCAACGCCTCCAAGACAAGTATATCCTTCCTTAGATAAGGAGACCAAAACTGTGCACAGTACTCCAGTTTTGGTCTCACCAAGGCCCTGTACAATTGTAGCAAGACTTCCTTACTCTTATACTCCAACCCCCTTGCAATAAAGGCCAACATGCCATTTGCCTTCCTTATTGCTTGCTGTATCTGCATGCTAGCTTTCTGTGTTTCTTGCACGAGGACACCCAAATCTCTCCAAAACCAACATTTAAAAGTTTCTCACCATTCAAAAAATATTCTGTTTTTCCATTCCTCCTACCAAAGTGAACAACCTCACATTTCCCTACATTATACTCCATCTGCCACCTTACTGCCCACTCACTATCTATATCCCTTTGCAGACTCTCTGTGCTCTCCTCACAGCCCACATCCCACCTGACCCTATACTACAACACTGTCCGATGGGATGGCTTCCACGGAGTAGCAAGTAGGACTACTATCCTCTCTATCACCTCATTCTGCACCACCTCCACTTTACTAGACATCAAAAAATGGTTGAAGTGTTGCACCACTCCATTGCTTGGTCACAAACTCGGTTTCCTGCTGCCATATTTATTATGCCAGCACTGGGTTGTGGCAAACATTTTTTACAAAGGCTGAACGATATATAAAAAATACATACATACATGTCATGCCATACATGACCATTTACCTTTCAGTGGCTGCATTCCTTTAAATTTACCCATCACCTCCCATCAGCAACTCATCCACATTATGTAAATGAAGCTGACCCCACAAAATCAAATAAGGTCAGCATACCCGGCAGCCGAGTGCCAATAATCACCCAAATATTGCCTGAATGGAGAACAAAATTGGAAAATTTATCCCACCATTTCCAAACAAACATGTAAATAGTTTATTCTGTATTAAATTTTCTTTTAAAATTCAAGATGAAAATGACATAAAAGTGACAGAATTTCTAACATGGTGAAAAATCACTTTGCTTTTAGAAATATATTAGGAATTAATAGCCAAATATAGGGGGAAAATTAAACATTCTATTCAAAGCTTTCCCACTAAGATAAATATAACTTCTCTTTACAGTGTACTTTTGGTGAACTCTCATTCCTATACATCTAGGATTTCGCTTAAAAATTTTGTTGCTATTTCTTGCAAGAAGAATACTAAAAATGTACATAATTTATATAAAGATTTACGGCTCTCACATTTCTAAAATGACTCTGGAGCATTATTACAGAATTTTTATTCAATTTACATGAATTCTTTCACAAAGATAAACCGTATCTCTTTTTTCATTGAATATTAAAGATCTCATGCTTTTTGCCACTTTGAAAAATAAGTATTCAAAATTATTACAAAATATCTTGGCAAAATAAACTGGAGGTGTATTAAATTACATACCAAATGCAGCAATACCATTTCTCAAGATTTTGAAGAGTACATCAATATTAAATGCAGCAAATAAATTGGAAGTTAGAGAATGGAGAAGACTTCTGCAATTGTGCCCTTTCCATGATAATGGATTATAACATTTGACATTTGCAACTGACATAGATGCATGAATATTTTTTACTTCTAGAATTTATTTTATGCAGATTAGCTTTCTGTTAAAACTCAGTAAATTAAAAATCTTGTTTTTCTTTAAGACTTTCTCTCAACCATCACAAGGGCCAGCTGTCACTGTTATGACCTGACCTATCAGTAAAAGATTTGCATTCCCATACAAACGCCTGCTTCCAACATTTTCTTTGTATTTCTTTTTGAAAGACTGTTGATGAAAATCAGACTTCTGTATTAATTATTTCCAAGTACCTGTGGCTGCACTTCATTCCATTCATTGCTTATTACTTATGATAAAAGCAGAATAACCTTTGATGGTGCTGTGGCGATATTTCTACATCTTTTGTTAAAAGCAGTAGCCCCAGCACTGATCTCACTTTTCATTTATATAGCTCCCACCCACCCCTCAACCTATTCAATAACTGGTGTTTTGTGGTACAAATAACAATGAGGCAATCAGTGCTCACTGTCACTAAACACTAAATCAGAGAGCAACTTTTGGCGATTGCACATGCGCAGTTAAACGTGGAAATCAGGAAGCTGCTGTCTGAGTTGCCCTGCTCCTTCTTAAGCTTCACTATAATGGTATCTCCCCGAGAGACTTGGCATTGAAATACATAGAACGGCATGAAGTTGGGGTACTTATGTGATAGATATCCACTAAACACACCAGAAAAAGTTAGGACTTGTCCATTCAAGTGTAAGTGAATTTTTAAAGGCATGATAAGTCTTGATTACTGCCAAACAACCTCTCTGGCACTGAAAATTAACTTTTACAAGTGTGGAATCTCATTCCTCAGATTTTAATTATTGTTGGAGATTTAAAACAATAAAAAAATGTTAATTTTTTAAAAACTTTTTCTTTCTTTCTCTTAACTCTCTCTCTCTCTTAATCCCATCTTTCTTTCACTTTCTTTATTTTGTTTTCTGGTCATGATTTGGCATTGAAATAACTATTCAAACTTACACTTCCTGGTTCAGATTCGAGGGCCAGAATTTTAATCGGGAGGCAGGTTGGGAGCGGGTGGCTGGGGGGACGAGGAAGCGGCAGGCCCTGCCGAGTTTAACGGCAGGGCACGATTTACATTCAATATCTCTGTTTCCCACCCACAGCCAGCCAGATGGAGAGGCTGTCTGGCTGCGGGCAGGTAGGCCTGCGGCACCAGGCTACAGAGGGGAGGGAGGGAGGGATCGGGTGTAGGCTGGAGGGTGGTTGTGGGCCGGAGGAGGATCAGGGTGGCGGGGGGGGTGGGGGGAGGGAGGGAACATCGGGGCCAGACTCAAGCATCGGATGGCGGGGGGGAAAGAGATGATCAGGGCCAGACTGAAAATCATCGGTGGGGGGGAGAGCACAGTCCAGGAAGGTGACCGGGGCCTCGTGGGTGGGGATTGTAGGCCTGGGGGAAGGATAAGTGGCCTGGGGGGCATCAGAGGCCTCGTGGGGGAGTCTCTGATTGTGCCAGGTGGGCGAGGCTGGGACGCTGGATCCAGGAGCTAAGTGTAAAGGCACTTACCTCCTGGATCCAGCAGTCCTCGCCTGATTTAGCTGGCGGGTTCCCCGAGGCCGGCGAAACACGACCAGCCACAGTTAAATTTGTAATGCTGGTTAAATCTGAGGCACGCCAGTCTCATTATAATAATTAAATGGGTGACCCGCCTGCTTTTTTTATTCGTTTCGGGGATGTGAGCGTCGCTGACAAGGCCAGCATTTATTGATTTATTGCCCATGCCTAACTACCCTTGAGAAGGTTCTGGTGAGCTGCCTTCTTGAACTACTGCAGTCCGTGTGGTGAAGGTACTCCCACAGTGCTGTTAGGGAGGGAGTTCCAGGATTTTGACCCAGCGACGATGAAGGAACAGTGATATATTTCCAAGTCAGGATAGTGTGTAACTTGGAGGGGAACTTGCAGGTGATGGTGTTCCCATGCGTCTGCTGCCCTTGTCCTTCTAGGTGGTAGAGGTTGCGGGTGTGGGAGCTGCTATCGAAGAAGCCTTGGCAAGTTGCTGCACTGCATCTTGTAGATGGTACACACTGCAGCCACGGCACGCCGGTGGTGGAGGGAGTGAATGTTTAAGGTAGAAGATGGGGTGCCAATCAAGCGGGCTGCTTTGTCCTGGATGGTGTCGAGCTTCTTGAATGTTGTTGGAGCTGCACTCATCCAGGCAAGTGGAGAGTATTCCATCACACTCCTGACTTATGCCTTGTAGGTGGTGGAAAGGCTTTGGGGAGGAAGGAGGTGAGACACTCGTTACAGGATATCCTGCCTCTGACCTGCTCTTGTGGCTGGTCCAGTTAAGTTTCTGGTCAATGGTGACCCCAGGATGTTGATGGTGTGGGATTCGGCAATGGTAATGCCGTTGAATGTCAAGGGGCGGTGGTTAGACTCTCTCTTCTTGGAGATAGTCATTGCCTGGCACTTGTGTGGCACAAATGTTACTTGCCACTTAACAGCCCAAGCCTGAATGTTGTCCAGGTCTTGCTGCATGTGGGCATGGACGGCTTCATTATCTGGGGAGTTGTGATTGGAACTGAAAACTGTGCAATCATCAGCGACCATCTCCACTTCTGATCTTATGATGGAGGGAAGGTCATTGATGAAGCAGCTGAAGATGGTTTGGCCTAGGACACTGCCCTCAGGAACTCCTGCAGTGATGTCCTGGGGCTGTGATGATTGACGTCCAACCACCACAACCATCTTCCTTTGTGCTAGGCTTGACTCCAGCCAGTAGAGAGTTCTCCCCCTGATTCCCACTGACTTCAGTTTTACTAGGGCTCCTTGATGCCACACTCGGTCAAATGCTGCCTTGATGTCAAGGGCAGTCACTCTCACCTCACCTCTGGAATTCAGCTCTTTTGTCCATGTTTGGACCAAGGCTGTAATGAGGTCTAGAGCCGAGTGTCCTGGCAGAACCCAAACTGAGCATCAGTGAGCAGGTTATTAGCGAGTAAGTGCCGCTTGATAGCACTGTCCATGACACCTTCAATCACTTTGCTGATGATTGAGAGTAGACTGATGGAGCGGTAATTGGCCGGTTCGGATTTGTCCTGCTTTTTGTGGACAGGACATACCTGGGCAGGAGGCGTAGCTAGTTCTGGAGCTCAAGTCTTCGGCACGACATCGGGATGTTGTCAGGGCCCATAGCCTTTGCTGTATCCAGTGCGCTCAACCATTTCTTGATATCACATGGAGTGAATCGAATTGGCTGAAGACTGGCTTCTGTGATGGTGGGGGTGTCAGGAGGAGGCCGATATGGATCATCCACTCGGCACTTCCGGCTGAAGATGGTTGCAAACGCTTCAGACTTGTCTTTTGCACTTGCGTGCTGGGCTCCGCCATCATTGAGGTTTGGGATATTCATGGAGCCTCCTCCTCCCGTTAGTTGTTTAATGGTCTACCACCATTCACGACTGGACATGGCAAGACTGCAGAGCTTTGATCTGATCTGCTGATTGTGGGATCACTTAGCTCTGTCTATAACATGCTGCTTTTGCTGTTTAGCATGCATGTAGTCCTGTGTTGCAGCTTCCCTAAGTTGGCACCTCATTTTTAGGTATGCCTGGTGCTGCTCCTGGCAGGTTCTTCTACAGTCCTCATTGAACCAGGGTTGGTTCCCTGGCTTGATGGTAATGGTAGAGTGAGGAATATGCCGGACCATGAGGTTACAAATTGTGGTAGAATACAATTTTGCTGCTGCTAATGGCCCACAGCGCCTCATGGATGCCCAGTTTTGAGTTGCTAGATCTGTTCTAAATTTATCCCATTTGGCATGGTGGTAGTGCCACACAACACGATGGAGGGTGTCCTCAGTGTGAAGACAGGTCTTTGTCTCCACAAGGACTTTGCGGTGGTCACTGCTACCAATGCTGTCATGGACAGATGCATCTGCGACAGGTAGATTGGTAAGGACGAGGTCAAGTAAGTTTTTCCCTCGTGTTGGTTCTCTCACCACCTGCCGCAGGCCCAGACTGGCAGTTATGTCCTTCAGGACTCAGCCAGCTCAGTCAGTAGTGGTGCTACCGAGCCACTTTTGGTGATGGACATTGAAGTCCCCCACCCAGAGTGCATTCTGTGCCCTTGCTACCCTCAGTGCTTCTTGCAAGTGGTGTTCAACATGGAGGAGTACTGATTCATCAGCTGAGGGAGGGCGGTAGGTGGTAATCAGCAGAAGGTTTCCTTGCCCATGCTTGACCTGAAGCCATGAGACTTCATGGGGTCCGGAGTCAATGTTGAGGACTCCCAGGGCCACTCACTCTTGGCTGTATTCCACTGTGCCGCCATCCCTGGTGGGTCTGTCCTTCCGATGGGACAGGACATACCCAGGGATGGTGATGGAGGAGTCTGGGACATTGGCTGCCCGTCCACCATCCTGCTTCTGTTAAAATCGGAAATGGGCAGGTTGGAAGTGGGTTGTGGTCGGGATTCAGTTTTTTAACACTTTAATCTCCCACCAGACCTCAACCCACCTGTTTTTTGGGGTTAAAATTCCTCCCTGCATGTCTCGGTAATGATTCTTCAATCTGATTGGTTAAGGAGATACACAGTTGCTTGTCCTGTTCACACAGGTCCCAGATCCCCTGTCGAGGGCATCATGCTGTTTCGGCTTTCTAATCACTGCAAGTTCCAGTGCAAAATCCCATAGAAAATGGGCAAGTCTAAGTGCAATGAAGTTCGCCGTTGACCGCAAAATCCGGGCCAATGTCTTTAACACAGAAAAATGTCTCAATATGCATTACAAAGGGAAAAAAATGCAAATAATGAACACCAAACCACAGCTAGACAGTTAGGAGAGCTGACCAAAATGATGAGTTTTTAAAAGGCTTTTAATGAGAAGTAGAAAGGCAAAGCTGTTTAGGGAGAGAATTCCAAAGAATTGGGCAGAGGCATCTGAACCATCTTTCACCAGAGAGATGAGAGGAGTGCCAAAACGTATAAAAGTCCAAAATCGGAGGACCGAAGAGTGAGAGAGAAGATACAAGGAATTTGCAAAGAAAGAGTGGGAAGGTCATGCAAGGATTTGATGATGAGAATGAAGATTTTTGATTAGAGGATGGAAAATACTTTAGATAAAAAGCATTTCCCTGCACACGTTCTCCTTACTTTTCTCGCCCAATTTGAAATTAAAAAGGGTCACTATTATAGATAATGAACACCTTACCAGTGGGAAATTTTTCAAAGGAAGATTTATTTAGGCATTAATTAATTTCCTATGAACTGAAATCAAAGGTGTGAGATTTAGGGCATAAATTTTACTCTGGGCCTGATGCTTTCTTGACACAATAGTTCAAATAAGCTTGACATAACCTCTTATCGACGCCACACTAAAAGAGGCAGTTATGGGGAACTTTTGGTTATTTTTATCGAATGTAAACATGCTGTTGGAAATGAAGCTAATTACTTTCAGTTTTGGCTCCCACAGAGCTGTTATTGCGAACAAGAAGCAATATGCATATTTCTTTAATGAATTTGGCTTAATGGCAATGAGCGAATGAAGAATATTTTTTGCTCCAACAGATCTTTCTATTAAAAAGACTTAGATTGATTAATATTATAAATTTGCAACACAACACTGAAACAAATCATGGTAATTATACCCAATCCTGTTACTTACATTTTCACTTTAGATTCTGGCACCCCTCTGCTGATTTGACATTTTTCAATATTGTTTCCAAAGTCGATTGGAAGTTGATGGCTGCTAAAAAAACAAATTACATATTTATTTCTAACAGTGAAACTTACAATAATCTGAGCACTTAATGATGCAATGTAGGTTTTGTGGTCTTTTAAAAGCTAATTCTCCTGTGTTGATTTATACTGCAGTATGGATCCAAGGATGCAAGCAGTCCTCTAGCACTTCATCCAAATGGTCATTGTCCATGAGCCTAGATACTGTCAGCAGGTGGCTTGATCATGAGAGGCATCCAGCTAACCTCAATCGTGTCCTTACCTGAGATGCAATCCAAGCACTTTCTGGCTATAGTCAATAGACAACAATTACTTGTGGAAACCCAGGGAGCTATTGCCTCTCCATAGACTATCAATACTTAGGCCCCAATTATCACCACCCAGTCATCCCGTTTTTCAATGTGAATGGACGGTAGTGGGACAAAAATAGCAAAATATACACTGCTTTACAGCCCAAACCCTGCCCTGATTTTTAAGCGGGCCTTGATTTAGGTGGTCAGCATTCCCACTGTAAACAGGGAGGAGCCCTTTTGAGAGCGTCAGTCCCGAAGGCCGTGTTGCCTGCCAGGACATCTCCTCGGGGCTGCAGAGGAACTTGGAATGGGAGGGGAAGGATCCAGTTGTCATGGTCCACATAGGTACCAACGACATAGGTAGGACTAAGAAAGAGGTTCTGCTGAGGGAGTATGAGCAGCTAGGGGGTAAATTAAAAAGCAGAATCACAAAGGTAATAATCCCTGGATTACTACCTAAGCCACGAGCAAATTGGCATAGGGTCAATAAGATGAGAGAGTTGAATGCGTGGCTCAAGGATTGGTGTGGGAGAAATGGGTTTTGATTCATGGGGCACTGGCACCAGTACTGGGGAAAGAGGGAGCTGTTCCGTTGGGACAGACTTCACTTGAACCGTGCTGTGACCAGTGTCCTAGCAAATCGAATAACTAGGGCTGTACACAGGGCTTTAAACTTTAATGGGGGAGGGGTAACTTAGAAAGTTAAGGAGAAAGGACAAGGCAATAGTGCAGGGTAGCGATAAGGGTAATAATAACCAGAGTGTGAAAGGAAGGGACACAGCGTACAAGCATAAGAGTGCACCAGCAAATAGGGTCAGAGTAGGGAAAAATAGTAAAAAGACAAAATTAAAGGCTCTTTATCTGAATGCACGCAGCATCCGTAACAACATAGATGAAATGACAGCACAAATAGAAATAAATGGGTATGATCTGATAGCCATTACAGAGACGTGGTTGCAAGGTGACCAAGGCTGGGAACTGAATATTCAGGGGTATTTGACATTTCGGAAGGATAGGCAGAAAGGAAAAGGAGGTGGGATAGCTCTGTTAATAAGGAATGAGATCAGTACAGTAATGAGAAATGATCTTAGCTCGGAAGATCAAGATGTAGAATCAGTTTGGGTGGAGATAACAATTAATAAGGGAAAGAAGTCACTGGTGGGAGTAGTCTGTAGGCCCCCTAACAGTAGCTACAATGTAGGACTGAGTATAAATCAAGAAATAATGGGGGCTTGTAAGAAGGGTACTCCAATAATCGTGGGCGATTTTAATCTTCATATAGATTGGACAATTCAAATTGGCAAAGGTAGCCTTGAGGATGAGTTCATAGAGTGTATTCAGGACAGTTTCTTAGAACAATACATTGTGGAACCAACTAGGGAACAAGCTATTTTAGATCTGGTAATGTGTAATGAGACAGGATTAATTAATGATCTCATAGTAAAGGATCCTCCAGGGAAGAGTGATCATAGCATGGTAGAATTTCACATTCAGTTTGAGGGTGAGAAACTTGGGTCTGAAACTAGTGTCTTAAACGTAAACAAAGGCAGTTACAAGGGTATGAAGACAGAGTTGGCTAAAGTGGACTGGGAAAATAGATTAAAAGGTAAGACGGTAGATAAGCAGTGGCAGACTTTTAAAGAGCTATTTCATAACTCTCAACAAAGATATATTACAGTGCGAAAGACTCTACGAGAAGGATGAACCATCCGTGGCTAACTAAGGAAGTATCAAATTGAAAGAAAAGGCATACAATGTTGCGAAGATTAGTGGTAGGCCAGAAGATTGGGAAATTTTTAGAAACTTGCAAAGGATGACTAAAATAGATTATGAGAGTAAACTAGCAAGAAATATAAAAACGGACAGTAAGAGCTTCTACAAGTATATAAAAAGGAAGAGAGTAGCTAAAGTAAACGTTGGTCCCTTAGAGGATGAGACTGGAGAATTAATAATGGGAAACAAGGAAATGGCTGAGACTTTGAACAAATATTTTGTATCTGTCTTCACGGTAGAAGACAGTAAAAGCATCCCAATAATAGTAGAAAATTAAGGGGCAAAAGGGAAGGAGGAACTTAAACCAATCACTATCACTAGAAAAAAAGTACTAGGCAAACAACTGGCACTAAAGGCTGACAAGTCCCCTGGACCTGACGGCCTGCATCCTTGGGTCTTAAAAGAAGTGGCTGCAGAGATAGTGGATGCATTGGTTATAATCTTCCAAAATTCCCCAGATTCTGGAAAGGTCCCAGCAGATTGGAAAACCGCAAATGTAACGCCCCTATTCAAGAAAGGAGGGAGACAGAAAGCAGGAAACTATAGGCCAGTTAGCCTAACATCTGTCATTGGGAAAATACTGGAATCCATTATTAAGGAAGTAGTAGCACGACATTTAGAAAATCATAATACATTCAAGCAGAGTCAACATGGTTTTATGAAAGGGAAATCATGTTTGACAAATTTATTAGAGTTCTTTGAGGATGTAACGAGCAGGGTGGATAAAAGGAAACCAGTAGATGTAGTGTATTTGGATTTCCAAAAGGCATTCGATAAGTGGCCACATAAAAGATTACTGCACAAGATAAGAGCTCATGGTGTTGGGGGTAATATATTGGCATGGATAGAGGATTGGCTAACGAACAGAAAACAGAGAGTCAGGATAATTGAATCATTTTCAGGTTGGCAAACTGTAACTAGTGGGGTGCCACAGGGATCAGTGCTGGGGCATCAACTATTTACAATCTATATTAATGACTTGGATGAAGGGACCGAGTGTACTGTAACCATATTTGCTGACAATACAAAGATAGATGGGAAAGCAAGTTGCGAGGAGGACACAAAGAGTCTGCAAAGGGATATAGATAGGTTAAGTGAGTGGGCAAAAATTTTGCAGATGGAGTATAATGTGGGAAAATGTGAGGTTATCCACTTTGGTAAGAAGAATAGAAAAGCAAAATATTATTTAAATAGAGAGAGACTACAGAGTGCTGTGGTACAGAATGATCTGGGTGTCCTCGTACATGAAACACAAAAAGTTAGCATGCAGGTACGGCACATAATTAGAAAGGCAAATGGAATTTTGGCCTTTATTGCAAAGGGGATGGAGTATAAAAGTAGGGAAGTCTTGCTATAACTGTACAGGGCGCTGGTGAGACCACACCTAGAGTACTGCATACAGTTTTGGTCTCCTTATTTAAGGAGGGATATACTTGCATTGGAGGCAGTTCAGAGAAGGTTCACTAGGTTGATTCCTGGGATGAAGGGGTTGTCTTATGAGGAAAGGTTGAGCAGGTTGGGGCCGATACTCATTGGAGTTTAGAAGAATGAGAGGTGATCTTATTGAAACATACAAGCCAATGTCCCAAACTCCTCCATCACCATCCCTGGCTATGTCCTGTCCCACCGGCAGGACAGACCCACCAGGGATGGTGGCACAGTGGTATACAGTTGGGAAGGAGTGGCCCTGGGAGTCCTCAACATTGACTCCAGACCCCATGAAGTCTCATGGCTTCAGGTCAAGCATGGGCAAGGAAACCTCCTGCTGATTACCACCTACCGCCCTCCCTCAACTGATGAATCCGTACTCCTCCATGTTGAACACCACTTGGAAGAAGCACTGAGAGTAGCAGGGGCACAGAATGTACTCTGGGTGGGGGACTTCAATGTCCATCACCAAGAGTGGCTCGGTAGCACCACTACTGACCGTGCTGGCCGAGTCCTGAAGGACATAACTGCCAGTCTGAGCCTGCGACAGGTGGTGAGAGAATGAACACGAGGGGAAAAACCTACTTGACCTCGTCCTCACCAATCTACCTGTCGCAGATGCATCTGTCCATGACAGCATTGGCAGCAGTGACCATCGCACAGTCATTGGGGAGACGAGGTCCCGTCTTCACACTGAGAACACCCTCCATCGTGTTGTGTGTCACTACCACCGTGCTAAATGGGATAGATTCAGAACAGATCTAGCAGCTCAAAACTGGGCATCCATGAGGTGCTGTGGGCCATCATCAGCAGCAGAATTGTAATCCACCACAATCTGTAACCTCATGGCCTGGCATATCCCTCACTCTACCATTACCACCAAGCCAGGGGACCAACCCTGGTTCAACAACGAGTGTAGAAGAGCATGCCAGGAGCAGCACCAGGCGTACCTAAAAATGAGGTGCCAACCTGGGGAAGCTGCAACACAGGACTACATGCATGCTGAAAAGCAGAAGCAACATGCTATAGACAGGGCTAAGCGATCCCACAATCAATGGATCAGATCAAAGCTCTGCAGTCCTGCCACATCCAGTCGTGAATGGTGGTGGACCATTAAACAACTAACGGGAGGAGGAGGCTCCAAGAATATCCCCATCCTCAAGGATGGTGGAGCCCAGCACGTGAGTGCAAAAAACAAGGCTGAAGCGTTTGCAACCAACTTCAGCCAGACGTGCCGAGTGGATGATCCATATCGGCCTACTCCCGAGGTCCCCACCATCACAGAAGCCAGTCTTCAGCCAATTCAATTCACTCCACGTGATATCAAGAAACGGCTGAGCGCACTGGATACAGCAAAGGCTATGGGCCCCGACAACATTCCGGCTGTCGTGCTGAAGACTTGTGCTCCAGAACTAGCCGCGCCTCTGGCCAAGCTGTTCCAGCACAGCTACAACACTGGCATCTACCCGACAATGTGGAAAACTGCCCAGGTATGTCCTGTCCACAAAAAGCAGGACAAATCCAACCCAGCCAATTACCGCCCCATCAGTCTACTCTCAATCATCGGCAAAGTGATGGAAGGTGTCATCGACAGTGCTATCAAGCGGCACTTACTCACCAATAACCTGCTCACTGATGCCCAGTTTGGGTTCCGCCAAGACCACTCGGCTCCCGACCTCATTACAGCCTCGGTCCAAACATGGACAAAGGAGCTGAATTCCAGAGGTGAGATGAGAGTGACTGCCCTTGACATCAAGGCAGCATTTGACCAAGTCTGGCATCAAGGAGCCCTAGTAAAACTGAAGTCAATGGGAATCAGGGGGAAAACGCTCCACTGGCTGGAGTCATACCTAGCACAAAGGAAGATGGTTGTGGTGGTTGAATGTCAGTCATCACAGCCCCAGGACATCGCTGCAGGAGTTCCTCAGGGCAGTGTCCTGGGCCCAACCATCTTCAGCTGCTTCATCAATGACCTTCCCTCCAACATAAGGTCAGAAATGGGGATGTTTGCTGATTACTGCACAGTGTTCAGCACCATTCGCAACTCCACAGATAATGAAGCAGTCCATGCCCGCATGCAACAAGACCTGGACAACGTTCAGGCTTGGGCTGATAAGTGGCAGGTAACATTCACGCTACAGAAGTGCCAGGCAATGACTATCTCCAACAAGCGAGAGTCTAACCACCTCCCCTTGACATTCAATGGCATTACCATCGCCGAATCCCCCACTATCAACATCCTGGGGGTCACCATTAACCAGAAACTTAACTGGACCAGCCACATAAATACTGTGGCTACAAGAGCAGGTCAGAGGCTAGGTATTCTGCAGCGAGTGTCTCACCTCCTGACTCTCCAAAGCCTTTCCACCATCTACAAGGCACAAATAAGGAGTGTGATGGTATACTCTCCACTTGCCTGGATGAGTGCAGCTCCAACAACACTCAAGAAGCTCGACACCATCCAGGACAAAGCAGCCCACTTGATTGGCACCCCCTCCACCACCTTAAACATTCATTCCCTCCACCACCGGCGTACCGTGGCTGCAGTGTGTACCATCTACAAGATGCACTACAGCAACTCGCCAAGGCTTCTTCGGCAGCACCTCCCAAACCTGTGACCTCTTCCACCTAGAAGGACAAGGGCAGCAGGTGCGTGGGAACACCACCACCTCCAAGTTTCCCTCCAAGTCACACACCATCCTAACTTAGAAGTATATCGCCGATCCTTCATTGTCGCTGGGTCAAAATCCTGGAACTCCCTACCTAACAGCACTGTGGGAGTACCATCACCACACGGACTGCAGCGGTTCAAGAAGGCGACTCACCACCACCTTCTCAAGGGCAACTAGGGATGGGCAATAAATACTGGCATTGCCAGCGTCGCCCTGATCTCATAAACAAATTTTTTTTTTTAAAGTAAGATTCTGAGGGGGATTGACAGGGTAGCTGCTGAGAGGATGTTTCCCCTCATGGGGGAATCTAGAACTAGGGGTCATAGTTTCAGAATAAGGGGTCGCCCATTTAAGATGGAGATGGGGAGGAATTTCTTCTCTCAGAGGGTTGTGAATCTTTGGAATTCTCTGCTCCAGAGAGCTGTGGAGGCTGAGTCATTGAATATATTCAAGGCTGAGATAGACAGATTTTTGAACTACAGGCGAGTCAAGGGTTATGGGGAACAGGCAGAAAAGTGGAGTTGAAGCCAAGATCAGATCAGCCATGATCTTATTGAATGGCGGAGCGGGCTCGAGGGGCAGAATGCCCTACTGCTGCTCCTATTTCTTATGTTCTTATGGTCTTATGATTCTGTTGCAGTCAAAAAAACTGCAGTCCTCAATTTTCTTGTCCTTGGCTCCTACCAGACTGCAATAAGGTATATCAGCAACATCAGTCAATCTGCAGTACATGCTTCCATTAACCAAGTGACTGATGCCATTTTTGCTAAAACAAACAATTTCATCACATTCCCCCATGGACAACTGGAAACATCCGGATAAGGCCCTGGGGTTTACGCACATTGCAGGCTTCCTCCAAACCCAGGGAATCATTGACTGCACACACATCGCCCGAGGGTTCCTGCAAACTATCCCACTGCCTTCATGAACTGCGAGGGCTTCCATTCTATTAATGTACAGCTGGAGTGCGATCACCACCAGCACATCATGTAGGTCTGTGTCCACTTTAATGTGCCAATCCTCCATCCTCCCATTGGTTCACCCTGCCACCATTGGATCAGGACCTTCAACCAGATGACTAAGATGACATTGAGAAGGCCCCAACACCAGCCTTCAGGCAGAGCTCTTTGGCAGCAGCTCACTTAACAGCAGCTGAACAATCCCTGCTCTACCTCCCCCCACATTAATAGTCCTGTTCAATGTCTCTCCCAGTCTTTCCACTCTGCAAGCCAGAGACTAACTGTTTGGGAACCAGGCCTATCCTCTGTACACCTGGCACTTGGCACTTCTCAGAAACTCACACCTGCCAACCAAACTGCACTACAATCAGAGCCTTTGCTATCTTCTGTCTGACTTCTCAGAGGTTTCTAGCACACTTGCCATCAGGGTCCCACGCTTTTTATACTTAAGAGTGCCACCTACATTTTCAGAAGTACTTCCTCATCTATAGTTATGCTATCTAATTACTCCATCTCTTCATCTTATGTCCTTTCATTCCCACCATCACATTCTTCTGTGAAAACTGAAGCAAAGTATTCATTTCGTATCTTCGCCATTCTTTCACCCTACAGGAGAAGCTTTCCTTTTTGGTCTCTGATTGGTCCTACCTTTTGTTTAAATGATTCTTTCATATTTTATGTGCTTATAAGATCTTTTACTATTTTCTTTTGTTACCTGCTAGTGTTTCTTCATACCTTTTCTTTGCCTTTCTCATATTTTTAGCTTCCCCTCCATATTTTCTATATTCCACTTGATTTCTTTCTGTATCATTAGCCCGAGAGTTGTCAAATGTCTCTTGTTAATTGATTTTTATTTGAATTTCTTCATTTATTCAAGGTACTCCAGCTTTTGCTTCTTATCGGAATATGTCTAGTTTGTTCTAATTATCTTCTATTTGAAAGTTTCCCATTGTTTGTCCACTGTCTTAACTGCCAATTTTCCTGTATTTAGGCTAGTTCCTGGTTTAATTTTATTGAAATCTATTTTGTTTGTTCAGTCAAGTACCATTGTATGTGGTTGTTCCCTCACTTTTCAGTTTTTATATTGAATCTAATTATGTTATGTTTGCTATTCCCCAATCCTTACATTACCTGCTCACACCATTCCATTCGCTATCCAGCACTGTCTCCCTCCTTGCTTGACTAAAAATATGCTGATCTGGAAAGGAGTCCTTGATACAGTGTAGAAACCCCTGTCCATCGCTATCAGTTACATGGGCCAGAAATTCGGGTCTCCGGGTGTGTACACGCTGTGTACTCACCCGTAGACCCAACGAAAGTGCTGGTTTCCTGCATGCACTGCGCATGCGCTGGAAACCGGAACTTCCATTCCCCTGAAGGAAGGGGTTCAGAGGTCGAACGCGTGTGCCGGAGAGGCAGCGCGCACGCAGCGAACTTTGTTTTTTTTTTCAGGTTTCTCCGTGAGGGTAAGTACGGAGAAGCTGCGCAGGAAAAAAGGAGGCGCAAGGCCTGCTTTTAACAAGGTAAGTGGTGAATTAAGTACAATTTAAACATTTTTTCAACAGGTTTATCTTTTTTACATACTTTAAAGAAAGGTAAGTTTATTTTTAGCACCGTTAAAAAGTGTAATTGATTTTTTCAAAAATTTAAATTTTTGTTTAAAGTAGTTAATTTATGTAATTTATAGTTATTTTAAAAATGTGATGTTTTTTTTATTTATTTGAAGTTTTAGTTCGGTTTTGGGACCGATCTCTATTCATAAATTTGACAGGTCTTCCTGTCAAAATCTATGAATGGAGATTCCCTGCTCCAATTGGCTCTCCATGGCCCACGTGATCCCAGGGGACGCTTCGAACTAACTGTGCCCGAGATACGCAAGCACTGCGCGCCGGCAGCTGCAGGAGGCCCAGGACCCGAATTCCACGCGGGCCCGAAGCACAACGACAGGCGCGCTAGGTAAGTACGCGCGCGATCCTTGCACCCACGGGAAGCCGGAGAGCCGAATTTCTGGCCCAATTACACCAGTGTATCTTTGGATAATTAAATTCATCCACTTTTACAGCTCTTGTTATTTCTGCATATTTCTCAAAGTTGCTCCTGTATCTCTTCCTCTATCTTACTGTCATGCTTTGGCAGTCTACAAATAACTCCCAGAAGAGTAATAATTCCTTTTTATTTCTTTAACTCTCACCAAATAGATTCAGCTTTTCACCATCACCTATATGAACCCTATGATCTAGTAATATAACAGAGTCTTTGATTAACACTGCCACCCTGACTCCTTTTTTTCCTATTCTATTGCTCCTGAACATTTTGTGATTAGCAATGTTTCACTCCCAGTCCTGCCATAGATGTGTTAGTTATTTTATTAGACTTCCCCATAGCATTATCTGCCTGTAGCTCACCAATTTTATTCAGAATACTTGAGCATTTATGTACATACAATTTAAACCTGTTGTGTCTATTTGGCAATCTAACTCTTTTTAAAAGCCCCATAATAATGTGTTCTTTATTACTTCCCTGTTTTTATTTTATTTTTCCCACACTCTTTGCTCCATCTGCTTTCCCCTCTGCTTCTTAGTCTTGTTTATCCCCTCAATTATAGTGTCCCATCACCAAACCATCTGCACTCAACTAAACAGCAGCTGAACAATCCCTGCTCTCCCTCCCCCCACATTCATCGTCCTGTTCAATGTCTCTCCCAGTCTTTCCACTCTGCAAACCAAAGGCTAACTGTTTGGGAACCGGGCCTATCCTCTGTACACCTGGCACTTGGCACTTCTCAGAAACTCACACCTGCCAACCAAACTGCACTACAATCAGAGCCTTTGCTAAAATCTGTCTGACTTCTCTCAGGTTTCTAGCATACCTGCCATCAGACTGAACTTGCAGCCTTCCCAGTCAATGTGACTCAGTGCCACACTATCTCTGCTGCACACTCACTGAGCATTGAAAAGGCATCCTTTCTTTTGTGATTTTAATAATTTCCAGCAAATAATTTTTCTTGCATTCTTCATGTTTTTGCACATTTTGTATTTATCAGAAGATGTCGCGTCAATCACTGACTAAGGTACTCACTTTTGAACGACATATTTTGCATCATGCACTTGATCCAAAGTGTTTTCCAGTCTATTCAATTCCTCCTGAGATTAAAAAAAGACAAGCATCAACATAAAGCCAGATAATCATACTATTTGAGCTGATATTGAGCAAATTCTAACTTTTTTCCACCATTTTCTACAATCTTTATGATCCTTACATAATGCACCGTTGCCCAATTGACAATTCAGATCGACGACCTAGCTCTAGGTCTATGCCAATAACACTCGTCGGTCAGGAGCTCTTAAACCTTTATGTACTACTCCGTCCCTTCCAATAGAAGCAGCTCAGAATTGTACCAGTTTCTGTGGTGCTAAATGTGGCCCATGTATATCGAAAGGCAGATTTAGCAGCTGAGAATTCCACATGGATGAGTTTTGTGCATTTTCCCCAAAGATGTAAACATAATTTTGACACCGCTGCATATGCACAAATCTCACATGAATAATTACAGCAAAATTGCAATTGTAACTTTGCCAGACTGTCTGAGATTATCACAAACATCAGCAGATGTTCTGTGACAAGCCAGCAATGCTAAAAGCCAATTACTAGCCCATGTAGGCAGGCTGACAGCTCAGCCTGTCTGTGGACAGGCAGCTGAATGGCAGGCTGGACATATACAACACTGGCAGACACCACTTTCCCCAGCAGCATTTTTCGTCTAAGATAGTATGTAAAAAATCGTGCTCCATGAAGTCTATTTTGAAGTCACAAACAGAGCAAATTCAAATGTCATATTGAGCTTATTCAGATCCATTCCAATAAAGAAAAATAACTGCAAATGTTGGAAATAAAACAAAAAATAACAAAGTACACAGCAGGTCAATCGGCATATAAAAGGGAAAAGACAAAATAACATTTTGGGTGGAGACTCTTTGACGAAGCTTAAGGATTTGCAGCATTTTCTGTTTTTATTATGGATTTCTAACAGTCTAAAGCTGAATTTTTACCAGTGCTATATTAGTTTGGCTGGGGCCTGTCACCTGCACATGTGGGAACTCCTGAACACGTTGTGTGTCCTGGAAAACGACATATGCAGGAGGTGCCGCCAACTGTTCGAGTTCAGAGTTTCAGATTGGTATTAGGACCATTGCTTTTCTTGTTATATATAAATGACCTACACTTGGGTATACAGAGTACAATTTCCAAGTTTGTGGATGATACAAAACTTGCCAACTTGGTAAATAGTGAGAAGGATAGCAGAAGACTTCAGGATGACATAGACAGACTGGTGAAATGGGCAGACACATGGCAGATGCAATTTAGTGCGGTTAAGTGTGAAGTGATGCATTTTGAGAGGAACAACATGGAGGGGCAGTATTATCTAAATGGTACTATTTTGAGGGGGGTGCAAGAGCAGAAGGACCTGGGGGTGCATATTCACAAATCTTTGATGGTGCCAGGGAAAGTTGATAAGGTGTTAAGAAAGCGTATGGGATACTTTGCTTTGTAAATTGGGGCGTTGAATACAAAAACAAGTCGTGTCAAACCTTTACAAATCATTGGTTAGGCCTCGGCTTGGAATATTGGGCCAGATTTTCCGACCCCCACGGGTGCGAACAAGGTACTATTTTGCAGGGTTATGAGGAAAAAGCTGGGGTGTGGACTAAATTGGAAAACTCTTTCAAGAGCCGGCAAAGGCATGACGGGCTGAACGGCCTCCTTCTGTTCTATAAGGGTCTATGGCCGCGATTTTAGGCGGATCCACGGCAGGCGATGTCAGTGGCGGATCCCGACCCCGCTGCTGTCTCCATCGCGGCCTCTGAAATGAATTTCCCCTGATTGGGCTTTTTAAGCCCGCTCAGTGTGATACCCGGCCAATTAGAGGAAGCGGGTCTGATGACGTCATTTGATGACACGTCATCAGCCGGTTTCCTTAAAGGGTCCATGGCCAACTTTATTTTGACATTTGTGCTGTCAGTGTTCTACAGCATTGAGGTGCTGCAAACATAGACAATCACTGCACAGAGGCGCAGGCCTGCACCCAGGTTATCCCATGACTCCCTCCATATGCTTATGGAGGGAGTCACAGCACGCAGGGAGGTCCTCTTCCCTTACAATGAGCGGAAGAGACCTCCTGAGGAGATCAACACAGCCTGGTTGCACATTGCAGAGGAGGGCACAAGCAGGGATGTGGTCAG
The DNA here is from genome assembly GCA_030390025.1 of Squalus acanthias. NCBI lineage: Eukaryota > Metazoa > Chordata > Chondrichthyes > Squaliformes > Squalidae > Squalus > Squalus acanthias. The sequence continues at coordinate 53,618,821 of CM059429.1, forward strand.
GAGGACCTGGCTGCAGTGCCAAAAGCATTTCAATGATCTCAGTCGATCATGAAACGTTAGTATAAAGTCACACTCAACCTCATCCTGCTGTGCCTCTCATCACATCCCCATCATTCTGCCTTTCCTACACCCTACTCCTGCACATTCTTACTCACACCAACTTACCTTGCGCCTCCACCCATCCCTCTCTATCTACATTATCACATCCCCATCTCACTAGCCACTCCTCACACTCACCCTCATCCTAATGCAATCATACCAACTAACAACACATAAGGGTTGGCACTTGGGTGTTTTATGCAACGTTCATGTAAAGTTTCTATTAATGTGGGGTCAAACATTGAAACTTTATTTTCAACACTTTGCATTCTTGGACAGATCTGTGTGCACCTTTGGAAGTGGCTTAGTGATTTGCAGTGAATGGTGAGAAATAACGGTACCCCCTGCAATGGTCATGAGGGTGAAAGGAATGGCTTGGGCATTGTAGGGGTGCTTTATGGTGTTGATGTGGGGTGGCAGACCCGACATTTGGTAAAGGTGCATGGCGGCGGGTTGACAGCGAGGTCCCGACCCACTGTAAAAATAAACGACTTTTGCACCCAACCCACCACCGATCGTGCCCGCTAACCCCCCAGAAAATTCCCACCTGCATTTCCACAACAGATTCAGGATGCTGCAAGTCTTTACACAAGTCTCCATCCAGTCTGACCTCATTACCTCTCCCACCATTGACAGATCGCTTCTGTCATCTCTACTTCACCTGCTATTTATTCCATCGGCATGGGTACCCTTGAAACTCTCTCACATTGATCCTCAGATTCACAGCACGCTCAGCCCCAACACCAGCAGCACCAGGCACACCAGCAGCACCAACAATAACACCAACCTTCTCCGCAATCACCTGATGCTGCACAGGACACAGGGCATCAGCACCCGACCACGTTGCTGCCCGGGAGGCCAGGGATGGCCTCACCATGACCAGATTTACTTCACTTGGTGCTGTATGCCCTAGCTGCCACATGATGCCCCAGGTTGGCACCACCCCACACCATCACCATAAAGCATCCCTACAATGCCCAAGCCATTCCTTTCACACTCATCACCATTGCGGGGGGTCGCATCATTATGTCTCACCATTCACTGCAACTCACTAAGCCACTTCCAAAGGTGCACACAAATCTGTCCAAGGACGCAAAGTGTTGAAAATAAAGGTTTCAATGTTTGACACCACAGTCACAGAAACTTTACATGAACATTGCATAAAACACCCAAGTGCCTACCCTTGTGTGTTGTTAGTTGATATGATTGGACTAGGATGAGGGTGAGTGTGAGGGGTGATAAGTGAGATGGGGAAGTGATAATGTAGATAGAGAGAGATGGGTGGAGGTGCAAGGTAAGTTGGTGTGAGTAAGGATGTGCAGGAGTAGGGTAGGGAAGGCAGAGTGATGGGGATGTGATGAGTGGCACAGAGGATGAGGTTGAGTGTGGCTCTGCAGTAACGTTTCGTAATCTACTGAGATCATTGAAAGGTTTGCGCCACTGCAGCCTGGTCCTCCTGACGACATCCCTGCTTGTGTCTTCCTGTGCAATGTGCAACTGGGGAGGTCTCTTCCACCCATTGAAAGGGAAGAGAACCTCCCTGCGTGCTGTGACTCCCTCCCGTCATGGGAGAGCCTGGGTGCAGCCCTGCACCTCTGTGCAGTGCTTGTCAGTGTTTGCAGCACCTCAATGCTGTAGAACACTGACAGCACAAATATCAAAATCAATTTGCGCATGGTCCTTTTAAGGAAACCGGCTGATGACGCGTCATCAAATTATGTCATCAGACCCGCTTCCTTCAATTGGCCGGTAAACACGCTGGGCGGGCTTAACAAGTCCAATCAGGGGAAAGTCATTCTACAGAGTGGGCTGAAGCCGGCAGCGAGGTCGGGACCCGCCACCGACGTCACCTGCCACGGACCCTCCGAGGTTGGTAAAATTCAGCCCTGCAGTGAGGAGTAGTTTGTGGCTGAGTGAAGATATCTCTGTAAGGTGGGAACTTTTACTGTACATTTGAAGCTGTCAACTCAACAGCTGATTCAATGGCCACTGAACTTCTGCCTGATCTTGAGAGACGTGGTCTATGACCAGCGTGGACCCCATGGGCGAGCTGTCAAATGCAGAAGGTGAGCTCAAATTTATTCTTAAGTGTCTCTAAACAAGCCACTAATGACCTGAATTGGGTCCCCCACTGTGAAGCCGTCGCTGTGTGTCGGGTCTGCTCAGCGCTGACAGACCCGACATCGGGGAACGGTGCGTGGCGGCGGGTTCACAGCAGGGTCCTGACACACTGGGGAAAAAACACTTTCCCACCTGACCCACCACCGATTGCGCCCGCTGACCCCCGTAAAATCCAGCCCTATGATTCTATGAAAGCAGCTTAACAGTGAAGAGAAGTAAAAATATCATGCATTTCATTGATGAGACTTGCTTTTTAAGATTGCCAATGTAAAGTACAGAAAATGGTGCGTAAGAAGTCTGTTAATACTTAGGTATGCTTAAACACAGTCCAAGCTTAATGTGAAACTGTTCCACCTGCAGAATGGCATTAGTTCTTTTAAGTTATTCAAATATGATTGATGCAACCAAAAAGGCTTTTAGAAATGTTTGCTTGTCTTCCTCCTATATAGTGTGGGTGTTTAAGTTTTATGGACTTCTGCATAATTTACAGAGCAGAAAATCTGTACTAATTCCACTTCTGAATAACGACACTTAGCTATTTGCTTCTAAATTCATTATTGCAGCACATTTTGTACACATAAACCATTTTTGATTGTCTGACCCCAGAACTTGTGCATGGGAAAAAAGTAAATACATTTTGTAAATGCCATTCCCGACAGATGAGGGCAGTTGCCCCGTGTTCAGAGCTTTCAGAAATACATTGAAGCTTGTAACACAAATAAACTACTGGAATAAAATCATAAATTGAGGAAATTAAACTGGAGTTGGGCCAAGCAAGTATTTATTTACAACACTGGAGTCTGTTGTAATGTAGTAATCTATACTTTGATTTAATGATTTGATTAATCTAAGCAGTATGTAGTATGGTCGAGCTCCTTTTTGATTGCTTACATAATTTAAAATCTCTTCAGTCTCTCTGCATGTAATTTAGGGTGAATACATTTCTAAAAAAAAGATGACAGGTTATACTTAATAATTAGGGTAATAGTTATTTCAAAGCTCTGTGTTCTGCCCCCATCAAATAACGTTGGGGGGGGGGGGGAAGCTGTTCCTAAATTATGAAGTATTTACATCAGTAACATTTAAATATCAAAACTAAAATATCAAAGTCCACAGTTTAGACACATTTCTATGAATAAGTAAAAATCAAAATAATAGATTTGGGGGAAAACAGACAATGCTGAAAACACACAGCAGGTGTTTCCATCTCTGCGGAGAGAATAAATTAACCTCTCAGCCCACTGCTCCCCTAGTTTAATGAAGGGTTGTAGCCTGAAACATTTACTTGTCTTTTCTCTCCATAGGTACTGACTGGCCTGTTGTGTGTTTCCAATATCATCTGTTTTTGTTTCAGATTCACAGTATTTGCTTTCTCTTATAGTAAAATGTTTTATTTTTCAATTTTCATCTCTTTTCTTTCATCTCTTTTCTCTCCTCTAGCCTGAAGGTATTGACTAGTGCAAAGATTCATGGACATGGACATGTCATGGACAGATGCATCTGCGACAGGTTGCTTGGTGAGGACGGGGTCAAGTAGGTTTTTCCTTCGTGTTAGTTTTCTCACCACCTGCCACAGGCCCAGTCTGACAGTTGTGTCCTTCAGGGATGCTAACAGCATTATTACTCAAGTAATCATTCTTCATGTGTGACCTCAGACAGGTTTGCTGTGATTCAGGGTTCAAACCTCATCTACGACTTGAGCACATAATTTAGGCTGGCACTCCTGTACAATACTGAGAGAATGCAGAATTGTTGCTGGAGGCATCCTTTGGATGACATTTTGAACCTAAGCCCCGTCTGCGTGCTTTGGTTAAAGATCACATATGAAGAAGGGCAGGGAGCTCCCTCAGTGTTCTGACCAAGCAGTAATCCATACTGTGAAGCGACTGGAGATGTTTTCGAGGGACATCATAAGGTGCTATATGACTGAAAGTCTTTCATTCTTTCTTTTCATCAATAGTGAGAATTGAAGCTTTGGTAAGAAGCGGGGAGTAGAACCCAACATCATCCCAATAACTAAACCACTACAATGTTTGATGAGTTGATATTGGTACCAATACATTTAGATTACAATCATTTTTTGCAATTTTGTTTTAAATGATCAGCCATGTTGTTGCAGTTTAAAGCAAAACTTGAAGGAAAGAAAATGCTTGAATTGTCTTGTGCAATCAATCACGACAGGCTGTAGAAATGCATTAAGTTCAGTTGATGAAAATGCTGCCACAGCAATTTGAAAATGTAAGGGCTTAAAAGAAATATTCCAAACACTACCAAAGCCACAAATCACACTGGATTTCTGTTAAGAATCAAACAACCGAATGACCCTGTAAAATGAATTATTTCGTTTTTTTCCCCCAAGGATCAACCACTCATTCCAAGCACTGGATTATAGGTATCTATGTCCTCAAACAGTGCAACAGTTTCTATGTAGTTTGAGATGGAAAGTTTATCTTTTTATGTACAATAAAATATGAGTAGATGTGTACTATGAGGCTACAACACATTCAATGAATTCTGATGAGGTCAAATCCTCAAGAGTATTACACTCAGGACACTACGCCAGTCAGGATTTATTTTATTCAGCAAATGCTTTGTATAATCATCCCTGTTTTTTGTACTTTATCTGGGAGAAGCCTGGCTGCAACTTGGGCATGTTCAAACTACGATTAACTGCATCACTGAACAGTTTCTGTAAGGCAAGTGCCAGGATGTCACTTATGGAAGGAGCTATGAATGAAAATACACCCATTATAGAACATGTGACAGGAAAAGGAGATTTTCCAAGGAAACAATATAATTTTCCTTCTGGGAATAGTATAGGGTGTGTGTAACATTTACAGTGAGGGGGACCAAAGGCACAATACAATTTTACATTCAGGATACAGGTTCTCCTTTGTAATATCCTGCAGAGCAAGTTCCTGATCTCAAGTCAGGTTAACTGGAAGAGGCATCCTGTGAGAAGTAAGGAGTTTCCCCACAGGAAGAGGGGACAGTCAAAGAGTGAATCAAACTGCACTTGACTTACACACCTAACAATAGGTTCAAAAGCAGCAAAAAGACACAAGAACAATTTATTTTCCCACTGGCTGAGAAAATGGACGCTGCAGCAGGGGGTAAAGTAAAAAGGGAGCAAATCTAAACAAAATGGAGGACTGGCACATTGTAAAGGCACCATGACAGCTGCTAGGAAAGCAAATACAGACCACATGATGCACTGGGGATTATTACACACCAGATGCACATTAAGGAATGGAAGCCTTTACGGTTCAGTAAGGCAGTGGGCTCCTTTGCAGGAGCCCTCAGGGTGATGTGTGGGCAGTCAATGATCCCCTGGACTTGGGGGAAGCCTGCAATGTGCGTGAATCCCAGAGCCCTATCCTGCTGCTTCCATTTGTCCACGAGGGAATGTGGTGAACTCAGAAAATGCTGGAAATACTCAGCAGGTTAGGCAGCATCTGTGGAGAGAGAAACAGAGTTAACGTTTCAGGTCAAAGAACCTGACGAAAGGTCATCGACCTGAAACGTTAACTCTGTTTCTCTCTCTACAGACGCTGCCTGACCTGCTGAGTGTTTCCAGCATTTTCTGTTTTTATTTCAGATTTCCAGCATCCGCAGTATTTTGCTCTTGTAATGTGATGAACGCATTTGCTCTACCAAACATCGTCACTTGCTTAATTGAAGCATGAACTGCAGACTGCCTGATATTACTGATATCCCCTGTTGCAGTCTGGAAGCAGCCGGAAACAAAAAAGTTGAGGACTGCGGTTATTTTGTCCGCAACAGGCAATGAGTTCTGGGTCTTGTAAGAATTGACACAGGTCTGTGACAGCCTCCTTATATGCTCCTCCTCAGTAAACTGCAGGTCGATGATTCTGGGCCCATACACCCTATTGTGAGGGTAAGGATGCCTTTAACTCCCCTCTTCCTCTGTGGACTCCCTGCAGCTCCAGCTGCAGCTCCATGTGGTCCTTCCACTTGTTGTTGCTGCTTCACTTCCTCTAACCAGAATGGAGTGGCCAAAGGGATTTTTAGCCAGTTCCTGAAGGTTGGGCAGCAACTAAATTTAGAAAAACAGTGATTCCGCAATCAAGTACTACAGGGAAATACAAGCAAGATATCTACCAAATCTTCAGCCATCTACATTGTAGCAGACGTGGGCCTCTTCAAGTAGCGCTGAACAGTGTGTGGCTTTAAGAATCCGTCAACAGTGCTGTCTCATTCCAAAAATGATGCTTGGGTCCTAAATATGTCATAGGACCCGATGTGAATAGCACGAGGCTCCCGCCTGTTTCCAGCAGAAACAATGGCCGTCTAAATCAAGCTGGCTCAAAAATCGCATCGGACAGGGTTTGGGCAGTAAGTCAGCGTTTTACTTGTTAATTTTATCCCAGTACTGCTCGATCACACTGAAAAATGGGGCAGAAGGGAGATGAAAATTGGGGCCCCATTATTTCATATTTATCTACAAATCACAGTTTGCTATACATACCCCATAATGTTCCCAGGAAAAGGGAATTATAATGGCCCAGAAATTGATCTCGCTCTGTTCCCGCGGGGGTAAGGCTTTCCCGCGATCTCTCACCTCGCTTGTGCTTTTTCAGATCCAGCTCGCACGAACTTCATGTTCTAGAGATCAGCCTGGGCAGTGCTTGCGTATCCCAGCGGCGTAGTGAATTCGTGCGAGCTGTGGGATCACGTGACTCAGTTAGAGCCAATGGCAGCACACCATCTTCCATTCATAAGTTTCACAGCACGGCTGTGAAATCTATGAATCTTACACCCCCCCAAAATAACAGCTAAACCTCAATTAAATTTAAAAAAAAACCATCACATTAATAAAATAAGTATAGTTAATTAAATTAACCATTTTAAATAAAAAATTAAATTTTTGAAAAAATTTAAAATCTTTTAAAAAGTTATAAAAATAAACTTACCTGTCTTTAAAGTCTCTAAAAAAGATATACCTGTTAAAAAAAATTCAAAAAAATACTTAATTCACTACTTACCTTCTTAAAAGCGGGTCTTACTCCTCCTTTTTACATTTCCAAACTCTTCCGTACTTACCTGCGCGTCCAAAGCATGAAGTGCACAGCGTGCGCGCAGCCTGTAGCGCGCACGCGATGCACCGAGGACCCGCCCCCTTTTCAGAAGAGCAATTGCCGGTTTTCAGCGCATGCGCAGGGCATGCAGAAAACCGGCAATTGGAGTGGGAATACGCGAGAGTACGCAGTGCGTACTCTCGCGTCCCGGGATCTATTTTCGGCCCATTATTTCCCAGGAAAATCTCCTGTTCCCGTCACATTTTCTATTATCAGTCAATCATTACTGCCTGGTCCTTTCAAAACAAGCTTATTGCCTGTTGATTTACACTGTGGCTGCTTGCTGAAAGTTACTGAGTACTGTAAGAATTTATAGCACTCTAATTAAAGCTTAGGGAGATGGAAAGGAATTTGTAAACAGTTTTGGACTAGATTTTTGCAAACAATTCAATTACTCAACTTGAAGCACTGACATTGTTAGGAAATAATGTTTTTTAAATCTTTAAATGGGTCAGAAATTGTTATTTCAGCATTATGCCTTCCGAAAACAGATTGCTTGCAATCAACAGTGCAGCTTATTTCTGCAACCATTTATGACATTTGACTAAAACCTTGAGAGAACGCAAATCAATTCTTTCGCACCACTGCAGAAATCTATTCAAGTGGAGGACAAGTCATGCAATTACAAGGTATTTTGCACCAGAGAGATGGAACATCAATTTTACGAGAGACTGATCAAATAAACAGTTCGGGGGCGATTTTCCCACTGGAGGCGGGTTTCAGTTTGGGTGGGTTTGAAACCCGGCTCCACTGATAGGTTTCAAAAATTTGCGATTTTCCCCTGATGGGCCACTTGATTTCAGAGGTGCGGGATGCCCTTGGTCAATTAGTGTTTTGGGACTGAAACTCGCCTCTGTTGACAGCACTTTTCCAGTCTGATTTTAAGGCTTCTTGCTCCCTTGGCTCATTCCACAGCATTTCTGTGTCTCCTGCACCACCTCCAACATCTTTTGAGAAACCACTATGTCCAATTCCAAGACAAGGGTCTACCCGAGGCTCTCGGATGAGGCACTGCAAATGTTGTTGGAGGTGGTGACAGCTAGCAGGGAGGTGCTCTTCCACTCATCTCGGAGGAAGAGGCCTGCCAAAGAAACCAAGGCTGTGTGGGTACAGCTGGCAAGGGATATAACCTCCAGATCTGTATGCAGATTGGGAGACTGTTTCTGTGTATTGATGAAATGCCATCCCTGTTGGAAAGCATTAAAATGATTTGAAGCCAAAATGTTGGCGTTATGGCATCTGTTCTTTCGCCTTAGGCAGCTCCACATTGCGGGCTCTGCCACACTTGCGTTGTCAGGTTGGTGGCCTGAGTGAAAGGAGGCCAGAGAGTCATGTCCATTGTCAATGATGTCCTAGGATGGAGCAAAGGACATGTGCTAACTTGGGCAACCTATGCAAATCTGGCCATGATAAGTTCATCCCTTGCATCCCGGGCTCTGACCTCCTCCTCCTCCTCCAGATCCTCCTCCTCCTCCTCCTCATCCTCATCTGAGGTCCATGCAGAAAGAAAACAAATGGTTCCCATGCTGCTTGTAGATGCCTCCTTTGGGGAAGTGCTCATTGCAAGCGGGGAGAGGGTCTTCCAAGGAGATCCCACAGTTGATGGAGTCAAGCTGCAGCACCTCCGACTTCGGAAGGCCTTCTAAAAGTACTCAGAGACCTTTTAAAGCCAAGGTCTGGCACCTGCAAGTAATCCTTGCTGCAATAAACGATGTCTTGTTAGACCTGCAGCTGTGAGGAGGCCACCCACGAGTCAACCCGCCAGGTTTACCTGGCGTGGTTTAGGAGTTGCGTGGATCACACCGAAAAGCTGGAAAAATCACGAGGGCCTCTCAAAATAGGCTTAGAGAGGCCCTTAATGAGCATTTAAGGATGTTAAGTAGCGCAATGGCCAGCTGGAGGTGGGAGCGTTTCCTGACCTCCAAAACCGGCACCGGCAAAATCCCTCTTTGAATCTAATTTTCCCGCCTTTCCCGCCTCCAAACCCGCCTCCTCCGACGTGAGGAAATCGCCCCCTTGGTCTCAAACTGACAAAGTAGAAAAGGTCATCTAACCAAGCAGAACTTCGTGAACAGCCATCAGTTTCCATTGGAAGAAGTACACTTTAAATGAATCAATGGAGAAAGGAAAACTTTGAGTTATATCAGCCGTGCTGATGGAGATATGAATATGGATTTAATTCTTAATGTGTTTCAAGTAAATCACATACATACCTGACCAACAGCAGCTTAAATAACAAAATGACCTGTTAGTTTCTACTACTAGTTAATATTCCTCGATCGTGCAATATGGTTTTTGCGCCAATCATTTCCTCCCATCCAGTTTTACTCTTCATGTAACACAGCCTTTTTATTCCATTCCAATAAGTAGACGCTTGTAGCATGGATACAAAACATATGTTTCAAGCATAAAAAAGTACAGCATTACAAAAGGAACAGATACTTAATTCACACCATTGAAGTATTCAAAATGGAATGCTTCCTGAGTAGAGGGAGATTGTTTTGCAGGTTGAATTTTTGACAACTGCTGAAAAGCTTTTAGCTTTAACAAAATGATTTGTGATTTAGTACAATCTGTTCCTTCTGAATTGGTGTGGTAGAATTGGCTGTCTCTGCTCTCTCAGATTGGGACGTCGGCATGGTGAATCTCCATCCATAAATATGGCATCCATTCCCACCTGGGTTGTCTGTCTCTCCTAGATACATCCATCTTGCATGTCACTCGCTATATCTGGATTATAGGGAGCTCAAATTTCTGTTTCTTATTCTCAAGGAATTTTAAGTCTTATTACAAGCGATACATACGATTATAACCTTCCACCCAACCAGTATCCACATTCAATGGATCATCCTCCGCCATTTCCGCCACCTCCAGCGCGATGCCTCCCCCCTCAGCATTCTGGAGGGACCGATCCCTGGTCCACTCTTCCATCACCCTCAACACCCACTCCCCTTCCCACGGCACCTTCCCATGCAGCGGAGGAGATGCAACAACTGTTCTTTCACCTCCTCCCCTCCCACCGTCCAGGTCCTCAATCACTCTTTCCAGGTGAAACCGCGATTTACTTGTACTTCTTTCAATTTAGTATACTGCATTTGCTGCCAACAATGTAGTCTCCTCTACACTGGGCGACTAAACACAGATTGGATGATCGCTTTGCTGAACACCTTTGTTCAGCCTACAAGCTTGACCCTGAGCTTCCGGTTGCTTGCAATTTTAATTCTCCATCCCACTCCCACTCTGACCTCTCTGTCCTCAGCCTCCTACACTGTTCCAATGAAGCACAATGGAAGCTCAAGGAACAGCACCTCATCAGGTACTTTACAACTTTCCGGACTCAACGTTGATTTCCATAACTTGAGACCATAAAAACTGCTCCTATTTTTTCAGAAAGCATGTGCTGATAATGGTTCTGCTGCTGCTATTTACAGCTTCTCTCAATCTGTCATTTGTTTCTTTACTTGTCCCATTACCACCCACTTTTGCCTTGCACCATCATCCCTTTTGTCATTTAATTACTCCTGCCCTCCATGCTATGACAGAACTTTCCCTTATGTTCATTCCTCCCCTCTTCCTTCTCCACCACCACCCCCACCCATTCCCTGCCTCTGCACTTGCTTAAATACTGTTACATCTCCAACTTCTTCCAGTTCTGACGAAAGGTCATCAACCTGAAACGTTATGCTGGATTTTATCAACTTTGCCAAGCCTACTGTACCTCTCATCACATCCCCATCACTCTGCCTTCCCGACCCTACTCCTGCACATCCTTACTCACACCAACTTACCTTGCACCTCCACCCATCCCTCTCTATCTACATTATCACTTCCCCATCTCACTAGCCACTCCTCACACTCACCCTCATCCTAATGCAATCATACCAACTAACAACACATAAGGGTCGGCACTTGGGTGTTTTTTGCAATGTTCATGTAAAGTTTCTGTGAATGTGCTGTCAAACATTGAAACCTTATTTTCAACACTTTGCGTTCTTGGACATATTTGTATGCAGCTTTGGAAGTGGCTTAATGAGTTGCAGTGAATGGTGAGACCCCCCCGCAATGGTGATGAGTGTGAAAGGAATGGCTTGGGCATTGTAGGGATGCTTTATGTTGTTGGTGTGGGGTGGTGGTGCCAACCTGGCGCATCATGTGGCAGCCAGGGTGTACAGCATCAAGTGAAGTAAATCTGGCCATGGTGAGGCCATCCCTGGCCTCCCAGGCAGCTGGTCGGGTGCTGATGCCCTGTGTCCTGTGTAGCATAAGTTGATTGCAGAGAAGGTTGGTGTTGTTGTTGGTGCTGCTGGTGTGCCTGGTGGTGCTGGTGTTGTGGCTGTTTGTGGTGTGATTCTGAGGACCAAGGTGAGAGAGTACAAAGTGCACCGATGCTGATGGAATAGATGGCAGGTGAAGTAGAGATGACAGAAGCGATCTGTCAATGGTGGGAGAGGTAATGAGGTCAGACTGGATGGAGACTTGTGCAAAGACTTGCAGCATTCTGAATCTGTAGTGGAAATGCAGTTTAGAGAAGCTAGTGGCTAAGGGAACATTTCTCAATCAGCTGGGAGATTTGACTTGACATTTAAAGCTGTCAATTGATCAGCTGAAACAATGGCGAGTGATCTCCCACCTCAGCTTCACAGACGAGGTCTAGGCACAGCGGGAAACCAGTGGGCGAATTCAAAAAGCATTGTTAAGTGGCTGTAAAAAAGCCACTAATGATTTTAATTGCCTCCCCCGTTGCTGCGTGTCAGGTCTGCTCAGCGCCGAGACCCAACATTTGATAAACGCGCATGGTGGCAGGATGAGTGGGGTCCCTTCGCAAAATTCCTCCCGTTAACTCTGTTTCCCTCTCCACAGATGCTGCCTGAACTGCTGAGTATTTCCAGCCTTTTCTGTTTTTATTACACACAAAGATTTGCCTGTCGTTGGATGGACTTCTTAGCTTGAGGTTTTACCCTTAACACATCCTCAGCTTAGAAGTCTTGCTTCACAAGCTATTCTTTCCTTTCACCTTCTCTATTCTCCTTTGGATTTATCCAAGCCTTTCTGAACTACTTAGGCATCCCCTTGTCTATAAGCCGACTGTCTATTATTAGGGGTCGAGGCCACAAGGTGTAGTTATTTCTTTGTTAGAAAATCTAGTTTACAGGCTGGCATGTATGTGACTGTATTCCCATCTATAAGTTGTTTCCATACTCTGTACAAGGTTCCCAAACAATCCATTGTGTGGTTGCAAGCAAAATAAAAAATCAATTGATTTAATGTGATAACATCAATGTCAAAACATGTTATTCTGTAAATGTCCTAGATTGTCAGTTCTATGGGAGAGAGTACTGTTGAACACGGCATCCCTGAATGCTTACAGCAGAGAATTCAAGATGATTAAAGTAAATTGGCAAACCATTCACTGTGTGTAAAGTTGAAGAAAAATCATTTCAGAAAATTGTCATGATAAATCAATGACATTTAATAAAAGAATTTTCCTGTAACTTTACTTAGAGGGAAATATGTCCCAAATTCTATTACAAAGAGAAAGTACTTCAACGAGAAATGTACTTACTAATATTATTTAGTGCCAGATTATTTTTCTGGCAAAAAGATTTCTCTGGACGGTAATACGTGCAATAGATTTCAGCTGATTTGCATTTACATTTCCAGGGTAAGATTTCCTTCTCGACCTCTAAGGAGAAAAGATTTTTCATACATACTGAACAAGAATGGGACTTTATTCACATCACATTTTTTCCACTGTTTCCAGTAATTATTCAGTAAATTGCTACCTCAGTCTTGCCTTGAAAGATACATTATCAGCATTTTTCAATTCTGAAGCATTCATTTGTTAGGGAATGCTGTGCCGGTTAGAAGCAATCAATTTTTAGCGTTCAGCCCGATAAATTTACAGCCATCTGCAAAAATTACTAATCTAGAGTCTCCTGTCATATGTAAAAGGAAAAAAAAGTATTTTTCCAGAGTGCTTTAAAATATGATTGGCTGCAGATTGTAGACATGAATGTAGATTGTAGACCAGAATGTACCTCATTGAGAAGCATCACTGCCTATGAGCTTTAACATACTCGAAGAAGAGCAGTGGAGTTCTCCCTGGTGCCCTGGCCAATACTTATCCATCAACCAACATCATAGATTATCTCGTTATTATCACATTGCTGTTTGTGGGACTGTGCTGTGCGCAAATTGGTTGCTGTGTTTCCTACATTACAACAGTGATTACACTTCAAAAGTACTTCATTGGCTGTAAATGCTTTGTGACGTCCTGAGGTTGTGAAAGGTGCTATATAAATGCAAGTTTTCTTTTTACTCAAGGGTCATTTTGTAGTAATGGATATCGCAATCAGGATCAGTGTCCAAAAATCCAAAATAAACTAGGAGAGTGGAGGAGAATGAATAGATGCCCAAGTAAAAAAGTGGAAAATAGCATGTGAATGAAGATGGCATATTAAGTTCTCCCCATAGCTCAGTTGGTATTTGCACTGCGCAGAGTTGCAGCTTCATTCCCCAGTGTGTGCTGAGTTAGTTGATGTCTCCAACAGTAGGGATGCTACAACTGCACTTAGTTCCCGTGGTGGTAGGGACAAGAAACAGCCACAACTCCCGCTCCTGATCAATATCTAGAAAACCCTGCTGTAAAGTGCACGTGTGTGGATATTGGTTGAATACTGAATCAGACTTGGCCTGTGATGCCCCCTGAAATTCAACAGACCTGCCAGCACTCACTGTCCAGTCTCGCACACGAAGGACGACCAGTTGGATGACAAACTGAATACCATACTGATGCATGAATCAGGGGCTTATGCAAGGAAGATAATTTAAGGGAAGGACAAAATGGCACAGAATATGAGAAAGGTGCTAAGTACCCAGCTGAAAGGCTGTATTTACTGGGTAGAGAAATATGCTGGAAAACAGAGTGGGGATGTTAGGCACAGTTATGCATTAAATGTGTCTTTTTTTGCTGATAATTGGCAGATTAGAATACATAAACACTCTGATCACTTGTCAACATTGAGAGGCCACTACCTGTGGCAGAAAGGAGAGTTCAGAAACTCTACTTGAATGTAAGAGTCAGGTTGGCAACAAGTGAAGCCTCTTAATGGAGTAAATACTCTGACCATCCGAAAGAATATTCTTTGAAATCACAACTGGAATTCTGCCTCACTGAAGATAGGACTCAGCCTTGTCCAAAGTGGAGCAAATCAATGACCAACTTGTAACTACCCTTAGGAAACTGTAGAACTGGGAGACAACATGCTAATTATTTCACCACATGCCTCATTGACCTATTCCACCTTTTTGAAATTGATATCCACCAGTAGAAATATCAGGAAAGATAGTGTTACATGTGGTAGCCATTCCTGCCATTTAAAATAAATGTTCAAAGCAAATCCAAGTGAACAAGAAAAAGGATAGTGAAGGAGGCACATGATGAATAATAGATATGGAATTAGAACAGCATTCTCTTTTCTTTAGGAACTGATGTATTTCACAGGAACTTCACTCCCTACAGGATGCTCTGTGGATTTTTTTTTTACGAGTTTCAATATTTCTTCCTGGTTTTCAAAATGGCCAAATAGAAAATGTTTGAGTTAGTCCTGCATACTTATAAAATGATTAGAGCTTCTCCAAATCAGGCTAAGTTGCAAATTTTCTCAGTCTTAGTTTTACCCTTTACTATGTCTCACCTTCTCTCCATACAGAAACACCACAGAGAACTAAATCAGCTAAGTCTAAATACATTTTCTAAAAATTACATTTTTAAATTCTGTTTTTCAAATACTGTGTTTTCCCCCATATTACATTGGGTCAAAAAAAACAATACATTTCACGGTTTTCTATGTTGGGTGCATTCTCACTTGTGTGTACACAGGAAAGTAACGTTGGGTAAAGGAAAATTCATTACTGTCCTCAGGAAAATACTGATACTGATTCAGAATCAGAGTGATAAATACTAAGGAATGGAAACAATCTGGCAAAAGGAGAAGGGGTAATTTAAGGATACTTGGAAAGTGGCAGCAAAGAGAGACCCACATAAAGAAACACTAAACTATAAAAACTTCTGCAGAGGTTGACAAAGTGGCCATGGGCAGGGTTGGGGAGCAAGAGAAAGAACTGACAACTGCTCTCAACTGCTTGTGAGGTTGGAATGATGATGCAAGTCAAAAGAGAATTGCAAACAATCACATAGAAACACAGGGGGAGAAATTCGGTATCGCCCCATTTGGGGCGCTAATTATTGAAATCCTGAAAAAGTAGCGCCAGCCGCTAATGATTCTGAGCTTCCCCTAAATTGGCTGTTAGCGCTCCAGGAAGGAAGTGGAGCGTTAAATCAAGCGCTCCACTTCCTTCCTGGAGTGCTAAAGGACGCAGGCAGGGCGGTGGTGGTGCAGCGCTGCCCAATGCCCCGTGCAGCACTGCCAAGATCCGAGGCTCCTTCCCTCCCTTAAAGGGAAGGCCCATCGTTGCAGGCTCTGCATTGGGACCAGTTAGCTGGTCCCCGACAGCAGCTGCGATCCGGCCCGATCAGCCCCATGCACTCCAGCAGAATGCCGGGCTGTTCGATTGCAGCCCAAGAGCAATCGAAAAAATCACTTGAAGCATTGTTAAAATTTTTCTCCTACCCGCGCCAAAATCCCCTTTATTTGTGCCTCCGAAGCTCCCGGTCTCCTGAACAACGCCTCCTGCAGCTGTCGGTGTTGTCGCCCAGCGATGCTGCAGGGGACGGAACCGAAGTTCGGGTCTGGGGCGCTACCAGGGCGATGCGCACAGCAATAACATTACGATCTCTGGCCGCAGGAAATCATGGCGCAAAGTATTACTGCCGCCACAAACCTCTCGGCCAATTTAGCAGGAGTCGTTCATTTCGCCGCGCCCGGTCGGTAAGTCGTTAGCGCCCCGTTATCACCCCCCGGAAGCGCTAACAGGAGGCGCTAAGGTACCGAATTTCTCCCCAACAGTAACTATGCCAGTGACAGACAATAAAGTCCTATCAATATCTTTGCCATCTACCACTATATAACTGTAAATAGTTCTAAGGGGGCTCAGGGTTATTGTGATTTAAGTAATGGCAACATCATGATAACTGCTTTGCATGTATAACAATTGTTAATCACGTAAAGCTGTGTAGAGTTAGCAACTGATTGTGGCAAACCAGAGAGAAAATTAAAGGAGTAAAGAAGATTTGATTGTATAATCAAGTGTGGCTGTTATTCAACTCATGGTTTATGTGTGACTAAGTGTTAGTAATGAATGGGAGGAAGCAGCACTTGTCAAAATCAGAGGCTTTGGAAATGAGTTGTTACATCTCTTTGCACGTGTACCATCAAACCTTTTTCACCAAAGTTACATTGGATGACACAGAGGTGTTAGTGCAAAGCAAAACAATATTTATTTAAAGGTAGAAAACTGTTCACATCTGTTGCCATGGATGCCTCCACTGTTAATTCCTATCTGGGTTTGGAGTAGGGTCAAGGATGGGATATCATGGCAGTTAACAATTTGGTAGCTATTTGGACCATGTTATTCTACGTGTCTCAGCTTCACTACTGTGTTGTCTAGAATAATGTAATCTACTATTATTATGAAGCCCAGAACATGTCCCCAATTTCCCAGTCTACGTCCACCAAACCTGCAGTGTCCATAACACCTGGATTAGATATGGTCAACCTTGAAGCTGAACATATGGGGCCATATTTTGCAACCCCTACAGGTGCATACACGGTGTGTACGTAGGCGCCGTGCATGTTCCGGGTTTAGGCATGCGAAGCACGTGCGCTGAAACCCAGCACTTGCAATCTGTCAAGAATTCTCTTGACACATCATCCGCATGCCCAAGAAAAGTGCCTCTGCGGGTGGAGAGTTCCCACTGAAAACCTGTCAAATTCTTACGCCTGGTAAAAGCAGGAGTAAGGCCTGCTTTTACCAGCATAAGAGTTTTAAAAAATAGAAAAATAAAATTTTATCACTCATTTATACATTAAAAATATTCTTCAAAAAGGCAAGTTTATTTTTAGCCCCGTAAAAACATTAATTTTTTCTTCAAACAATTAATTTTTTGTTTAAAATATTTAATTAAATGGCATTTTAATTAATTTTAAATATGTAATTTAAAAAAAAATGTATTTCATGTGTTGGTGTACTTTTTAAGTGATCCCCATTTATACTTTTGACAGTTCCGTACATCCGAACCTGTCAAAAGTATGAATGGGGATTCTCTTCTTTTATTGGTTGGGCCAGCCCACGTGATCCCAGGAGCGCCTATGAACCGCATGCGCCCCTGGGATACGTGGGGCTCTGCCCGCGCGGACCCGGAGAGGCCCAGGATCACAAGCCACCAATCTTCCCGGGCCACCAGGTACTTTCGTAGAAATTTTGCAGGTTGGAGGCGTCTGCCCGCAAATGTTGGCCCATGGTTTATCACATGACAAGGCTACTGACTAATTGTATCAACAGTGTCTATGGGGGTGATTTTGCCAATGAGGACGTGATGGAGGCGGGACTGCTGCTTGTCGGGTTTTAGTCCCGCCTCCATCGACATCCGGCCAACCCACGCTATTTTCCCTTGATTGACCTTGTTAAGCCTACCCAACGGGCTTAGCAGGCCAATTAAGGGAAAGTCTGTTACTGGTGACATCAGCGAGTGATGTTTCATCTGTCAAGAGCTTTTGACAGATCAAACACTGACAATCTGTCTTCTAAGTTGAAACCTGGGACACAGGCTTACTTAGAGATCTCTCCTGAGCAGAAAGCAGAAGGCTGATGCATTTGAGAATGCAGCGGCCATTCTGCTTTCTCTGCCGGTGAGATGAGAGATTCCCGAGACCCGAAGGGATGAAGCCTGGAGGAAGAAGCAAAGGTAAGTAAAGGTTTTAAAACATTTAAGACTCACCTCACACACTTACCTCTGCACCCATCACTCACCTGCACACCGGACATCTCGGCCCCTCCGACCCCCGCAGACCCACGGCTCGCCTCGCTGACCCTGGCGAGGTTCGGAGCCATCGGGAAGCCTGCACTTTAGGGCTCAAAATAGGGATTATCCAAAAAACTGCCTGTAACTACCTGTTAACAGGCAGTTAATTGGCACTAATCCCCTTCCTGCCTCGAGGAGGCGGCTCCCAGCGCGGGTCGGGTACCCGCCTCCTGGGAAGATGACACGGAGGCGGGTTGGGGGCGGGATGGGTACCCGCCCCCAGATTCTGCCATTTTCCCGGCAGTCCCGCGTCCATACCCACCTCCCCAGGGCTGGCAAAAATCGCCCCCCAAAGTCTTTATCTTAATCTATGCATCTTCTCATCATGACCATTATCATTAGACGCATTGTGGTGCATTGCTTCCTCTGACAGGGTCTGAATGTTAATCCCAGGAGACCTCTTAAAGTTGAATCTCTAGCTCCTCTGTGATTTCCTTCTTTATGGTCTGTTTTTTGTGTGAATCTTTACTGTAATGTAGTGTGACGGGCATTTATAAATAGACACTTAAATCAGTCTTGCACAGTAGTATGTGATTTCATTTGATTCCATGGCTGCATTTAAAAAGTGATGTCTATATACATTTTACACACCGCTGTGATGATAAAATTCACTTTATGGGACCATCAATGATTGTTGTGGATTAGAATGTCATTCTGTACCCAACTCTGTGCGTGTGCACGCAAAGGGAAAAATTAACACACGCTCAGTCATCCCAGGTTTCTTTCACAAGACAAGAAATCCTGAAGGGCCCCCAGCAGTTCTACTTACAAGTGAATAATTTATACCAGACACAGTCTTCAAGTAATAAAAAAATCAAACTTTACATTTTTCTTCCTAGATTGGAATTTCAGAAGCAGAAGATGTCGAGTGATCCCAGCATTCAGTCACCACATTATTTTACTGGAAAAGGAAAGGTTCATATAAACTTTTCAGCAACCACTGGAACATCCGAGCTATAAGGAAGCATTGTTTCATAATTTCTCTTTAGTTTCTGCAAAAACTGTGTTTACACCAATTTCATATCTTTTTAATACTGTGTATTGTCTTACTACTCTGGTTGAAATTAAAAAAAAATAATTGGTGCCATTTTGCAAGCTAATCTTCAAATTGACCTCAACAATCAAAACATATAGGGCTGGATTTTCTCAATGGGAAGCTTTTGGAGGCGGGACTGCTGCTTGCCGGCTTTCAATCTCGCCTCCATCAGCTTCTGGCCAACCAATGGGATTTTCCCGATTGACCTTGTTAAGCCTGCCCAGCGGGCTCAGCAGGCCAATTAGGGGGAAGTCAGTGACAGAGCACGTCAACGTATGACGTGCCATCTGTCAAGAACTTTTGCAAGAAGAAATGTCATCGTTTGACAGCTCTGTGAAGCTGTCAAACACTGACATTCTGTGTAGTTTGATGAGTCCTTGTGTTCAGGACTCATCAAACCTTTCAACTTTGCAGAAATCACCTGGCTGTTGGTTCGGAGATGTTGGGACTCCGGCTCCACAGCGACTGAAGGCTTTAGGCAGAAACAAAGGTAAGTGAACATTTTCTAGCACTTTACACTCACCTTACATACTTACCACTCCACACTTGCACCCATCACTCACCTCTACATCGCACTTTCAGACCCCTCCGACCTCCGCAGACCTCCTACTCGTCTCCTACACCCTGGCGGGGTTCTCCGAGGTCGGGAAGCCCGCACTTCAGAAGGAAAAATGGGGATAATCCTATTTTCTGCCTGTTAACTACCTGTTAACAGGCAGTTAATAGGATTTAATCCCTTTCCCGCCTCGAGGAGACGGGACCCGGGGCAGGACGGCTTCCCGCCTCCTGGCAAGAGGGCACGGAGGCGGGTTGGGGCCGGGTTTGCCACCCGTCCCCAAATTCTGCAACTTTACCGGCATTCCCGCCTCCATACGCACCTCCTCGGGGCTGACAAAATCCAGCCCATAGATTCAAAAGCAAAATACTGCAGATGCTGGAAATCGGAAATAAAAACAGAAATTGCTGGAAACACTGAACCGGTCCGGCAACACCTGTGGAGAGAGAAACAAAGTGAACGGCCGGGATTTCGCTCACCTCGGCGGGTCCGGGGCGGGCCCGGGGCAGGCGATGTCGGTGGTGAGTCGCGGCCCCGCTGCTTGCTCCATCCCGCGGCCTAAAATGAATTTACGTTGATAGGGCTTGTTAAGCCCACCCAGCGCGTTTCCCAGTCCAATTGGAGAAAGTGGGTCTGATGACATCATTCATGATGTGTCATCAGCCAGTTTCCTTAAAGGGACCATGGCCATCTTTTGACATTTGTGCTGTCGGTGTTCTACAGCATTGAAGAGCTGCAAACACTGACAATCACTGCACAGAGGTGCAGGGCTGCACCCAGGTTCTCCCATGACTCCCTCCATATGCATATGGAGGGAGTCACAGCACGCAGGGAGGTCCTTTTCCCTTCCCATGGGTGGAAGAGACCTTCCCAGGAGACCAACACAGCCTGGTTGCACATTGCACAGGAGGGCACAAGCAGGGATGTCATCAGGAGGACCTGGGTGCAGTGGTGCAAACCTTTCAATGATCTTATTAGATCACGAAGTATTAGTACAAAGCCACACTCACCTTCATCCACCTGTGCCTCTCATCACATCCCCATCACTCTGCCTTCCCTACCCTACTCCTGCACATCCTTACTCACACCAACTCACTTTGCACCTCCACCCATCCCTCTCTATCTACATTATCACATCCCTATCTCACTAGCCACTCCTCACACTCACCCTCATCCTAGTGCAATCATACCAACTAAACACACACAAGGGTAGCCACTTTGGTGTTTTATCCAATGTGTATGTAAAGTTTCTGTTAATGTGCTGCCAAACATTGAAACCTTTATTTTCAACACTTAATGTTCTTAGACAGATCTGTGTGCATTTTTGGAAGTGGCTTATTGAGTTGCAGTGAATGGTGAGACATAACGGTACCCCCCGCAATGATGGTGAGTGTGAAAGGAGTGGCTTGGACATTGTAGGGATGCTTTGGGGGTGATTTTCCCACTGGAGGCGAGATGGAGGCGGGTTTCAGTTTGGGTGGGTTTGAAACTCACCTCCACTGATAGGTTTCAAAAATTTGCGATTTTCCCCTGATTGGCCACTTGATTTCAGAGGTGCGGGATGCCCTTGGTCAATTAGTGTTTTGGGACTGGAACTCGCCTCTGTTGACAGCACTTTTCCAGTCTGATTTTATGGCTTCTTGCTCCCTTGGCTCAGTCCACAGCATTTATGCGTCTCCTGCACCACCTCCAACATCTTTTGAGAAACCAATGTCCAATTCCAAGGCAAGGGCCTACCCGAGGCTCTCAGATGAGGTGCTGCAAATGTTGTTTGAGGGGGTGAGAGCTAGCATGGAGGTGCTCTTCCACTCATCTCGGAGGAAGAGGCCTGCCAAAGAAACCAAGGCTGTGAGGGTACAGCTGGCAAGGGATATAACCTCCAGATCTGTGTGCAGATTGGGAGACTGTTTCTGTGTATTGATGAAATGCCATCCCTGTTGGAAAGCATTAAAATGATTTGAAGCCAAAATGTTGGCATTATGCCATCAGTTCTTTCACCTTAGGAATCTCCACATTGCGGGAACTGCCACACTTGCGTTGTCTGGTTGGTGGCCTGAGTGAAAGGAGGCCAAAGAGTCATGTCCATTGTCCTAGGATGGAGCCAAGGACATGTGCCAACTTGGGCAACCTATGCAAATCTGGCCATGATAAGTTCATCCCTTGCATCCCGGGCTCTGACCTCCTCCTCCCCCTCCTCCTCCAGATGCTCCTCCACCTCCTCCTCATCCTCATCTAAGGTCCATGCAGAAAGAAATCGAATGGTTCCCATGCTGCTTGTAGATGCCTCCTTTGGGGAAGCGCTCATTGCAAGCGGGGAGAGGGTCTCCCAAGGAGGTCCCACAGTTGATGGAGTCAAGCTGCAGCACCTCCGACTTTGGAAGGCCTTCTAAAAGTGCTCAGAGACCTTTTAAAGCCAAGGTCTGGCACGTGCAAGTAATCCATGCTGCAATAAACGATGTCTTGTTAGACCTGCAGCAGTGAGGAGGCCACCCACGAGTCAGCCCGTCAGGTTTACCTGGCGTGGTTTAGGAGGTGCGTGGATCACACCGAAAAGCTGGAAAAATCACGAGGGCCTCTCAAAATAGGCTTAGAGAGGCCCTTAACAAGCATTTCAGGAAGTTAATTAGCGCAACGGCCAGCTGGAGGTGGGAGCGTTTCCCGACCTCCAAAACCGGCACCGGCAAAATCCCACAGAGGCGGATTGGAGGCGGGTTCCGAACCCGACCGCTTTGAATCTAATTTTCCTGCCTTTCCCGCCTCCTCCAATGTCAAAAAATCGCCCCCTTTATGTTGTTGATGTGGGGTGGTGCCAACCTGGCGCATCATGTGGCAGCCATATGGGTGTACAGCATCAAGTTAAATAAATCTGACCATGATGAGGCCATCCCTGGCCTCCCAGGCAGCAATGTGCTCGGGTGCTGATGCCCTGTGTCCTGTGCAGCATCAGGTGATTGCGGAGAAGGTTGGTGTTGTTGTTGTTGGTGCTGCTGGTGTGCCTGGTGCTGCTGGTATTGGGGCTGATTGTGGTCAGATTCTGAGGACCAAGGTGAGACAGTATAAAGGGCACCCATGTTGACGGAATAGATGGCAGGTGAAGTTGAGATGACAGAAGCGATCTGTCAATGGTGAGAGAGGTTGTTCCAATGAGGTGACACTGGATGGAGAGTTTGCTCCAAATACTTGCAACCTGCATAAAGCTCAATCTGTGTTCCAAATGGAGTAAGCAACAGCTTCTGCGCTTGGAAAGTGAACAGCTGTGAGGTGGGAGCTTTTATAGCACATTTCAAGCTGTCAACTAATCAGCTGATTCAATGGCCATTCAACTCCCACCTCAGGTTCACAGACGTGGTCCCCAAGCAGTGTGGACCCCGTGGGCGAGTAGTTAAAGTTAAAAGGTAAGGTTAAAAGCATTATTAAGGGTCTGTCATCAACCCAATAAAATTGTTTAATTGGGACGCCTGCCTCTGTGGGTCGGGTCGGATCGGAGATCACACACGCGCCATTGGGAAAGGCACGTTGCAGCGGGAAAATCAAATTTCCCACCCAACCCACCACCGATCCCGCCCACTGACCCCCCGGAAAATTCTGGCCAACATTTCAGGTCAGTGATCTTTCATCAGAGATTGTTTATAGAAAGCAATACACGCCTGAAGTTGGAGTTTAGCCATTGGACATTTTACTACATTAAATGCGATATATGCAAGATGCTGATTAATAACTTTAAGTTAGGTTTTCCTAATAATGCCATAGAATTCTTTTAGTGTTTCTCACAAAGGTGGATGCCTCAGAGTACTTTACAAGGGAGAAAGGTAAAAATCAGGGAGAATGGCCATTGTGTGCGCGCAGGGAGAGTGATGATATCACCAATGACTCAAGTTTTGGAGATTTTGAGGGCAGGCAGAGGAATAGCAAATAGCATTAAGACTTAAATGAACAAACTGATAGATCAGAAAACGACAACATCCCTTTCTTGTGGTGTATTTTACAGCAAAAATTGTTCTACAGAACATGTAAAGCAGAACTTCTACATAGCACACTTAAATCAGGTACCTATGAGTGAGCAATTAAATCTTAACTATCCAACAGATGGTGCCATCACTGGTGAGTGAGGAGAGGAATTTAAATACAGTGAAATAAAATGGCTATTAACATCTATCTTATTGCACTATATTTAGGGATCGTCAGCCTTCAGATGTAAAAGCTCAATTCCTTTAGCTTCATTTAGATTTGTTTAAAATATGGGTTCAATTCACCAATCATCTGCTTCCAGCAGGGAGCAGCACTCAAAAGAAGCGTGAGTTGGAGATAAAGCTCCAACAACTGCGGTACCAATTCCCCAACCCCTCTGCGTGCAGCTCCCCTCCAACAGCATGGAGCAGTGAATTTACCTACATATTCTCACTTAAATGGAAAAGACATTGGCCCGGATTTTGCAGTAGTAATGATGGCGAAACTGTCAGTGGTCGCCATCATTACTCCTCTGAAACTAACAGCAACTTCTGGAGGCCGCACATGTGCAGATAAATGCGGAAATCCAGCAGTTGCTGTCAGTCATTCCCTGCCTCTCCACAGGCTGCGCTGTTCAACTCCCCAGAGCCTGCAATCAATTCAAATCACACTGAACTGACAAAAACTTCCCCTTTTACGCTGGAATATCACTGTTAAAAACACCTGAAAAAGTCAAGGTTTGTTGAAAGAGGTGTAACTGGGTTTTTTAACAGCGTACTGACTGCTGAACAACCGTTCTGGCCCTGAAAAACTAATTTTTTATTTGTGGAAAGTCAAATTTTCCATTATGATAAAAAAAAGTTATAACAAACTGAAATGTTTAAGTTGTTTATAATATTTCAGCTTCTACCTTAATCCCATGTGTACATCCCAATCTTTATTTCGCTCTCTGTAAAATGATTATAAAGTAAAGGATAAAACCTGCTTTTTACTTCCTGGTTTGCTATCTGTGAGAATTCTTCAATGCGATTGGCTGCTTAGCCAGCTTAATGACATCACTGTTGCTGCACGCTAGCGATTCAAATTAACGTCGGGAGAGGTGAAATCAATGCCAAAGACATCGCTAGATCTTTGTGGAAAGCTTTCTTCGAGGTCAATGGCGAGCACCATCACTTCACCGCTGACCGCAAAATCTGGGCCAATGCTTTCTTCAATTCAATTATTTGTAACAGACATAATTATTATTTTTACATTGTTACAGGGGTTCATTTTCCACAAAATAAATAAAATGCTCCTTTCCACCACATTAAAAAAAATCAATTCAAGGTTGGATATTCAGTAACATATTCCAAGAATATTTTCGATATAGTGGCATTTTGTAATGAATCAAGGTGACACGGTCAAGACCAGAACACTCACCATGTGAGAACCCGCAAGCATACACCCCTGGTTTAGCGCTCCAGACACCTATTGACTGCATTTTATTTTCTTGGATATAATATTAAGTTACAGCCTTGATTTGACATTGTACATTAAGATTTAAAGCACAGTGGCAGTAGAGCTGCACTCCCAAATCACTGCAGGGGTCAATAAACCATTAATACAATGGTGCCATCAGCAAATGACTTTATACATTAACACAGTGATTACACTGGGAGCAAACAGAAAGGTCACAGAACTAATAAAATTACCTTCTAGCTTACAACAGTCCAATATTACAGTCAGCCTCATTTGATTGGTGCCTGTTAACTAACAGTGGAAAAATATAGCT
This sequence comes from Squalus acanthias, assembly GCA_030390025.1. NCBI lineage: Eukaryota > Metazoa > Chordata > Chondrichthyes > Squaliformes > Squalidae > Squalus > Squalus acanthias. Next base: position 53,644,435 of record CM059429.1, read on the forward strand.
CCCCGAGCAGGCTGAACATTGTCAAACACATAGAAGTCTGAAGAATTTCATTACAAGCATGAACAGTGGCTTTATATTTTACTTACTCACATATAATTGTTGGAAAAGTACATTGGGATTGAAATTCTTATGTACTCGCACTCAGATCACGTGTAATCAGGGCTTAAAGCAAATTCCTGGGTAAAAGATCAAGGAAACTCAGGAGCAAGCATATTCCACGTGTAATTATGCTACGCCCGAGTTTCCTCGATCTTTTCCGCCCATCTTTCAATTCTTGCTCCTGAACGCATCTCGGTTCATTATAATGGCTCGGCCTCCAGGCTAAAGAGCCGTACGTGCAAATTTAGGAGATTATATGGCTTTATATGGGTGGGAAGTGTATCTATTGTGACACACAAGGCATCGCAGCTGTGTGGGACAGGCTTGATGGACCAGTGGGTCTTTACCCATCTGTCATTGCTCATACGTTCATGTTTCTTGCAATTACACTGGTTCAAAACAGGTGGAAAATTACGGCCAGAATTTTAGGTGCAGCAGGTGTTTTAGTGCCATTTTTTAAGTAGTTTTATATATCCTCACTGAGACCTGTGCATTTTATGTTTCTTGGAATGCAATTTTATGCAACAATATGAGTCACATTAAAAATTGAAAAGCTTCCATGATTGCACGTTCTTCATGCTGTGCCTAATGAACGGTGGTTAGATGGCTTGAAACTTCAATTTTCATACTTAAAGAAGGAAAGTGATTTTCGCACTTTTCTCGATTGTTTGCACTAGTTTCTGCTTGTTTACTGATTTTTACATTCTAGCGTATGCTAATGGCATTGGCAGAAAATTTAGGCATAAATTGACATTGGCAAAATGGGCGCTCAACTGAGTGTAATTTCAGGCATAACTTCCCCATTATCAAATAAGAACAAGTCCACAAGAAGCACATCTGAGAAACTGTTCATCCTTGTGCAGTCTCTTCCAGTGAGATTGATACATACTGTTGTCCATTCTATCTCTACAATCAATTTCAATTCCATTCAACAGCCGAAAAAGGCTTAAGAAAGGAAAACCAACCATGCCAATTTCCTTCTTTCCTCCCCAGTACCCTTATCCAAGCATGAATTGCTCCATCAAACAAGAACAGCTGAATCTCACACCCCAGCAGGAGGAGACGAGATCAAGCATGGCTCTATAGTTGTATAGTTTGTGCAGAAGTAGCATTATCTTTCGTTCTGTCTGAACGTGTGTTACCACCTGGAACTATGGTTATTAAACTGACAAGAAGCTTGTGAAAATATCTTTCCCATCAAGGTTAAGAATCATTGGTTATAAAATATACCACTTTTAGCTCAGGGTATTTCACTGATTTATTCTCAAATGTACTACGCTGCTTTAATGCATTGAACAAATGTATAGGTTTATTCACTAAGGCTCCTGCAACCACACAGAAATTTATGCTCAAGTCAAGTACTTAATAAGTCCTCAAACACGTTTGGAGGTGTTAAAATGACAAGTATTTAATCACATCATAGTGCTGTCATCAGCAATTTATATTTGATGCTGAGACTAAAATTAATAGGTAAAAAACAAACAAGATTGATAGGGCCATAATTTGCGGCCCCTACGGGCGTGTACGAGGTGTGCTCGCGCCCATGGGGGCCGCGCAAGTTCCGGGTTTAGGCATGCAAAGCGCATGCGCTAAAACCCGGAACTTGCAATCTGTCAAGAATCCTCCGTATCCCCGGGAAAAAGGCATCCGCGGGTGGAGAGTTGGACTTCTTACGCCTGGTAAAAGGTGTAAGGCCTGCTTTTACCAGTGTAAGACTTTTAAAGAACAGAAAAATAAATGTTTTTCAATAATTTATACATTTAAAAACCTGTGAAATAAGGTAAGTTTATTTTAGCCCCTTTAAAATATGTAAATTTATTTTTCAAAAAATTAAATTTTAGTTTTAAATATTTAATTAAACGCTATTTTAATTAATTTTAAATATGTGGTTTTTTTTTTAATTTGAAGTTTACATGTATTTTTGGGGGTATTCCCATTCATACTTATGGAGGTTCCGTACATACGGAATCCTCATAAGTATGAATGGGGATCCCCCTTCTTTCGTTGGTTGTGCCGGCCGCATGCGCTCCTGGGATACGTGGGCCTCTACACATGTCTACGCATAGAGGCCCAGGAGTACAAGTGTCTGAACCTCCGGGACCATCAGGTAAATTCGTAGATTTTTTGCTGGTCGGAGGCATCCGCCCGCGGGAAGCCCCCGACCGCAAATTCAGGGCCATTAGTTAAAATACTCTGCCAATAGACTGATAAAATAGACTTTCCCTGTACAAACTAACCACTGTAATAAACTTTGTTTCCCACTGTCACATTATGCAGAGTTCAACTCCCGCAAGAATTCAAAATCAATATAACTCATTCAATATTCATAGAATTAATTTTAAAAAGTGATTTCAGGTCATAAATAGGTCAATAAATCAACTATTAAAATTTCTGTTGTTATTAAAATTTATTTCTGTTTGCTCCCTTTTCCAAGCACAATTCTTTCAATTTCACTGCAAGAAGTACTGATGAGAGATTTAAATCCATTTTAATCATTCATAGGTGCAACTCAAACTATTATTTCTCCATTAAACTCCAAAGCATGGATGGGTTTTATTCATGTTATAATAACTTTGGAAATACGTTGAACTCAAAGTTAGTAAGATGTCAATTGTCCATTCCAAAATTAATAGGATTTTGTTTCCAAAGATATCAATGAACACCTTATCACATAAATAATTACACATCTGGAATCGCTTTGATGTTACTTTACACTTGTTATTGCCCATTTTTTTCATATATATTGTGTGTATTTTACAAAATTCTGACTAAAGTGATATCATCTATTCTGAAAATGATACATGGACCTTGACAAGGCCAACAAGAGGATTGGGAAAGGAGCCAACAACTGTTCCTAAAAGTCTTGATTAAACGATATATAATAATTTAAATAGGTAGATAACTAGGACTGAAATTCAAGCCTGGAATCTAATTGAGGTTGGTCACTGACACAGCAAATCAATGCAATGAAATTCAGATATGTTGCAATTGTATTTGAAACTTCAGGACTGAATTATGGCATTTGACCTCATTCCTAAGTGTGTGTGTAGATATATATATATCCTACCACCGTAAGATGCATCTATTGAGGAAATGCCAGAAAGGCTGAGGTGCTGTGATGATTGATATAGCGATTGAAAGTAATACATGAGAAACTATAACCCTAGATTTTCTAGTACAAGTGCAGCTTACACTGCAATGGTTTGAAATTGATGTTTGCACCTAATTTTCTGTAGTCAGCTCATTTTTGTAATCACGCATAACTTTAGGTATAGATTTGGATGGGTGTAGGGAGCACATTAGTGGCGAAGGAAAATTGCATGTAGGTAACATTTAAAAAGTTGCGGACAATTAAAGTGAAGCATCACAATAGTTTGATGAAAACCGTTATAGCCTTACGAAAGGTTCAGATTGACAGCCATTTTCATGCTGAAGGGAAAGAAGGTGCAGAAGTGACAAACAAAAATAAAGGGAAAGGAAACCCAAGGTAAATGAAACAATGTTCACAGTCGATTCGCTAGTAGTACAGAACAATAGGGCAGAACCTTAAAATTAGAGCCAGGGCGTTCAAGGTGATGTCAGGAAGCATTTCTTCACACAAAGGGTAGTGGGAATATAGAACTCTCTCCATCAAAAAGCTGTTGAGGCTAGGTCAATTAAAAATTTCCAAACTGAGATTGATAGATTTTTGTTAGGCAAGGGTATTAAGGGATATGGAACCAGGGCAGGTAAATGGAATTAAGATACAGATCATCTACGATCTAATTGAATGGCAGAAAAGAGTCGAGGGCTGAATGGCCTACTCCTGTTCCTATGTTCCTTCCTAACTGATTTACAAATGATGTAGATTAAGCAGAATACAAACCTCTTTAATGAAAAAGGTGGAAAGGACACAATGCACACTAGGCCAAGGGATAACTATTTCACAAACACCCTGGACAATGATTTTGCTTTTACTGCAGTATTTGCTTACTTCAAAGAAAAACCTCTTAATTTATGTGATGGCATGATCAATATAACCTGACATGTTTGGCAGTCCTGGTAGGCTCCTTTGATGAGGGTTCATGTGGAATATTGATTTTGGTTGCTTCAGGCATTGTAGTCTCTCTGCCACCAGCAATCATGCAGGTTCCTTTCTAAGAGTTACTGAACTTCATGGAGCCTGAGTAAGTTTACGCATTCGGGATGGTTTGTTTTTGTTCTAGATCTAAAGCCCAGGGACTGGCAGTGCAAGAAGAAAACAATCCATCATGCAGTGAGATCCAAGGATGACACTTGTTTGAAGGCAAGTCGTGGAAACAGTTGATCTAGAGTTAGCGTTGCACATACAGCCAATACGAACCAGCAGTGATACTCCGTCCAGTGCTTCAGTGTACAGTTTGGCCAACTCTTATACATTTCTTATATGGCAATTTAATTTCTGTCTGTGTGTTATTTGTACATGTTGGGTCACCTAGTAACCCATTAGAAAATTCAATAATGACAAAATAAATTTTGTACAAACATCTATTGATGAACGAGATATGTTTGAGATATCATTGGGTATTATTTTGGAATCTTGACTTATATACAACAAATGCAGGTGATCACTTTTAAGAGGTCTTACATTCAATAGTTTTACAGTATTTGAGCAACGTGTGTAGCGCTCAGTCATCTTCAGATCAATACAGTATAATCTAAGGGTGCAGTTATACTGCCACTTTTGTGTCACTATAAACTGGCTTCTGTTTCACAGCAATGCAGAGATGACAGTATAACTCTTTGGTCAAGTCTCAATCTGACCCCCTCAGGGGAACTGTCTCACACCACTTCGATGTGTCACAGAGTCATTTACAAAAGTAAATTTCAAAAATGTAAGAAGAAATTAATTAGCATGTTTTAATCATAATTCATCAGAATAACTAGGTATGTGGGGTCCTGATAAATGGAAGGTAAAAGCATCTTTAAGATGATACCAATTAGTTTTAATTCTAGTTTAGTTACAAATCAGAGACTCTTACTTGATCGAGTAATGACTAAACCAATCATGGTTAAAATGAGAAAGAAAGTGTCAGATATTACCCTCTAGTGTGTTGCCCACAAATGATTAGTTAGGACCTTTGTGCAAACCTATCGACTCAAACAATGTAATACATAGGGGGTGGTTGCCTGGGGAGCTGCATTTTTGATTAAAAATAGTAATAGTAAAACCGATTGAATTTTTCTTTTCCCATTTGTTCTGAGGAAATTTCAGTGGCCCCAATATTTACTGGGGCAGGGTTTCGGAGCGGGGTGGTGGGGGGGGGGAGAAGAGTTATCCGTGGTGTGCGCGTTTTTTTTAAACCAATTCCCCGCCCAGAAGCCAGCCTGATTGACAAGTGTAACTAACTTAGGCGTGTTTTCATGATATGCCCAAATTTTCTCACCATCTTGCACCGGATTCAGTGCTGCCTCCGCCGAAACCCTCTTCCGCTCATTAACATATCCTGCTCCCCCATTGAGAAGGCGAGAGAATGTGAGTTTCCTACATTTATGCTTGCTTTGAATGGGTGTAAATATACACCCAAAAATTAAGGCACACCTGATCTGGGTGTGAACTGAGCAACTCAACCCCTGGAAGGGAATCAGAATTCCAGACATCTCTGCTGCAGTCTGAAGTTGGTCTCTGTGCAGTTTTGTTGGCCACTCCCAGTCATAGAGCTGCAGAAACTTGACCAGAGTGCTGGAGATCTCAGGGGTCAACATTTTAAAGACCCCAGACCAACTTACCATCCACAGGGTCATTGTCAAGGTTACCACTGCAGTTTCCTTCATCCCAGGGGTGCTTACTGTCTTACCTTTCCTGTTCTGGTCAGATCGTTGAACTTTTTCTGACACTACTCCATGTTTACATCCATGTTTCCCACCTTTCCATTATCACTATTGAAGCAGCCTGCAGTCATTTGCTGTCAGGTTATTTTTCCCCTCCCACTCTATGGAAAAACGCGTGGCCTCCACTCAACCCCTCACCTTTGATGCTCTGACAGAGATCAGGAACATGGCAGGTGGGAAACACTGGGGCAAATACATGTCCCACTGCTTCGTGAGGCCGCATGGCATACCAAGTTGTTGCACCATTTATAATCCAGACATTTAAATTAGCGTCAGTCACTTAATTCATTTTCAATCAAACATTTTTTGTGTAGTATCCCACACATCTGCCCTTGAGCATAACTGTTTCTATAATATCCTAATAAATATGTTTGGCTTTACTTTTTATGTTTGCATTGAGTGTAATACTTACCTTTAGATTTTGTTTTAACAATACTGAAATAGGATGGAACATTAATAACGTAACATTAATAAAAATACCTGAAAACAGATGAAAGTCATATTTTTTTCTAAATGATGTATATGAGAGCTTACATATATAAATGAAATTAAATCCAGAATAAAATACATAAAAATAATTGTCTATGAACTGTTTCCTACACTGCCAAAGAGTTAAAGGTTTCCCTCTCAGGAGATAAGAATCAATCGATTCAAAGGTCTGGTAATCTGAAAAAGCCAAGACATCAGTGAGTTAGGTTAAGCACGGTATCTGCTAATTACATTGTTAAAACTGGCGTGAATGAGATACAAAAAATTTTAAATGTCTGAGAAATATCTGAGCTTGACCACTGCATATAATTCACAGGAACAGATGGTAAATCTTCTAGCAAAATTGAGAGCCAACATTAAGGTTCAAGTTGTAAAAACATACTTTTAGACTTTAAAAATATCTTACAGTTTCAAACTCAATAGTTTCTTCTTGTTCATTTATGCTTAAGGTTCAAGTCACTGAATGATTTTTTTTGTCTGTAATTTAATGGATCCACTGAGACAGCTTCATTACCACATGAAGTCACAGAGGTCCTGTGGCAGACCTAGTGAAATGAGCAAGCTGACAAGGGCTTAATGCAATTGAAGTGGTGACACAATCTGCTACTTTATCTATGTCTGATTAAAATGAATTGCTTTCATCACTCAAAGCAAAACCAAACAAATAAAAACAACCAAATATTCTGCAACAAATACTTGGAGTATTAGACGACGTCTCTCCCAGTCACTGTGGTCTCCAAGAAGTTGTTTCAGGGGTCGGAGAGGAATTCCCCAGAATATCTTTTCCCCCTAAATTGGCCTCGGGGGGGGGGGGGTTCTGCTTCTCCCAGGAGGCTGGCTGGTGGGGAGGGGCAGATGGTTATGATGTGCATAACTTGCACCATGACAGTATGCAGCAGCCTTGATGGATCAGCAGGAATTTTCCTCTCCATCGTTTTCATATATTCGGAACGTGTTGCACTGTCCTGGATTACAAGATTTCAAATAAATAGATTGGTCAAGTATCCTTGGAAAATAGTTTCATCACTGCTTCTTGCATCAATCTCTTTGCAACCAGCTGAGTGGCCAGTTTTTAAAGTCACAGTCTACAATTTTTCATTTTTCTTCAGAAAAGTTTCTGGCTACTTCAAAGGAAACAGTGGTGAAGGAAACAGTTATTTTATAATGAATAGAAGCTCTGACAGTAACAGTTCATCACACCAGACAGTTGTGAATATGATTGAACATGTGAAGTGGACAATAATTGTATAATCCCAGGACAGCAATCTAAAAGGAAATCCTTTTACCTCTCAGAGCTACAGCAGCATTTGTACACAAAATTAAATAAAACAATTGAAATAATCTTTGAATTTTCAGTGCACTAGATTAGAATGAAAAATAATAAACCTAAGATTTAGTCAATCTAATCTGGGAAGCATGTAAGGAGGATATCAGATTCACATATCCTGCCAGTTCCTTCTCTTTTACCCTGATTTTGAATGATGCTGCATCTTCCTTGTTCCTGTCGGCCTCACTCTTTCTCCATTTAATTTTCATTTTCATACAACTGCCTTTCAGGTTTTTACCCCCTAAAGGAGACTCCCAAAGACAAAAAATATGTAAGCAATAATTCCAAGGACTTAAATGACTTGTAATAAAGCAAAATCTATAATGGAAAGATTATCTCATTATCAGGTGTATCTCAGAATATTCATCCGAATTTATTACTGAAAAATTTAAATAAGGCCTGCTGGGCTGTAGAAGAATCTCTGATATTATTCCTGTTCATAAAGAGTGATGCAGAAATTGTTTCAGTAGGGGCTTTTGTCAAGAATCAGGCCTGCAGCCTTTAATCGCTCCATCATTGGCGGCTGTGCTTTCAACTGCAAAAGCCCTCTACCTTTACCTCTCTTTCCTCCCTTAAGACGCTTCTTAAAACCTACCTCTTTGATCAAGCTTTTGGTCATCTGCCCTAATATCTCCTTATGTGGCTTGGTGTCAAATTTTGTTTCATAATGCTCCTATGAAGCACCTTGGGAAGTTTTCCTGCATTAAATGCGCTATATAAATACAAGTTGTTGTTGTAGATACAAATATACCCCTAATCTACAGTGCGTGCCCTTCTTGACGTTGTACTGTAGACCCAACTCTGAAATATAATTTCTAATATTAGGAGATGCACTGGGCAAAGCCATTCCTTGTTCAAGGATCACTTTCTAACACTTTAGGTGATCATTATGCCCTTGTTGAAATACTAAAATATGCTTTGCACTTTTGAAAATGTGTCTTGATGAAAAATGTCACTAAAAATATTGGGATAGAAATTCGGTATCGCCCCAATTGGGACGCTAAATTTTGAAAGCTGGTAAAATTAGCGGCAGGCGCTAATCATTATCAGCTTTCGGTAAATTCAGTGTTAGCGCTCCAGGAAGGAAGTGGAGCATTAAATCAAGTGCTACCACTTCCCTTCTGGAGCGCTAAACCAAGCAGGGGGGCTGGTAGAGGTGCAGCGCTGCACAATGACCACTGCAGCACTGCCAGAATCCGAGGCTCCTTCCCTCCCTTAAAGGGAAGGGCCATTGCTGCAGGGTCTGCATTTGAACGATCTGCCTCATCGCCGACAACAGCCGGGATCCTCGACAATCAGCCCCAAGCATTCTAACAGAGTGCAGGGCTGATTAATCGCGCCATTTAAAAATTTTCAAAATGCACCCCAAAGAAAGGAAACACTTTTCTACTGAAGACCAGTGGCCTTACCTTTAATTAGTGCTCCCGAAGCGCCCGGCCTCCTGAACAACGCCTCCTGCAGCTGTCGGTGTTATCGCCCGGCGATGCTGCAGGGGGCGCAACCGAATTTCGGGTCCGGGGCGCTGCACAGCCAGATGACTTCACGATCTCCGGGTGAAGGAGAGTGTGGCGCTGAGGGTTACCGACGCCGCAAACTGCCAGGTGAATTTCGCGGACGGTGTTAACATTGCCGTACCCGGGCGGTAAGTTGTTAGCGTCCTGTTATCACCTGCCGGAGGCGGTAATGGGAGGCGCTAACCAACCGGATTTCTCCCCCATTGTTTTTATGTTGAAATTGCCCAATGATATGACATGCAAAATGTGAATATTCTACAGAGCAGCCTTCAATCCGACTAAACCATTTCTAATAAAGAAAGCAAGACAACACCTGTGTGGAGAAATAGATGGTTACTGACGTGTTGAGGAGATGTTGTGGGGAAAAAAAAATTAAAATTGTGGCTACAAACTGAATTTACCACCAGTTCTGAAGTTTAAGATAACGACTGTAGAAGTTATTCTTATTGTGCAGCAACAAGAAACACTTTACTCAAGACACAGAACTGATGAAACATTTCAAGTTTACACAGGAGGGGTGCAAGTGAAGATCAATCTTGTAAGGCTACAGGGAATTTGTGCACAGGCTCTTTTCTTGAGACTCTGAACATAAGAACATAAGAAATAGGAGCAGGAGTAGGCCATTTGGCCCCTCGAACCTGCTCCGCCATTCAATAAGATCATGGCTGATCTTCTACCTCATCTCTACTTTCCTGCACTATCCCCATATCCATTGATTCCATTAATATTCAAAAATCTATCGATCTCTGTCTTGAATATACTCAACGACTGAGCCTCCACAGCCCTCTGGGGTAGAGAATTCCAAAGATTCACCACCTTCTGAGTGAAGAAATTTCTCCTCATCTCAGTCCTAAATGGCCGACCCCTTATTCTGAGACTGACCCCTGGTTCTAGACGCCCCAGCCAGGGGAAACATCCTCTCTGCATCTACCCTGTCAAGCCCTGTAAGAAATTTGTATGTTTCAATGAGATCACCTCTCATTCTTCTAAACTCTATAGGCCTAGTCTACTCAATCTCTCCTCATAGGACAATCCCCCCATCTCAGGAACCAGTCTGGTGAACCTTTGTTGCACTCCCTCTATGGCAAGTATATCCTTCCTTAAGTAAGGAGACCAAAACTATACACAATACTCCAGGTGTGGTCTCACCAGGGCCTTATATAATTGCAGTAAGATGTATTTACTCTTATACTCAAATCCTCTTGTAATAAAGGCCAACATACCATTTGCTTTCCTAATTGCTTGCTGTACCTGCATGTTAGCTTTCAGTGATTTGTGTACAAGGACACCCAGGTCCCTCTGAACACCAACATTTCCCAATCTCTCACCATTTAAAAAATACTCTGCTTTTCTATTTTTCCTACCAAAGTGGATAAATTTACATTTCTCCACATTATATTCCATTTGCCATGTTCTTGCCCACTCACTTAGCCTGTCTATATCCCCTTGAAGCCTCCTTACATCCTCCTCACAACTTAACTCAGCTGAACACTAAGTTTCCTCCGCTGTCATATGTTGAAATTACAACAGGGGCTGGGATAGATTTTCAAGTTGCTGCCTGGGCATAAAACTGTCGCAGATTGGCTGCCCGCTATAAAAAGCTCGCAAGTTTCATTTCCCGGCAGGCAAGTTGAAAATCTACCCCACTGTATCTGCTGCACTTCAAACCATTAAAATAAGATTTAGACAGGGAGCTTTGAATTGACATTTTTTCAGCATAGGCACAATCAGTAGCACAATGCCATCATCATAAAATCATAAAATGTCCCAGCACAGAAACAGCACATTCCAAATATCAAGTCTAGGCCATTGTTTTTTTTCCATATGAGCCAACTATCCCACTCTCCAGCTCTTTCCCCATAAACTTTAATATTCTTCCTTTGGAGGCCACTATCGAATTGCCTTATAAAATAATGTATGGACTGTGATTAGCAATGGTTTGTGGCAGGGAATTCCACATTCCTGCTATTATCTGTGTAAACTCATTTTTTCTAACCTCCCTTCCAACTTTTTGTGATCCTTTCTTTATTGTCTCATTGGCCAGTGGACACAATCTATCATCCACTTACTTTATCGTAACCCTTCATAATCTTCAAGACTAAGCTGAACACTTTCTCAGCTCTCATTAAAAAAATCTAACTTCTCAAATTTCTCTTCATAACTATAACTCCTCATCCCTTGTAACATGCAAGTGAATCTACCCTGCAGGGAGTATTTTAATCCGGGAACGGTGCAGGCGGGGTTTAGACAATAAGGGGGCTCCGTGCTGTGTTCCCAACGCATTCCCACACTCCACCTGAGACACTCTCACTTATCTGTATACTTTGTTTTAAGCCACATCGCCTCAATTCCATATGCCATTATCTTTGCCATAATCTCTAATGTGGTGCCTTATCAAATACTTTTTGAAGATCCATATAAACCATCCCCACTGCATGTCTTTTATTTATCCTGTCTGTTATTTCAGCAAAGAATTCTGCAAGGTTGATGTAGCATGGTCGAGCTGCAATTTCATCATCAATTATTTTGTTGAACATCTCGTTTTTACAGATCTAGTGATTTTCCACAGCAATGATGTCCTTTCTTTAAAAAGTTAGAGCATATGGGGACAAAACCTGATGATTCACTCACGTATGGTATTACATGACTCGTGTTTACTCCATAATTAATTGCATATGTATGTTGCAATCTGGGTATGTGGTTCATCCCCCACAGCAAAAAAAAGATATTGGAGAACAGTGTTCCATCAATCGAGCATTTCAGCAATGCAGATCCCATGAAATGTGCAGATGAGAATACTGTCTTGCCTTTGACAAAATCCTGATCAGCTTTTAAGTGTTTCATTTCAGCTTCTCGTTCTTTTACTGCAATGAAACCATTTATCATCTGGATGGTACGAAAAACAGACATGTTGTCATTTTGCCTCACCCTTTACCAATGTGCAGATATCTTTGAGCAAAGCTCAATTTAGTTGGTAGCTGGTGGTACTGAGAGGGAAGAATACCTTAACACTTAATTGTGCTGCAAACCTTCACTCTACAGTAAGAATATACAAATACATATATTAAAATATAAACTTCCATCAAAACACAGTGGCTGTTTGCTAACACAATCTTATCCATGATGCATGTTACTTCCTACAATCCTTTTCTGATGGCATTGACTTCTGGAGCACAGTAACCATCACAGCCAAGCCTGATCCATTGCTCACCTGGCAACCAGCAAAGGTCACTGGATAGTGACCAGGAGCAGGAAACCTATCTGATATTTTTTCTCCCTTGCCCTGAGGTGATGCAGGCAATTTTACCACCCTTGTTGTCTGAGCTAAGATCAAACTGGAGATTCAACAACTTACATTTATATAGCACTTTTAACGTAGTAAAACTTCCTAAGGCACTTCACAGGAGTGTAATCAGAGAAAAATTGACAGCAAGCCAAAGAAGTACATATTAGGACAGGTGACCAAATTCTCGGTCAAAGAGGTAGGTTTTAAGCAGCGTCTTAAAGGAGGAGAGAGAGAGGTGGAGAGGTGAAGAGATTTGGGGAGGGAATTCCAGAGCATAGGGCCTACATGGCTGAAGGCACGGCCACCAGTGGTGGGGCGAAGGAAGCAGGAAATGCACAAGAGGCCAAAGTTGAATGATTGCAGAGTTCCCGAAGGGTTGTAGGGCTGGAGGAGGTTACAGAAATATTTTTTTTATTTATTCATTCATGGGTGTCACTGGCAAGGCCAGCATTTATTGCCTGTCCCTAATTGCCCTTGAGAAGGTGGTGGTGAGCCAGCATTTCAGAGGGCAGTTAAGAGTCAACCACATTGCTGTGGGTCTGGAGTCACATATAAGAATGTAAGGATGGCAGAGTTCCTTTCCTAAAGGACATTAGTGAACCAGATGGGTGTTTACGACAATACAGTAGTTTCACGGTCACCATTACTGATACTAGCTTTTTTTAAATTCCAGATTTATTTAACTAACTGAATTTAAATTCCCCAGTTTCCGTGGTGGGATTTGAATTCATATTTCTGGATCATTAGTCCAGGCTTCTGGATTACTAGTCCAGTAACATAACCACTATGCTACCGTACCCCTGAAATAAGGAGGGGTGAGGCCATGAAGGGATTTGAACACGACGATGAGAATTTTAAAATGGAGGCATTGGTGGACTGGGAGCCAATGTAGGTCAGTGAGCACAGGAGTGATGGGCGAATGGGACTTGGTGCGAGTTAGGCTACGGGCAGCAGAGTTTTGAATGTGTTTATGGAGGGTGAAAGATGGGAGGCTGGCCAAGCGAACACTGGAATAGTTGAGTCTGGTGGTAACAAAAGCATGGATGAGGGTATCAGCAGCAGATGGACTGAGGCAGGAGCGGAGACGGGTGATATTACAGAAGTGGAATTAGGCGGATTTTTGTGATGGAGAAGATATGGGGTCAAAAGGTCAGCTCCAGGTCAAATAGGGCGCCAAAGGAGCAATGCTCTTGGCCCACATGGTTCAGTAACACACTGGGCAGTGTGTGCACCAACTGAGCCACTGGAGGAACTCAGTATGCATTATTTATCATTGGAAAACAAAGATAACGACCCTCCACTTCCGTACAACTCGCACAGACATCACTGTAGAATGGATATTGTACTAAAAATAAACGTACTACTTAATCCAGTGACATGCACAACTGAGCAATGACCTTCTAAAATTTTAATCTGACATTTTGGAAACAAATACAGAAAACTCAAAGGCCCTGAAGTGCAGGAAGCTGCGCGGCATGTTTTAATCTCTAAGTGTTTGGACACATTCTAAGTGCTGAGGGAAAAATCCAAATGCAACTTCAAACAATCTGCTTCTGCTTTTTAAATGTCAGTTTAATTCCCAAATTTCAGCAAGAAGTAAAAAAGGTTTTTGGGGCTTTTTAAACATTCTATTTGTCACTGGCTCAAAATGAGCAGCTGAACTGGACGAAGATTTCTGAGCCAAATACTCTGATGAGATCTGTCATACCCGTTCCCGCAACAGCGCAAAAAGCAAAGTACTGCAGATTCTGGAAAGCTGAAATAAAAACAGCAAACGCTGGAAACACTCAGCAGGTGAGGCAGGAAAAGGCAGGCGGAGAAATTCAAAAAGTCAACAGCCCATAATTTGCTGCAGCAGGGCAGCGTCTGCCATTCGTTAGACTTGCCCTTGCACGTTAAGGTTTTTAAAATGTGTTGCGTGGCAAGTTGCTGAAAGTGCGAGCTGATAACGGCGTAGTGAAGGAAATCGGGCATCTGGGACCTGAGCGAACAGGACAAGCAACTGTGTATCTCCTTAACCAATCAGATTGAAGGATTGTGAAATAAACCGCAAGGACTGAGAAGGAAGCGTAAATTAGAGTGGGTGAATTCAATGTCAAATCAGGTACAGAAAGAGAAATAAAGAGGGAAAGACAGATTGGATTAAGAAAGAGAGAAAAGAGACAGAAAGGCAAAGTAACAAAAAAACTGAAAACTTACAAGTTTTACATTTTTATAATCTCCAATTAAAACCTGAAGGAATGACACTCCACATTTGTAATAGGCAATTTTCATTGCACGAGAGATGTCTGGCAGTAATTAACACTTATCAGCCCAGATTTTGCATTCAGCGGCGAAGGGGCAGCACTCGCTGCTGACTCGAAGAAAGTTGCCCAACAAAGATTTAATGGGCTCTGTGGCGTTGATTTCCCCTATTCTGATGTCAGTTTCAACTGACGGCATCTATAGGAGATCTGTGGTGTCCAGGAACAGTGAAGTCATCAAGCAGGCTGAGTAGCCAATCAGAGTGAAGAATTCTCAGACAGGAAGTAAAAAGCACTGATTATCATTCTCTTCTTAATCATTTTACACAAAGCGGAATAAAGATTGGAACATACACATGGGATTAAGATAGAAGCTGAAATATTATAAACAAACTTTAAAAGAATAAACCAAGATTATTTTTTATTACTTTAAAAATCTATGGAATTTTTATCATGGAATGGGGGGAATAACACTCCACATATGTAAAATTAGTTTTTCAGGACCAGCGAGGTTGTTCAGAAGTAATTAGGACTCAGTACGCCAGTAAAAACTCAATTACACCTCATTCAACAAGGCTTAACTTTTTCAATGGTTTTTGCAGTGAGAATAGTGTGTAAATAGTTGAAGTTCATGTCAAATCACTAATTCTGTGCTGATTGCATCTGCGAAGATTGTTACAGCGCACCCTGTGGAGGAGCAGGGCATCACTGACAGCAACTTCCGGATTTCCACGTTTAACTGCGCATGTGTGGAAGTTGCTGTCAGTTGTACACAGTAATGCCACGAGCGCTGACAGTTTTGCCTTCATTACAACCGCAAATTCTGGGCTGATGTTTCAGGAGTAACCCTTCATTCTTTGAGAACGGATTCCACCTGAAACTTTAACTTTTTTCCCATAACATCATAGTTGTTTCAAGCTGTATTCAGTTCATTTTGTAATTCAGCAAACTTCATTTCAACCAGTTCAGCTTTTGTTATTTCATAGAATCATAGAAATTTACAGCACGGAAGGAGGCCATTCAGTCCATTGTATCCGCACCGGTCGAAAAAGAGCAATCCAGCTTAATCCTACCTGCCAGCTCTTGGTCCGTAGCCTTGTAGGCCATGGCACCTCAAGTGCACATCCAAGTTCTTTTTGAATGTGGTAAGAGTTTCTGCCTCTACCACCATTTCAAACAGTGAGTTCCAGACCCCCACCACCCTCTGGGTGAAAAAGTTTCCCCTCAAATCCCCTCTAAACCTCCTACCAATCACTTTAAATTTATGCCCCCTGGTTGTTGACCCCTCTGCCAAGGGAAGCAGTTCCTTCCTAGCCACTCTATCTAGGCCCCTCATAATTTTATACACCTCAATTAGGTCTCCCCTCAGCCTCCTCTGTTCCAAAGAAAACAAACCCAGCCTATCCAATCTTTCCTCATAGCTAAAATTCTCCAATCCAGGCAACATTCTCGTAAATCTCCTCTGTACCCTTTCTAGCACAATCACATCTTTCCTGTAATGTAGTGACCAGAACTGCATGCAGTACTCTAGCTGAGGCCTAACTTGTATTTTATACAGTTCAAGCATAACCTCCCTGCTCTTATATTCAATGCCTCGGCTAATAAAGGCAAGTATCTCGTATTCCTTCTTAACCACCTTAGCTACCTGTTCTGCTACCTTCAGGGATCTGTGGACATGCAGTCCAAGGTCCCTCTGTTCCTCTACACTTCTCAGTGACCTACTATTTATATTGTATTCCCTTGCCTTGTTCGCCCTCCCCAAATGCATTACCTCACACTTGTCCGGATTGAATTCCATTTGCCACTGTTCTGCCCACCTGACCAGTCCATTGATATCTTCCTGCAGACTACAGCTTTCTTCTTCATTATCCACTACATGGCCAATTTTTGTATCGTCTGCAAACTTCTTAATCATACCCCCTACATTCAAGTCTAAATCATTGATATATATCACAAAAAGCAAGGGACTGAGTACTAAGCCCTGCAGAACCCCACTGGAAACAGCCATCCAGTCACAAAAACACCCATCGACCATAACCCTTTGCTTCCTACTTCTGAGCCAATTTTGGATCCAACTTGCAACTTTACCTTGGATCCCATGTGCTTTTACTTTTGTGACCAGTCTGCCATGTAGGGCCTTATCAAAAGCCTTGCTAAAATCCACATACACTACATCAAACGCACAACCCTCATCGACCCTCCTTGTTACCTCCTCAAAAAATTCAATCAAGTTAGTCAGACACGACCTCCCCTCAACAAATCCATGCTGACTGAATTTTTTCCAATAATTTTCCCACCACCGAGGTTAGGCTGACTAGCCTGTAATTACTCGATCTATCCCTTTCTCCTTTTTAAACAATGGTACGACGTTAGCAGTCCTCCAGTACCACACCTGTAGCCAGAGAGGATTGGAAAATGATGGTCAGAGCCTCTGCTATTTCCTCTCGCTTCTCTTAATAGCCTGGGATACATTTCATCTGGGCCTGGGGATTTATCCACTTTCAAAGATGCTAAACCCCTTTATACTTCCTCTCTCACTATGTTTATTTCATCTAATATTTCACACTCCTCCTCCCTGATTGCAATGTCTGCATCATCTCTCTCTTTTGTGAAAACAGACGCAAAGTATTCATTAAGGACCATACCCATGTCTTCTGCCTCCACACATAGATTTCCTTCATGGTCTCTAATAGGCCCTACTCTTTCTTTAGTTATCCTCTTGCTCCTAATGTATTTATAAAATATCTTTAGGTTTTCCTTGATTTTACCTGCCAACATTTTTTCATGCTCTCTCTTTGCTTTCCTAATTTCCTTTTTAATTTCACCCCTGCACTTTCTATACTCCTCTAGGGTTTCTATAGTATTGAGCACTCAGTAACTTTCATAAGCCTCCCCTTTTTTCTTTATCCTACCCTGTATACCCCTTGACATCCAGGGGGCTCTAGATTTGTTAGTCCCACCCTTTTTCTTTAAGGGAACATACTTGCGCTGAGCCCTCACTATCTCCTCCTTCAATGCCTCCCACTGCTCTGACACTGATTTACCTTCAAGTAGCTGCTTCCAGTCTACTTTGGCTAAATCACATCTCAGCTCAGTAAAATGGGCTTTTCCCCAATTAAGAACTTTTATTCCTGGTCTGTCTTTGTCCTTTTCCATAACTACCCTAAATTTAACTGAATTATGATCACTACCCCCAAAATGCTCTCCCACTGATACCCCTTCCACCTGCCCAGCTTCATTCCCTAAAACTAAGTCCAGAACTGCTCCCTCCCTTGTTGGGCTTGCCACATACTGGCTAAAAAAGTTCTCCTGAATGCATTTTAGGAATTCTGCACCCTCTATACCCTTCACACTAATTTTATCCCAGTTAATATTAGGGTAGTTGAAATCCCCTACTATTACTACCCTATATTTTTTGCACTTCTCAGAAATTTGCCTACATATTTGCTCTTCAATCTCCCTCTGACTGTTTGGGGGTCTGTAATACACTCCCAGCAGTGTGTTTGCCCCTTTTTTATTCTTCAGTTCAACCCATATGGCCTCATTGGATGATCCTTCCAAGATATCAACCCTCCTCACAGCTGTAATTGTTTCTTTAATCAATACTGCGACCCCCTCCTTTTTTTGTTAAGTATTCAGCAAACAACTTAACATAGTTCAAATTCTTGGGGCTCAAAATCCTCTGGTACTACATCAGTACTGAGCACATTTACGTTAATATTTTCATATGAAAATCCTCTGTCCACAATCTTGAGGAAGATGTTAATCTATTTAGTTTAAGTAGTGGGCAGAGAAATTTCATATAAACATATTAATGGCTTCATTGCTAATATCACACAGCATGACGTCTTTTATTTTTTCCCAAATATTAAAGAGGAATATTGTAAAATGCTGACCTCACTTTTTTTTCTTTTCAACGCTGATGGGCCCAATGTGCATTTCACCATTTTCAGTATTTATTTCAGATTTCTAGTATTTCCAGTCTTTGGTTCCACAAACCCATTCTATATAATCCATCACAAACAATGAACGTTACGCTTCAAACTAACTACCCATTTGCACAGTTCATTCCAAGCGTCATGCCTTATTTCACATATAACTCTGATCTGTGTAATATGTTACAAATCTAATCTGCAAGTTCAACCTCTATTGATCATGAATTTGATTCCAGCTGCCTGTTAAAAACCCGATAATCTGTAGTTCCATCGCTGGCCTGCATACCCTGGCATTACCTTGCATCAGCATAATTCATTTTAGATCTCAATTGATTAAATTTAAATCTCTACTTTGTAGAATTAAGTGAAGCCTGACAAATGGGCAACTGCTTTGTCGAGAGTTAGAATTTCTACCAATTGTGTAAAAATAACTGGTTTGCAAATGAGTATGCCGACCACTTAATCATTCAATCACCAATTCAATTGTAATAAAATTGTCAAGACGTCATTTAACAAAATCAGTTTACACGAAAATGGATTAGATTTCAGCACTGACCGGTGATAAGCAGGTAAAATTTGGTCATGGAGTGGTTCTGTGTAAGTACACTGATCATTTACAGTTGATTGGTGAATGTTTTATAAGCATATTAAGGGTTCAAGCGAATTAGGGATTCTGTACATTCGGAGTGCAAGTGAAGTGGCTCAGTCCATCTGAATTCTTGGCTTGGATTAGGTGTTTATTTGGAGTTAGAGTTTGTTGCAATTAAATTACAAAAAATCTGGAGTTCATTTAAGGCAAACAATACTTAGGGGAGAGACAGAAGAAGCACTTTTAATCCAGGTGAATACGTTTTTCAGAAAAATTCTCTAACTTGAGTGAACAAATTCTAATCTTCAAAGTGAAAAAGCAGCCAGCAGGAAATCTGCCACAGCGGGTCTCCCAGAACAGATGCACTGGCTTAATATCTGCAAAGGCTCCATCTCATTTTCCAGAGATCAACAACCTTCGTGGGCCTGGACACCAAGTCAGAAAGTCCAGAATAAGGCACATCAAACCCCAGCACATAACCTTTTCCTTTGTTGCAGCCGCAGGGAGAATGCTGATCTTAATCAGAGGTAACTGAAGACGTACTTGTTACGTTACGTAACATAATCTTTCCTAGTCTGGGCAGCCCACACGATTAATCTCCAATACACTGCTTTCTCAGCCCTAAAAATATGGAATTTCCTCCTCTCAATAAAGAAGGGGCAGGGAACATATGGGAAGCAGCATATGTAAGGCATTCGGATCCTTGAATTATAAATAAAAATAAAAATTTAGGGATGGGCAATAAATGCTGGCCTTTCCAGCGACGCCCACATCCCATGAATGAAAAAAAGAGGTATAGAGCAGAAAAGCAAGGAAGTTGTGCCAATCCTTTATAAAATATTGGGTAGGCCCCAGCTGAACTATTGTGGGCAATTCTGGGCACCACACTTTAGGAAGGATGTCAAAGCCTTAAAGAGAGTGGAGAGGAAATTTACTGGAATGGTACCAGGGATGAAAGACTTCAGTTACGTGGAGAGTCTAGAGAAACAGGGGTTGTTCTCCTTAGAGCAGAAAAAGTTAAGGGGAGATTCGATAGGTGTTCAAAATCTTGAATGGTTTTGATAGAGTAAATAAGGAGAATCTGTTTCCAGTGGCAGAAGGATCGGTAACCAGAGGCAACAAACGTTTTTTTTTTAACGCAGCGAGTTATGATGATCTAGAATGCACTGCCTGAAAGGGTGGTGGAAGCAGATTCAATAATTATTTTCAAAAAGGAATTGAATACTTGAAAAGGAAACAATTGCTGAATTATGGGGAAAGAGCAGGGAGTGGGACTAATTAAATAGCTCTTTCAAAGAGCCGGCACAGGCACGATGGGCTGAATGGTATTATTCTGTGCTATATGAGTCCATGTATCAAAAAGTTTGCTATCAACCTCAAATCTCAGGTGTAGACTAGATGGCCAGTGGGGGAAGGGGTGTAGACCAGATAGCCAGGGGTGGTGTGTAGACCAGATGGCCAGGGGTGGTGTGTAGACCAGATGGCCTGGGGTGGTGTGTAGACCAGATGGCCAGGGGTGGTGTGCAGACCAGATGGCCAGTGATAAGTAGAACCAATAGCTTGTGTTGTGTGGAATAGATAATCTATTGGTATGCAGAAGGCGGTGGTTTGTGGAACAAATAGCCACAATACTGTGGAGGAGGAATTCCTAGAGTGTATATGGGATGGTTTCCTGGACCAATATGTTGAGGAACCAACTAGAGATCAGGCCATCTTAGACTGGGTATTATGTAATGAGAAAGGATTAATTAGCAATCTTGTTGTGCGAGGCTCCTTGGGGAGGAGCGATCATAATATGATAGAATTCTTCATTAAGATGGAGAGTGAAGTAGTTGACTCAGAGACTAGGGTCCTGAATTTAAATAAAGGAAACTACGATGGTATGAGGCGCGAGTTGGCTAGGATGGATTGGGGAATGTTACTTAAAGGGTTGATGGTGAATAGGCAATGGCAAACATTTAAAGACCGCATGGATGAACTACAGAATTTGTTCATCCCTGTTTGGCATAAAAATAAAACAAAAAAGGTGACTCAACCGTGGCTAACAAGGAAAATTAGGGATAGCATAAGATCCAAGGAGAGGACATATAAATTGGCCAGAAAATGCAGCAAACCTGAGGATTGGGAGCAGTTTAGGATTCAGCAAAGGAGGACAAAGGGATTAATTAAGAGGGGGAAAATAGAGTATGAGAGTAAGCTTTTAGGGAACATAAAAACTGACTGTAAAAGCTTCTATAGATATGTGAAGAGAAAAAGATTGGTGAAGTCAAGCATAGGTCCCTTGCAGTCAGAATCAGGGGAATTTATAATGGGGAACAAAGAAATGGCAGACCAATTAAATACATACTTTGGTTCTGTCTTCACAAAGGAGGACACAAATAACCTCCCAGAGATGTCGGAGAACATAGGGTCTAATGAGAGGGAGGAACTGAATGAAATCAGTATTTGTAGGTAAATGGTGTTAGGGAAATTGACGGGATTGAAGGCTGATAAATCCCCAGGGCCTGATAATCTACATCCTAGGGTACTTAAGGAAGTGGCCCTAGAAATAGTAGATGCATTGCTGGTCATCTTCCAAAATTCTATAGACTCTGGAACAGTTCCCATGGATTGGAGGGTGGCTAATGTAACCCCACTATTTAAAAAAGGTGGTAGAGAGAAAACGGGGAATTATAGACTGGTAAGCCTGACATCGGTAGTGGGGAAAATGCTAGAGTCCATTATAAAAGATGTAATAGCAGAGCACTTGGAAAACAGTGACAGGATCAGACAAAGTCAACATGGATTTACAAAAGGTAAATCATGCTTGACAAATCTACTGGAATTTTTTGAGGATGTAACTGGTAGAATTGATAAGGGAGAACCAGTGGATGTGGTGTATTTGGACTTTCAGAAGGCTTTCGATAAAGTCCCGCATAAGAGATTAGCGTGCAAAGTTAAAGCACATGGGATTGGGGGTAAGGTACTGACTTGGATAGAGAACTGGTTGGCAGACAGGAAGCAAAGAGTTGGAATAAACGGGTCTTTTTCCGAGTGGCAGGCAGTGACTAGTGGGGTACCGCAGGGATCGGTGCTAGGACCCCAGTTATTCACAATATATATTAATGATCTAGACGAGGGAACTAGATGTAGTATCTCCAAGTTTGCAGACGACACAAAGCTGGGTGGGCGTGTGTGCTGTGAGGAGGATGCAGAGAAACTCCAGTATGATTTGGACAAGTTGGATGATTGGGCAGATGCATGGCAGATGCAGTATAATGTGGATAAATGCGAGGTTATCCACTTTGGTGGCAAAAACAGGAAGGCAGATTATTATCTGAACGGCAATAGATTGGGAAAAGGGGAAGTGCAACGAGACCTGGGTGTCCTTGTGCACCAGTCGCTGAAGGTAAGCATGCAGGTGCAGCAGGCGGTTAAGGCGGCAAATGGTATGTTGGCCTTCATAGCGAGAGGATTCGAGTACAGGAGCAAGGATGTCTTGCTGCAGTTGTACAGGGCCTTGGTGAGACCACACCTTGAGTATTGTGTGCAGTTTTGGTCGCCTTATCTGAGGAAGGATGTTCTTGCCATGGAGGGAGTGCAGCAAAGATTCACCAGACTGATACCTGGGATGGCAGGAATGACGTATGAAGAGAGATTGGGTCGATTAGGCTTATATTCGCTAGAGTTTAGGAGAATGAGAGGGGATCTCATTGAAACTTATAAAATTCTAAAAGGACTAGACAGACTAGATGCAGGAAGGATGTTCCCGATGGCGGGAGAGTCCAGAACCAGGGGTCACAGTCTAAGGATAAGGGGTAAGCCATTTAGGACTGAGATGAGGAGGAATTTCTTCACCCAGAGAGTGGTGAACCTGTGGAATTCTTTACCACAGAAGGCAGTTGAGGCCAATTCATTAAATATATTCAAGAAGGAGTTAGATATATTTCTTAAGGCTAAAGGGATCAAGGGATATGGGGAGAAAGCAGGGACAGGGTACTGAAATTGGATGATCAGCCATGATCTCATTAAATGGTGGAACAGGCTTGAGGGGCCGAATGGCCTACTCCTGCTCCTATCTTCTATGTTTCTATGGTGCCTCAGCCATCTGCCTCAGAACCTCCTCTATGCCAGACAACTCCAGAATATTCTACAGCTTTGTCTCTGTCTCCCCCAGCACTCATCAGACTTTGGCCTACATAAAAACTAGTTCTGGCTCCCTTAACCCCCTCCCATCTCAGCTCCCGAGTATTCAATTATATCTCCTCAGCCTAATACTTGGGAGTATCATCAACTGCTCCCTTTCCTCAGGCATGGTTCTTCTGCCTTCACAATTGCTATTATTATCCACCGTCTTAAAAAGTCCATCCTCATTTCCAACCTCCCCTATCCTCTCCACCTACCACTCCATTTCTAACTTCCCATTCCTCTATAAAATCTTTGAACATGTCATAATCACTCAACTCTACACACACCTGTCCCTGTTTGAATCACTTCAATCTGACTTTCTTCCAGCCCACAGTGCCAAAACTACCCTGGCCAAAATCACCAATGATATCCTATGGAATCGTAACATCTTACCCCTCCTCATTCTCCTCTCATTCAATGTGGTTCCTTGACTCTGAAGTGCTTCTGTATTTTAAGTGTAAGTTGTTGTTGGTGTCTAGAACAGGTAGGTGCTGGTAGTTACAAGCTTGCCACATTGTGAAAGGTTCTATCAATTAGTTAGAGCTTTCAACTCCCTCCCAGATGTTTTAACCCCAAATTGTATGCATTATAGGTAAGCTCAATTGTTTAATATATTTCTAGATTTAGCTGCTGTGCTGATTGGCCCCATTCTATCATTTTAATCAAGCTAGTGATGGTGTGAATTAAGCAAAACTGGCAAAAAAAAATTCATTAGCAATTATATAGAGGATGTACAAATTAAACCATTGACTTGAAATTGGGTGCAGAAGTTATTCATCCTTTTCACAGAATCATAGAAATTCTGTTTTATCCAGAATGCAGTCACACCCCAGAGGAAAGCACAGGTTCAGGAAGGGGAGGGTGTGACTGCGAGGGAGCCGGGTAGCAGGGATTTAGGAGAGGTTGAGAAGGAGGTCCCGCAGACACTGGTCCTGTCCAACAGGTACGAAGTACTCGCTACCTATGAGGACAAGGAGAAAGACTGCAGGGAGAACAGCCACAATGTAGACCAAGGCACCGTGGCTCAGAAGACTGTCCAAGGAGGGGGAAGAGCAGAATAGAAATGTGGTAGTGATAGGGGACTCTATAATTAGGGGGATAGATAGCGTCCTCTGCAGCCAAGAACGAGAATCCTGAAGGGTGTGTTGCCTACCCAGTGCCAGGGTAAGAGATAGCTCACGGCAGCTGGAGAGGAACTTGGAAAGGGAGGGAGTAAATCCAGTTGTCGTGGTCCATGTTGGAACAAACGGCATAGGTCGGAACAGGGAGGAGGTCCTGCTGAAAGAGTATCAGGAGTTAGGCTGTAAATTAAAAAGCAGAACCTCGAGAGTAATAATCTCTGGATTATTGCCCAAGCCACGTGAAAATTGGCATAGCAGCCGACAGATCAGGAGAATTAACACATGGCTAAAGGGTTGGTGTGGGAAAGAGGGATTCATTTTCATGGGACACTGGCACCAGTTCTGGGACAGGAAGGAACTGTACCAATGGGACCCATGTCCGAGTGGAAAAGGTAAATAGGGAGGTGGCAAAGGCGTTAATCTAGTAAGATGGGGGGAGGGATCTACAAGAAACATTACCAGCCTAATTCTAAACAAAACAGGAAAAGAGAGCATAGGAAAGAATAAAGGGAGGACATTGATGGCAAGGGAATAAACAGAGTTATAGAACAGGAGTCTAAAAAGATGGTTAAACATAAAGTGAGAGGAAATCCTATTAAAAATGAGTTAAACTGTCTGTACAGCAATGCACACAGTGTCCATAATAAAAAGGGGAGCTGGAGGCAATCATGCATTGCGAGGAACCAGACGTAGTAGGGATTACTGAGGCATGGCTACAGAAAAATCAGGACCGAGAATTAAATATTCAGAAATGATAGAGAAGGAAAAACGGGAGATGAAGTAGCTGTACTTATTAGGGATAACATAATGGCAGTAGAAAAAAGTGACGCAGCTATCAGCAAGACAAAAATAGAATCCATATAGATAGAGATAAAAGATAATAAAGGATCAATCACACTAATAGGTGTAGTCTACAGACCACCTAATAGAGGAAGGGAGGTGGAGGAAGAAATATGCAGACAGATTAGGGAAGTGAGTAAAAAACATCGAATAATAATCATGGGGGATTTCAACTACCCAGATATTAATTGGACAGAAGAGGTAGGTAAAGGGGATAAGGGAATGGAGTTCCTACAATGTGTACAGGACTCCTTTCTAACCCAATCTGTAAAAAGCCCAACAAGGGAGGATTCGCTATTGGATCTAGTAACGGGGAATGAACCAGAGCAGATAAGAGAAGTAAAAGTAGGGGAACATCTTGGCAATAGTGACCATAATATAATATGCTTTAAGATGATAATTGAGAAGGACATAAGTATGACGAAAACCAAGGTAATAGATTGGAGAAAAGCTGATTTTGAGGGGCTGAGAATAGAACTTGGGAAAATAAAATGGGCAACAATATTGGCAAACAACGATGTAGAACAGCAAAGAGATACATTTAAAGTGGTATTCAACAGAGTGCAGGAACAATATAAACTAATGAGACTCCATGGATGAATAAAGCCATTAGGGATCAATTGAGGCTAAGGAAAGAGGCATACATTAAGTACATAGACAGCAGAGGAGTGCATGATAAGGGAGAATACGAAGAGATTAGAAGAGAAGTCAAAAAAACAATTGGGAAGGCAAAGAGGAACTATGAAATTAAATTATCAAGGAACATAAAACAAAATAGTAAAATATTTTACAGGCGCATCAATAAAAATGGAAGGTTGGGATGGGAATAGGGCCATTAAGGTATAGACAGGATAATACCACAGGTAACGATAGAGAGATGGCAGAAATATTAAATAATTATTTTGCTTCAGTATATACCAGGGAGATAGAACAGGTGGACATGTCATTGGATGATGAGATTAGTAATGAGATAAGTGTATTTAAAATAAAAAAACAAGGGATATATTAAATAAACTAATCAAACTCAAAGAGGATAAAACCCCTGGTCCGGATGTATTGCATCCACGAATTTTTAAAGAATTTTGGGAAGAAATAACAGAGGCATTACTACACATATTTAATAATTCATTAGAAAAGGTGTAGTGCCAGAGAACTGGTGGATAGCTAACATAATGCCTATATTTAAGAAGGGAGATAGAACATGTCCAGGGAATTATAGACCAGTCAGCTTAACATCGGTGGTAGGAAAAATACTAAAGGAGAAAATAGAAGAACATCTAGAAACCAAAAATATAGTAATGAATAGTCAGCATGGATTTCAAAAGGGAAAGTCTTGCTTGACCAACCTATTGAATTTTTTGAAGAGGTAACAGAGAGAGTAGACAATGGTAATGAAGTAGATGTAATTTATCTAGATTTTCAAAAGGCACCCCATAATAGACTGATGAACAAGGTCAGAGAATGCGGAGTCAGGGAACAAGTAGCAGAATGGCTAGCTAGCTAGCTTCAAGACAGAAAGTAGAGAGTATGAGTAAAGGGTAGCTATTTACAGTGGCAGAAGGTGGGTAGTGGTGTTCCACAAGGATCAGTGCTGAGACCACTGTTGTTCACAATTTATATCAACGATTTAGACTTTGGAATCAAAAACACAATTTCTAAATTTGTGGATGACACCAAACTGGGGGGGATAGTCAATACTGAGGAGGACTGCAACAAATTACAGGAGGACATTAATAAACTTGCAGAATGGGCATATAATTGGCAAATGAAGTTCAACACAGATAAATGTGAGGTATTACATTTTGGTAGGAAGAATAGGGAGGTCACTTATTACTTGGAGGGTGCGAGTCTAGGTGGGGTAGAGGAACAAAGGGATCTCGGAGTACAAATACACAAATCTCTAAAAATTGCAACACAGGTTAGCAAGGCCATAAAAAAAAGCAAACCAAGCACTCGGGTTTAATTCTAAAGGGATAGAATTGAAAAGTAGGGAAGTTATGCTAAACCTGTATCGAACCTTGGTTAGATCACACTTAGAGTACTGCATACAGTTATAGTCACCATATTATAAAAAAGATAGAGAGGCACTGGAGAGGGTGCAGAGAAGATTTATAAGGATGATACCAGAAATGCGAGAGTATATATATCAGGAAAGGATGAACAGGCTGGGTTTCTTTTCTCTTGAAAAAAGAAGGCTGAAGGGTGACCTAATAGAGGTCTTTAAAATTATGAAAGGTTTTGATAGAGTGGATACAGAGAGAATGTTTCCACTTGTGGGGAAGAGCATAACTAGAGGTCATCAATATAAGATAGTCACCGAGAAATCCAATAGGGAATTCAGAAAAAATTTCTTTACCCAAAGAGTGGTGAGAATGTGGAACTCGTTACCACAGGGAGTGGTTGAAGCGAATAGTTTAGCTGCATTTAAGGGGAGGCTAGATAAGCATATGAGGGAGAGGGAATAGAGGGTTATGCTGATAGATTTAGATGAGGAAAGACGGGAGGAGGCTCGAGTGGAGCATAAACGCCGGCATGGACTGGTTGGGCCGAATGGCCTGTTTCTGTATCCTATGTAATCCTATGAAATAACATATTGGATGGATGCAGCTTTGAAACAATATTGTTCTTTAATCAATTTTGGAATTTCAGGAAAGCTTAAAAACTCGCCTGTCAGGATAAATCTGGATAAATCTGTGTTGCTTTGCAGAAGATTGCAACAACGCAAGCCACAAAAAATAAATGATGGAGACAGACCAGGAAGGGGGGAGGCTATAAATACTTTATAGCCTTTTAAATTCAATTTATTTTGCATTCTAAAAACTTATTTCAAACTTTAACCTCCTCTTTGCAAGCTAGAAGAGATAATAGATAGGCTCAACTCAACTGTAGTTCTCAACACCCTTGCAATACAATTAGCTCTGGGTCCAGTTAGGAATCAACAAGTTTGTAGGGATTGAACCTAATACTTTATATTAGCATATTGATCTCCCATGGTGTTTAACTGCCAAGGTGGAGCTCTATTAAACTTGGTTCATGAGTTTAATGCTCATATATACCCTGTGGAAAAGTAATGTAAATAGGCAAATCCTGAGGTTAATCAGAGGCTAATTGCAGAAGAAAGTTTATGTAGATTAGCAGCTGCTTGCCGATCCCCAGCTGCTGCCTTTGGAGAAGGGCAAGGTTATCAAGGTCAGAAAAACCAGCATGAAATGCTTTTTTCCCTCTTTATATACTTTGGCATTTTAAAATGTGACAATTGAAGTGTGATGTCTGAAGTGCGAGGTCTGAGGTGTGACAGACGCACACTAGACGCAAGACTTATATATATAGATTTGTTAACTAGAACAGGACTGTTCTTAAGGAAACTAACTACCAGATTACATTGTTGCTGAAGATCGATAAAAATGAAAGTATCTTACACTGCTAATCATCGTCATTCTGCATCTCCTTCACTATTCTCTCTCCAATACAGACGGGATTGACAACTTCATGTAACTTATACGAAGATGAGGATTGTTTAGAAACACACAGATCTGGATTTTAACTTGGAGCGGGTTTCCGATGGGAAGCCAGTTTATTTCCCACCCCCCAGAGGCAGCAGGAAGACACGACAATTTTAAACATTTACATGCCACTGGTCCACTTTCAGCTTGTTCTAGGTGAGAAGAGGGCACAGAGCAGCTGCCAGCAGGGAAAGTTCGAGTGGCCCTTTGCCACCCACTGGCTTACAGGTAAAGGTCTCGCAGGAGGGGAGTCCGGGGCAGGAGAGGCCGTGACTTCATTGTGGGGCCCCAGGAGCTATCATGCTCCTTCTGGCCCCACAAAGGAAAGGTTTTCACTAATCTGAGGGTCCTCTGCTTCCTCTCCACCAGCTGCCAACCTGCTTCAAACTGACGCGAAAGCCGCGGTGACTTCCCATCCGCGCTAAGGCCCTGGTTAAAATGCCACTGAACTCCTATTAATGTAATAAGACCCTGGTTCTCAAATTCATGAAACCCGTGCCTGATTTAGGCGGACGCCACATCTATCCTGCAGGTTAATGTCAGGAAACAGTTGAGTTCTGAGCGGGTAAGTAACCCATTCGTTTTTAACCTACCACTGGTCCACTCTCCAGTTAAAAGCAACCCCACAGCACAGGTCTATCTTCCTATCTCCACTATCTTAACTACCTTCGATCTCTGTGTAATTAAACGTCTTGGCATTCAGCACCATCCATAGCACCACATCTTTCAAAGGCATCACAACTGAAAGTGTTGCCTCAGAGGCATCATGGGGGAAAAATTCAGTTGGTTGCGCCTCCCGTTAGCGCCTTAAGAGGGCGCTAATGGGGCGCAAAGCATCTAGCGCCCAGGCGCGGCGAAGTTTGCGCCGCTCGCAAAATCAACTAGACATTTTGCGGCGGCGCTAAACACTACCGCCACGATCTCCTGCACCGGCAGATCGTGACGTCAGTCGAGTGCGCAACGCCCCGGTATCGCCCTGGAGCGGATATTGAGTGGCGCCCCCTGCCTTACCGCCTGACGCTAGCAGCGACAGGTTGAGGGGAGCGTTCTGCAGTCATGAAGGGAAAGGGGGAGCGCTATTTAAAGGTGACCGCTTCCTGCCTTTTATTGTTGGTGCCATTTTTGAACTACGCATTCTGAGAGAGAGAGAGAGAGAGAGACTTCTGGAGAGATTCAACGTGTGTGAAGGAGTTTTGGGTACTGAGCAGCACTTTGCAGGTTCATTTTGATTTGCCATTCCTTGTATCGATTTAGAAGAGACTGTGGGGGTTGCACTCTGAGCTGTTTGCCTGGTACTCTCCATTGTTCTTTCCAGCAGATTTGATGTGCAGGTCTCTCCAGGCCGAGATTCAAGGCTGCAATGAGCAGGATGTGGATGGAAAGCAAGATTAACCATTCCCTTTAAGAACTGGCCCGTGCCATTGTGTGTGTGTTCCATTGCTGACTGACATTACATGAGCTTCGCCAGCGCTCTGAGGTAGCACCTCGCTCCTCGGCCTTTGCGCCTTAAGACAGGTGTGAAGCACCTGATTTAGCGCTCCAATCACCTCCAGGGGCGATAAAAGTCAAGTTTGCAGTCGGTGGCGATAATTAGCGCCAGGCGCTAATCTTTGCGCCCGGCCGATAATTGCGCCCCAAATGGGGCGATACTGAATTTCTCCCCCCATATCTCCAAAGCTCCACTCATTAACAAAGCAACAATTTTGAATGATACTTTTCTCTCTGATCGATTGCACCGGTCAAAGTGAGAATTTGACAAATTTAAAATAAAAATAAAAAGTCCAATCATCAGTGGTACTGGCGGTTGCATTATGCTGCAGCAAAGCACTGCAACAGCTTCCCTCAGTCGGGTGATTCACTGGTGATGCAAATGGCCCTGCCACCCACCCAAATTAGGATACTCTGATTGACGCTGGGAAATCATCTCGGGTTAGAGGTATGAGGGGAGCAGAAGTCCCACCCAGCTGAAGATCTGTCGCCATTCCAGCAACAATGAAAATCTATCCTTGGTTATTTCAAAATAAATGTTCCTATTCTTGGAAAACATATCCTAAGAATAACTTTTGTCAATAACAGTGTAAAACCGACAAGAGGATAAACGCAACTTTTACGCACTTCCAGCATGGAGTCTTGCTCAAAGGGAGCGTGGGTCAAAGAATTGACACCATAGTGTTGTAGCTCTACCTCCACCCCATGTTTTCAGAGTGTATCTCCCCACCAGGTAATGGAATCACACAAATTAATTCTTTGTTTCCATTATCTTTGAAATCAGTATACTATTTCTAATCTACAATGGCTGGAGAGTTTCAGGAAATAGGGATCACATTCTACGATTTCCATTCACCACACAATTGAGAACACTTAGGGGTAAAAATTCAGTTGGTTGCGCCTCCCGTTAGCGCCTTAAGAGGGCGCTAATGGGGCGCAAAGCCGCTAGCGCCCGGGCGCAGCGATGTTTGCGCCGCTCGGGAACTTAACTAGACATTGTGCGGCGGCGCTAAACCTTACCGCTGCGACCACCTGCGCGCGCAGATTGTGAAGTCATTCCATGGTGCAACGCCCTTGTGGCGCCCCGGAGCGGAAATTGAGTGGCGCCCCCTGCCTTACCGCCTGGCGCATCCAACGACCGGAAGACTGGAACGCTATCAATCGCTGTGGGGCTGGGGGGGGCGCTATTTAAAGGGGGCCTCTTCCTGTCTTTTTCTGTGGTTGACATTTTTGCACCACTCGTTCTGAGAGAGAGAGAGAGATTCGGAGAGAGAGAGAGACTTCTGCATTGAGTCAACGCTTTGTGAGGTAGTTTTGCCTACTGATCCTAACTTCGCTGGTACTTTGGTTGCTGTCCTTCATAACTTTGCTTGCAAAGAGACTATGGGGGCTGCACTGATTGGGGGCGTCGTCCTGCTCCAGCTGAATCGGAGGACACAGAGACGCTGAGAGAGAGTGGCAATGATGGCCAGACGGAGGAGGGCCAACAGGCGTATGTACAGGAGAGCTTACCCTCCCAGGGTATATCGTGAACAGCTCTCCTACATTCATATGTCTGATGAGCTGTGTTTGCAAAGGCTGCGATTCAGCAAGGAGGTGGTCACTGAGCTCTGCCACCTGCTGCAGCCAGATCTGCAGCCTCAACTGAGGTCCAGGACGTCTCTGTCGGTGGCAGTGAAGGTCACAGTGGCTCTCAACTTCTATGCTACTGGCTCATTTCAAGCTGCTGCTGGGGACCTCGCCAATATCTCCCAGTTCGCGGTGCATTGCTGCATCCGGCAGGTCACAAATGCCCTCTTTAAAAGGAGACGAGAGTTCATCTCTTTCCCCATGACCCCAGACAAGCAGCGTGACCGCGCTCTGGGCTTTGCGAGGATAGCGGGCTTCCCCATGGTGCAGGGAGCCATTGACTGCACGCATGTGGCTTTGCGTGCTCCACATGAGAATGCCGAGGAATTCCGGAACAGAAAGGGGTTCCATTCCTTGAATGTTCAGTTGGTCTGTGACCACAGACAGCTGATACTCGCTGTCAATGCCCACTATCCTGGCAGCTGCCACGATGCTTTCATCCTGCGCCAGACTACTGTGGCAGAACTTTTCGAGGCACCGCATCAGCCAGTTGGTTGGCTTCTCGGGGACGAGGGGTATCCATTGAGCACCTGGCTGATGACACCGCTCCGTACGCCCAACACCCCTGCTGAGCTGCGGTACAATGAGAGCCATCAAGCTACCAGGAACATCATTGAGCGCACAATCGGCGTGCTGAAGCAACGGTTCCGCTGTCTCGACCATTCTGGAGGAGCCCTGCAGTACTCGCCTGAGCGAGTATCCAACTTCGTAGTTGTGTGCTGCATGTTGCACAACATGGCAATCGTCAGGACCCAGCCAATGCCACCAGGCCTTGGAGCACCACCAGAGGAGGAGGAGGAAGAGGAGGAAGAGGACGAGGAGGACGAGGAGGATGATCATCAGCAGCACCAAGGCGGGAGGGCGGCCCACAATGGTGAAACTGCAAGGGCCGTCCGTCAACGGCTGATAGCAAGCCGCTTCTAGGGCCCCTGCTGTGGAAATGGCTTCTGCCATTGCTAACAACATCAATGAACCCAGCACGCAATCCCTAAGCCGGCCAAGGCACCAATGATTCCAAACACCAAACATGTATATTTTGAATACAAAAACTTATTTATTTTACAAACTCTGTGTGTGTCATTTCCTCATGACAAACTCATAGAAATAAACACAAAAAAACAGTCATTAACATAACTGGTTCTCACAACCTGGAGATAATGTCCAAAACACTAGACAAAAGTTGGACCACGAACATCGGCCTTTAATAAAAAAATGACCAGCATTTTGTCACACCTCCTACTTTTTGCCCTTCGAGGGTGATCTCCTTCCCTTGCGCACTTCCCCCCTTCTAACCCTACTGCTCCTCCGTAATGGGACCTCAGTGGCTGCAGCAAGGCTGGTGGAAGGCTGCTGATCGTCAGACCCTGACACTGCAGATGCCCCTGAAGGACGGCCTCGACCAGTTCTGGGCCTGGAGGGCCCAGCTGCAGACTGCACCAACTCTGCATGGGCGGCAGCAGTCTGTCCTACAGGCGGTGGCAAGTGCAGTGGAGAAGTGACAGTGTTGGCAGCAGGAATGCTGTCATCGTGAGAGAGGACAGCAACTCCCTGCTCGCCCGACACACTGGCACTCCCACGGGGCAGCACTTCAGCATCCGGAGCAATCTGCTGGAGCACAGATTGCTGGCCTGCTGCGGCGTGGTGAGAGCCCCCGGGACATGTGAACGAACCATCGAGGTTGGCAGCAGTCAGTGCTCGCGTGGCCTCAATCTGAGTCTGCATGAGAGCAGTCAGAGATGGGATCACGGCAGTCAGTGACTGAATTGCAGCACTAAGCATTAGTGTGGCATCCGCCTGTGCTACAGCGAAGTGCTCCACACTCCTTGCCAGTGACTCAATGCATTCGCGCACCCTTCCCACTGCACCCATGAGCTCAGTGTGCATGCCCACCGCCTGGGTGTTCATTTCTGCGATCAGCCACTCCTCCTCTGCGTCCATTGCAGTAGGAGTCGCTGGCATACTCTCCCTCTGGGGAGAAGGCCCCCGTTCTTCCCTACCCCCATGGCGTTGCTGCAGCCCACTGGGTCCTGGAGCTTCACCCTCATCAGACCCTTCCCCCCTGCTCCCCTCCAGGGCAGGCGTGTTCCCAGTGTGGGCATGGGCTTCCTCGGGAGAGGGTGGCACTGATGCTCCGGCTTCCTCTTCCTCCTCGGCTGCAGCTTCACTCCCAGTGGCAGCTTCAGGGCCCGTCTCCTCAGCTGGTGAATCACCATCTGAAAGCAGGGAGGTACAAGAGTGGCTTTAGCGTGAGGACAGGGTGGCAGTAAGGGAGGAATAAGTGCAGCGAGTTAGCAAGTTGGATTGAAAGTGTCAAAGGCTGGTGTTGTGAGGGACAAGTGGAAGGACAGAGGACAAAAAGGTGATGACCTTACCATTGCTGTCCAGAACGGGGTCGGCGTCTCCAGTGGCGACGGGACCGATCACCCGGCTTGCCACAATCCTGTGGACGCGCTCCTCAAGATCGCTGAGGGGTTGCAGCTGAGGCCGCCCTCCACCCGTCCGTTGCTGCTGTCTCCTATTATGCGCCAGCTTGGCCTGCAAGAAAAAGGACAGCATCTGAGTAAATATACAGCCATGGTCTTGCCTGATGTGCCTCCCATAGGTGAATAGCCCTTACTGTATACAGCCATGGTCTTGCCTGATGTGCCTCCCATAGGTGAATAGCCCTTACTGTATGCAAAGTGTGGAATGTGTGTGTGTGTTTCATGAAAGGGCCATAGGTGTTGGATGAGTGTTGTGCATTGGGGTTTTAAGACCCTCTGGCCATAGAGTGAGGTTGAGATGGAGGGATGGAGAGGTATTGAGAAAAAGCCACTCACCCTGACGACCCGAGTGAGGTCGTTGAACTTTTTGCGGCATTGAACATGGGTCCTGGGCACCATGCTCCTGGAGGAGACGCTCTGAGCCACCTCCCTCCACACTCTTCTGTACTCGCGTGGCAAAGGCCTCCTGCCACTCTCAGGGAAGAGTATACATCTTCTGCGCTCCACCGCGCCAACCAGAGCATCCAAGGCCCGCTCGGTGAAGCGCTGAGCTCGTTCTCTCACCCTCTCCATCCTTGGCAGCAAAATGGATTCACAGGTCTCTCCAGGCCGAGATTCAAGGCTGCAATGAGCAGGGTGTGGCTGGGGAGCAAGTTGGCCCCCCCCGCTTTAAGAACTGGCCGGCGCCAGTGTGTCTGTGTTCCCTCGCTAACTGGCAGCACCTGCGCTGCGCTCGCGCGCTGAGTTAGCGCCTCACTGCTCGGCCTTTGCGCCTTAAGACAGGTGTGCAGCGCCTGATTTAGCGCTCCACTCACCTCCCGGGGCGGTAAAAGTGAAGTTTCCAGTCAGTGGCGATAATTAGCGCCAGGCGCTAATATTTGCGTCCAGACGATATTTGCGCCCCAAACGGGGCGCGACCTAATTTTTCCCCCTTAACATATTTAATCTTCTTGTGTGCTATTTTTAGTGTGCTGGTTAGGGCATTTGCTTTAAATACCTATCTACGCTATTTTAATGCCAGGTAGAGTATGTTAAAAAAGCTCATACATTAATTTAACACGAAAATAGCACACAGAGGAAATTAAGTCCTTTAAAGCATTTTAAGATACAATACAAACATGCAGAAAAATAGTTGTACGTGCAATCCACAAAGAAGCTTTTAAGTAGATATCAGACAACTAGAAATTGCCCCTGAAACCAAAGCATGCGGAATAATTAAACAGCAAGACAAAATCTGCAGCTATGTTTCAAGAAAATATCATTTTTATCTCGACAGGCTGGAAACACTCGGCAGGTCAGGCACCATCTGTGGCGAGAGAAACAGAGTTAACATTTCAGATCGATGACCTTTCATTAGAACTGGAAGATGTTGGAGATTAACAGCTTTTAAGCAAGTACAGAGCCAGGGGAAAGGGGGGCAGGGAAAGGGTGACAGGGTGAAGGTCAGGAGTGATTAAATGACACAAAAGGGCGATGGTGCAAGGCAAAAGGAGGTGCTAATGGGACAACCAAAATATTTGCTTGTAAGACCTCGTTAAAGCCCAATTATTTAAAAAAAACTCATTAAAATGAATCAATGTGAATAGTACAAGGATGTTTTTCAACGGCTTACATTCTAAGTGTTAGGTAGAGAAGAGAAAAAAGAAGCAAGTGTGAGCTCATATTTCATCTGCACCAAATGCCCAACACACACCTGGAAGTCAGTCCGACATGTTTGGCTGCTCTGCTTTACTGATGAGGTTTCTTTGTTTTTTTTATGTTGATATAAATAAAAGTTTTAATTCAAGCATGCACCAACCAAATGTTCCTTTTTTGTGAGTACAGGATAAATTGCACTGTTTTAATAGACATTAACAGTCCCAAATCAAAATATCAGATGCACACAATTTTGCATTTGATGAGGTTGCACAATATATATTTGATAGTGGGAATAAAAGTAAACTGACAATCACAACATAGCTATCTGAAAGAGGTGAAAGTACTGATGGATGGTTCTACCATAGGGCAACTATGATTGAGCATTTGTAGCAGAGAATCTTGTTGATCGTTAAAATATTGAAATTTTGTAATAAAGGATTTCCTTTCACTTAATTTCTTAGCAGTTACTTGCAACTGTTCGCTCATGGTCACTGCACCTGCCAATGAGCAATTTCCCAGCGCTAATTAATGAGTAAACAAGGGGAGTGCAGCAAATAGTCACATTTATCCTAAATCACTACACTCAGAAGTCAAAGTTGCAAAACAGAGTACCAATTGATTCTAAACCCAATGAGTGTCCTGATCTTGAGATTCAATAGGTAAAATATTACACAAGAATGCATAAAAAGGCCATTTGGCATTTTGAAATTAATTTCTGGATGAAATTTGCTTTTCACTAATTTCTATTTGTGTCTTCTATTCCTATTTTCTTGGTGTACTTGAACTCAACCTTATCGAAATGATTTCATATTTTATATATACACCTCAGTGGGGGTTCCCTTAACCAATTTCTTCCTCAAGTATAAACTTCTCTCCTAGTTCCTCATAGCTCATCCCCTTTACACCTGAGATCAGTCTTGTTGCTCTTTTCTGCAACTTTTCCAATGTAAGTATTCTTTTCTGTGACATTGTAACCAAGATTGAAAACAAAACTCTTGTGGTCTGATTACACCATTTTAGAGCCTTATCATAAGTTCTGTAGATTTATACGGGTAGATATTCCCTGCTCCCAAATAATGGGTGTAATACAGTGGAAAAATATGACTAATTCTCTCTTTCCATTCTGTGCCTGAATAGAACTTCTCCCAAGATTCGTCTATGCCTTTTCTGGAAAACCTGAAGAAGATTCAACAATGTAAATTACATGCACATCGATATCAAATGGCTCTGCATACAAATTTGCTCCAATAGCACGAGGTGCATATCAGGGGCAGATTACTATTAAAACCTGATGCTTCCTGAGCTGTCATTTAGGTGATTTCAGTCCTGAAATGATCATTTGATATTGTCAAAAAAGGGCCTTTGCTGATTCAGAACTTGTTGCTAAATACAGGAAACTCTTTATTAACCGGCACCGACGGGACCGGCGTGGTGCCGGTTTATCGAAAGTACCGGATAACGGAGAGTTATATCTACCGAGGCTATTTTTAACAAAGAAAAATAAATAAATCAAGAAATGTGCAGTATACTTCCGACAGCGCCAGGAGGCCAAGTAGTGGCACTTTTGAAAACTACCCCTACTGACTAAATCGGCGTTCGCGGACTCGGACTCGGACTCGGGATCGGCAACATTGCCGGTTATTTGAGAGGAGTTTTCGGAGTACTCGCCGTTCGCGGAGACTCGACTGCGACTCGGCAACATTGCCGGTTATTTGAGAGGAGTTTTCGGAGGATGATTTTTGCCGGTTAAGCGAGAATTCCGGATATTTGGGTGCCGGATAAACAAAAGTTTCCTGTATTGCTAGTCTCTAGCATTAAGTGACAGAGGCCATGTTGAGTACTGGGTCAGGCCCCTGTTTTGCGCTACAATAACAACAACTTATACTTATATAGCTCCTTTATCGTAGTAAAATGCTCCAAGTCGCTTTGCAGGAGAATTATCTAACAAAATTCGACACCGAGCCACATAATGAGATATTAAGGCCGACGATCAAAAGCTTGGTTGAAGAGGTAGGTTTTAAGGAGCATCTTAAAGGAGGAAAGACGGGTAGAGAGACAAAGAAGTTTAGGGAGGGAATTCCAAAGCTTAGCACTTTGGCAGAAAAAATCAAAGAGCAAGTTATTATCTAAATGGAAAGAAACTGCAAAGTGCTACAGTACAAAGGGATCTGGGGGTCCTGGTGCATGAAACACAGAAGGTTAATATGCAGGTACAGCAGGTGATCAGGAAGGCCAATGGAATCTTGGCTTTTATTGCAAGGGGGATGGAGTATAAAAGCAGGGAAGTCTTGCTTCAGCTATACAGGGTACTGGTGAGGCCACACCTGGAATACTGCGTACAGTTTTGGTTTCCATATTTAAGAAAATATATACTTGCTCTAGAGGCAGTTCAGAGAAGGTTCACTCGGTTGATTCCGGAGATGAGGGGGTTGACTTATGAGGAAAGGTTGAGCAGGTTGGGCCTCTACTCATTGGAATACAGAAGAATGAGAGGCGATCTTATCAAAACATATAAGATTGTGAGAGGGCTTGATCGGGTGGATGCGGGGAGGATGTTTCCACTGATGGGTGAGACTAGAACTAGGGGGCATAATCTTAGAATAAGGGGCTGCCGTTTCAAAACTGAGATGAGGAGAAACTTCTTCACTCAGAGGGTAGTAAATCTATGGAATTTGCTACCTCAGAGAGCTGTGGAAGCTGCGACATTAAATAAATTTAAAACGGAGATAGACAGTTTCCTAGCTGATAAGGGAATTAAGGGTTATGGGGAGCGGGCAGGGAAGTGGACGTGAGTCTAGGTTCGGATCAGCCATGATCCTATTGAATGGCGGAGCAGGCCCGAAGGGTCGTATGGCCTACTCCTGCTCGTACTTCTTATGTTCTTAGCGCCTTGGCAGCTGAAGGCATGGCTGCCAATGGTGGAGTGATTAAAATCGCGGATGCTCAAGAGGCCAGAATTGGAGGAGTGCAGATATCTCGGAGGGTTGTAAGGCTGGAGGAGATTACAGAGATAGGGAGGGGTGAGGCCATGGAGTGATTTCAAAACAAGGATGAGAATTTTAAAATGAAGACGTTTCTTAACCGGGAGCCAATGTAGGTCAGCGAGCACAGGGGTTATGGATGAATGGGACTTGGTGCTAGTTAGGACACGGGCAGCTGAGTTTTGGACGGCCTCACGTTTACGGAGGGTATAAGGTGGGTGGCCGGCCAGGAGTGTGATGGAATAGTCAAGTCTAGAGGTAACAAAAGCATGGATGTGTGTTTCAGCAGCTATGGCTCACTAAGAAGCAGAAAAGTACAATAAGAATAAAACCAGCACACAGACTGCAGCAGTTCATGAAGACGGCTCACCATCACCTTCGACGGCAATTTGGGATGGGCAATAAATGCTGACCCTGCCAACGACACCCAGATCCCATGAATGAATAAAGAAAAAAAATGGAGAAACAACCCAACTCCCCAACAACAGCTGCTGAAGTCCGCCTGGCCCTCCCCGATCCACTAAAACCTGTTTCTAAAGCTACTGACTTACTAAATCACACCATCTCCACCACTTTTGATACCCTTGTCCCCACTAAAATCATTACACTTTCTCACCCTAGTCGTTCCTCCTGGTATACCCCTCATTTCCGCTCTCTTAAGTCCAAGGGACACAAACTTGAACGTCTTGGGCGGACAATTCGTCTAATCATCCATTACCAGATTTGGCTAATCATATAAAGCACTACCGGGTCCTGCTCTCCATCACTAAAACTGCCCACTATTCTAAGATCATCCAGGATGGCAAAAATATCCCCAGGCTTCTCTTTTCCACCACTAACCATCTTCGCAAACCATCCTCCCCTGCCCCCTTCTCCCTCATCTCCAACAATAAATGTGATGATGAGCTCGTGGACTTCTTTGTTAAAAAGATTGACAACATCTGTTCAACTGCTTCCGCTTTCAATTCCCTTCCTTCCCCTAGCTCACCGGACCTTACTTCCCCTCCGTTTTCTCCCTGCCCTAACCCTAAATTTGCACTTTTTTCTAATTTCTCTCCTGTCTCCCCTCTTGCCCTTTCAAAGCTCATCTTGTCAATGAGACTGACCTCCTGCTCTCTCGACCCTATTCCTACTAAATTGCTGACAACCCAACTTTTCTTCCTGGCTCCCATGTTAGCGGATATTGTTAATGGTTCTCTCTCCTCCGGTATTGTCCCCTTTCCTTCAAATCTGCTGTCATCACACCTCACCACACAAAACCAACCCTTCACACCCCTCCGTCCTTGCAAACTATCGACCCATCTCCAACCTCTCTTTCCCCTCCAAAGTTCTTGAACGTGTTGTTGCCTCCCAAATCCGTGCCCATCTTTCCCAGAACTCCCTGTTTGAATCCCTCCAATCAGGCTTCCGCCCCTGCCACAGTACTGAAACTGCTCTTACCAAGGTCACAAATAACATCCTAATTGACTGCGACAAAGGTAATCTATCCATTCTCGTCCTTCTGGACCTGTCTGCAGCCTTTGGCACGGTTGACCATAAAATTCTGCTCCAATGCCTCTCCACCGTCGTCCAGCTGGATGGGACTGCACTCACCTGGCTTCATTCCTATCTTTCCAGCCGTAACCATAGAATCACATGCAATGGCTTCTCTTCCCGATAATGGACAGTCACCTCTGATGTCCCCCAAGGATCTATCCTTGGCCCCCCTCCTAGTTCTCATCTACATGCTGCCCCTTGGTGACATCATCCTGCAACACAACTTGAGTTTTCACATGTATGCTGATGATACCCAGCTCTATCTCTCCTTCACCTCTCTCGAACCCTCCGCTATCTCTGTACTATCAGATTGCCTGTGCGACATCCAGCACTGGATGAGTAGGAATTTCCTCCAGTTAAATATCTGGAAGACCGAAGTCATTGTCTTCGGTTCAAACCACAACCTCCATTCCCTTTCCACTGATTCAATCTCTCTCCCTCCAGGCAACTGTCTAAGGCTGACCAAGTCTGTTCGCAACCTTGGTGTAATATTTGATCATGAATTGAGCTTCCTACCTCATATCCGTTCTATCACTAAGACAGCCCATTTCCACCTTTGTAATATTGCCCGACTCTGCCCTTACCTCAACTTATCTGCTGCTGAAACGCTCATCCATGCCTTAATCACCTCTAGACTTGACTATTCCAATGCACTCCTGGCCAGCCTCCCTAGTTCTACCCTCCATAAACTTGAGGTCATCCAAAACTCTGTCGCCTGTGTGTTAACTCACATCAAGTCCCGTGTACTTGCTGACCTACATTGGCTCCCAGTTAAGCAACGCCTCGACTTTAAAATTCTCATCCTCATTTTCAAATCCCTCCATGGCCTCGCCCCTCCCTATCTCTGTAATCTCCTCCAGTCCTATAATCCCCCTAGACCTCTGCACTCCACCTATTCTGGCCTTTTGAACATTCCCGATTTTAAATGCTCCACTATTGGCGGCCATGCCTTCAGCTGCCTGGGTCCTAAGCTCTGGAATTCCCTCCCTAAATCTCTCTGCTTATCCATTTCCCTTTCCTCCTTTAAGACGCTCCTTAAAACCTACCTCTTCAACCAAGCTTTTGGCCATCTGCCCTAAAATCTCCTTATATGGCTCAGGGTCAGATTTTTATTTTTTTTGATAACACTCCTGTAAAGCGCCTTGGGATGTTTTATTATGACAAAGGCGCTATATAAATATAAGTTGCTGTTGTTATTTCTTTACTAAAGAGCAAAAGTCCTCCCTCCCCCAACTCTACAAGTGCTCCAGCCCATCTTGACTAAAAAGAGACGCCTCACAGTCAAACCAGCATCCTCCTCTTATTGCCACGTCATCGTTCTTCACT
This sequence comes from Squalus acanthias, assembly GCA_030390025.1. Classification (NCBI taxonomy): domain Eukaryota; kingdom Metazoa; phylum Chordata; class Chondrichthyes; order Squaliformes; family Squalidae; genus Squalus; species Squalus acanthias. Next base: position 53,686,479 of record CM059429.1, read on the forward strand.
CCCACACTTTTTTTTCCCTTTTCCTCCACATTCAAAACACACCAATAACAGAACAACTCTTGACCAGCGCTGCTTCATTGGAACAAGTCTGTGTGTGTACAGGTTCTCACATCATGCTTCCCTTTTACCCACTCTTTCCAAAGCAGACTACTGAGGCAATGGAAAGGAAGGGCGACCAGTCCAATATCACCTGTTTTATGCCTCTGCCGAAGTTTAAAGTTCCGGCAAATGTTACAGGGACCTTCAAAGAATTCGTACTGTTGCAAGGCCATTTGTGATTCAAATCAGATTTTATGACATTCTCATCTTAGTAATATGAAGATCAAGATCACAGACATATTGGGGTTGTGGACAAACTATATTAGAAACACTTATAGTATATTGCAGTGAATCACTCCCTATAACAGATTTACCCTGTGGTCTGGGATTGTCAAGAAATTTGTTTGATGTTTTTATCATCTACCTGACCAGTCCTTGCAGCAACCCTGGAACCTGACCTTCAACCTCTCCCCCGTCTGGTGAAGGTTTGGTAGCTGGAGATGTCTGGCTTCCATATCTTGTCGTTGCGCGTGACAAGAAGTTTCTATTTTAGAGATAAAACTGCTACAATGCATTGTTCAGCATTTTTTTTCTTTCACAGCCTCCATCTCCCATGAGATTCTGCAACCTTCACTCAATAATCATTCAAAGTTGCAACAATATCACAATATGACATCGCACTGACTGAAACATCTGATGAATTTTGAACTTAAAACAATCTCTGGATTTACTTTAAAATGGTATCAGCTTGGTTCACCTTCCAACAGGAGGATAACTATTTGTAGAAATTCAAACTCCCTGCTGTCACAAAATACTATGAAATTGTCACTGCTTTTATGAAGAAATAGCACTGTTGTTTAAGTCTAGGTGAAAGTGAGAAAATTTTCACTCAAGAATTGACAAGCACGAAAACACTTAACATAAATGAATTCTGAGGAGGTGATTTGGTACATTGTTACCGTGATTTCAGTCACATAAAATTGACATAATCACACACAGGAAGTAATGGAACAGGAAAAAGTTATTTGGCCTGTCGAAACACATGCTGATTCTTGCTGGAGTACAATCCCAACCCTTCACCCAAGCGGCAATTTTTCATGTATGTGCCTAGACAGACAGTGAATATCAGTAAATTAGACATTTTGGGGCTGAAAATTTGTGGGTTACAGTCCTGGTGCCCTCAAGTGCTGAATCTATTGGAGTTTTGCAAGGTTAATGAGAAGAAACCTCATTACCATGGGACAGGCAAACACAAGCACTATTTTGGGAACATCTCCGGCATCCATCGACCCAAGGCAGCTGGCGTCTCTAGCCACTTACCTACATCTGCGCTTGTCATGCACCTCACCTCCCCTCCCCTCCCTCAGCATACCTGCCTCCACTGATCAGCCAGGTCCCAACTGAGCCTGAGGAGAAGGACGTTCCGGTGTAGTGAGTCCCCACCGCAGGCTCCGTCCCCTTACTGTTAGTTGCCTTGTAAGGGGTGAAAGGCCCTATTAAATTTGGGGCATTTGTTTCAGTAGTGCTTTGCATATATAAGGCTGCCAAAGTCATAGTGAAAGAGGAGGTAGTTGAGTTACTGGATGGGATAAAAATTGATAAGGAGGAGGTACCAGAAAGGCTGGCTGTACTTAAAGTAGATGTCACCAGGACCGGATGGGATGCATTCTAGGATGCTAAGGGAAGTAAAGGTGGAAATTGCAGAGGTACTGGCCATAATCTTCCAATCCTCCTTGGATACGGGGCTGGTGCCAGAGGACTGGAGAACTGCAAATGTTACAAATGTTTCCCTTGTTCAAAAAAGGGTGTAAAGATAAACCCAGCAACTACAGGCCAGTCAGTTTAACGTCGGTAGTGGGGAAGCTTTTAGAAATGATAATCTGGGACAAAATTAACAGTCACTTGGACAAGTATGGATTAATTAAGGAAAGCCAGCATGGATTTGTTAAAGGCAAATCGTGTTTAACTAACTTGATTGAGTTTTTTGATGAGGTAACAGAGAGGGTTGATGAGGGCAATGCAGTTGATGTGGAGTACATGGACTTCCAAAAGGCGTTTGATAAAGTGCCACATAATAGGTTTGCCAGCAAAGTTGAAGCCCATGGAATTAAAGGGACTGTGGCAGCATGGATACAAAATTGGCTAAGTGATAGGAAACAGAGAGTAGTGGTGAACGGTTGTTTTTCGGACTGGAGGAAGGTATACAGTGGTGTTCCCCAGGGGTTGGTACTAGGGCCACTGCTTTTCTTGATATAGATGAATGACTTAGACTTGGGTGTACAGGGCACAATTTGAAAATTTGCAGATGACACAAAACTTGGAAGTATAGTGAACAGTGAGGAGGAGAGTGATAGACTTCAAGAAGACATAGACAGGCTGGTGGAATGGGCAGACACGTGGCAGATGAAATTTAACGCAGAAAAGTGCGAAGTGATACATTTTGGTAGGAAGAACGAGGAGAGGCAATATAAACTAAAGAGTACAATTCTAAAGGGGGTGCATGAACAGAGAGGCCTGGTAGGGCAGGTTGAGAAAGCGGTTAAAAAAGCATACGGGATCCTGGGCTTCATAAATAGAAATGAGAAGTCGCACAACACCAGGTTATAGTCCAACAGATTTATTTAATTTTACAAGCTTTCGGAGCTGTCGCTCCTTCTTCAGGTAGGGTAGCTGTGAGAGAATCTCCCAGAGTTCACAATATAAACACAGAAAAAATGTATTCAAATCTTTCCCTACATCAAAGACACACTAAGAGCACAGCCAAGACAATGAGATGTGTCCCAGGGGGTCCAACGTGTCAAAACACCTGCTGGCTGCATATCCTCTCCATTTGTGTTGGTTCTTGTGTTAGTTTTTAAAAAAAAACCTGGAAAGACCGGCCATGATGTCAAGTCACGTTCTGTATCATGACATGAACCCGATATCGCGATTGAGGCCATCCTCATGAGTGCGGAACTTGGCTATCAGTTTCTGCTCTATGATTTTGCGCTGTCGTGTATCCCGAAGGCCGCCTTGGAGAACGCTTACCCGCAGATCCGAGGCTGAATGCCCCTGACTGCTGAAGTGTTCCCCGACTGGGAGGCAACCCTCCTGCCTGGCGATTGTTGCGCAGTGTCCGTTCATACGTTGTCTCAGTGTCTGCATGGTCTCGCCGATGTACCATGCTCTGGGGCATCCTTTACTGCAACGTATCAGGTAGACAACGTTGGCCGAGTCACATGAGTATGTACCATGTACCTGGTGGGTAGTGTCCTCACGTGTGATGATGGTATCTGTGTCCATGATCTGGCATGTCTTGCAGAGGTTGCCGTGGCACGGTTGTGTGGTGTCGTGGTTGCTGTTCTCCTGAAAGATGGGTAATCTGCTGCGAACGATGGTACTTTTGAGGTTAGGCGGCTGCTTGAAGGCGAGTAGTGGAGGCATGGGGATGGCCTTAGCAAGGTGTTCGTCATCATCGATGATATGTTGAAGGCTGCGAAGAACATGGCGTAGTTTTTCCGCTCCGGGGAAGTACTGGACGACGTAGGGTACTCTGTTGGTTGTGTCCCGTGTTCGTCTTCTGAGGAGGTCTATGCGGTTTTTCGCTGTGGCCCGTCGGAACTGTCGATCAACGAGTCGAGCGTCATATCCCGTTCTTACGAGGGCGTCTTTCAGTGTCCGTAGGTGTCCATCGCGTTCCTCCTCGTCTGAGCAGATCCTGTGTATTCGCAGGGCTTGTCCATAGGGGATGGCTTCTTTAACGTGGTTAGGGTGGAAGCTGGAGAAGTGGAGCATCGTGAGGTTGTCCGTGGGCTTGCGGTAGAGTGAAGTGCTGAGGCGTCCGTCTTTGATGGAGATTCGTGTGTCCAAGAATGAAACCGATTCTGAGGAGTAGTCCATGGTGAGTTTGATGGTGGGATGGAACCTGTTGATGCTATCGTGTAGTCCTTTCAGTGATCCTTCGCCGTGGGTCCAAAGGAAGAAGATGTCGTCGATGTATCTGGTGTACAGCGTTGGTTGGAGGTCCTGTGCAGCGAAGAAGTCTTGCTCGAACTTGTGCATGAAGATGTTGGCGTATTGGGGTGCGAATTTGGTCCCCATGGCTGTTCCGTGTGTTTGGGTAAAAAAATGGTTGTCGAAGGTGAAGACATTGTGGTCAAGGATGAAGCGGATGAGTTGTAGGATGGCGTCCGGAGATTGGCTGTTGTTGGTGTTGAGTACTGAGGCTGTCGCAGCGATGCCGTCATTGTGGGGGATATTGGTGTAGAGTGCCGATACGTCCATCGTGACGAGGAGTGTTCCTGGTTCAACTGGTCCATGGGTGCTGAGTTTCTGCAAGAAGTCTGTAGTGTCGCGACAGAAGCTGGGGGTTCCCTGTACGATGGGTTTCAGGATGCCCTCGACGTACCCAGAGAGGTTCTCACACAGGGTTCCGTTGCCTGATACGATAGGACGTCCGGGTGTGTTGGCTTTGTGTATCTTTGGGAGGCAGTAAAAGTCTCCTACGCGGGGAGTACGTGGGATGAGAGCGCGTAGGATGTTTTGAAGGTCTGGATCGAAGGTCTTGATCAGTCTAACCACGACACCACACAACCCTGCCACGGCAACCTCTGCAAGACATGCCAGATCATGGACACAGATACCATCATCACACGTGAGGACACTACCCACCAGGTACATGGTACATACTCATGTGACTCGGCCAACGTTGTCTACCTGATACGTTGCAGTAAAGGATGCCCCAGAGCATGGTACATCGGCGAGACCATGCAGACACTGAGACAACGTATGAACGGACACCGCGCAACAATCGCCAGGCAGGAGGGTTGCCTCCCAGTCGGGGAACACTTCAGCAGTCAGGGGCATTCAGCCTCGGATCTGCGGGTAAGCGTTCTCCAAGGCGGCCTTCGGGATACACGACAGCGCAAAATCATAGAGCAGAAACTGATAGCCAAGTTCCGCACTCATGAGGATGGCCTCAATCGCGATATCGGGTTCATGTCATGATACAGAACGTGACTTGACATCATGGCCGGTCTTTCCAGGTTTTTATTTTTTTTAAACTAACACAAGAACCAACACAAATGGAGAGGATATGCAGCCAGCAGGTGTTTTGACACGTTGGACCCCCTGGGACACATCTCATTGTCTTGGCTGTGCTCTTAGTGTGTCTTTGATGTAGGGAAAGATTTGAATACATTTTTTCTGTGTTTATATTGTGAATTCTGGGAGATTCTCTCACAGCTACCCTACCTGAAGAAGGAGCGACAGCTCCGAAAGCTTGTAAAATTAAATAAATCTGTTGAACTATAACCTGGTGTTGTGCGACTTCTCATTTTTGTCCACCCCAGTCCAACGCCGGCATCTCCACTTCATAAATAGAGGCATAGAGTACAAAAGCAAGTAAGTTATGATGAACCTTTATAAAACACTAGTTTGGCCTCAACTGGAGAATTGTGTCCAGTTCTGGGCACCGCACTTTAGGAAGGATATGAAGGCCTTAGAGAGGGTGCAGAAAAGATTTACAAGAATGGTTCCAGGGATGAGGGACTTCAGTTACATGGATAGACTGGAGAAGCTGGGGTTGTTCTCCGTGGAGCAGAAAAGGTTGAGAGGAGATTTGATAGAGGTGTTCAAAATCATGAGGGGTCTAGACAGAGTAGAGAGAAACTGTTCCCATTGGCAGAAGGGTCAAGAACCAGAGGACACAGATTTAAGGTGATTGGCAGAAGAACCAAAGGCGACATGAGGAAAAACTTTTTTACGCAGCGAGTGGTTAGGATCTGGAATTCACTGCCTGAAAGGGTGGTGGAGGCAGATTCAACTGTGGCTTTCAAAAGGGAATTGGGTAAATGCCTGAAGGAAAAAAATTTGCAGGGCTATGGGGAAAGGGCAGGGGAGTGGGACTAGCTGAAGTGATCCTGCAGAGAGCCGACACGGGCTCGAGGGGCTGAATGGCCTCCTTCTGTGCTGAAACCATTTTATGATTCACAGATGTGATGATTGTGCTTAATTGACTTTTTATATTCACGATGGAACTCCTATAATGTGAGTTCGTTGCTGCTGGGCCATTTAAATATCTCTGCATTAAACAAGAATACAAAAATGAAGACTAAAAGGGAAGTAAAGCCAAGTCAACCACCCCAAAGCTACTGTTGCATAATATTATTTAACAAATGGACTCCAAATCTGCTTAAACCTTGAAGAAATTTTGTTGCTTAGCATCTTGAACTTCTGGTATCAGAAAGGTTACTAGCAGATCTCCCATAATTTTGTTGTGGTGAATACTGTTTTTGAATGACAGGAGTGTTATATTGTATAACACATAATGTATTATCAAGGGCACTGCTCATAACTGAAAATAAAATAAATTATTTTCTCTGTGACAAATCTCTCTCTCACTCTTTCATATTCTTTTTGTGACTCTCTGGGGGGAATTTTTCAGGGGGTCAGCGAGTGCTTTTTTGTGGCGGGTCAAGTGGGTCAGGAACCCGCTGTCAACCCGCCACCAAGTGCCTACCCTTGTGTGTTGTTAGTTGGTATGATTGCACTAGGATGAGGGTGAGTGTGAGGGGTGGCTAGTGAGATGGGGAAGTGATAATGTAGATAGAGAGGGATGGATGGAGGCGCAAGGTAAGTTGGTGTAAGGATGTGCAGGAGTAGGATAGGGAAGGCAGAGTGATGGGGATGTGATGAGTGGCACAGCAGGATGAGGTTGAGTGTGGCTTTATACTAACGTTTCGTGATCTACTGAGATCATTGAAAGGTTTGTGCCACTGCAGCCTGGTCCTCCTGACGACATCCCTGCTTGTGTCCTGTGCAATGTGCAACCAGGCTGCGATGGTCCCTGCATGCTGTAATTCCCTCCATAAGCATATGGAGGGAGTCATGGGAGAGCCTGGGTGCAGCCGTGCACCTCTGTGCAGTGTTTGTCAGTGTTTGCAGCACCTCAATGCTGTAGAACACTGACAGCACAACTGTCAAAGTAAATTTGCGCATGGTATCTTTAAGGAAACCAGCAGATGAAGCGTCATCATGTGACGTCATCAGACTCGCTTCCTTCAATTGGCCGGCAAACGCGCTGGGCAAGCTTAACAAGCCCAATCAGCGTAAGATCACTTTGGACAGCGGGCTGGAGCCAGCAGCGAGGTCAGGACCCACCACCGACCCCAGCCACATTGGACCCGCCGAGGTAGGGGAAATCGCAGCATCTGTATTGGTCTTTCATGCTTTTTTTTTCTCTCTTTCTCTATGCTTTCCACATATTTGTCTCATTGTGGTGTTTAATTCTTTGTCTCTGAAACATTTTCTTCTGAGTCCTCATTTCCCCATGTCTCCTCTCTCTCCTGTATGTCGCACAATCTCTCTAAGCAACTATCACACATATTCCTTTACCATGCACTCACTTTCTTTTACATATTTCAGTCCAGAGATCAGGATCAGGTGGGAGACACTGGTCAGGCGCTGCTGGAAAATGAATGCATGAGAGAAAGTACAGGGCTGTAGAGGGTGTACAAGGTTAGGGCTTGGGCTGGGAGAGAGTGGAGAGGCTGTCATCATGAGGATGTTGGGGTGGATCTAAATTTTGTACATGGGAAGAACTGAGTATAAGGGCCTGTGACCCAAGAGGATTTTGAGCAATGCGGTGGCCCAGGAGTACTTGTAAAGGTTGGAGTCTGGGATCTGGATCTTAGCATCACTTGGGGTGATGGGCCCTGGAAACAGTTGAGATGGGGAGCAAAGAGAGGATGGAGAGCAGATATCTGAGCCATCATGGCAGTCTAGGGGCCAGGGTCCACAAGTACTGGGGAAGTGTTCTTTTTGAGTACAGGGGAGGCTAGGTTTGGGGAGCACTCAGGTAAGATTTGGGGTAGAATTTGGGGCAGTGCTTCTGATGCCTCCTGCTAATATTGCTTCAGAGGGTCCTACATCTCATTCGCAGCCTCCCTTTATTCCTGCCCTAACTTGACACTTGCCTAAGCAGTTTCTACCTGTCCTTCACTGCCTTGGGTTCAGAGAGGATGCTGTAGCTCAGATGCAGGACAATTAAGTCGTCAGGTTCAGTCACAGAGAGAGCTGGAGCCTGTCTCCACCACTTAATAGTCACAGATTTCTTTTCATAATATAGTTACAGCTTTTGCTCTTTTTCAATTATCATCCTTTTTAATTTGAGTAGTGATACCTTAAAAGCTACCTGATAAAAAAAAGCATGTCTAAGTTCTTCATTTACTGAATAATTGTTCGTATGTCACAATTCTAAGTTTTGCCACATTGAAAGTAAATGGTGTGAAGAAGCTTCATTATGTCATTTCCAAACTAATTCCTGCAGGGCAAAATGCGGTAGCGTTGCACCTCCCATTAGCGCCCCAAGGGAGCGCTAATGGGGCGCAAAGCAACTAGCACCTGGGCGCGGCGCTGCTAACGCCTCCCGCGAAATTCAGTGGCAGGTTAGCGGCGGATGGAGCCGGTTGCGCCCCGTGGCGCCTCTGGCGATGAAGTCATCGCCGTGCGCAGCGCCCCGCTCGCACCCCGGCCGCAAACTTGGCTCACGCCCCCGGATGTAACGCCGGACGCTATGTCCGACAGGGTCAGGGGGGCGTACGTGTGGCCGGGGCGGCCATATTTAAAGGGGAAGTGCCGGGCGGCCATTTTTTCGCTGGCCACCTGCCAGCACCTGCCCCCTCTCTCCTCCTTGATCCGTCAGCCCGGCACTCCTCTTCAGTTTAATAAGGGGAGGAAGGCCTGCAGTACCACGGCGCGACGTGCCACAACGCCACGTAGTGCCGGGATATTGAGCTGGAGCGCCACAAGAGGGAGGGGCAGCGCTTCCAGTAGCGCCCTGCCTCCTGCTTGGGGCACTACCATTGAATTTCGGGCGCTGGGGTACTAACTTTTTCGGGGAGCTAAAAGTAGTGCCCTGGCGAGGTTAGCGCCCCAAAGGTGCCAATTTCCCCCCCGTTCTTTTAGAGTCTACATAGTCAAATAATTCTGTTGGCCTTTTTCTAATTGACAGCTCTTGACATTTAATACGCTCCCTTGTACGGAAAAGCTTATGAAGTGCACATCAAGCAGAATACATTATTAAATGTTTAATGCATGGCTATTAGACTCTTTTGGTTGTAGGCAATGACCTTGAGTAGATGTACATCTAAGAAACTAGAATGCAAACAAAAAGACCTAGAAGACAAAAGAATATGAGAGGGACATTCCCCATTTAACTTCTACAAGTGCTATTTAGCTCACCAATTTAATAATTCAGAGACAGCCAAGAAAAATACTCTCTGGTCTTCAGTTCGCTTTATTAAATTGTGACTGTAATTTTGGAAAAAGACCCCCAGTTTTCTCTGGGGTTGTTTTATCTACAAAGAGACACTAAGGAGAAAGAATATGAATTATAAATAGAAGACGACACTCAGATTTTGTAATTAAAATACATTTTGAAAAATGACTAGATTATTAATAATTTATATGTTTTACTAGAAAATAGAAGACTAATGAATTCCACAAGCATGTGTGAAAAATCCTACTGCATATTTCTAATTGTAGAAAGTATTAAAAAAAAGAGAGCTGCATCGAGGCACCGGTAGCAGTGTTAATAACTGGTGCCACAGATGAATATCAAACAGTGACAGTCATGCTAGTTATAATTACTGGTTACAGCTAATGGTTATTCATTCATCATTTGGTATTTTTAATTACTTATGATTCTTACCCAATTAGTCATATTTAATTGGTAGCTTAATAAACAAGTGGTTATTTGAGGTATCTTACACATGCATATCCCTGAGATTTTAATGGTTTAGACGGTTTTACGGGAACAGTAGCATAGTGGTAATGTTACTGGGCTAATAATCCAGAGGCCTGGACTAATGAACGTGAGTTCAAACCCCACCACGGCAGCTGGGGAATTTAAATTCAGTTAATTAAATAAATCTGGAATAAAAAGCTAGTATCAGTAATGGTAACCATGAAACTATCGGATTGTCGTAAAAACCCATCTGGTTCACTGATGTCCTTTCGGGAAGGAAATCTGCCATCCTTACCTGCTCTGGCCTATATGTGACTCCAGACCCACAGCAATGTGGTGGTTGACTCTGAACTGCCCTCTGAAATGGCCCAGCAAGCCACTCAGTTGTAACTAACCGCTACAAAACAAAATAAGAATGAAACCAGACGGACCACCCAGCATCGGCACCGGCTACGGACACAACGGCACACCCAGCCCAGTCGACCCTGCAAAGTCCTCCTCACCAACATCTGGGGACTTGTGCCAAAATTGGGAGAGCTATCCCACAGACTCATCAAGCAACAGCCTGACATAGTCATACTCACAGAATCATACCTTTCAGCCAATAACCCAAACTCCTCCATCACCATCCCTGGGTATGTCCTGTCCCACCGGCAGGACAGACCCACCAGGGGTGGCACATTGGTATACAGTCGAGAGGGAGTGGCTCTGGGAGTCCTCAACATTGACTCCGGACCCCTTGAAGTCTCATGGCTTCAGGTCAAGCATGGGCAAGGAAACCTCTTGCTGATTACCACCTACCGCCCTCCCTCAACTGATGAATCCATGTTGAACACCACTTGGAAGAAGCACTGAGAGTAGCAAGGGCGCAGAATGTACTCTGGGTGGGGGACTTCAATGTCCATCACCAAAAGAGTGGCTCGGTAGTACCACTACTGACCGTGTTGGCCGAGTCCTGAAGGACATAACTGCCAGTCTGGGCCTACAGCAGGTGGTGAGTGAACCAACACGAGGGAAAAACCTGCTTGACCTTGTCCTCACCAATCTACCTGTCACAGATGCATCTGTCCATGACCACATTGGTAGTAGTGACCACCTGCACAGTCCTTGTGGAGATGAATTCCCGTCTTCACACTGAGGACACCCTCCATCGTGTTGTGTGGCAATACCATGGTGCTAAATGGGATAGATTCAGAACAGATCTAGCAGCTCAAAACTGGGCATCCATGAGGCGCTGTGGGCCATCAGCAGCAGCAGCAGAATTGTATTCCACCACAATCTGTAACCTCATGGCCCGGCATATCCCTCACTCTACCATTACCATCAAGCCAGGTGACCAACCCTGGTTCAATAAGGAGTGTAGAAGAGCATGCCAGGAGCAACAACAGGCGTACCTAAAAATGAATTGCCAAACTGGGGAAGCTGCAACACAGGACTACATTCATGCTAAAAAGCGGAAGCAGCATGTTATAAACAGGGCTAAGTGGTCCCACAATCAACAGATCAACAACAACAACTTGTATTTATATAGCGCCTTTAACGTAGTAAAACGTCCCAAGGCGCTTCACAGGAGTATTATAAGACAAAAAATTTGACACCGATCCACATAAGGATAAATTAGGGCAGGTGACCAAAAGCTTGGTCAAAGAGTTAGGATTTAAGGAGCATCTGAAAGGAGGAAAGAGAGGTAGCGAGGCGGATAGGTTGAGGCAGTGAATTCCACAGCTTATAGCCTCGGCAACAGAAGGCACAGCCACCAAAGGTTGAGCGATTATAATCAGGGATCCTCAAGAGGGCAGAATTAGAGGAGCGTAGATATCTCGGGGGGTTGAAGGAGATTACAGAGATAGGAAGGGGCGAGGCCATGGAGGGATTTGAAAACAAGAATGAGAATTTTGAAATCGAGATACTGCTTAACCGGGAGCCAATGTAGGTCAGTGAGCACAGGGGTGATGGGCGAACGGGACTTGGTGCGGGTTAGGACAGGGGCAGCCGAGTTTTGGATGACCTCAAGTTTACGTAGGGTGGAATGTGGGAGGCCAGCCAGGAGTGCATTGGAATAGTCAAGTCTAGAGGTAACAAAGGCATGGATGAGGGTTTCAGCAGCGGATGACCTAAGGCAAGGGCGGAGACGGGCGATAATACGGCGGTGGAAGTAGGTGGTCTTTGTTATGCTGCGGATATGTAGTCGGAAGCTCATTTCAGGGTCAAATATGACACCAAGGTTGCGAACAGTGTGGTTCAGCCTCAGACAGATGTTAGGGAGAGGGATGGAGTCAGTGGCTAGGGAACGGAGTTTGTGGCGGGAACTGAAAACAATGGCTTCGGTTTTCCCAATATTTAATTGATCAGATCAAAGCTCTGCAGTCCTGAAACATCCAGTCGTGAATGGTGGTGGACCATTAAACAACTAATGAAGGAGGAGGCTCCATGAATATCCCCATCCTCAATGATGGTGGAGCCCAGCACGTGAGTGCAAAAGACAAGGCTGAAGCATTTGCAACCATCTTCAGCCAGAAGTGCCGAGTGGATGATCCATATTGGCCTCCTCCTGAGGTCCTCACCATCACAGAATCCAGTCTTCAGCCAATTCGATTCACTCCACGTGATATCAAGTAATGGCTGAGCGAATTGGATACAGCAAAGCTATGGACCCCGACAACATCCCGGCTGTCGTGCTGAAGACTTGTACTCCAGAACTAGCCGCGCCTCTAGCCAAGCTGTTCCAGTACAGCTACAACACTGGCATCTATCCGACAATGTGGAAAACTGCCCAGGTATGTCCTGTCCATAAAAAGCAGGACAAATCCAACCCGGCCAATTACCGCCCCATCAGTCTACTCTCAATCATCAGAAAAGTGATGGAAGGTGTCATCAACTGTGCTATCATGCGGCACTTACTCACCAATAACCTGCTCACTGATGCCCAGTTTGGGTTTTCGTCAGGACCACTCAGCTCCAGACCTCATTACAGCCTTGGTCCAAACATGGACAAAGGAGCTGAATTCCAGAGGTGAGGTGAGAGTGACTGCCCTTGACATCAAGGCAGCATTTGACTGAGTGTGGCATCAAGGAGTCCTAGTAAAACATATGTCAATGGGAGTCATACCTAGCACAAAGGAAGATGGTTGTGGTGGTTGATGGTCAATCATCACAGCCCCAGGACATTGCTGCAGGAGTTCCTCAGGGCAGTGTCCTAGCTCCAACATCTTCAGCTGCTTCATCAGTGACCTTCCCTCCACCATAAGGTCAAAAATGGGGATGTTCGCTGATGACTGCACAGTGTTCAGTGCCATTCGCAACTCCTCAGATAATGAAGCAGTCAATGCAACAAGACCTGGACGACGTTCAGGCTTGGGCTGATAAGTGGCAGGTAACATTCGCGCCACAAAAGTGGCAGGCAATGACTATCTCCAACAAGCGAGAGTCTAACCACCGTCCCTTGACATTCAACAGCATTACCATCACCGAATCCCCCATCAACATCTTGGGGGTCACCATTAACCAGAAATTCTGCAGCGAGTGTCTCACCTCCTGACTCCCCAAAGTCTTTCCACCATCTACAAGGCACAAGTAAGGAGTGTGATGGAATACTCTCCATTTGCCTGGATCAGTACAGCTCCTGCAACACTCAAGAAGCTCGACACCATCCAGGACAAAGCAGCCCACTTGATTGGCACCCCACCCACCACCTTAAACATTCACTCCCTCCACCACCGGCACACTGTGTTTGCGGTGTGTACCATCTACAAGATGCACTGCAGCAACTCGCCAAGGCTCCTTCGGCAGCAACTCCCAAACCCGCGACCTCTACCACCTAGAAGGACAAGGGCAGCAGGCGCATGGGAACACCACCACCTCCAAGTTCCCCTCCAAGTCACACACCATCCTGACTTGGAAGTATATCGGCGTTCCTTCATCGTCGCTGGGTCAAAATCCTGGAACTCCCTCCCTAACAGCACTGTGGGAGTACCTTCAATGCACGGACTGCAGCGGTTCAAGAAGGCGGCTCACCACCACCTTCTCAAGGGCAATTAGGGATGGGCAATAAATGCTGGCCTTGCCAGCGACGCCCAGATCCCATGAACGAATAAAAAAAATATCAGAAGTGATGTAGCAGCACTTTTTGCACTCCGCCCAATTATCTTCTCCATTGACATTTTGCACTACCACCCAAGACCAATTATCATCCCCCAAATCTTTTAATATGGTCAACTTGAGTCCTGTATTACTTTATAGGATAATATTTATTGAAGATAGCAAGCAAGCTACAAGCAGATTTACTCTAGTTGCACCTGTGGCAGACATCACCTGGATATATTTGATTGGTTTTGTAGGATTAAAACATTCATCAGTTATGAGTGATGCTTGATTATATGCATCAGTGAATAGCAAAAAGTGTGGTCCTGTTACTTCCCAGCATGTCTTCTCTAGTCTGAGCATGGTACTGTTGAAAGGTAACCCATGTGTTTCATTTGTACACGAGGCAATCATGTATTTTGCATTTGTTGATCTGCAGCCTTGAAAGCAGGTTTTATTTCTTAAAACTAAAAACTATTCCTTTTGGGTTAGATATGATGTTGAATAGTCTGAATGCCAGGTAACCTTGGGATTGTTGCTTGTTCGAAATTGCAAGAGAAAGAGTTGGAATTTCTAAATCTTTAAGTAAGGTCCTACAGATGTAAAAGTGGTAAATGATAAACCTGCATCCAATGAAGCATGGACTAATACTGTCAGAATTCAGGGAGAAACAGTAAGCATTCTTGGGTTGGTTTTAATTCGAGACTTGTATTCCAATAATTAACTCACCCCAGTGCACAAAGATTTTATTTTGATGTTTTCAAATTCTATAATTCATATAAGCAGTCTCGTGCAAGTTTCACTTAATTAAATTGCAGATTTGCTTTATACCCAGGGAAAGCATAATCAGTTTGCATAACAACTTTAATCTACAGTTTCTAGTCATGTTATATGAGGACATTAATTAGCAATTTCAATAACATCTGATAACATATTTAATAAAAGATGCAAAAAATTTGGTTTGGGCATTTTTTTTAAATTCGAAAGCTCGTTGACTTCAACAGAAAGGGTCATGCTGCTTGACAGAGATATTACCTTAGACCACTAAAAGCGATTAGCTGAACAAACATTAAAGCTGAGAATGTGCTACGATTATTTCTTTTTAGGTTTGATATTCAAAGTCTTAATTGAAGTGGAGTGGCAGTCTTCAGCAGGCAACAGAATGGAGATGAATTTCATCATCCAATCAGATGAAAGTCTTAGACCCGCAAAAAGAATTCAAAGCAAACAAATCTCGTTTAATGGATTGTATTTATCCTATGGTACTAAAAATGACAAGGAATGAGATTTGTGGGATGCTGATGGTCATCATGACGAAGTCAATGAACAATGAGGAGGTCCTGTTAGATTGGAAACGAGCTAATACAGTACCTATTTTAAAAAAGGGGACAAAAGGTTCATAATACAGTAGAGAACCAAGCTGAATATAGAAAGTACAGAGTGGATCCAAAAAAGGGAATAAGAGGGGCAAAGAGAGAGTATGAGAATAGATTAGCAGTTAACATTAAACAAAAGTCTTTTATAAACACATAAATAGTAAAAGGGTAGTCAAAGGAAAGGTGATGCCGATTAGAGACCAAAAAGTAGATCGTGTTGTGGAAGCAAAGAGCATGGCTGAGGTTATAAATGAATACATTACTAATGTCTTCACCAGAGAAGAGGATGCTGCCAATAAAGAGAGATAACGCAGAGGTACTTAAAAGGTTGGCAGTAGAAAAGTCACACCGGTCCGGAAGGGATGCATCCGAGGCAATGTTCCCTATAAGCTGCTCGGCCACGCAGCCCTCCAGGGAACCCGCGCAGCCGGCTTGCCAATACAAGAACCGCGCATGTGCTGTATTTTGAATGGGCTGCGCAAGGCAATTTAGCGGAACATTGATCCTAGGTTATTGAGGGAAGTAAGGTTGGAAATTGCGGGGGCTCTGGCCACAATCTGCCAATCCTCCTTGGATATGGGGCTGGTGCCAGAGGACTGGAGAACTGTAAATGTTACACCGCTGTTTAAAAAAGGGGAGCGGGATAAACCCAGCAACTACAGGCCAGTCAGCCTAAAGTCTGTGCTGGGAAGAATTTTAGAGACAATAATTCGGGACAAAATGAATAGGCATTTGAAAAAGTATGGGCTAATTAATGAAAGTCAGCGTGGATTTGTTAAAGGCAAATCATGTTTGACTAATTTGATCAAGATGAAGTAACGGAGAGGGTTGATGAGGGTAGTGCGGTTGATGTTGTGTAGATGGACCTTCAAAAGCTATTTGAAAAAGTACCACATAAGAGGCTTGTTAGTAAAATTAAAGCCCATGAGACTAAATGGACAGTGGCAGCATGGATACAAACTTGGCTAAGGAACAGAAAGCAGAGAATAGTGGTGGAGGACTAATAAATGAGGTTTTTTTACACAGCAAGTTGTTGTGATCTGAAATGCACTGCCCGAAAGAGTGGTGGGAGCAGATTCAACAGTAACATTCAAAAGAGAATTGGATAAATACTAGAAGAGATAAAAATTTCAGGGCTATGGGGAAAGAGCAGGGGAGAGGGATAATTGGATAGCTCTACCAAAGAGCCGGCACAGGCATGCTGGGCCGAAGAGCCTCCTTCTGTGCGGTATCATTCTATAATTCTATGAAAACAGACCTAGGCAACTAAAGATCTTTCATTCTCTCATCAGTACTGGGTAAAATAATAGAATCAAGGTTAACCATGAGGATTACCTACATGATGATAATCTAGTATTAGTCAACGTGGATTCAGAGGGAGAAGATCCTGCTTCACCAAACTCCTTGATCATTCTGAAGAACTGACTTCCCAAGTGGGCTGTGGAATATCTTCCAACATGGCAGAAATGTAATGGAGCAATGGGCAACCTTTAAAGAGGAGCTGGTTCGAGTGCCATCTAGGTACATTCCCACAAGGGAGACAAGGAGGACAACTAAAGCCAGAGCTCCCTGAATGACAAAGGAGTTAGAGCAGTGGTTGGCAATATACGGCCCGTGGGCCATATTCAGCCCACCAAGTCATTCTATCCAGCCCACTGGACAGGATAGAAATAGAGCATGAGCCGGAGCTCGAGCTGCACATTAGTCACTTTCAGTTCTCGTGGGTCAGAGATGGACCTGAACTGCAGCCAGGAAACACACAGTAATTAATTCGATTTATCAATTCACAAAAGCGATTCTCCCCGGCCCGATCTTAAAAGGATCCGTTCCACGATTCTGGGTCCCAATGGCGGATGTCTGTACCCAGAATGCACTGCGTCTATGATGTGGATTTATTTCTGCTCACTGGGTCAGTGTTCATGCTAATTGGAACTTCTGTCGAGTCTGGTCTGTGCTGGGGCTGGTAAAGGGTTTTGCGCACCGAATCATTTCGAGAATAACCTCGTACAGAGGTAGCCTTGAAATCAGATAGCAAAATAAGGAACAATGGATAGCAAAATACTGCGGATGCTGGAAATCCGAAATAACAACTGAAAACGCTGGAAAAACTCAGCAGGCCAGGCAGCATCCGTGGAGAGATAAACAGAGTTAACGTTTCAGGTCGAAGACCTTTCGTCAGAACTGGAAAAAAGCAGGAAATGAAATGGATTTAAAGCAAGTATAAAGCTGGGAAAAGGGGGAGGGGATGAAAGAACAAAGGGGAAGGTCAGTGGTGGGATAGAAAGCGGGAGAGATTAAGAGACATTGAGAGACATTAAGAGATAATCAAGGCAAGAGGAGGTGTTAATGTGACAGGTTGAGGCTAGATGAAGTGTGAGATGCGCTGGCAGAATGAAGGACAGCTGGCAGCTTCTGGGAGGGAAAAAAAAAGGGCCAAACAAAAGGGTGGATGAAAAAATAAAATAAAAAAATATAAATGTGATAGGGGCCGAGATTATGATCTGAAATTGTTGAACTCAATGTTGAGTCCAGAGGGCTGTAGAGTGCCGAAACGAAAGATGAGGTGCTGTTCCTCGAGCATATGCTGAGCTTCCGTGGAACAATGCAAGAGGCCGAGGACGGTGAGGTCAGAGTGGGAGTGGAGCGGAGAATTAAAGTGACAGGCCACCGGGAGCTCGGGGTCCCCCTTACGGACTGAATGGAGGTGTTCCGCAAAGCGGTCACCCAATCTGCGTTTGGTCTCCCCAATGTAGAGGAGACCACATCGTGAGCAGCGAATACAGTATACTAAATTGCAGGAAGTACAAGTAAATCGCTGTTTCACCTGGAAGGGGTGTTTGGGGCCCTGGACAGTGGGAAGAGGGGAGGTATAAGGGCATGTGTTGCATCTCCTGCGCTTGCATGGGAAGGTGCCGGACGAAGGGGAAGGGGTGCTGGGGGTGGTAGAGGAGTGGACTAGGGTGTCGCGGAGGGAGCGGTCCCTGCGGAATGCTGAAAGGGGAGGTGAGGGGAAGATGCGTTTGGTGGTGGGATCACGCTGGAAGTGACGGAAATGGCGGAGGATGGTCCGTTGAATGTGGAGGCTGGTGGGGTGAAAGGTGAGGACAAGGGGAACTCTATCGTGGTTCCGGGAGGGAGGGGCAGGGGTGAGGGCAGAAGTGCGGGAGATAGAACGGACATGGTCGAGGGCCATGTCAACCACAGTAGAGGGGAATCCTTGGTTGAGGAAAAAGGAAGAAATGTCGGAAGCACTGGTATGGAAGGTGGCATCGTCAGAGCAGATGCGGCGGAGACGGAGAAACTGGGAGAATGGAATAGAGTCCTTACAGGAGGCGGGGTGGGAGGAAGTGTAGTCCAGGTAGCTGTGGGAGTCAGCGGGCTTGTAGTGAATGTTAGTCAATAACCTATCCCCAGAGATGGAGACGGAAAAGTCGAGGAAGGGAAGGGAAGAGTCGGAGATGGACCATGTGAAGGTGAGGGAAGGGTGGAAATTGGAAGCATAGTGAATGAAATGTTCTAGTTCAGGGCGAGAGCAGGAGACGGCACCAATACAGTCATCAATGTACCGGAAAAAGAGGTGAGGGAGGGGACCCGAGTAGGACTGGAACAAAGAGTGTTCCACATATCCCACGAAAAGGCAGGCATAGCTAGGACCCATGCGGAGGAATGGGTGGAGTCAAAGGAGAAGTTGTTCAATGTGAGAACAAGTTCAGCCAGGCGGAGGAGGGTGGTGGTGGATGGGGACTGGTTGGGCCTCTGTTCAAGGAAGAAGCGGAGCGCCCTCAGGCAAATGGTACACCCTTGTTCAAATAAGGGGAGAAGGATAAACCTGGCAATTACAGGTCAGTCAGTTTAATGTCGGTGGTGGGGAAGCTTTTAGAAACAATAATCCGGGAGAAAATTAACAGCCACTTGGACAAACATGGACTAATAAATGAGAGCCAGCGCGGATTTGTTAAGGGCAAATCGTGTTTGACTAACTTGATAGGGTTTGAAACAGAGAGGGTGGATGAGGGCAGTGCAGTTGATGTTGTGTAAATGGACTTTCAAAAGGCGTTTGATAAAGTACCACATATTAGGCTTGTTGGCAAAATTGAAGCCCATGAGATAAAAGGGGCAGTAGCAGCATGGATACAAAATTGGCTAAGGGATAGAAAACAGAAAGTTGTTGTGGTGAATGGCTGTTATTCAGACTGGAGTGAGGCATACAGTGTTGTTCCCCAGGGTTCAATTCTAGGACCACTGCTGTTTTTGATTTACATTAATGACTTGGACTTGGGGGTACAGGGCACAATTTCAAAATTTGCAGATGGTACGAAACTTGGAAGTATAGCAAATAGTGAGGAAGATGGTAATAGACTTCAAGGAGACATAGACAAGTTGGTGGAATGAGCGGACACATGGCAGATGAAATTCAACGCAGAGAAGTGTGAGGTGATACACTTTGGTAGGAAGAATGAGGAGGGACAATACAAGCTAAATGGTACAATTTTAAAGACGGTGCAAGAACAGAGAGACCTGGAGGTGCTTGTGCACAAATCTTTGAAGGTGGCAGGACAGGTTAACAAAGCAGTTAATAAAGCATATGGGATCCTGGGCTTTATAAATAGAGGCATAGAGTACAAAAGCCAGGAAGTTATCCTAAATCTATATAAAACACTAGTTCGGTCCCAGCTGCAGTATTGTGACTAATTCTGGGCACCACACTTTAGGAAGGATGTGAAGGCTTTGGAGAGGGTACAGAAGAGATTTGCTAGAATGGTTCCAGGAATGAAGGATTGCAGTTATATGGATAGACTAGAGAAACTGAGGTTGTTCTCCTTAGAACAGAGAAGGCTAAGGGAGATTTGATAGAGATGTTTTAAATCATGAAGGGTTTAGATACAGTCATGTTTCCAATGGCTGAAGGGTCGATAAACAGAGGGAACAGATTTAAGGTGATTGGCAAAAGAACCAGAGGCGACATGAGGAAAAACTTTTTTATGCAACGAGTGGTTAGGATTTGGAATGCACTGCCTGATAGGGTGGTGGATATAGAGTGGTGGATATAGATTCAATAGTAGAAAGGGAATTGGATAAATACTTGAAGGAGAAAGAATTGTAGGGATATGGGGAAAGAGCAGGGGAATGGGACTAATTGGATTGCTCTTCGAAAGAGACAGCGCAGACTCGATGGGCCGAATGGCCTCCTTCTGTGCTGTGCTATTCTATGATTCTGTGGTTTATTTAGACTTAAATAAACCTTCGCCAAGTCCCACATGACAGGATGCTACGCAAACTTAAAGCAATATATAGATTTTTTTTCTTCAGCGTGGAGGGATGTAGTATCCCTAGGGTCAGTGGTGGGACCATTGCTTTTCTCCTTAAGTATAAATGATCTGGACTTGGTTATGGGTGGTGAGGGGGCCGGGGGGGGGGGGTGGTGGTGGGTCACCATATTAAGATTTACAAATGAAACATATGTAAGCAGCAAGTCTAACTCTGAAGAGGACTGTAAACATCTTCAGGAGGATATAGACAAGTAATTAAACCGATGTCAGATAAAAGTTAATGTGAAGAAATTTGAGAAGATACATTTTGGGAGAAAGAATAAGGAGACAACATGGACACTAAATGGTAAAACTAAAAAACAAGTAGAGGAGCAGAGAGACATAAGGGTTTAGATGCAGAGATCTTTAAAAGCAAATGACAAGTTGGTAAGGCTGTAAAAAATCATATGGTTTTTCAAATAGAGGCAGAGATTCATACTAAACCGATACAAATCATTAGTATAGCTGCAGTTGGAATATTGTGTCCAATTAAGGGAGTTGTACCTTAGGAAGGTCATAGACAGGGTGCAGAAGAGATTTATTAACATGATACAGGGATGAATGGCTTTATGAGGAGAGACTAGAGAACTTGAAACTCTTTTCATTAGAATAAAGATGATTAAGAGTCAAAACTACGCAAAGTTTGGAAAGGTCAATAATAAAGAGCCAATAACTAGAGGGATAAATGTTAGTACTAGGGTCCATGCAGCTCAAATAGCAAAAAGCTGCAACTTCACAATAGTGGGGAACAAGATCTGCTCAAAGGAACTGTGGTCAAGCTATTGAATTAGAAACCATAACAGTCCAAGTCAGCAAGTCGAAGCATCTCAAAGTAATTGTGCATCAACTGTTTTAAAGACCAGAAACAAAAAATGTTGAAATCATGTCCAATATATGAAAGTCACTTGTCACAATTATCAACTTCTGTTGTGTACTGTTACAAAATTAAGCATTATACTCACAATAGCCCACTTCAGTGGGCCCTTTACTTTATATCAAAACGCAAACCCTCCTTGAACAAGAGT
Source organism: Squalus acanthias (assembly GCA_030390025.1). Lineage (NCBI taxonomy): Eukaryota > Metazoa > Chordata > Chondrichthyes > Squaliformes > Squalidae > Squalus > Squalus acanthias. The sequence goes on from CM059429.1 coordinate 53,708,035, forward strand.
TGGCTGCTCGTTCCACACTTGCAGCTTGCTGCTACTTGACTAACTGACTGACTTTGGATGCTTGTGTTGATTCTTAAAAAGCCTCCTTTCAAAGACTAGCAGATATCAAAGAAATTTGTCAATACCATGGTGCTAGATGTCTCCTCAATGACCAGGCATTGCTCATGATTGGGTCATTGTTTGGACCTGTGAAAAACAACTGCTCATCTCACATTTCAATCACCTGTTGGCTTATTGATTGCCAACCAAGCAGGTAGCTGTCTGGGGAAACCATTCCCTTTCAGCAGGTTTCTACTGAAAATGCATTTTAAAACAGCTCACGTCTGAGTCTTGTAGGGGGTGGTGGTTTGTGTCAGCTTCACCTCTGACTTCTGAGCGGTTCGAATCGCTCCCACTCCCTTGGTTCTAGACCTTGGACTTATTTGGGGGTTGTGATAAAAAGGTGCAGCAGACAACTGAGTTTGATGAAAGAACTTCAATCTTTATTAAAAGGTAAAACACAAATAACAACACTCTTAACACTCTAAAGGTGGGGAACACTTCGGTACAAGCCAGGGAAATGACAGTAGAACAATACTTCACCCCTCCCAACCCCACTTTACTAGCTAAGTTAGGTTTTGAAGGACCAGGGATAATGCTCACCAATCCTTTGACAGTTGGGCTAAATCGCGGTTTTGGGGTTCGCTGTTTATTGCGGTTAGTGTCTGCCGTACCCCGAACGCGGTAGAGGACTTCACCTGAGTCTCTGGTCAGTCTTCGCGAGTCTGCTGATGCGGTAGGATGTCGTTTTGGATTTATCTGGTGAGTACCCAATTTCTTTGGTTTAGCAGTAGGGTTTAGAGTCTTTGGGAAAATCTTACCCAGGGGTAAGTCAGGAGTAGATTGTAGAGTGGAAACTTTGCGGTTCTTCGGGTTTTCTTCCCTGGAGTTGGTCTTTGTTGGTCGCGGTGGCCTGCTATTACCCGGTCAGTTGGGGATAATGCGCGGTTGTTGGTTTCGTGAGGCCTTTGGTTTCCGCGATGGCTTTAGGCCTTGTTTAGTGTGTCGGTTGACCTCGTGGAGCCGTCGGTGACTTGTTGTTGCTTGTTGCTCCGGGTGACTGTGTTGGGACCGTTGTTGGAGGTCCGTCGAGGTGGTATCTTCACGAGCTGGACTCAGGTGTGTCTGAGTGGTGAGCGATGCTGACTCGCTTCCAGCTCGGGTTTTCTTCTTCCTGGTTGCTTCTTCTTCTGATGACCACCGGTTGCGACTGCCGACTTGACCTTGAACTGCTTGATGGGCCTTCAATTATACTAAATTGAAATGGCCTTATCTACCCGCCAAATCTACTCAGTTCATTGTCTGGTTTTTGGCGGGCTCGTAAATCGGTAACGACTTACTAGCACGTTAACTGAGTTTTTAACAGGCCTTCAATCTCACCCATTGAACATGGCCTTATCTACCCGCCAAATCTACTCAGTTCATTGTCTGAATTTTGGCGGGCCTGTTACCAGTAACTGCTCTGTAAGTGTCAAATGGGTTTTGGGATGGTTTGCATCCTGTCGATCTCCTTGGCTGATCACTGGTGATTGGTTTCGTGTTTTGGGTTTCTAGGCTGGACTCAGTCTTTTCTATAGACTGGTCCTGGGTGATTTGTATTATGCATGTTTTCTGATGGGCCCTGTAATCGGTTAGATGGGGCCTGTTATTTTGGGTGGGACTGTCTTCTCCCAGGATCTATTGTCAAAATGTTAATGCCTGCTGGGGCTTGAGTAGGGTCATCCCGGTTCCCCAGACAGTGCAATTAACTGCAATAACCAAAACTGCTTTTACAGAGGTTGAACCCACCTTCTTGTTCCTTTACAGGCCCAGACATAGTTTTAAAATGCCAAAACTTGGTTTTTGGTCTTATATTCCTTAGGTTAGGCCCAAATGCAATTTTATCACTCTGAGGTAGTTCCAAAGTCCCTTTTCCTTAGGTTTTGGGGATCTGTAAATTTTGGAAACCTTACAGTCTTATTTGTGAAAAAAGGGACACAGATTCCCAAACCATGACATAGCATTTCATAGTATCCAAGTTTAGTATAGGTGGGTTCCACACATAATATAGTTTAATTACAGTGATAATAACAACTAGATGAGAAATAGGAGGGGGCCAAAGTAAGTAGTTTTATCATTCTAATTTTACTTCAGTGTCAATACAGCATAGAGAGTGTAATACGGGTGGATAGATATGATCTTCAAATAAATTTGCATTCAGTGATAAAATACTTGTCCAAGTTTCTAATATGAAATAAGTTATTGCCAATGATAGTGAAAACACTGGCATGTAAATCTAGTTAAATATATGTTCATGTGCCTTGGCATTTATCATGTGAATTATTCAAAGTATAGATCCAAAGCTTCAAAAAAACTTGCATCAGTGTGATTAAATCAAAAATGAGAAGTTGCACAACACCAGGTTATAGTCCAACAGTTTTATTTAAAATTACGAGCTTTCGGAGCTGTTGCCCCTTCGTCAGGTAAAGGTACAATGAGGGAATCATTGTACCTTTACCTGACGAAGGGGCAACAGCTCCGAAAGCTCATAATTTTAAATAAAACTGTTGGACTATAACCTGGTGTTGTGCGACTTCTCATTTTTGTCCACCCCAGTCCAACACTGGCATCTCCGCATCATGATTAAATCAAGGTAGTGGGAGTCAGAGCATCGATAGAATAGAGATTGATGAAAAACATTTTCAAAAAATTCTAACATTTATGTTTAATCCACAAGCTTCTGCTCTACAACAGCAAGGATTCGAGGAGTCATTATTATGCTGAAGTCATGAATGAATAATTTGTTTGTCACATATTTGCTCGAGCCTAATGTATCAAAATACTAATTTTAATTTTTGACAAAATATTTTGCCAAAAATTATTAGGACCACGTAGGATTTCTCATATCACTGGCTTTTAAGTGCCTTTCCATTAAAAAGATAGGCACGGAGTTCTACAAAGGCCATTTGGACAATTTACTTTAAGTAAATCTCCTTAATCAAGATCTTGTTGCATTTATTTTATCACTGGTACTCATTCAATAAATCATTCAAGATTTTGAAATACAGTAAACTCTTTCTTATCTGGCACCTATGGGACCAGGATGGTGCCGGTTGATGAAAATTCTGGATAACAGAGAGGTATACCTACCAAGGCAATTTTTAACACAAACAAAAATAAAAAATCAAGAAATGTACTGTATAATTGGGTACTCACCTACAGAATGTTCCGTTAAATGTATGGTAGAATCGGCAAGATTACCGGTTATTGAGGTGTTGTTTTGTATTGAGATATATCTATTTTGCCGGTTATTAAAGTATTCCGGATGATAAAGTGCCGTTTAAACAAGAGTTTACTGTATTATGCAAAACAGTTAAAGAAGAAACACAAAACTTTATATCTTGCCTATTTAAATGGCAAATACTAAACTCCAGAGAATAGGGAATATAAATAGGAATTCGATCCCATATGTGCAGAGATTTGAGCCATTGAGTGGAAGCTGACAGTAAAAGGTTCTATTCCCCTCCACATGTCTGACCTTGTAAACACAGATGTTGGAAAATAGCTATTCCTTCAAAAGAAGTCATCAAATAAGAACAGAAATTGACTCACTTTTGCAGCATTTTTTGGGTATCAGCTAGCTTGGGCTCTGTCACAAATTCAATGAACACCAGTTTGGTGTAGAGGATTAACCATCTGGTAGAAGGTAGGGACCACTTTCCACAAATGCTCGCCTCACCCATACAGACATATAATCATTTATATAAAGTTCAACAGGGTTAAGATATCATTTGAGATGCAACAGAATATACTTTTCATACTAACTATCTGAACTGATTAACATCTATATAAATATACATATTGGCCTAGAAGTTGCAGTAGGCCGGAAACCTGCTGGTGCCACCATTCCCGAAGTTAACAGCCACCCAAAATCATAGCGCAGGCAGCACCAGTATTTTGGTGCTAATTTAAATTAGTGCAGCGCTAAACGTACCGTGCAAGACTGGTTTTCCGCCGCTAATCTCAGCAGGAAGCCCAATGTAGCATGGCCATAACATCCCTGAAGTAAGAGCAGCATCGTCCTGAAGCAAGGCTGTCATTTTAGAAAGCAGTGTCAGCCCCTTAAAGGGCAACTGCCTTCTAAAATGAAAAAATAAAAATTATTTTAAAATAGGCAGTCTTTAGCCCTTAGAGCTCATCTGCCTTCTGAAGAAAAAAAACATGAAAAATAATTCCCAAATGGCAGTCTTCAGCTCTTAAAGCTGAACTGCCTTCCGCACCTAAAAGAAAATGGTAAAAGTGCTTCAGCACCAACACAAATGACTCAACAAGCCAGGGAAGGGGCACCCAGGGTCTGGCACACAGCACTCCAGCTTCATGCAGGGGGTCAACACTGCAAGACTGGCCCTCTACCCACAGGGGCCAGGAGGCCCTCCGGAAAGAACAATGTGGGAGTACATTACCAAGGCCATCACTGCCAGCAGTGTCGCCCCCACCACCTGGCTCCAGTGTTCAAAGAAGCTTCATGACATCACACCAATGGTCAAGGTCAGTGAATGCATCTTCAAAAGCCGTCTCCTACCAACTGCAGCACTAGCCTCACACACTGCTCATTGCACGAACGCCACCACCCCCCCCTCCACTATCACTCACCTACCAACAATCTGTACCTAACACGAAGCACATCTCCCATTCCTCGCCTCACCTCACCCCCTTGGAGGAAACGGTGCTGGCCATTCTTGCAGGGGCATGGCTGAGCCCTTGGCCAGTAGTGGGGCTGAAAGGATACAAGATGCTGGTATCCTCATACATTATCCTCCTTCTCACATCCCACTTCCCCAGATCCCACAATCTCTTCTGGTTTACAAGGTGCACATGGTGTAAGCATGCAGCTCTTGCTTCCCCGCCCTCCCCTCACCACAACTCTATCCTTGTCTCTTCCTCATTTCACACAACCAAGAAATGCAGCCTGCCCAGCCAGTGATTGACCAAGAAGAGGGAGAGGAGAGTGAAGAAGAAACACCGTCACTCGATTTCACACTCCCAGCCACCACAAGAACATAAGAACCAGGAGCAGGAGTAGGCCAATCGGCCCCTCGAGCCTGCTCTGCCATTCAATAAGATCATGGCTGATCCAATCTTGGCCTCAATACCACTTTCCCGCTCTCTCCCCATACCCCTTGACTCCCTTGTAGCTCAAATGTCTGTCCATCTCCGCCTTGAATATATTCAATGACTCCGCCTCCACAGCTCTCTGGGGTAGAGAATTCCAAAGATTCACGACCAGCTCCTCAAGGTTGCCCTGCAAGGCTATCTGCAGTGTCCCCCACTGAAAGTCAGCAGCCTTCCACTAGCCATGCTGCAGCCACTGGTGTAACACTGCGTAACATCAGTAGGATTGGCAAAGGCACACACAAGACAGTCACTAAGGGAATACACAAGGGTGATTAGTTGATTTCTTGATGTCATATTGGATGGATAGATATATAAATTTGGATTGGAAAGTTTACTTTGTGGTGGCTTTTATTTCAACATTGTGGCCAAGAGGATGCTTGAATGATCAGTAACAGAGGGAAGATAAGGTGCGGGACAAATGTTGAAAGGGGAATTGGGGTTGTGGTCATTGGTACCACAGGTGGATGATTCCATCTCAGATATCCCGGCCAGAATGGGGCTGTCTGGGTCACATCCTTCCTTCTGCATCTTCCTCTTCTGCATCTTTCTCTTCACTCTGCGAGTGATGCTGGAAATCTGAAATAAAAGCAGGTCAGGCAGCATCTCGACCTGAGACATGAACTCTGTTTCTCTCTCCACGGATGCTGCCTGACCTGCCGAGTATTTCCAGCATTTTTCTGTCTTTTCAGAGGACTTCCTTTACCATCCAAAGCCTTGTAAGCATCCAGCAGCACTCCCTGCACACTTAAAAAACTTTTAACATCTATTGTACCAAGCCACTACTTCAATAAAATATTAAAAAATCAGTCCAAAAGCTTAAATCCAACCTTACCTGAAAGATGTGTATCCCTTTAAGAAGCGCTGACAGCATCTCTGTAGGGTTGCTTCACGCACGCTTTGCTGAGTATGCTAAGGACCCGGCGATAAACACAGCATAAAGGTCGAAGTATGCAGACGTGGTGTCAAGTCAGCATGTGACGTCACGCTCTGCTCATTTACATTTCAGGGCCCAGCACTGCCAATGGCAGCGCTATGGCCCTTACCAAAATGGCGGCCACCGTGTCTCGCACCGGACGCGGACGGAAGTGAGGCGGCCGTCATTTTTTTACCCAAACAGGCTTTAACGGTCAGCGCAAATTTCTAGGCCAATATATCTAGTACACATCCATAGTGTCACAACTCTCAGAGGTTTCAGCATTCAAATTAAATGGAAGATATTAAGCTCTGGAGAATAGGGAATATAAATAGGGGTTCTATCCCAAATGTGAAGAGATTTAAGCCATTGAGTTGAAGTTGACAGTAAAAGGTTCTGTTCCTCTCCACAAGTTCTTGACTAGAGGACATAGTCTAAAAATTAGAGCCAGGCCTTTCAGGAGTGAAGTTAGGAAACACTTCTACACACAAAGGGTGGTAGAAGTTTAAAACTCTCTTCCGCAAACAGCAATAGATGCTAGGTCAATTGTTAATTTTAAATCAGAGATTGGTATATTTTTGTTAACTAAAGGGATCAAGGGATATGGGGAGAAAGCAGGGACAGGGTTCTGAATTTGGATGATCAGCCATGATCGCATTGAATGGCGGAGCAGGCTAGAGGGGCCGAATGGCCTACTCCTGCTCCTATCTTCTATGTTTCTATGTAAAGGTATTAAGGAATATGGGGCAAAGACGGGTGGATGGAGTTAAGATACAGATCAGCCATTATCTCATTGAATGGCGAAACAGGCTCGAGGGGCGAAATGGCCCACTCCTGTTCCTATGTTTCAAATGCACCATGCATCCTTCCAGTAAAAAAAATGGTTGGCTCAAATAATCAGTGGGGTGAACTCTCATTTTTAATCACCTGGCAGAAGTGGATCAGCTGCCATTTTACACACTGCCCAATTCCTGTTTCCATTGACTTGTTTACTACCTGGCAGTACCCAACATCTGTTCAGTTAAACTTGCTAATTAGCTCATTGGCAAAATGTGAATCAGTCAAAAACCACTGACTAGACAGGTAAGAAAAGCTACCAATCAAGAACAAATAACCATCACAATACCAACCAAAGTGCTCAATTATTTTCAAGCCTACCATTCACAAACCACTGCTACCATAACACTAATCAAGCAATAACTTTTGCAAGGGTTTTAAGCAGCCATCTTAGTTGCGCAGAAACACCAATATATAATGACTAAAATTGGCATTTTTAACATGTAAAGAACAACAAAAACTTGCATTATATAGCGCCTTTAACGTATTAAAAGATCCCAAGCCACTTCACAGAAGCGTTATCAAACAAAATTTGATGCCGAGCCACATAAGGAGATATTAGGGCAGATGACCAAAAGCTTGGTCAAAGAGGTAGGTTTTAAGGAGCGTCTTAAAGGAGGAAAGAGAGGTAGATAGCCGGAGAGGTTTAGGAAAGGAATTCCAGAGCTTAGGGCCTTGGCAGCTGAAGCCACGTTCACCAATGGTGCAAGTGATTAAAATTAGGGTGCTCAAGAGGCCAGAATTGGTGGAGCACAAACAATTAAACAATTTTGCAAAATATAACAAAAGTTACCCATGCGTACCTGTGCACAGTTATAAATATCTGCAAATAATTTTTCTTTGTTCATGAAATCGGGGCTTAGTTTGGTTTCCTTCTTCAAGACTTTCAGAAAGACATCGACAGGTGACCCTGGAGCATAATTAATCCTGAACTGGATTTCCCTCTGCTATACCACCCAAAATCAGGTGTATAGCAGCAGAGAATGAAGCAAAATCAGATGGGGTGTCTACTGCCACATCCCCACTTCTGCCAGTGCTATGGTAATTTCTTGCCTCTCCACCTACATGCACCTACACCCCACTGAGCTGACCCTGCCCAATAGTGCAATATTGTGACAAATATGGTAACACATTATGCACCGGGAAAGTACTGAGGTAGTGGGTGCAGGATTTCTAGTATAAGCAGCACTTAAAGGTCTGCTGGCTGCCCTTAAAGCTCTACTTCAGATTTAACCTAAAAATGGATAGGACACAGAATGGCCTCATTGATGTAATCAGGTGCTCGAGGTTCGACTGCAGCTGGAACTTCTACTGCAGGAAGCCCTGCAGAGAAGAGTGACTCCACTTGCAGGAGATGTCCACTCAGCAATAAAGTACAGGCAGAGCAGCATGAATAGAAGTGAGAGAGTGCATCAATGCATGGTCTGAGCTGTAGCCAAACCCTGGAAGCAGGGAAGGAAGACATTTTTTGGCCCAAGGTAAGCGATAAAATGTGACAACATCTTAACAGGATGTGTTGCCAAGGATCTTTATTAATTCTCAATGCAAACTCGGTACACTACCACAGAGAACCAGAGCAGGGAACTTTGCCGATTGTTGATCTTCGTAAATGTACAGGAGTGCTCATTTCCTTCTGTTTCACTGGGCAGTGTTGCCATATTACAGGACTATAGTGTTAGCCATTAGAAGGGTTAAATATCAAGCATCAAGTACTCTGCCAGCACAAGTTTCCTTATACCTGCAGCCAGTATTATGCCATGTGCTTCACTCAGGAAAAAAAGTGAAAATTACCACTTGAGATTTTCCGCAAATCAGCAACATTCCTACTTCTTTTTAAAAAATACTCTGCGTATTTAAGCTGTGATTAAATAAGAGCATATTATGGACTACGCTAATTTATGATTTTATACCACTAGTGACCCAACTTACATAAATTACATAGTTTTATTGGTACATGTTTAACAACATTGACTAACAGATATTACAAAATTATTAATCTGACCTGGTCTTAGTTAGGCACCATTTTAAAAATAATTCAAGGGGCAAAAGAAAAATCAGGCATCAACACCAGTAAAATATTGTTTAGTTGTATATACATCTCATGAACAAAAAATTGTGAGAAAAATAAAAGCCATTAATTATTTGGCACCTGCAGTATGTATACAGCTTAAATGGTTTTTGTCTCTGTTTTATCCCAAAGCTTCTCTCTGCAGAGAGTAACCATAGAAACAGGACAAAAATCGATCAAGCTACCATTTCCAAGACACTGCTTCAGACCTTATTGCAAGAAGGTCAAATATATTGGGGAAGAAGACAGGGCACCTGGCAGGTGACATACAGTCAATTTACACTCCCCATTTTTACTGACAGAACAGTACATCAGCAGGAGGAGCAATTACTGTAGACACATAATTCATGCATGAAAAAGCAGAGTAGTGGCTGGTCACGTCCCAAGAGATAACTGAAAATAACCAGTGTATCCTTTCACTTTACACAGCTGCTCATTTCCTAAATGCTATGGAATCTGCAGCACTTCAAACTGTCAAGTGGTCAAATGTAAATTAATGTAGATTGTGTGTTCTTTTTTCCCTTCCATAAAGCACTGTAAACGTGTAGGAGGAGCACAGTGCAGCAATGTACTGGAACTGATGAGATGAAGGCAAGCTATTTGGCATGGTAATCATTAATAAGCTGGTCAAAATGTATTTTGCAGGATGATAAAGTAAACAATCTCTAAGGGGAACCTAATTTATCTTCCATTGTTTGTCTATGGCTGAATATTCAATATTAATAAAGGTATTTTTCATTTTACATTTATACTATAATTATGTTGTGCTACTTTATGCTATTGCAAGCCACGGAAATTAAGATACTAGCAATGTTTATTAAATAACATCTAGGCAACTGGAGATGTCTAAATTACGTAATATATAAAAAATATAAAATAAATAATTCAGGCAATAATTAGTTCCTTCAATATTTTTTCCTAAACCCTGAACTGAACTATTCCACACTATCACACACTTCACAAAATTAGTTGAGATCATGTAGCCAAGACAGGGTTGACAATAATGACCCTCACAATAATGTTCTTCTTAGGAATGGAAGAACAGACTCCAGCCACATCCAAATGTTCCTGAGCAAGCCTATACCTCACAGTGTGCTGCATTGATATCATCCTACCAAGGACAAGCAAAGCTGCACACTCCCCAGAGAATGTAGATGGTGAGATTGAAGAGGGAGAGGAGGGCCAAGTGGTGTTAGCTGCTCATTGCCTTGCTCTTGCTGGCCAGGGGTCCAGCACAGTTCCTGCCTCTGTTGCAGCTTTTAGCAATTCAGACCTCACAGGGCTCATTTGCAAACAGATTTCTGTCTGAGCAGAACGGTTCACATGAGTCATTTGCATCTATGCAAAATACACTGCCAAGTTTGGAGAAGAATATGGTGGAGTCTACAACCTGGATCTTTGATGCGTGGATGAACTGCTGTCTGCATTGCAGTCTTCCATGAAGTGCATGACATGCTTGACTACAAATCAAAAACACTTCATTGGCTGTGAAGCACTTTGGGACATCCTGAAGTTGTGAAAGGTGCTGTATAAATGCAAATTCTTCCCTTTATTTCTTTGAACTATTTGTATGAGGCCTGACATGCAAATAAAGTACCTCTCTTTGAAACATTATGAATAACTTTCAGTTAACTCATTGACAAAATGAACAATTTAAGATATTGAAAAGAAACACAATTATTTCCAATTTCATTTAGTAACCTCACAATTATGTAAACTCCTAATCTTGTCATATTGGGGGTAGTTATATTGCCATTTTCACATCAATGTGAATCCATTACAGGTGCGCATTGATACAGTGGCAGTGTAACTCAGGAGTCAGGCTGACAATCTGACCCCCGAGCACATTAAGGGGCCAATAATGTGGTCCCAGCGCACAGGCAACAGAACTGCTGATCCTCAACACAGACGCAGAACAGCACCATTCCTAGATTCTGTTTTGGAGGTGCTAACGCATGAAGTGCTAGAGAGATGAGGGGATTGTCGTGTGGAGCACAGGTGCATCCTCCAGCCAAGAGTACCCTCAGATCAGCCTGGATAAAGGTTACTTAATAGGTTAATACTGTCTCACGAGTGCTCTGAACCTGGGAGCAGGAAAGGAATAAATGTGATGGGCTATAGAAGATTGCCACGGTGAATGTGCTCACACTTTGAATAATTTAACAATATTGACTTACAAGGTTTCTTAATAGCATTTCACCATAAGCTTGGTACAGCAGCACAGAGGAAGAATGCGCAGCATTCTGGCACTGTTCAATCTACTTTCTAAACACACTGGCAAGTCGTGTTTTAGCATGGTACTCTGCAGTGCTGGTGTCACAGCCCTTATCAAACTTGACAAGCAACAAACGCCAAGCACGCTGCTCACAGAAGCCTGAATGTGGGCTTCACATTGTTACTGTGCTGGGTCTGTGCTGTGCTGCATGTTCTGACACATAGGGCAGAATTTTCATTGAGCCATGGAGGCGGGTTTGGAGGCGGGACTGGATTGAAAATAGCTCAATCGGGGGTCCCGACCCCATCCCGCCCCCAACCCGCCTCCATGCCAGTTTCGCTGGAGGCGGGTACCCGACCTGTGCTGGGACCCGCCTCCCCGAGGCAGGAAGGGGATTAGTGGCAATAAACTGCCTGTTAACAGGTAGTTAACAGGCAGTTTTTTGCCTAATCCCTATTTTTATGCCTGGGTCTGCAGGGGTTGGAGGGGTCGATATGCCCGGTGGGCAGGTGAGTGATGGGTGCATGTGTGCAGAGGTAAGTGTGTAAGGTAAGTGTAAAGTGTGGAAAAAAGTTTTACTTACCTTAACTTCCTCCTGCAGGTGTCAGCCCTTCAGGTCTCGGGAGTCAGAAATCTCACCGACACAGAAAGCAGAATGGCTGTGGTGCTGTCAAAAGCTGCAGCCTCTGCTTTTTGTTCTGCAGAGATCTCTAAATCAGCCTGAGAGGAAGGAATTAACTTAGAGTACAGATTGTCAGTGTTTGACAGCTTCAAAGAGCTGTCAAACGCTGATATTTCATTTGTCAAAAGCTCTTGACAGATGAAATGTCAATCTGTGACGTCACCTGTTGCCGGGTGGCCCTTAATTGGCCTGCTGAGCCCGTTGGGCGGGCTCAACAAGGTCAATCAAGTGAAAATACAGTGGGTTTGCCACAAGTCAATGGAGGCGGGACTACAACCCAAAAAGTGGGAGTCCCGCCTCCATCCCGTCCCCAGTTTCAAAATCCAGCCCACTCACTCACATAATGCTGCTGCTGGTCGAAGCACTTGGGTCACACACATCTTTTATACTGTTTATCCCAAAATACATCACTTTTTCTATCTGTTAGCAGAAGAAGGGGCACAAAACAGATCTCACGTGGCAGAAGGGTGAAGCACTGAGTTCAAGTAAGGAGAAAATGCAGGTGGAATCAGAGAAGCCCCAACCGACTGGGTAGGTTTTAGTATTTCATGGGAGAGGGGGGAGGAGAAGGAAGTGTGCCCTGATAAATGTTACTACATCAATCTAAGGTAAGTTCAAATCCTGGCCCAAAGGTGAAAAGATTTCCTACGTTTGCTAATGTTAGCAAAAAGGTTGGTGATTATAAATTGGGTTTCCCACCAGCCCATTGTGCTACCAAATCTTTTTTGAAGTTAAACTTTCTGGTAAAAGGAAGGTGGGAACGAGTCACTTCTTCAAGGTTGCAGGAGTGGCTGCAGATGCATCTGACCTGAAACAGTAGCCGTCACATCAACATGACCGGTAGCCTCATTGCCTGCCCCCGCCCTCCCCCAACAAGGTCACTGGATTAATTGAGAACATTCTTACCTACTTCTAGCTCTGCACCAACACTATTCAAGAAATTTTCATTGATGATCATTTCAAAAGCCATCAATGCAGAGCTTCCATTCTGTACCCTGCTGTAGATTGTTTTTCTTTAAATTAGGGAGATCACTGCCCTAATTCTAAAAATTTACTTCATACATCAGGAAGCAAGCTTTTACTAACTGCCAGGATTTTTTGCAACCTAGTTTCAACATTTTCTCTTGGAGTATATTTAACCATACTAAGGGAAGATTTTCTCTCTGCACTATGTGTAGCAAACTTGCTCACGTATGCATAAGACGTAGAGCAAATTGTCCATCAATGTTCTATCCAACAGATACAGAGCTGTTAACCCAAATATTAATGCCTGTTCTAGAAGAGGGAAAAAGGAATTTGGAACATTTTACCAGATATGTGGACACTGACCAGTGCTTTAAATGTGTACTCCACCTTGACAGTACTTCAGCTTACCTTTAAGGGTGATGCAGATTTCCCCAGCAGTTGCTACCAAGAGCCCTTTCAAGTGCTATGGCACTGTTGCACATTTGACTTATTTGAAGGCTTGCATTTTCCAGTAAAAACTAAGCAAGTGATGGAGACAACATCCAGTGGTTGGATGCATACCAATAATCTGGGAACCACTAACAGTGACAATGGGGCCAACATCATGTGACCATGTTAGTGATTTTGCTTACTAGGCAACTTATTCAACAGAGAGATTTTCAATATTATGGTTCATCCTCGACAGCTTTCAATTTGATCCAGAATGTGCTGAACAACTTGAAACTTACCTTTTTCCAGAGCGTAAAAGAGGAACCACTGTTTATTAGATCCTTAGAGCAGGAATAAGGAAGGCACTTGTCAAGCAAACATGAATGATGATAAATGGCCTTTACAAATATACTGCACCAATCTAAAAGTATGTCCAAGGACCAGTGTACTGATAGTGCCTCCATAAGCCTTCACCCCTTATGATACATTTATTTCTTCCACAGATGGTAGGCTTATCCTTGAGATGCAATGAATACCAACAGCTGTCAAAGTTCTGCTATAAAGATCAGCAGTGTTATTTTTTTTATGTTTTTGGGCAGCCATAAAAAAAACAAAGAAATAAAAATCTCATCTGTTAGATTTGTGGTGCTGGAATCACATAACCTTCCCCAAGATATACACCTTATTCAAACTTTAACTTGAACTCTTTATGACAAAGTGCTATATCTTTGATTTTTGGCTTCAAAGAAAATCTGATTCTCAGTTCCAGTACTGTCCACAAAAAGGAACGGTGGTGTTGATGTGTCTATTCCATTCCGTATAAAGCATTTGTTATGCCACACAATTTAACCTGATTGATTTTGCCATTATGGTGCTGCAGGGTCATTTTGTTTCTAAAGCTGTGTCTTGTCATTGGAAATCTTCTTAATATTTTCATATGTCAAATAAAAATTCCTACTAGAGCAAAACAGTCTAATGCCAACTAGGATTACCAATAACTCTAAATAAATACTGGTCACAATAAAGACTTCAAATATCCAATCAATGAATATAAAACAGTTTAGTTTCGACTGAAGAAAGAAAGAAAGATAGAAAGAACGGACAGACAGAAAGACAGAAAGAAAGAAGGAAAGAAAGAACAAACGAAAGAACAGAAAGGGCAGAAAGAACAAAAGAAAGAAAGAACAGAAAGAAAGAACAGACAGAAAGAAAGGATCAACGAACGGAAAGAAGGAAAGAAAGGACAGAAAGAACAAAAGAAAGAAAGAGAACGGACAGAAAGAAAAAGAACGAAAGAAAGGAAGCAAGTAAGAAGGATAGAAAGAAAGAGCAGATAGATAGAAAGAAAATTGCATTTATATAGCGCCTTTCACAACAACAGTACGTCCCAAAGTGTTTTACAGCTAATTATGTACTTTTGAAGTGTCGTCATTGTGATAATGCGGGAAACGCAGCAGCTAATTTGCGCACAGCAAGGTCCCACAAACAGCAATGTGATAATGACCAGATAATCTGTTTTCATGATGTTGGTTGAGGGATAAATATTGGCCAGGTCACCAGGGAGAAATCCCCTGCTTTTCTTCAAATAGTGCCATAAGATCTTTTATGTCCACCTGACAGGGCAGACAGGGCTTAATGTCTCATCTGAAAGATAGCACCTCTGACAGAGCAGCAATCCCTGAAGTACTAATGTGTGTACTAAAATGCCAGTAAAGAAAGACCTGCATTTATATAGTACACTATGGACATGCTATTTTGTCTGTGCAGGTCTGCATTGCTGCTGATGTGGTAACTCATCCAGGAACAAAGCTCAAATTACACCAGAAAACCATGTCAAAAATGAACCTAGCCATATCTATGACTAGTCTGTGTCAATCTTCAGTTTTCCAGGCCTCATCTGGGTGACAGAAATAACCTCTGAAATTAGTTTTCAGCTGATTAGAGGCTGAGTTTTACAATGAATATCCCATCACCCAAATAGTTTGTGGGATCTAGAAGGTAGAAGAAACTAGTTAAGTAAAAATGTTCAAACTTTAAAAAAGTAGGGAGGCAAGTTGGCATTAACAGAGATGGGTAATAAAAGTCAAAGTATAAAAAATGGAAGGGGGAGGAAGGAGAGAGAGAGAGAAGAAGGGTAGAGAGGAGGAAGGGGAGAGAGAGAGAGAAGAGGAAGGGGAGGAAAGGGAGAGAGAGAGAAGAGGAGAGAAGAATGGGAGGGAGGAAGGGAGAGAGAGAGAGATCTCCAAGCTGATTCCATGCTGTCTACAAGTCAACTTCATCCCAACTAAAAATACAACAAACATTAAATTGCATTATTGTTTGATTACATTGTTCATTTGGATAGATAACACCTCAGAGTCATCCTTTGAGCAATATTTTTCTTCTGTTGCCATCAGTAGTGCTGCATTTGTTTCACTGTTACCCCGTGAACATTCTACTCCATTTACAACAAAATTAGCCACAGCTAAAAAGGTCTGCTTTACTTGATACCTTAGCACAAAACAATGATTCATTAGAATTTGGCAGGAATTTCAGCAGCTGGGATAAACAACTTCTGAAACATTCCTCATTAAGATAATGCACTCATGTTCATTGCATTTAAAAACAGGATCCAAACATTCATCATTAAGGTTTGTTTGTGTGATAACTTGCACTGGTTATTTTTCCACAGGCAGCAGGTTTCCTGTTCTACCTGCACCTTGCTACAGACAAGTACTGAGAAGGTATGTTCATTAGTATTATTTGATTAATATTTGGTGACTTCTTTTTAAAGTCACCATTAACAGCACCTTTTACAGATGTGGCTGTTCTCTCAAAATTTCTTTAAGCTAAATTTCACAAACGTAAGAGTTAATCATAAACAAATGAATAAGATATTTAAATAAATGACTGCCTCAAAACTATTACATTCAATCATTTATGAATATATAGCAGGGCACTTACAGTTACTATTCCTCAAATATAATCAACATTTTCATTTACTAGTGTTGAGAACTGGAAAATTTCAAGCACCCAGTTAGCCTCAAGCACTTCAGGTCGGATATAGCATAGATGCAGGATAAAGCTCCCTGAAATCTGTCCCAACAATGTGTTTTAACACCAACCTTCTCAAAAGAGCAGGCCCACTGAATCAGTGACATTTTCTACTTTCCACATCAGCCATCATTGTGGCATCTCCGAGGGAGACCATCGATTTATCACCAATTAGTTCTCCAGTTCTGTTTTTGTCAGTTGGAGAATCCATTGGGACTCTGTCTAGTATCCCTGTGGGTCAGTAGGCCTTGGCCACCTACTAGCTACACTGTGTGTTCCTCCTGATCTAAAAGCATAAAGAGCCAAAAATCTATAAACTGATGAAGCAAAAGGGCAAAACTGTCCATATGTCTGACAAGTTTTGTGTAAAAGCATATTTTACTGTTAATAGTAGTCCATGGAATCTGTTTTAATATGAAAAATATGAGTTTTGATACAAGATTTCAAGGGTGTGAAAGATTAATTAAAAACTGGGATTAAGGTTTTCATTGTAAACATCAAACTCACTGATTATGTGCTTGACTGCACATAAACAATTAACCAGTAAGTAATTCGTATCATTATACTTGTGATGAATCAATCCTTTCCCAAGAAATAGTTTTTTGCTGGACTACAAGAATTTTAAAATAATGCATTCATGAATTCTGCAGTGGAAAATTCCCCCAGCAGTGCAAAATACCAGCACCATGTCATACCCTACGCATTAATCCACAATTCACTACAAGCCATTAGGACTGCAGTAATACCTATCCCATAATCCCCGACAGCACTGATGAAAACCACTGGTCAGAACATAGGAAGATAGAAATAGGAGTAGGCCATTCCGCCATTCAATTTGATAGCATAGAACAAAGGCTGAATTTTCCGGGGTGGTAGTGTGGGAAAGTTGTTATTTTTGACAGCGGTTTGGGAACCCGCTGTCATCTCGCTCCCACGCGCCTTTCCCCCAGGCATGTCTGTCATCGCGGAGCCAACCCGACCGGCAGCAGTAGGGGATCCATTTGAGATGATTATCAGGTAGTTTACCGGCATTTAAGAGCCTTTTTCCCCCACTTTTTAAATTTCCTTGCATGGCCACAGGATTCACGCAGCTCGGGAACAACATCTGTCAACCTAAGGCGAGAGTTCCGTGGCCATTGTTCCACCTGATTACTTGACAGCATGGAAAACAAACCAAAATAAAAACATTCGATAGCAAAATACTGCAGATGCTGGAAAATTGAAACAACAACAGAAAACGCTGGAAAAACTCAAACTCAGCAGGCCAGGCAACATCCGTGGAGAGAGAAACAGAGTTAACGTTTCAGGTCGAAAACCTTCGTCAGAACTGAGAAAAAAGCAGGAAATGAAACAGATAAAAAAGCAAGGGGGAGGCTGGGGGGAGGAATAACTATGGTAAGTAGAGACATTAAGAGATGCTCATGGCAAGACGAGATGGTAATGGGACAGGTTAAGAAACAAAAGGTGAAGTGTGAAATGCTGGCAGAATGAGAGACAGCTGCCGTAGGGGGGGAGAGAGAAAAAAAAGGAAAAAGGCACGAACCAAAAGGGTGGATAAAACTCAACAATTTCAGATCATAACCTCGGCCCCTACCACACATATATATATATATATATATATATATATTTTATCCACCCTTTTGGTTCGTGCCTTTTTCCTTTTTTTTCTCTCTCTCCTCCTACGACAGCTGTCTCTCATTCTGCCAGCATTTCACACTTCACCTTTTGTTTCTTAACCTGTCCCATTACCATCTCGTCTTGCCTTGAGCATCTCTTAATGTCTCTACTTACCATAGTTATTCCTCCTCCCAGCCTCCCCCTTGCTTTTTTATCTGTTTCATTTCCTGCTTTTTTCTCAGTTCTGACGAAGGGTCTTCGACCTGAAACGTTAACTCTATTTCTCTCTCCACGGATGTTGCCTGGCCTGCTGAGTTTTTCCAGCGTTCTCTGTTGTTGTTTCAAAATAAAAACATGTTGATTACATCAGCTAACAGACGGATGGAGATTCTGTTCTACTTGAAAAGCTACTGGTAAATGTTAATTCAGAAATTCTTGAAGGGATGCAAGTGCTGAAGGCTCCCCTCCTACCCTGGATGGTGAGGGAAGTACATTTTTCACTGGCCATTCTCGACTGTTGCCTTCCAACTCAACAGTAATTGCAGTGAATTGACCTGTACTATAAAAAATGACATATACCATTTCAATAATTTTTTATGTTGTTTCTGGTCAGGTTTTTCTCACAGTGTACTGTGATTGTCCAGTTACACATTAAATCAAAAATGAGAAGTCGCACAACACCAGGTTATAGTCCAACAGATTTATTTAATTTTACAAGCTTTCGGAGCTGTCGCTCCTTCGTCAGGTAAGTTAGCAATGAGAGAATCTCCCAGAATTCACAATTTAAACCCAGACAAAATCTATTCACATTATTCGCTACAACAAAGAGCACAGCCAAGACAATGAGATGTGTCCCAGGGGGGCCAACGTGTCAAACCACCTGCTGGCTGCATATCCTGTCAATTTGTGTTCTTGTGTTAGCCTTTTTAAAAAAAAACCAAAAAAAAAAAACCAAAAAAAACACCTGGGAAGACCGGCCATGATGTCAAGTCACGTTCTGTATCGTGACATGAACCCGATATCGCGATTGAGGCCATCCTCATGAGTGCGGAACTTGGCTATCAGTTTCTGCTCTATGATTTTGCGCTGTCGTGTATCTCGAAGGCCGCCTTGGAGAACGCTTACCCGCAGATCCGAGGCTGAATGCCCCTGTGTTTAAAATAGTTAATTTGTTGTAATTTCAAGTCATTTAAAAAATGTGATTTTTAAAAAAATTTATTTAAAGTTTTACTATGTTTTGGGGGTGATCTCCATTCATATATTTGACAGGTCTTCCTGTCAAATGTATGAAGGGAGATTCCCTTCTGTGATTGGCTCCCCATGGCCCACGTGATCCCAGGGACGCTGCGAACTACCTGCGCCTCTGGGATACGTGGGCCCTGCGCACTGGCAGTTTGGAGAGGCCCAGCATCGGAACTGTGCGCGTCCCGGGAGCCCTCAGGTAAGGGCGCAGATTTTTCCAGATCGCAGTACTCTGCCCGCGGGAGGCCTGCGATCGGAATATCTGGGCCAATGTAATTTAATTTTCAACAGCGGGATGGAGCCTGTAGCGGGGTCGTGACCTGCCACGGACACCGCCCCCACCGGACCCGCCCAGGTAGGCAAAATTCCGGTCAGTGGGAGAAAGGGAAAGAGCTTAGGGCAGTAGAAGCAGTTAAATCCTGCCCAGATCTTTGCTGGCAAAGGCTGACTAGCCAGCCGCCAACTGAAGACATTCACTGACCGCAATAATGCGGATTGTTGCTCTGAATTAAATTGCTCCCCACTAGTGCACTAGCATAAGGAATGCATAGAATTACAACACAGAAACAGGCCATTTGGCCCAACATGCTTATGTTTATGTTCCACACGAGCCTCCTGCCACCTTACTTCATCTCACCCTATCAACATATCTTTCTATTCCTTTCTCCCTAATGTACTTCTCTAGCTTCCCTTAAGTGCATCTATGCGAGTCACCTCAACCACTCCATGTGGTAGCAAGTTCTATATTCTCACCACTCTCTGGGTAAAGAAGTTTCTCTTGAATTCATTTTTGGCTTTATTAGTGACTATCTTATATTTATGGCCCCTAGTTTAGACTCCCCCACAAGTGGAAACATCTTCGCTACATTTACCTTATCAAACCCTTACATAATCTTGAAGACATCTATCAGATCACCTCTCAGTCTTCTCTTTTCTAGAGAAAAGAGCCCCAGCCTGTTCAGTCTTTCCTGATAGCAGTACCTGCTCAGTTCTCATATCATGCTTGTAAATCTTTTTTGCACTTTCTCCAGTGCCTCTATATCCTTTTTGTAATATGGAGACCAGAACTGTGCACAGGACTCCAACTGTGGTCTAACCAAGGTTCTAGACAAGTTTAAAATAACTTCTCTGCTTTTCAATTCTATTTCTTTAGAAATGAACTCCAGTGCTTTGTATGCACTTTTTATGGCTTTGTTAACCTGCATTGCTATTTTTAATGGTTTGTGAATCTGTACCCCTAGATTTCTTTGCACCTCTACCCCATTTAGACTCTTATTTTCCAAGGGGGGCTCCTTATTCCTCCTACCAAAATGCACCACCTCACACTTATCTATATTGAAATGAATTTGCCATGCAGGTTACATCAGCTGTTGGGCTATATCAGAGAACATTACAAAAGGTTTCCAGTAGCTATCTTGAAAGCTAAAATTACATGTTTACCTTGCTTGTATATTTTATACAATAGATTTTACTCAAACGACTGTCATGTCCTGTACTGGTGCAACCTTGTCAATGAATATTTAATCTCAATTCTCAAACAATTTATATTTTGCTTTAGCAGAACAAGGGGTAACTGTTGTAAAGATCAGAACAATCTTTTCAAAGACCCAGTACAGTTACGTTTCAAATAAGCAGCAATAATAGTCACCAAAGCACTGCCATAGCAATTTAATATCCAGTTTTGGAAGGATGCCCCACACTGCACTAGGTGACATTTCTATTCCATTTATACTGCCAGAGAATGTAACACTTTGCACTTCACATCCAGAAACAGCAACAAGCTTTGCAAGGTCAAGTCTGGTCAACTGTCTCCCAGCATAAAATTCAAAAGAGTACCTTAGTACTTTCAAAGCTGACACAACCTGAAGTAGAGTGGCAGTCATTTCTACTGCAGATTAAAAACCAATCGTTACAACACATTTCATCATATAAAATTTGCAAGAGGTATCATTTGTGCTTCATTGCTGGCCTAACTTTGTTTCTGCAGATGTACTGTTTAATAGACTTATAACCATCTGTGCATTAATAAGGTTAAAATTCAGTCATAATATGGTACATTACATTTCATTTAGGAAATAGTTATTAGAAGAATCTTGACTATTTTGAAGCTCTTGACTTTAAAACTCCAGACCGTGAATGTGGTAAAGTTGAGATTGCTCTTGTCGTGGCACTACTGCTGATGATATCTAGCCGTGCTGAATTTTGCAAAGCATTCCCTATCCTTTTATTTGAATAGGCTCAAAGTGCATGGAAAATGTGCACAAAGAGTCAGGCCTGGAAGTTGATTGGCTGCATTGGATGAGCCAGCAGCGCTTAAGGGGTTGCTGCTCGCCCATAAAGAGGAGTTGCTTGCAATATAATGCAAAAGACTCCTGTCTTCAGGAAGAGCTTGTCCATAGAAACTTACAGCACAGAAGGAGGCCATTCAGCCCGTCATTGGAGATGTCATTGCAGAAAAATGCTGAGAAAGAAGGTGCTCCTGTTTGGTACCAAGTGGCACACATTGCAAAATCCCAGGTGCAGGCTGTATGGGCAAATGTCACTGAGCTAGTGGATGTGGTCTCCCAGATCCAACATACCTGGCAGCAAATATCAGACATTGTTCAGTGGCATCACAGGTGTGCCAACATAAATGTAGGCACCGTTATAAGCATGCATATTCTTCCTTCAAACAAGGCATGAAGTCAACGTAAATGTTCATCTGCTCCCTGAGAGAAATAAACGGCCAAGTATGCATCGAGCATTGACAGCTTCTTGCAATGCTCCTTCATTTAACTGAAGCTACATAGCGCATTTGCAGTGGGGAGAAGAATACCATGAACATGGCAATTCACAGGTCACCTGCAAAAGAGTACTGGCAGGAAATAAATCTAACACAAGAAAGTCTGGCACAGGGAGATAATACTCCTTGGGCATTTGCTACTATGTTCAGAAATTTGGGGATCAATTTTAACTCTACCTGCCTGGCAGGAACCGGGCCGGCGGGCAGTTAAAAAGAAGCAGGTTACTTACCCTCTCGGAACATTGACCTGTACGCCGATTCCGATATTAACCAGCAGGGCCTGCAGGCTGATGAGGTACCCGCCTAAAGCAGGCAGGAGACTCATGGGGGGAAAAATTCAGTTGCTTTGTGCCTCCCGTTAGCGCCCTAAGAGGGCGCTAATGGGTCGTAAAGCAACTAGCGCCCGGACGCGGCAATGTTTGCGCCGCTCGCAAAATTGACCAGACATTTTGCGGCAGCGCTAAACACGGCCACCACGATCTCCTGCGCCCGCAGATCGTGACGTCAGTTGAGCGTGAAACGCCCCGGTAGCGCCCCGGAGCGGATATTGAGTGGCGCCCCCTGTCTTACCGCCTGCTGCTAGCAACGACAGGTTGAGGGGAGCGTTTTGCAGTCGGGAAGGGACTGGGGGAGCGCTATTTAAAGGCGACCGCTTCCTGCCTTTTTTTGTTGGTGACATTTTTGCAGCACGCATTCTGAGAGAGAGAGAGACTTCTGGAGAGATTCAACGCTGTGTGAAGGAGTTTTGGGTACTGAGCAGCACTTTGTAGGTTCATTTTGATTTGACCTTCCTTGCATCGATTTAGAAGAGACTACGGGGGCTGCACTCTGAGCTCTTTCCCTCGGCCTCTCCATTGTTCTTTCCAGCAGATTTGATGTACAGGTCTCTCCAGGCAGAGATTCAAGGCTGCAATGAGCAGGGTGTGGATGGAGAGCAAGATCTACCCTCCCCTTTAAGAACTGGCCGGCGCCAGTGTGTCTGTGTTCCATTGCTGACCGACATCACATGAGCTTCGTCAGCGCTCTGAGGTAGCGCCTCACTCCTCGGTGTTAGAGCCTTAAGAGAGGTGTGTAGCACCGGATTTAGCGCTCCAATCACCTGCAGGGGCGATAGAAGCCAAGTTTACAGTCGGAGGTGATAATTAGCGCCAGGTGCTAAACTTTGCGCCCGGCCGATAATTGCGCCCCAAGCGGGGCGATACCGAATTGCTCCCCCATGAACTTTTACCAATCGGGTTCCAATTATTTCAAAAGGACCCCAATGGTGTTTCAAATGGGGCCTGATTGGGGAAGCCACTGTAGCTTTCCCGCCTGGCTGAAGCAGGTCGGCAGCTGGTGGGAAGAACAAAGAGGCCCTCAAGATAAGTCAAAACATTTTGTGTGTGTAAATTGGGCTGCAGTCCACTGGAACAGTTGCAGACTCAACCAGGACAAAGATACATCAAGTCCTGACCTTAAAGCAAAGGTTCCTGTATGGCATTGTGGAGGCAGAGCCTCTGCCCGGCCCAATAAGTCCATTGAAATAAGGAGGTTTGGGGATTCCCCAAGTCGAGATGTCCCACTCCTAAGCTCTCAATCAAGACCCAGTGTATGATTGACAGAGGCACACCTGGTCTGCCCAGGTATACCTGGCTGAAAGGGACAGAAATGGGGCCCTTACAGGTGTCCCGGAGGAGGTCAGACTGTCAACCCCTGGAAATGAGGGGCCAGAAAAAAAAATGTTGGTGGGGGGAGGGGGGTTTGAAGCTTCCTCCTTTGAAAGTGGGCCAATTGAGTATTCCAGATTTTTCTTCTGGGAGAAGAGCAAAGAGAAAAGATGATACCCATTACAGTCCTGTTTTTTGTAATATTAGGAACATCATTGCTTTACAAAAAGGAGAATGGATTTCCAAATTATGGTGAAATATAGTTCTCAGAATACCCGAGACAACTGATTAGAAAGTGAGCAGTAGAATTTACCAGCTAGACCATCCGTCCCCAATGACTTCCCAGTTGGCATTAATGAGATTGCAGATTGAATTTTTTGTACTAAGGTAACGTTTTGTAGCAAATAAAAATCTAATTTTTGTGTTAGCTTATCTGGCATAGTTCTGAAAACAATACCTTGAATTGATTCATCTTTCCAGAAGCATAAAGGGGGAAAAATTCAGTTGGTTGTGCCTCCCTTTAGCGCCTTAAGAGGGCGCTAATGGGGCGCAAAGCTTCCAGTGCCCAGGCGCGGCGAAGTTTGCGCCGCTCGCGAAATTAACTAGACATTTTGCGGCGGCGCTAAACACTACCGCCACGATCTCCTGCGCCGGCAGATCGTGACGTCAGTCGAGTGCGCAACGCCCCGGTATCGCCCTGGAGCGGATATTGAGTGGCGCCGCCTGCCGCTAGCAATGACAGGTTGAGGGGAGCAAATTGCAATCATGAAGGGAAAGGGGGAGCGCTATTTAAAGGCGACCGCTTCCTGCCTTTTATCGTTGGTGCCATTTTTGAACCACGCATTCTGAGAGAGAGAGAGAGAGACTTCTGGAGAGATTCAACGCTGTGGAAGGAGTTTTGGGTACTGAGCAGCACTTTGCAGGTTCATTTTGATTTGCCATTCCTTGTATCGATTTAGAAGACTCTGTGGGGGCTGCACTCTGAGCTGTTTGCCTGGTACTCTTCATTGTTCTTTCCAGCAGATTTGATGTGCAGGTCACTCCAGGCAGAGATTCAAGGCTGCAATGAGCAGGATGTGGATGGAAAGCAAGATCAACCATCCCCTTTAAGAACTGGCCGGTGCCATTGTGTGTGTGTTCCATTGCTGACTGACATCACATGAGCTTCGCCAGCGCTCTGAGGTAGCGCCTCGCTCCTCGGTCTTTGCGCCTTAAGACAGGTGTGAAGCGCCTGATTTAGCGCTCCAATCACCTCCAGGGGCGATAAAAGTCAAGTTTGCAGTCGGTGGCGATAATTAGCGCCAGGTGCTAATCTTTGCGCCCGGCCGATAATTGCGCCCCAAATGGGGCGATACTGAATTTCTCCCCCAAAGTCTCTTACTACAAGATACTAATGTCCTCAAACCTATGTAGTAATTGCTGCTCCTGTATATGTGCTGTATAAATCATGGGTTCTGGATCTATTTCACCTTAATCTCTAGGCTATTGCAGCTCTATGTCATATACCTCAACTCATAATTGAGTATACTATTTAATTTGGCACTAAAATCTTCAGTTTTTCAAGTGCATCATCTGGCTTGACAACAGCATGCCTTTTATCACTTTTTCAGCCAGCTCTCTTTCAAATCTTTCTTTTCCTCTCAGGAGTACAGTATAAGTGAATTTTCTTTCAAACACTAGAATCATTGATATTGCAAAGATAAATCCTCGCTTTTCCCGAACAAAGTAATTTTGTGCCACAGATTGACAACAAGTCAATATTTTGTAATAAAGAAACATTGGGGCAGAATTTTTTGTCTTCTGCTAAATTTAGCAAAATGGAGATGAGTAAAAAATGGTGCTATTTTTGGAGAAAGCATGAGCAGACTATTCGTTTATGTAAAGTCTTTCTCTGACAATTGCTAAAATGGATTCACAAAACTTAATGAAAAGTATGGAGCAATAACATTTTGTGCTTGGTAAGATGTTCTTAAAGTCTAATCATAGAAATGCATGCATAATGAAATAGCACTGATGACTCTTCCAAAAAAAGGAGTCTATAATGTCAGGTTAGACCTCTCATTAGAAAAGATTTCTAAAAGTATCAACACAGTAGTTACAGAAGTGTATAGCACAGATGAATTTCTGCCCCACATCATGAGGGCAATGGTTATAATGACGAGAGACTAGCAACTGAGGAGCAAGAGGATTTGGGAGACCAGGTACAATAATCACTAAAAGCTAGAAGTGCACAGGTAAAAAAGTAATCACAAAGGCTAATGGAATGTTGGCCTTTATCTCAAGGAGGCTGGAATACAAAGGGGAGGAAGTTATAACTTCAACTGTACAGAGCCTCGGTCAGACCCCATTTGGAGTACTGTGTTCAGTTTTGGGCAGGAAGAATATATTGGCCTTAGAGATGGTACAGCGCAGATTAAGCAGAATAATAACAGGGTTGAAAGGGTTAAATTATGAGAACAGATTGCATAAACTTGACATGTATTCCCTTGTGTTTAGAAGGTTGATGGGTGATCTAATTGAGGTGATTAAAATGATAAAGGGATTTGATAGAGTAGATACAAAGGAACTGTTTCCTCTAGTCGAGGAATCTAGAACAAAGGGACATAATCTTAAATTTAGAGCTTGGCCATTCAGGAGTGCAATCAGGAAACATTTCTTCACACAAAGAGTAGTGGAAATCTAGAGCTCTCACCCAAATAACTGGGTCAAGTGAAATTTTCAAGACTGAGATTAATAGATTTTAGTTAGGTAAGGATATCAAGAGCTATGGATCAAAGGTGGGTAAATGGAGTTGATTGAATAGCGGATAAATTCGCAGGACTGAATGGTCTACTCCTGTTCCTATTTCCTTTTAGAGGAATACTTTCATTATATAATGCCTTTAAGATAGAAAAATGTTCTAAGGCACTTCATTGAGGTTTAAAGAAAAAATGGCACTCCATTATTGCTTTTGCAAAAGCTTTCAGTAAATCATTGCTGAAATATTATTTTCTCAGTTGCCCTTGACCCATTTCTCTGAAACAATTGTACATTCAATAGCAGAGTTAACTAAGTTTGGGCATTTATATTGGTTAAGTGGCTCATTAGCTGCTTCAGAAGTGTTGAAGTTTAATTACTACAGGTGCTTCATAACATAAAAATCACAAAATGGAAACAGGCTGTTTGGTCCAACCAGTCCATGTTGGTGTTTACCCTCCACACAAGCAGTAGTCCTAATCCCATGTGCCTGACATGTTTCCATGTCTCTTTCCATCAACCACCTCTGTAACCTATTCTTAAAAGTTGACATGGGAGTGCACTTTAACGCAACCCACCCCACCCCACCCAGTGGAAACTGGGCAAGTGGACAGTTAAAAAGGAGCAGGTTAGTTACCCGCTCAGAACTCACCCCTTTCCCGCCGCTTGCGATCTTAACCTGCGGGGTTCTGTAGGAGGCTGAGGCACCCGCCTAAAACAGGCAGGGGCCTCACAGGTTTATGCAAATGAGGGTCTTATTATGTCAATAGGATCCCGATTGCACTTTAACCTGGGCCTCAGCGGGGAGAAACCACCACGACTTTTCCGCCAGGTGAAGGTAGGTCAGCTGTTGTCAGGGAGAACAAAAGAAACCCAAAAGGTAAGTCAGAAACATTCCTTTGTGGGGTCTGGAGGAGCAGGAGTGCTCCTTCTGGTGCCGCAAGGAATATCAAGGCCCCCCGGTCCTGGATTCCCCCGCCCCCTTCTCTCCTGCGAGACCTTTCCGATACCCCCTCCCCGCTATTTTTCTGGAAGCCAGCGTGTCTATGCCGGCCAAAAAAGAGCTATCCAGCCTAATCCAACTTTCCAGCTCTTGGTCTGTAGCCTTGTATGTTATGGCACTTCAAGTGCATATCCAAGTACTTTTTAAATCTGATGAGCGTTTCTGCCTCTACCACCCTTTCAGGCAGTGAGTTCCAGACCCCCACCACCCTCTGGGTGAAAAAAGTTCCGTTCAACTACCCTCTAAATCCTTTTACCAATTACTTTAAATCTATGCCCCCTGGTTATAGACCTCTCTGCTAAGGGAAATAGATCCTTCCTAGCCACTCTATCTAGGCCTCTCATAATTTTATACACCTCAGTCAAGTCTCCCCTCAGCCTCCTCTGTTCCCCAGCCTATCCAATCTTTCCACTTAGCTAAAATTCTCTAGATCTGGCAACATTCTCGTAAATCTCCTCTGTACTCTCTCTAGTGCAATCGCATCTTTCCTGTAATGTGGTGACCAGAACTGTACACAGTACTCTAGCTGTGGCCTAACTAGTGTTTTATACAGTTCAAGCATAACCTCCCTGCTCTTATATTCTATACCTCAGCTAATAAAGGAAATTATTCCGTATGCCTTATCTACCTGTTCTGCTACCTTTAGGGATCTGTGGACATGCACTCCAATGTCCCGCTGTTCCTCTACACTTCTCAGTATCCTACCATTTATTGTGTATTCCCTTGCCTAGTTAGTCCTTCCCAAGTGCATTACCTCACACTTCTCTGGATTAAATTCCATTTGCCACTGTTCTGCCCACCTGACAAGTCCATTAATATCTTCCTGCAGTCTACAGCTTTCTTCCTCACTATCAACCACACGGTCAATCTTTGTATCATCTGAAAACCTCTTTATCATGCCCCCTACATTGAAGTCTAAATCATTGATGTATACCACTAAAAGCAAGGGACCTAGTACTGAGCCCTGTGGAACCCCACTGGAAAAAGCTTTCCAGTCACAAAAGCATCCATCGACCATTCCACTTTTCTTCCTGCCACTGAGCCAATTTTGGATCCAACGTGCCACTTTTCCTTGGATCCCATGGGCTTTTACTTTTCTGACCAGTCTGCCATGTGGGACCTTGTCAAAAGCCTTGTTAAAATCCATGTAGACTACATCAACCAAATTACCCTCATCAGCCCTCCTTGTTACCTCCTCAAAAAATACAATCAAGTTAGTCAGACACGACCTTCCCTTAACAAATCCATGCTGACTGTCCTTGATTAATCCGTGCCTTTCTAAATGACGATTAATAGTGTCCCTCAGAATTTTTTCCAACAATTTGTCTACCAAGAGGTTAGGCTCACTGGCCTGTAAATACTCGGTCTATCCATTTCTCCCTTTGTAAACAACGGTACAACGTTAGCAGTCCTCCAGCACCACACCTGTAGCAAGAGAGGATTGAAAAATGATGGTCAGAGCCTCCACTATTTCCTCCCTTGCTTCTCTTAACAGCCTGGGATACATTTCATCCGGGCCTGCCGATTTATCTACTTTCCAAGATGTTAAACCCCTTAATACTTCCTTTCTCACTATGTTTATCTCATCTAATATTTCACACTCCTCCTCCTTAACTTCAAAGCCTGCATCGTCCCTCTCTTTTGTGAAGACAGACACAAAGTATTCATTAAGAACCATACCCATGTCTTCCGTCTCCACACACAAGGTTCCTTTTTGTTTTCTAATAGGCCCTACTCTTCTTCAGTTATCCTGTTAGAATCATAGAATAGTTACAGCACAGGAGGCCATTCGGCCCGTCAAGCCCGTGCCGGCTCTCTGCAAGAGCACTTCAGCTAGTCCCACTCCCCCGACCTATCCCCGTAGCCCTGCAAATGTTTTTCCTTCAGGTAGTTATCCAATTCCCTTTTGAAAGCCACGATTGAGTCTGCCTCCACCACCCTTTCAGGCAGTGCATTCCAGATCCTAACCACTCGCTGCTTAAAGAAGATTTTCCTCATGTCGCCTTTGGCTCTTCTGCCAAACACCTTAAATCTGTGTCCTCTGGATCTCAACCCTTCCGTCAATGGGAACAGTTTCTCTCTATCTACTCTGTCCAGACCCCTCATGATTTTGAACAACTCTATCAAATCTCCTCTCAACCTTCTCTACTCTAAGGAGAACAACCCCAGCTTCTCTAGTCTATCCACGTAACTGAAGTCCCTCATCCCTGGAATCATTCTCGTGAATCTTTTCTGCACCTTCTCTAAGGCCTTCACATCCTTCCTAAAGTGCAGTGCCCAGAATTGGACAATACTCCAGTTGAAGCCGAACCAGTGTTTTATAAAGGTTCATCATAACTTACTTGCTTTTGTACTCTATGCCTCTATTTATGAATGATGCGGAGATGCCGGTGTTGGACTGGGGTGGACAAAATTGAGAGGTCGCACAACACCAGGTTATAGTCCAACAGTTTTATTTGAAATCACAAGCTTTCGGAGCTATCGATTTGCTCCTTCCTCACCTGAGGAAGGAGCAAATCGATAGCTCCGAAAGCTTGTGATTTCAAATAAAACTGTTGGACTATAACCTGGTGTTGTGCGACCTCTCAATTCTATTTATGAAGCCCAGTATCCCGTATGCTTTTTTAACCGCTTTCTCAATCTGCCCTGCCACCTTCAACGATTTGTGCACATATACCCCCAGGTCTCTCTGTTCATACACCCCCTTTAGGATTGTACCATTTTGTTTATATTGCCTCTCCTCATTCTTCCTACCAAAATGTATCACTTTGCACTTTTCTGCATTAAATTTCATCTGCCACGTGTCCGCCCATTTCACCAGCCTGTCTATGTCTTCTTGAAGTTTATCACTATCCTCCCAACTGTTCACTATACTTCCAAGTTTTGTGTCATCTGCAAATGTTTAAATTGTGCCCTGTACTCCCAAGTCCAAGTCATTAATATATATCAAGAAAAGCAGTGGTCCTAGTACCGACCCCTGGGGAACACCACTGTATACCTTCCTCCAGTCCGAAAAACAACCATTCAACACTACTCTCTGGGGGAGAAATTCAGTATCGCCTCGTTTGTGGGGGGTGATAACCTTTGAAAGCTGGGAAACTTAGCGCCAGGTGTTAATGATTCCCAGCTCTATAAAAATTGGGTTTTAGCGCTCCAGGAAGGAAGTGGAGCGTTAAACCAAGCGCTCCAATTCCTTCCTGGAGCGCAACAGGCAGCAGGCGGGGCGGTAGGTGTGCAGCGCTGCACAATGGGCCATGCAGCGCTGCTGCATTGGAAGGCTCCTTCCCTCCCTTAAAGGGAAGGGCCGTCGCTGCAGGTTCTGCAAGGGCAAAACTTACCTGGTCCCGGACGGCAGCCGTGATCCGGCCCGATCAGCCCGATGCACTGCAGCAGAGCGCCGGGCTCATCGATCGCTGGTAAAGACAAAGGGGAAAACAAAAGAGAAAGAGCATTTCAGAATTTTTTTTACTTACCTCAGCCACCTTGCCTTTAAGTATCGCCCCCGAAGCGCCCGGCCTCCCGATGAACGCCTCCTGCAGCTGAGGGTGCTGCAAGGGGCGGAACCAAAGGTCGGGTCTGGGGCGCTGCGCAGCCAGATGACGTCACGATCTCCGGGCGCAGGAGACCATGGCGCTAGGGGTTACCACGGCCGCAAACCTCCAGCTGAATTTCGTGGGCAGCGGTAACATCGCCGTGCCCGGGAGGTAAGTCGTTAGCGCTCCGTTCTTGCCCCCTGGAGGTGCTAATGGGAGCCGTTAATGGGAGGCGCTAACCAACCGAATTTCTACCCCTCTGTTTCCTGTCACTTCGCCAATTTCATATCCATGCTGCCACTGTCCCTTTTATTAGCTTTGCTGGCAAGCCTTTGACTGAGCTTTATTCCTAATATGACATTTCACTGTGCACGCAGAAATTACATTATAGAGATTCAAGAAAATACATTATTCTCATCAAAAGAACAGTTATTAGCTGAAACACAGCCTGGAAGCCTAGTTCTTTAAAATAATAATTATATCCATAGCTTCTGAGATCAGTGTCTTATTGCTCATATATTAAAATAGCTAGAGCAAGGCTTTTGCTATTACATAAAAGTGTAATAACTTGTCCATCCAATCTCTCCTCAGTTCCATAATATTTGATAATATGAAGTAAGTCTTGCAGCAATGTAACAGAACTTGTTTGGTGATTACGTTTAACACTTTCTTATTCTTAATTGGGGAGGGGGGGGGTTAATACAACTCACAATGGAGGTTGATAGGGTTATTTTGTGTTGGGTGAATGCCAACATATAGGCTGCGATTTTCCCTACCTCGGCAGGTCCGTGGCGGGCGATGTCGGTGGCAGGTCCCGGCCCCACTCCTGGCTCCATCCCGGCCTCTGACATGACTTTCCCCTGATTGGGCTTGTTAAGCCCGCCCAGCGAGTTTCCCAGCCAACTGAAGGAAGCAGGTCTGATGACATCATTTGATGACGCATCATCAGCCGGTTTCCTTAAAAGGACCATGCGCAAATTTACTTTGACATTTGTGCTGTCAGTGTTCTACAGCATTGAGGTGCTGCAAACACTGACAAGCATTGCACAAAGGTGCATGGCTGCACCCAGACTCCCCCAATCACAGAACGCAGGGAAGTCCTCTTCCCTTCCCATAGGCGGAAGAGACCTCCCCAGGAGACCCACACAGACTGGTTGCACATTGCACAGGAGGACACAAGCAGGGATGTCGTCAGGAGGACCAGGCTGCAGTGGAGCAAACCTTTCAATGATCTCAGTAGATCATGAAATGTTACTGCAAAGCCACACTCAACCTCATCCTGCTGTGCCACTCATCACATCCCCATCACTCTGCCTTCCCTACACTACTCCTGCACATCCTTACTCACACCAACTAACCTTGCACCTCCACCCATCCCTCTCTATCTACATTATCACTTCCCCATCTCACTAGCCACCCCTCACACTCAACCTACTGCAAGCATACCAACTAACACACAAAGGTAGGCACTTGTGTGTTTTAGCCAATGTTCATGTGAAGTTTCTGTTAATGTGGTGTCAAACATTGAAATCTTTACTTTCAACACTGCGTTCTTGGACAGATTTGTGTGCACCTTTGAAAGTGGCTTAGCGAGTTGCAGTGAATGGTAAGACATAATGGTACACAATAGGGCAACACGGTGGCATAGTGGTTAGCACTGGTGCCTCACAGCGCCAGGGACCCGGGTTCGAATCTGACCTCGGGTGACTGTCTGTGTGGAGTTTGCACATTCTCCCCGTGTCTGCGTGGGTTTCCTCCGGGTGCTCCGGTTTCCTCCCACAGTCCAAAAATGTGCGGGTTAGGTTGATTTGGCTATGATAAATTGACCCTTAGTGTTAGGGGGAGATTAAATATGTGGGGTTATGGGGATAGGATGGGATATGTTAGGGGGAATTAAATACGTGGGGTTACGGGGGTAGGGTGGGATATGTGTACTGTGGGTATTAAAGCAGGGACAGGGTACTGGACTTGGATGATCAGCCATGATCGTATTGAATGGTGGAGCAGGCTCGATGGGCCGAATGGCCTACTCCTGCTCCTAGATTCTATGTTTTTCTATGTACCCCCGCAATGCTGATGAGTGTGAAAGGAATGGCTTGGACATTGTAGGGATATTTTATGTTGCTGGTGTAGGGTGGTGCCAACCTAGTGCATCATGTGGCAGCCAGGGTGTGCAGCGTCCAGTGAAGTAAATCTGACCATGGTGAGGCCATCCCTGGCGTCCCGGGCAGCAATGTGGTCGGGTGCTGATGCCCTGTGTCCTGTGCAGCATCAGTTGACTGCGGAGAAGGTTGGTGTTGTTGTTGGTGCTGCTGGTGTGCCTGGTGATGCTGGTGTTGCGGCTGTTTGTGGTGGGATTCTGAGGACCAAGGTGAGCGAATATAAAGTGCACCTATGCTGATGGAATAGATGGCAGGTGAAGTCGAGGTGACAGAAACGATCTGTCAATGGTGGGAGAGGTAATGAGGTCAGACCAGATGGAGACTTGTGTATAGACTTGCAGTATTCTGAATCTGTAGTGGAAATGCAGTTTAGAGAAACTAGTGGTTAAGGGAACATTTCTCAATCAGCTGGGAGCTTTGACTTGACATTTGAAGCTGTCAACCCATCAGCTGAATCAATGGCAGTGACCTCCCGCCTCAGCTTCACAGACGAGGTCTAGGCACAGCGGGAAACCGGTGGGCGACCTGTCAAATTCAAAAAGCTGGGAAAAAAGCATTGTTAAGTGGCTGTAAACAACCCACTAATGATTTGAATTGGGTCCCCCGCTGCTGCCTGTCGGGTCTGCTCAGCGCTGGCAGACCCGACATCGGGAAATGCAGGTGTGCGCGTTTTGACAGGGGGTTCCCGACCCGATGTCAATCATTTTAAATTTCACAGCTGGCCCACCACCCATAGCGTCCGCTGAGCAAAATCACGGTCATAGTGTGGGAGAGCTATGACCAACTGGCCTCTTCCAACCATAGCGCAATTTAATAACCTTCCTAAAATATGGATTCTTTTGAGCTTTTCCCTCTGACCAGATTAATTTAGATCTCCATTCCTGAATCTAGCTGTTATCCTTCATGAAAAAATTATAACCATCCATTAGAAATCACTTCATCAGAAACTAGCTTTTAATATTCCAATTACTGCAAGATTCTGGTAAGTTGATGTAATCTAAGTAGATATTAAAAATGTACATGTAGAATTATACATAGAATTCACTACTGATCACAGAGCTGTCAATATTGGTTCTGTTGTTTACTCTTGTATTCAGTTTCCTCCCTGCAATATTTCCGTCACTTATTTTTCTTAAAGTTACTCTCCTCTTTCCTTCCCAGTTTGTTTTTTATTTTGCAAAATTTATGTGGCATCTGGCAAAAGTAATAAGAAACAGAACTAAACTCTCATCTATACTGTAATGTTCAATTTAGTATCAAGTATTCTATTTCTTTTCTTCATTACCTAGTTCCATTTCTAAATTTCCTTCTTTCTTCCTATCATTTCTCACCTCCCACTTCATTCTCTTTCTATTTCATTATTCACAATTTTTATTCCACTTTCTTCCACATATTGTTCTCTTGCAGCTCATTTCCTTTCATTTGTTTTCCTATCTGCAATTATATAAAATGTTCTTCTTCAATTCTTCTGCTCCCCCAGAAATCTTTCAACACCTGTTTGAAATTATCTGGAAAATCTCAGAGAACGACATGTTCAGTTTGTGCAAACAAAAGGGAGGGGAATTATTCAGAAATTATCTTCAATATCTGCCTAGACGGGGCAAGCTCAGAATTTTGAGAGTCTCCCATGAGATTACATCCCCCAGAAATTACCATATAAAAATGATGCAATCTAGAGCATCTGCAGGTATATTTATGAAAACTATATGCAACTGTGCTTGCACACTCACAATTTTCTAATTTCTCACAATTTTGTCGCATGCATTTTCACAGTCCTCTCACTTGTTTTCTCCCACATACACAATTTTTTTTTATTCGTATTTGGGATGTGGGCGTCGTTGGCAAGGCCAGCATTTATTGCCCATCCCTAATTGCCCTTGAGAAGGTGGTGGTGAGCCGCCTTCTTGAACCGCTACATTCCCTGTGGTGAAGGTACTCCCACAGTGCTGTTAGGGAGGGAGTTCCAGGATTTTGACCCGGAGACGATGAAGGATCGGCATTATACTTCTAAGTCAGGATGGTGTGTGACTTGGAGGGGAACTTGGAGGTGGTGGTGTTCCCATGCGCCTGCTGCCCTTGTCCTTCTAGGTGGAAGAGGTCGCGGGTTTGGAAGGTGATGCCGAAGAAGCCTTGGCGAGTTGCTGTAGTGCATCTTGTAGATGGTACACACTGCAGCTATGGTATGCCGCTGGTGGAGGGAGTGAATGTTTAAGGTGGTGGATGGGGTGCCAATCAAGCAGGCTGCTTTGTCCTGGATGGTGTCGAGCTTCTTGAGTGTTGTTGGAGTTGCACTCATCCAGGCAAGTGGAGATTATTCCATCACACTCCTTACTTGTGCCTTGTAGATGGTGGAAAGGCTTTGGGGAGTCAGGAGGTGAGACACTCGCCGCAGACTACCTAGCCTCTGACCTGCTCTTGTTGCCACAGTATTTATGTGGCTGGTCCAGTTAAGTTTCTGGTTAATGGTGACCCCCAGGATGTTGATGGTGGGGGATTTGGCGATGGTAATACCGTTGAATGTCAAGGGGAGGTGGTTAGACTCTCGCTTGTTGGAGATAGTCATTGCCTGGTACTTCTGTGGTGTGCATGTTACCTGTCACTTATCAGCCAAGCCTGAACGTTGTCCAGATCTTGTTGCATGCGGGCATGGACTGCTTCATTATCTGAGGAGTTCTGAATGGCGCTGAACACTGTGCAGTCATCAGTGAACATCCCCATTTCTGACCTTATGTTGGAGGGAAGATCATTGATGAAGCAGCTGAAGATGGTTGGGCCTAGGGCACTGTCCTGAGGAACTCCTGCAGCGATGTCCTGGGGCTGTGATGATTGACCTTCAACCACCACAACCATCTTCCTTTGTGCTAGGTATGACTCCAGCCAGTGAAGCATTTTCCCCCCGATTCCCATTGACTTCAGTTTTACTAGGGCTCCTTGATGCCACACTCGGTCAAATGCTGCCTTAATGTCAAGGGCAGTCACTCTCACCTCACCTCTGGAATTCAGCACATTTGTCCATGTTTGGACCAAGGCTGTAATCCACGACAAGGCCTTGGACAACGTGGAACACTTTCTATACCTCGGGAGCTTACTGTCAACAAGGGCAGATGTCAATGACGAAGTCCAACACCGCCTTCAGTGTGTCAGTGCAGCCTTCGGTCGCCTGAGGAAGAGAGTGTTTGAAGACCAGGACCTCAAACCCGGCACCAAGCTCATGGTCTACAGAGCAGTAGTGATACCCGCCCTCCTGTATGCCTCAGAGACATGGACCATGTACAGCAGGCACCTCAAAGCACTGGAGAGGTACCACCAACGCTGCCTCCGCAAGATCTTGCAATTCCATTGGCAGGATAGGTGCACCAACGTCAGTGTTCTCGCTCAGGCCAACATCCCCAGCATCGAAACTTTGACCACGCTTGATCAGCTCCGATGGATGGGTCACATCGTCTGCATGCCCGTTATGAGACTCCCAAAACAAGCGCTCTACTCGGAGCTCCGACACGGCAAGAGAGCCCCAGGTGGGCAGGGGAAACGCTTCAAGGACACCCTCAAAACCTCCTTGAAAAAGTGCAACATCCCCACCGACACCTGGGAATCCCTGGGCCAAGACCACACAAAGTGGAGGAGAAGCATCCGGGAAGGCGCCGAACACCTCGAGTCTCTTTGCCAGGAGCAAGCGGATCCAAGCGCAGGCAACCCAAGCACCCCACCCACCCGCCCCTTCAACCACCGTCTGCCCCACCTGTGACAGAGACTGTAGGTCCCGCATTGGACTCATCAGTCACCTGAGAACTCATTTTTAATGTGGAAGCAAGTCATCCTCGGTTCCGAGGGACTGCCTAAGAGAGAGACCTCTGGAATTCAGCTCCTTTGTCCATGTTTGGACCAAGGCTGTAATCTACTTGCACACACTCTCAATAATCACATATTCTCAAGTTCCCAATCCTCTTGGATGTTTTCTCATACTCACTATCTTCTCTCGTATGCTCCCATGCACACTCACAATCCTCCCATAGTCTCGCGTGCATAATCAGTGCTCTTGCATTCTCGCTCACATGCACACAATCTTTTCATACGTGCACTCTTGCAATCCTCTTGCACACATTTGCTTACTCACACAATCCGCTGGCATACTCTGTTATACATACACAAATAATCCTCTCGCAGTATCTTTCAAATACCTCACAATCCTCTTGCATACTTTCTCAAATAGACAATTATGATCTGCTTCTCACCTATTTCCTCAGCTGGATATGGAGAAATCCACGAGCTACATCATTACACTCCTTCAAAATAAATTACATTTTGGATTTGGCAAGACAAATAATCGGGATAAAGAAGAGGGCTTTTTGTTAAGAAACTCACTTAAAAAGAGAAGTCAAAATAGCTGCATCTGGAAGATAAAAACATTTTTTTAATTGGATAATTCATTTAAGTGTACCCTCATCTCCCCAGCTGAAATAATTTAATTAGATTTGCATTTATACAAAACAAAGCTGCAAATGTTTTTCTAATTTGTCCTTATGTATGCTTCTTAGTTAATATAACACACAAAAAAACATTGGGGTCAAAATTCCTACAGGGTGGGTAGATGCATCTTGGATTGATCCACGAAAGCAGGCCAGGAATTTGGGATGGAACCCAGATCCACCAGATTTTCTGCTCCGTATCCCATCTTCCCTAAATCCCAATGGGAGGGTCAGGCATGTGAGCCTTCCACCCACTGCCCATGTGTCTGTCCTGAGAGTACTTCTGGAGGCATTCTCGGGCTATGCCACCCAATAGGACCAGTGGGATCGACGCCTCTGAGAAAAGCCCAAAGCTGGCAAGAAAGGTAATTGATTCCAGAGGAGATCAATTCCCTTTCAAATGATGGTCATTCTCACCCTTAGAAGTAGCAGAAAAAAAATTATGGACCTTTTTATCTTTGGCCCTTTGGTGCCTCTGTTTGAGCAGCTGGGTGTCCCTTTGCCTTCCGCCTTCTCATTAGGGTAGGTGTCTCTGTTGCACCTCTACAGGCACAGGGTCACCTGCCCCCAACTATGGAAATGACAATGTCCCGATGATCTGAGATGCTGTCGATGTCCTAAAGTGTTGGTCGGCCAAGGTCCCACTCTGACACATTGGCAAAGGCCCATGAATTTCTTACCATTCAAAACAAAATTTCAAAAACAAACAGTATTATGGCTATGCTGATCAACCCTACTGAAAAAAAATTAATTGCAGTATATCTGGCAGTAAACTTGTATATTAAAATTAATGGAAGCAGAATCCTAGTAAAATAGGAACAGAGGAACAGAAGTAGGCCATTCAGCCCCTCGAGCCTGTTCCGCCACTCACTGAGATCCTGGCTCTGTATCCTAACTCCATTTACCTGCCTTGGCTCCATATCCCTTAATACCCTTGGCTAACAAAAATCTATCAATCTCAGATTTAAAATTATTAATTGAGCTAACATCGACTGCTTTTTCTGGGAGAGTGTTCCACACTTCTACCACCCTTTGCATGAAGAAATGTTTCCTAACTTCTCTCTTGAATGGCGTGGCTCTAATTTTAAGGTTGTATCCCCTTGTCCTAGACTTCCCAAACAGTGGAAACAATTTCTACATATTATTCCTAGCAATTCCTCTCAAAATCCTAAAAACCTCAATCAAATCACCCCTTAACCTTCTATCTTCCAGTGAATACAAGCCTAGTTTATGTAACCTCTCCTCATAATTTAACCCTTAGAGCCCTGGTACCATTCTGGCGAATCTGCACTGTACTCCTTCCAAGGACAATGCATCCTTTCTAAGGTGTGGTGCCCAGAACTGCACACAGCACTTTAGATGTGGTCTAACCAGGCCTTTGTAT
Organism: Squalus acanthias; assembly: GCA_030390025.1. NCBI lineage: Eukaryota > Metazoa > Chordata > Chondrichthyes > Squaliformes > Squalidae > Squalus > Squalus acanthias. The sequence continues at coordinate 53,746,942 of CM059429.1, forward strand.
AGCTGTAGCAAACTTTCCTCCCCCTTATATTCTAGCCCTCTAGATATAAAGGCTAACATTCCATTGATTATTTTTTGTACCTTTACCACTACATTTTAGTGATTGATATACATGGACCCCTAAATCTCTTTGGACCTCCACTGTTCCGAGCTTTTCACCATTTAAAAAATACTCGGATCTATCCTTTATTGGTCCAAAATTGATGACCTCACACTTACCTGCGTTGAAATCCATCTGCCACAGTTTTGACCACTCACCTAGTCTCTCAATGTCTCCTTGCAATTTTATGTTCCCGTCTACACTACTTACTATGCCACCAATCTTTGTGTCATTGGCAAACTTAGATATATGACTCTCTATTCTGTTATGTAAGCCAATACTAAATGTAGTGAATAGTTGAGGCCGCAGCACAAATCTTTGTGGGATACCACTGATCACTTCCTTCCAATTCGAGTACATACTCATTATCCCTACACTCTATATTCTACCGCCTAACCAATCTCCTAACCAGGTCAATAATTTGCCATCAATTTCATGAGTTTTAATTTTATCTAACAGTCTCTTATGTGAAACCTTATTAAATGCCTTCTGGAAGTCCATATAAACTAAATCCATAGACATTCCCCCGTCTACTACTTTAGTTACTTCCTCAAAAAATGCAAAAAGGTTCGTTAGACATGACCTACCCTCTACAAATCCGTGTTGGCTCTCTCTAATCAGCTCAAATTTTTCTAAGTGCTCAGTCACTGTCCTTAATTATAGATTCCAATAACTTCCCTACAACAGATGTTAGACTAACAGGTCTATAATTTCCTGGTTTCTCTCTCTCTCACCTTACTTTAATAATGGAGTTACATTTGCAATTTTCCATCTAAAGGAACAATTCCTGAACCAGACAAAATGCCCTGTCTGTTGTGTTTGCCCAATGCTATTTTAAAAATATTGCTAATATTAGACCAGTGATCTAGCTAGTTCCCAGGGATTACACATTTAAGACAGGCTTGAGAATACATTTGGACAAATTTGAGAATAGATTTTATTTTACAATATAGCACATAGCTTAATTTTCAATTCCTCATGGTTTGCTTCCAAGTTGAATTCAATTTACATATAAATACTCCATTTAATTTGAAGTCCTTAATTTGAATGATCAATTAATTAACTTTGTAAGCTCATAACCATTCCTGTGCTGTTTTATTTAAGTTGACTAGATAATTAGAATTACTTTCATGCTAAACGTGAATTTGAATTCACAGTAAGCTTTATTCATATAATGAACAAAAATAAAAGTCAGCACTTTCTAATGTAAATTAACACACATTGGTGGAAAGATGCACACAGAGTAGAATTTCTAAATTTGCCGATAATACCAAACTTGGGGGTGTGGCAAACAGTGATGATGATACCAATCGACTGCAACAGGACAAAGAAAGGCTAGCAGAATGGACAGACAAGTGGCAGATGGGATTTAATACAGAGAAGTGTGAGGTGATGCATTTTGGCAGAAGGAACAAGGAGAGGCAATATACACTTAATGGCATAGTTTTAAAAGAGTGTGCAGGGACAGAGGGACCTGGGAGTTAATGTGCATAGGTCCCCGAAGGTGGCAGGACATATTGAGAGAGTGGTTAGCAAAGCATATGGGATCTTGGGCTTCATAAATAGAGGTATTGAGTACAAAAGTGGAGAAGTTTATAAAGCGCTGGTTAGGCCACAACTGGAGTATTGCGTCTAGTTCTGGTCACCACACTTTAGGAAGGATGTGAAGGCCCTTGAGAGGGTGCAGAGGAGATTTACCAGAATGATTCTGGGGATGGGGAATCTTAGCTACAAGGACAGGTTGGAGAAGCTGGATTTGTTTTCATTAGAGCAAAGGAGGTTGAGGGGTGATTTGATAGAGGTGTACAAGATTATGACGGGTTTGGATAGGCTAGACGGGGAAAGGCTGTTCCCACTAGTTGATGGTACAAGGACTAGGGGACACAGATTTAAGGTTTTGGGCAAGAGATACAGGGGGATGTGAGGAAAAACGTTTTTATGCAGCGAGTGGTGATGACCTGGAACTCGCTGCTGACGGAAGTGGTGGAAGCGGAGACACTCAATGTTTTCAAGGGGAGACTGGATAGGCACTTGAGGGAAATAAACTTGCAGGGCTACGAGGATAGAGTGGGGGAATGGGACTGACTGGATTGCTCTACAGAGAGCCAGCACGGACTCGATGGGCCGAATAGCCTCATTCTGTGCCGTTATGACTCTATGGGGGCGATTTTGACAGCCCTGGGGAGGCGGGTATGGAGGTGGGTCTGCCGGGAAAATGGCATCTTCCTAGGAGGTGGGTAGCCGTCCCGTGCTGGGTCCCGTCTTCTTGGAGGCAGGAAGGGATTAAAGCCTATTAACTGCCTGTTAACAGGTAGTTAACAGGCAGGAAATAGGATTATACCCTTTTTGCCCTCACAAGTGCGGGCTTCCCGAAGGCTCCGAAACCCGCCAGCTCAGTGAGGCGAGTAGGGGATCTGCGGGGGTCGGGGGGATGCAAAAGTGTGCTGTGAAGGTAAGTGATGGGTGCAAGAGTGTAGAGGTGAGTATCTGAGGTAGGTGCAAAGTGTTATTAAAAGTGTACTTACCTTTGTTTCTTCCTACAGGCTTCAGTCGGTTTGTATGCAGAGTCTCGGACCTCCGCGTTGGGAATGACAGGTGGCCGTTGCATTCACAGATGCAACAACCATCTCAATTCTGTTAAAGAAAGAACTTTGATGGGGTCTTCTATTCAAGATCTCGTCAAACTACAAAGAATGTCACTGTTTGACAGCTTCACAGGGCTGTCAAACGACGACAATTCTTTGTCAAAAATTTTTGACAGATGAAACGTCATACGTTGACGTGCTCTGCAACCGGCTTTCCCTTAATTGGCCTGCTAAGCCCACTGGGCGGGCTTAACAAGGTCAATCAAGGGAAAATAGCATGGGTTGGCCAGAAGTTGTTGGAGGTGGGACTGAAACCCGACAAGTGGGAGTCCCGCCTCCAAAAGCTCCCCCTATGACTCTATGTCAATGGATGGTTGCACAAAGAAGGGTAAAGATTTGGGAACAATTACTGAGCAATCGCAGAAAGTACCCAGTAAGTGTAAAGCTGTCAACAACAGTGTGGCTGATCAAGTACCAAATAAATCTCAATGGCTTTTGCCTCTGTAACCAAACAGGTTATTTTAACCATGTATAACTCATTTAAAATAGTATGAGCAATTGTGGGCATTGAACCTTTGGAAGGAAATTGATGTATTAGAAAGAGATCAAAGAGGAGCAACAAGGATGATTCTGGGACTTAAGGCTCCAAAGTTATGAAGAGAGAGAAAGGCAAGGAGAAAACTGAAATTGATTTTGTGGTTGAAAAGATCGAAGAGGAAACGTAATTCATGTTTTTAAAAGGGTGAGAGAGGTGTGGATAATGTAGATATAAGCAGATTGTTTTTACTTTGAGGTTGGTTGCAGAACCAAAGAACATGAGCACAACATTAACACGCCTTAAGCAAGAGTGTAAATTATTTTTTGTCCACCCACCCTGCCCCCCACCCCACAGAACAATGTGCATGTGAAAAATGCTCAGTATTTTACCTCTATTGTTTCCCTTGCTGTCATTTTCTTTTGTGCTGAAAGCTCATCTTTCATTCAACATTACTCTAATTCATAACAGCCCTGGTCCCCCTTAATGGTGAAGAATGAATGAATGCAGTTTACTTGCCTGGCCAGGGGACATGCAATGTGCACATGCTAGCAAGGGTACTGCAGCACAGACCATAAGCATCATAATTCACAGACATGCCTTTATATGTGTGTGGAGTCCCACACTGACTTTCAGATCAAACCAGAGCACCTAGTGTGGGTAGAGAATACGCACACGCACACGCACACTTACTTCTACTTACTGTCATGAAAGTGCTTGCCCGAGTTGTTAAGACATTACAAGACAAAATTGTCACACCAAATATAGCATCATACTAGATAATATTTGTTAAATCAAAAATCAGCATATGGTGCAGCAGGAGGAGGTGAAAAAATCAACTCTGGTCACTTTCTCATGCCTGCATTGGCAGAAGGCGTTCTACCCTCTCAGGAAATGGTGCACAACGCTTAATTAGGAAGAAGGAAAACTGGGGGAAGATCGCCATGCATTATACATAGTGAAATCACAAACATGTTCCTTATAAATGGATTACGATTAATTACACATAAATCACTGAGGAAATCTTCCCCCATTGTGCCGTTTTTCTTTGAGATTTTATTTCCCCACCCTCTACAATTAAAAAAATATATAATTAGGATAGCTGAACTTGGTCTTGGAACAAAGAGGTAAATTACTGGAATCATTCCAATAAGATGGAAGAAGTTAAAGAGCAGGTCTATAAATTGCCAGATATGTAGATATCTCCAAGATGGTACAAACAACAAGAGCGCCGTCAATAGACACATTCTAACTTCAGGATGCCAAATACAGCAATGCTGTAATAGTTCTCTAAGTAAGCAAATACTGACACTGTGGTATCATATCTACCCCAGTCACCTTGAGAATAATGCAGTAGTGGTTCAATTCAATAAAAAGCACACATTATGCTCAAATCTTGCCAGAATGGCAAATATGCTGTACTTCTGGCACTACACAGTCTGAAATTAATATGCTACTCAAATTCACATAGTGTGAAAAATGAGCTGTGGAGTTAGCTTAGCCTTCGGCTGGCTATTGCTACAACAAACAAGCAGTTCTAACTTCGATTATTTAGCAGCTCTACTATATATATATGCTGGGAAATTTACTGCAGGCTGTAATGATAGTACAGTTAACTGTATATACAGCCAATTGCTACAGTATATATGCAGTCAAGATGCATAAAGGCCAGGATTTTGCTCACCTCGGCGGGTCCAGGGCGGGTGACGTTGGTGGCGGGACCCGACCCTGCTGCTGGCTCCATCCCGCTGTCTAAAATGATTTTCCCTTCATAGGGCTTGTTAAGCCTGCCCAGCATGTTTCCCGGTCCAATTAGAGGAAGCAGGTCTGATAACATCATTTCATGATGCGTCATCAGCCGGTTTCCTTAAAGGGACCTTGGCCAACTTTATTTTGACAGTTGTGCTGTCGGTATTCTACAGCATTGAAGTGCTGCAAACACTGACAATCACTGCACAGAGGCAGAGGGCTGCACCCAGGTTCTCCCATGACTCCCTCCATATGCTTATGGAGGGAGTCAGTGCACGCAGGGAGATCCTCTTCCCTTCTGATGGGTGGAAGAGACCTCCCCAGGACACCAACACAGCCTGGTTGCACATTAAACAGGTCACAAGCAGGGATGTCGTCAAGAGGACCTGGGTGCAGTGTCACAAACGTTTCAATGATCTCAGTAGATCACGAAACGTTAGTACAAAGCTACAATCAACCTCATCCTGCTGTGCCTCTCATCACATCCCCATCACTCTGCCTTCCCTACCCTACCCCTGCACATCCTTACTCACACCAACTTACCTTGCACGTCCACCCATCCCTCTCTCTCTATCTACATTATCACATCTCCATCTCACTAGCCACCCCTCACACTCACCCTCATCCTAGTGCAATCATACCAACTAATAACACACAAGGGTAGCCACTTGGGTGTTCTATCCAATGTTCATGTAAAGTTTCTGTTAATGTGGTGTCAAACATTGAAACCTTATTTTCAACACTTTGCGTTCTTCAACAGATTTGTGTGCACCTTTGGAAGTGGCTTACTGAGTTGCAGTGAATGGTGAGACATAACAGTATCCCCCACAATGGTAGTGAGTGTGAAAGGAATGGCTTGGATATTGTAGGGATGCTTTATGGTTTTGGTGTGGAGTGGTGCCAACCTGGTGCATCATGTGGCAGCCAGGGTATACAGCGTCAAGTGAAGTAAATCTGGCCATGGTGAGGCCATCCCTGACCTCCCGGGCAGCAATGTGGTCGGGTGCTGATGCCCTCTGTCCTGCGCAGCATTCGGTGATTGCGGAGAAGGTAGGTGTTGTGTTGGTGCTGCTGGTGTTGGGGCTGATTGTGAGGACCAAGGTGAGACATATAAAGGGCACCCATGTTGATGGAATAGATGGCAGGTGAAGTAGAGGTGACAGAAGCATTCTGCCAATGGTGAGAGAATTCTTCCAATGAGGTGATACTGGGTGGAAAGTGGAAAGCCTGCAGAATCTGTGCTGGAAATGGACTGAGAAACAGCTTGTGGCTGAGGAAAGTGAATATCTGTCACGTGGGAGCTTTTACTGTACATTTGAAGCTGTCAAGTAATCAGCTGGAGCAATGGCCACTGAACTCCCACCTCAGTTTGACAGCCGTGGTCCCCGAACAGCGTGGTTCCCATGGCCATGAAGTTAAAGTGAAAAGGTAAGTTAAAAAAGCCTGTTAATGATCTGTCAACTAGATGTTAATGAGATTAATTGGGTTGCCCGCCGCTGCCTTCGGGTCTGCTCAGTGCTGGCAGACCCGACTTTGGGAAAGGCACGTGGCGGCAAGTGGACAGCGGGGTCCCGACCTGCTGTTAAAAACAAAACACTTTCCCACCCAACCCACCACCGATCCCGTCCACTGACCCCCTGGAAAATTCCAGTCAAAATTTCTAAGATAATCCTTGAGATAAAAATGCGGTTTTAACGGCCTAACTGACTGCAGATTGCTATATCAAAAATCATGCACAAGACCGATCTGCCTTTCTTTTCCTCTGAATAGTAAAAAACCCGATTATGCACATTGGACAGTTGTAGTCCAATTATGTATTTCAGACACATGAATTCAATTCATTATACATTTCATTAGATCATGGTGCAATTCATATCAATGCGATGGCTGGCTATTACAGCACTGCATAATACTCGCTGAGAATAATTACATTTAAATTGCACAGAGGTGTACAAAGGACACATTAAACATTGCCCCGAGTCGGTGCAACTAATGGTCATTATTCAACTAAAGGTCAGTATAGACTTAAATGAATTTAATTTAAATAGCTGCATTGGTTTAGACAGATGGTAAAACTATAAGAAAGGCAGTATTTCAGAAGTGTAAAAATCACTGGGGGAAAAGGTTGTTTACAGTTATATGCAATAGAGATTAGTCATTGAAAAGTGTTCATGGTTCACTGTCTATAAAATTTAACAGTTTGCTGAGCAGTCAGACAATCATAATGGTTCACAGTGGGAAGTCAAATGAATTCTTATCATAGTTGTTTTAGGTCAAGTTGCTCATCTAGTTTTAGATAAACCTCTTTCCCCATCACCATGGTGAGACACTTTGGAAAAGGTAGTAATGGAAATGGTTACTCTGATGAAGTTCAGACTGGCAGACTAATCAGAATCGTGATGTTCTTTGTGTCTAGGCACAGCCTTCTGGGAGAAAATGCAGCAAGAGGATAAGTGAGTTCACAAGGCATCTTTGACCATGACAGTGCTTACTTTTTCCAGCTCATCAGTCCAAAGTCCCAACTTCCATGCAACCACCACCACCTACATTTATATAGTGACTTTAATGTAAATAGCATTTGAAGATACTTTGCAGATAGGCAAAAAGAACAGCAAACCAGGAAAGCAGGGGTTAGGATGTGTGACCAAAGGCTTGGTTAAAGATATGAGCTTTAAGGAGGTTTTCAAAAATGAGGAGAGGGTGGAGGAGAGGTGAACAGGTTTAGGGAGAAATTCCAAAGAGTAGGTGCAGGTGGCTGAAGGTTCTGTTGCCAATGGAGGGACTAAGGGAAGGGGATGCACAGCAATCCAACTTCAGAGGAATGGAGGTTTTGAGAGTGGGGAATATAGGGCTGAATACTGAATTGAGGGAATATAGTTTTAGTCACTGCGGTAAACAGATTAACTATAATCACAGATCTCCATAGGAAATATCTTGTTCAGTTTGAAATATGGCAATGCAAATGGAAAAAATATTTTGCACAAAATATGCATACCTGGTCTTTCTTTCTCCTTTAAAATGGTGCTCAATGTGGGAAATCTGAACAGATGGCAGTGTGATTTTGTAAGAGTTCCTACCTAGGGAAATATCTTCTTCACTTGAGTTTTAATAATCTATTTTTTTCCTTCATTTTAATCTTCATTTCTACACTACCATTGAATGAGGAAAAAGGGGCGATGTTAAATACAAAGATGGGGCTGAAACAAGTCTTACATATTTCCATTAAATGATTTAAAGGCAGCTTTTCGTTTTGTCAAGAATGATTACACTGCACTAAAACGGGACTCAATGCCCAGTAATGAATCTGAAGGTGTGCATAAATCAGTGATGTCACCACAAAAGTGATTGTTTTGGTATGCGGCAAGGAAGAGTCTGTTTTGCATTAGAAAGTAGGTTCACATAGTTCTCCTTACAATCATATGCTGTAACCATTCAGTCAAAGAGGAGTTTATATGTTAATGAGCCAGGCATGAATGATGTGGTTATATAATATCTAGGAGCTATAGTTAATTCATTATCTCATTTCAGACTTCCCTACAAACACCCACCCCTGTTATAATTGGGATGACCTATTCATTTAACCCCAGCATGGTGTATCTGCTGAGAACCAACTCTTGTGGAGGATGGGGTGGGGGGAAAGAGAGAGGCAGCTGGTATTACTGACCGGCCTGCTGGCAAACTGCTAGAGGGAGAAGTTGGACTGACAGCCCACCCACTTTCTCATGCGTTTCAGTACTGCAGTTAAAATGGTGGTTGGCGGATTCACAGTGGGAACGTGCATTAAGTCGATTTTCATGATTTTAACCGTTCTCTCGCCCCGTTCCTGCAGGTGGGACGAGTTAAAATCGGGAGTCAATGTTCTTTACACAGGCAAATTACTTAATTCAAAACAGTGCAATCCAGGAGCATAAAGTACAGCAGTATGGTGCACGTGATTAGAAACTTCTCTACTCATTGGATGGATCACAATCATAGGTTAAATTCAAAAATGGCCAATGTCCAGCTAAAGTGTCATTTTCTCCATCAATTTACTTGGTGTGTTGATTGCAACATGGATGATTACTTTTAATCATATTCAGCCTCCCCATATGAGCCTTCCATGAACTAGCCATCTTAAACTAAATTTGGATGAATATTTTGGAGCTTGGTGCTGTAGATTACTTGGAAGTCATTACTGCATTCCAAACCAGTATGTTGTAAAAATCAAGAGCTGAAAGTCTAAATACTTGTTAAATGTCAGCGAAGCACACGTGTATTTCAAACTTTCAGATGCTGTTCACCTTTAAAATGTACCAAATTATGATGTGAAATGCCAAGAATAATGCAGCTTAGTAGTTCAACATATCCCCATCTTCAGAACTCTTAAAGGAGGAAGGTTACTGATTTGGTAAGAAAAGAGCAGAGAAAAGCAGATCATGTGTAGTGTTTCTCCTCCTTGGTGTTTATTTTAGCCAACTTTTAGTGTTCTCTGTTTCAGGTGAATATCAACTCCGTTTTTGAAGGTTTTTTGACTATGTCCATGCTTTAGATGATTTGTCTAAAGCTTTTCTCACCTTTTTCCCTGTGAAAAAGTTGAACTTCTTGCCATCTCCAAGAAAGAGCTATTACATGTGGAGCATTTTAGATGTTAGAATCATAGAATACAATCATAGAATCATGTTGCTAGACACCAAGTTCAAAAGTATTCCATCAGAGTGGGAGAAAGTCAAAGAGGAGTTTATATGTTAATGAGGTTTTTTTGGTTTAATATGGAAACGCTAACATTTCTGAGGAACAACAATTAGCCGATCATAGACCTCAGGGTTTGCCTGTTTAGTGCACTTGCCCATAAGTAGTAGTTTTCCAAGTAGGACATCAAAGAGGTAATTTTACAAAATCCTGCTTTTGGCTGCAAGGAGTGGCTAGCACAAATTCAGGCATGTGCCCCCACAATTATCCACTCATTTTGCAAGCCAGGATTGCAATTTGTAAAACTGCTCCTTAGGTTTCCGCTCTGCTCCAGTTGGACTTTGTGGCTTTAAAGGGAGAGGCCAAATTAAACATATCTGTTCCATTTTGGTCACCTGTCCCAATATCTCCTTATGTGGCTGGGTGTCAATTATTGTCTGATAACGTTCCTGTGAAGCACCTTAGGACATTTTACTATGTTAAAGGCGCTATATAAATCCAAATTGTTGTTGTTAGCAGCAAAAATCTTTCCTTTATGCTAATTAGTAAAAGGCTAGCAAGAGGTAAACACGCCCTTACATTGTGCATTACATGGCATGGCATTCGTGTAATGAAAGAGCATATCCTCTACATTACTGTGAGCAAAACTACAGAAGGTCTGCTAATCTTTTTTTTTAATAGTTTTCAGCCGAAAGGTAAGTCTGCAGGGACACAATTATACAAAGTGAAGAAATCAAACTATGAAGCATGGTGAAAGCAATGAAACAAGCTGCTCGTCTCCAGGTGGCAAACATAATATCAACCACAGTGCACAGGAAACAGCACAGAAGAACTGGTTGACTGTCATATACAACCCTACTGATGCTGCTCAAGTTCCAGGCCACAAATCTTGACAGCTTTAACAATTGTCCCATCCTCCAATAAAACATAGCAATTATTAGTCATCCTTGAAGGCTGCCTCTTAAAAGGGATATAGCAAGAGGTCTTAAGACCATATTGTGTTCAGAATCTCATGAATTACCACAGTATGTAGGATATATACATACACAGACACATATATACATACAATTATATATACACATATATAAAAATATATACACACACATATATACACATATGTATATATATATATATATATATATATACACATATATACATATATATATATATATATACACATATATACACACACATATATATATATACACACATATATACACACACACATATATATATACACACATATATACACACATATATATATATATATATATACACACACATATATATGTATATAAAATATATACACGCACATTTATATATATATTTTTAATATATATATATATATATATCATCTCATCCTCAAAATAAGGACTATCTTACACCCCTTATCCACATCAGGAGAATCTACTCCCAATCATGCCACTAATAAAAGTTGCTTCAACACCATCATCAAAAAATGAGAACCTTCAAAAGAGAAAACATTCAAATATAAGTCTATTACTAAATACACACTTACTTCACATCCCAGTACTCTATGGCACAATCCGTTCTAGCTTTGGCAATCTGTACACTTATACATACAAAACATTCAAATCAATATTCACAACCACCAGCCAAAGAAACATTTCAACTTACTCCCTGAAACATACAACAGTAATTTCAGAACTGTGCAAGTGCTAAGGAACAACACATTCACAGCTATGTATACTAATCTGCCCACAAGTATGGGCAGAATGTATAAAATCAAACCAAACTGCCATATTATATATAGTTTATACAATATACCAAAGGAAGAAGTAGAGCTATAACTCTAAGCTTGGGAGTTCACAGGGCATTTATAAAAACCCTTTGACCTCTACCATAGTGTACTGCATCAGAACCCTTTTGTTACTCTACAGCCCTGCAACGAGAGGTGATGTTCTTGTATACATCTTACAATGACTTTTGATGAATAATTTCCTCTCCAGGCATCTGATTACACAAATTATTCTTAGTTAAAAAATGTAGATTTAATTCAAAGCAGTAACAAATAAAGAGCCTTATAAATTAAATATGCCAATTACTACACAAAATGGTGTACAATGATTTCCATTTATTTTCTAAAATCATATATCCAAATTAACAGTACAAAGCAAAATATTCAAAAGTACTAAGGGAAAAGATGGTAAATGTTTCAACCGAGCAAAGGCTTTATCCCAGAAGGTTAAACATCAATAATTGAAGTTGTACAATTTTGAGCAGAGACTTGTGAAATGTCACAATCTAAGTTTTGGATTGATCACTTTCAAATAAAATTACTTAGCTGACTCAAATAAACATTCTTTAATAAATCAAATATAGACAAAGCATTTTACAATAAAGTAAAAAATAAAAATAGAAAGCTGACAAAACATTGCATAGCAGGAATACATCTACCTATATAATCAAAAGTCTTGCAATTAGCATGTCAGTCAGTGTCCTATAATGTAAAAGCAAAATACTGCGGATGCTGGAAATCTGAAATAAAAACAGAAAATGTTCATAAAAAGCATTCAGAAAAAGCAACACCCCACTATTAACCGAACAAAGCTTATTGCCTGAAATATCACTGAACAGGTAGGAAACCAACAATGAAAACTCAGCAAGCAGCTACCCATAAACAAGTAACAAGGAGCATAAGGGGAGCCAATGAAATTGCTCAGAATATTTTTTGAAAATGCTTTCAGCCTCCGTTGTACTTTGTTAGGTGCTGTGGAGCGGCTGTGTCTAACCTGACCTGTCCCTTTAAGAACATATGTTCCAATTACTGCAACATCCTGAGGTCAATTTAAGGTTAATTGCTTATAGGGACATCCGGAGGCCTGAGGTCAAGTAGAAAGTTTTTTCTGCTGCTAATGAAGTTTCTATGTAGATTGGAAATGATTGGCCTGCTTTCTCTTTGTGCGTACTTATTTTTAAGTGTGGCATAGAAATTTGCATGTGTGACAAAATTTGACACATAAACAGATAAAAAATCTCAAAACTTTTATACATACACAAGTGAATCTCCCATAACATTGCACATGGTAAGCTGAAGACTATGGTCTCTGTTATCTTCATATAGCTATTTCTTACTCTGTCTCCTCTTCTGCTTCTGTCTTTTTCTTTTCTTTTGGGTGATGAGGTGGGAGAAGGAGCCAACGACAGCTGCAGGCTCCATTTTCTGATGGGGATTTTGGGGTAAATGTTGCCTGCTGACCTCAAGACTTTCCTTCCCATCACTCATGCTTCCCCAACCTCTCTGCATCCATCATATCCCCTACCCCTTCACCTTCCAACTTTCCTACCATTTCACTTCTATCACTATTCATCTCTCTTTCCATTTGAATTACCCACTCCACTTCCATATCCTCCCTCCCTCACTCTACTGTCACTCACTTCACCCTCGACACTCCATCCGCTCCCCCCTCACTCTCACTTGCTCCCGCCCCAGGGTGGGTATTGCGATAGTAGAGGCCCCTTCACCCTCACCCTGTTTCCTTTGTTTGTTTGTTTGCCTTGAAATTTCAACTTATTTAAAAAAAAATAATGTTGGCCCCTCTCGGGATATCAGCATGTCTGCTGCCTCATCACCCCTTAACCAATACCTGCCATGGTGCCAGAAGGTCCCCTGGGCCAGAAATGCTGGGGAGAAAAAAATTAACAGAGCCAGACACTTCATACTCAATATATTAATATAATTTTACCCATTTTGGTGGTATTATGAATATTGTACAATCAAGTTCATGGAAATTCCAAATATTCAGTCAAAAATATTGCAGCCCTATTCTTCAAATGTCACAAGAAGGAAGAGAAGCTTTGATTTTTATACCCCTTCAGCTGTACATGAGACTGTTATCAAGTAAAATCTATTACTGCTCACAAAATAGTTTTCTAAATAGCTTCTTTGACACTGGCATCCAGCAGTCAATACACCAGTGTCAAAATGCAAAGATGATTGCATTATTTACAAACCAGTTTACAGTCCTGCCCATTGCGACTTAATCCACTTCAACATGTATTATTCAATACATATACTTTATCTGTCATCTAAGTACACGCAATTTCACAGTCCAAAAATATGCCCATAAAGGCAAAGTGTGGAGAGGTTGAATGTAGAAAAGAATCAAGATGTTGCAGGACTATTTGTGATTTACCTTTTTTTTAGGGAATTTGCCTGGTGGCATCTTTGCACTCAGAGTTATTTTCTACCTGCTGTGCTACAGAATCACAAGGGATCTGAAGTATTTCCAGTTGTGTGGAGATGCAACAAATCCTATTTTCAGTTTCTCTGTGGCCTCACAGTCTCATTTTTTGAGACAAATTCCTTATGACAGCTTCAACCTGTCACAGGGAATGTTGCAGGTGTATTTAATGTACACAGTATATAGTCCCTAACCTATGGCACTGTGGAAACTATTGCTCAGAAGGGCTCTGAAAATACTTGTCGACTTGCCTTGGGAGGGGGAGAGGAGAAAAAATTAGCTTTTTTAAATAAATGCAAGATCAAATTGTAATTTCAGACAAATCTCCAACCTTTTTCTCAAATTCTTTTACATTAGTGTGAATGCCAACTTGTTATGCCATTCATACCACTGCTAATCAAATCTTCCCTTACCTGTATGGATACCAAATTAATAATCTACAGGAATTAGGTGGGAGGATGTCTACTGTAAATATATATTAAATGACTGTTAGTTATTTGCTTGTTTATCTTTGTAAAATAAATTCACTTGCTCTCTTAAACTTAAAATGAGGCCTGATGTGATTTGAAGACTGGCGAGAGATCTTATGGAGGCATAGGATATGTGCAGCAGCTAAAAGCAATTATCAGCCAGGGCACATTACTGAAAGTTTACTTAAATCTCAAAGCAAGGATATATATTCTTTAAAGGTATGGGGAGTTTAGACTCAATCATGAGAGTGCTCCCATAGCATTTAAATTAGAGCTCACCCAATGGCCCAGGAAATTATCTCATGAGTCGTTGAACTACATAGAACAAGATTCCAGGTTCGACAACCTTCTGTGCTGAATTAGCTGATCTATCACATGTTCCCATGTTAAGGAGGGAAAATTTAGCCAGGGATCCAGCATTTGGATAATGGTCATTTGAGTGAGCTACCAGAGAATGACCAATGCCAGTTAAATCATAAGAGATCAAGAAGTCAATGCCTTCAAGAGAGGAGAGGAGAGGGGAAAGAAGGAGAAATACTAAAGCTAGATACCTATTCCTGATGAGCTAGGATATGGTTTACATTAATTTATGGAAATATATATTCCTATTAAGCAAAGAGTGGGGCAGTCTTCTGATCCCACAGCAAAAATTGAATTTCCAGATTGAGAAAATAATTACAAATGTTTTACTTGACAATGTGCTTTTTTCTTTTACTTTTTCTGGTAATTTTTCTCCCCTCCTCCCCTGAAGAAGTTCTCTCTGTGCTGAAAACCAACATGATTCACTGTAGCATTATAGCACAATGCACTCTAATTATTAGCCAGGTAAAGCTGTGTTTTAAAGGGTGCCATTAGCGCTAGCATTCTGAAATATATTCATCTACTCCTCCAGGGTGCCCAAAAGAAAGAGGAATGTGTAAAGTGCCTTGGGGAATCGGAGTCTTCTCAAGCAGGTTTCGTCTGGCCCTTTAAAAATGGATGACGCCATGAAAGCAGGCATTATTTGATCTCCTAAAATGCAAACACATCTGTCCTACGTGCCTCCTTTCATCGTTCTTCTCTCCCTTCAGAACCTGCAAATATGACAAGGTGTCCAGAGGGATCCCTATAACTTCAACATTAGCAGCACAGTTTCTTGGGGAACTAGCACAGGTTGCAGATAGGGTGCAGCTTTAAGACATTCTCGGCAACTTCCTTTCTCTCCCAAAACAGCAATACAGCAAGGAAGCAGTAAAATAATTGCTAACAAACAGCTGCTAATAAAATCTCAAAAGCGCACTTTTAACAAAAAAGATGCAACACGAGGGAAGGAATACTGAGCATCTGTAGCATTCTTCAGGCTCGCCGAATGCATTATGGTGCTAAGCCTTCATTTGCATTTTATCTAGCTATTTATATGCCTCACACATGACAGATGTGCAGGCTTTCAGTGTCATCTGAATCTTGGCCGCGATTTCCCCTACCTCGGCGGGTCCGTGGGGTGAGACGTCGGTGGTGGGTCCCAGCCTCGTTGCTGGCCCACTGTCCAAAATGATTTTACGTTGATTGGGCTTGTTAAGCCCACCCAGCTCGTTTGCCGGCCAATTGAAGGAAGCGGGTCTGACGACGTCACTTGATGACGCGTCATCAGCTGGATTCCTTAAAGGGACCATGCGCAAATTTACTTTGACATTTGTGCTGTCAGTGTTCTGCAGGATTGAGGTGCTGCAAACACTGACAAGCACTGCACAGAGGTGCACGGCTGCACCCAGGCTCTCCCATGACTCCCTACATATGCTTATGGAGGGAATCACAGCACGCAGGGAGGTTCTCTTCCCTTCCCATGGGTGGAAGAGACCTCCCCAGGACACCAACGCGGCCTGGTTGCACATTGCACAGGAGGACAAAAGCAGGGATGTCATCAGGAGGACCAGGCTGCAATGGCACAAACTTTCACAAACACAGTGTGCTGGTGGTGGAGGGAGTGAATGTTTAAGGTGGTGGATGGGGTGCCAATCAAGCAGGCTGTTGTCCTGGATGGTGAGACACTCGCTGCAGAATACCTAGCCTCTGATCTGCTCTTGTTGCCACAGTATTTATGTGGCTGGTCCAGTTAAGTTTCTGGTCAATGGTGACCCCCAGGATGTTGGTGGTGGGGGATTCGGCGATGGTAATACCGTTGAATGTCAAGGGGTGGTGGTTAGACTCTCGCTTGTTGGAGATAGTCATTGCCTGGCACTTGTGTGGTGCGAAAGTTACCTGCAGCTTATCAGCCCAAGCCTGAATGTTGTCCAGGTCTAGTTGCATGCGGGCATGGACTGCTTCATTATCTGAGGAGTTGTGAATGGAATTGAACACTGTTCAATCATCAGCGAACATCCCCATTTTTGACCTTATGGTGGAGGGAAGGTCATTGATGAAGCAGCTGAAGATGTTGGACCTAGGACACTGCCCTGAGGAACTCCTGCAGCGATGTCCTGGGGCTGTGATGATTAACCATCAACCACCACAACCATCTTCCTTTGTGCTAGGTATGACTCCAGCCAGTTGAGTCATTCCCATTGACTTCAGTTTTATTGAGGGCTCTTTGATGCCACACTCGGTCAAATGCTGCCTTGATGTCAAGGGCAGTCACTCTCACCTCACCTCTGGAATTCAGCTCCTTTGTCCATGTTTGGACCAAGGCTGTAATGAGGTCGGGAGCCGAGTGGTCCTTGCGGAACCCTAACTGGGCATCAGGGAGCAGGTTATTGGTAAGTGCCGTTTGATAGCACTGTCGATGAAACCTTCCATCACTTTGCTGATGATTGAGAGTAGACTGATGGGGTGGTAATTGGCCGCATTGGATTTGTCCTGCTTTTTGTGGACAGTACAGACCTGGGCAGTTTTCCACATTGTCGGATAGATGCCTCTGTTGTAGCTGTACTGGAACAGCTTGGCTAGAGGCGCGGCTAGTTCTGGAGCACAAGTCTTCAGCACGATAGCCGGGATGGTTTCGGGGCCTATAGCCTTTGCTGTATGCAGTGCGCTTAGCCGTTTCTTGATATCACGTGGAGTGAATCGAATTGGCTGAAGACTGGCTTCTATGATGGTGGGGATCTCAGGAGTAGGCCAATATGGATCATCCATTCAGCACTTCTGGCTGAAGATGGTTGAAAATGCTTCAGTCTTGTCTTTTGCACTCGCGTGCTGGGCTCCGCCATCATTGAGGATGGGGATATTCATGGAGCCACCTCCTCCCGTCAGTTGTTTAATGGTCCACCACCATTCATGACTGGATGTGGCAGGACTGCAGAGCTTTGATCTGATCCGTTGCTTGTGGGATCACTTAGCCCCGTCTATAGCATGCTGCTTCCGCTTTTTAGCATGCATGTAGTCCTGTGTTGCAGCTTCCCCAGGTTGGCAGTTGGCACCTGATTTTTAGGTAAACCTGGTGCTGGGAATCGGGAAAAACGCTCCACTGGCTGGAGTCATACCTAGCACAAAGGAAGATGGTTGTGGTGGTTGAAAGTCAATCATCACAGCCCCAGGACACTATTTATTTTTTTATTCATTTTTATGGGATCAGGGCATCGCTGGCAATGCCAGCATTTATTGCCCATCCCTACTTGCCCTTGAGAAGGTGGTGGTGAGCCGCCTTCTTGAACCGCTGCAGTCCGTGTGGTGAAGGTACTCCCACAGTGCTGTTAGGTAGGGAGTTCCAGGATTTTGACCAGGCGACGATGAAGGATCGGCGATGTACTTCTAAGTCAGGATGGTGTGTGACTTGGAGGGGAACTTGGAGGTGGTGGTGTTCCCATGCGCCTGCTGCCCTTGTCCTCCTAGGTGGAAGAGGTCGTGGGTTTGGGAGGTGCTGCCGAAGAAGCCTTGGCGAGTTGCTGCAGTGCATCTTGTAGATAGTACACACTGCAGCCACGGTACGCCGGTGGTTGAGGGAGTGAATGTTTAAGGTGGTGGATGGGGTGCCAATCAAGCGGGCTGCTTTGTCCTGGATGGTTCCGAGCTTCTTGAGTGTTGTTGGAGCTGCACTCATCCAGGCAAGTGGAGAGTATTCCATTACACTCCTTACTTGTGCCTTGTAGATGGTGGAAAGGCTTTGGGGAGTCAGGAAGTGAGACACTCGCCGCAGAATACCTAGCCTCTGACCTGCTCTTGTTGCCACAGTATTTATGTGGCTGGTCCAGTTATGTTTCTGGTTAATGGAGACCCCTCAGGATGCTGATAGTGGGGGATTCGGTGATGGTAATGCCATTGAATGTCAAGGGGAGGTGGTTAGACTCTCGCTTGTTGGAGATAGTCATTGCCTGGCACTTCTGTGGCGCAAATGTTACCTGCCACTTATCAGCCCAAGCCAGAACATCGTCCACGTCTTGTTGCATGCGGGTATGGACTGCTTCATTATCTGTGGAGTTTCTGACCTTATGTTGGAGGGAAGGTCATTGATGAAGCAGCTGAAGATGGTTGGGCCTAGGACACTGCCTTGAGGAACTCCTGCAGCGATGTCCTGGGGCTGTGATGATTGACCTTCAACCACCACAACCATCTTCCTTTGTGCTAGGTATAACTCCAGCCAGTGGAGCGTTTTTCCCGATTCCCATTGACTTCAGTTTTACTAGGGCTCCTTGATACCACACTCGGTCAAATGCTGCCTTGATGTCAAGGGCAGTCACTCTCACCTCACCTCTGGAATTCAGCTCCTTTGTCCATGTTTGAACCAAAGCTGTAATGAAGTCGGGAGCCGAGTGGTCTCGGCGGAACCCAAACTGGGCATCAGTGAGCAGGTCATTGGTGAGTAAGCGCCGCTTGATAGCACTGTCGATGACACCTTCCATCACTTTGCTGATGATTGAGAGTAGACTGATGGGGCGATAGTTGGCCGGGTTGGATTTGTCCTGCTTTTTGTAGACAGGACATACTTGGGCAGTTTTCCACATTGTCGGATAGATGCCAGTGTAGCTGTACTGGAACAGGGTTGGTCCCCTGGCTTGATGGTAATGATAGAGTGAGGGATATGTCGGGCCATGAGGTTACAGATTGTGATGGAATACAATTCTGCTGCTGCTGATGGCCCACAGCGCCTCATGGATGCCCAGTTTTGAGCTGCTAGATCTGTTCTGAATCTATCCCATTTAGCACAGTGGTAGTGCCACACAACACGATGGAGGGTGTCCTCAGTGTGAAGACAGGACTTCATCTCCACAATGACTGTGCAGTGGACACTGCTACCAATACTGTCATGGACAGATGCATCTGCAACAGGTAGATTGGTCAGGACGAAGTCAAGTAGGTTTTTCCCTCGTGTTGGTTCTCTCACCACCTCTCACAGGCCCAGACTGGCAGCTATGTCTCTCAGGACTCGGCCAGCTGGGTCAGTAGTGGTGCTACCGAGCCACTCTTGGTGATGGACATTGAAGTCCCCCACCCAGAGTACATTCTGTGCCCTTGCTACTCTCAATGGCCTAGAAATTCGCGTGGCCGGCTTGCCGTGGGGGTAAGGATCGCACGCGCTCTTACCCACCGCGCCTGCCGTTGTGTTTTGGGCCCACAGGAACTTCGGGCCCTGGGCCTCTCCCTAGTGCCGGCGCGCAGTGCTTGTGTGTTCCAGGGGCGTAGTTAGTGCGATGAGACCCCTGGGATCACATGGGCCATGGAGAGCCAATGGCAGCAGACTATCTTTCATTCATAGATTTGACAGGAGACTGTCAAATCTGTGAATTGAAATCGGCCCCAAAAGAACAGCTAAACCTCAAATCATTTTTTTTTAAAACCATCACATTTATAAAATAACTATAGTTAAATAAATTAACCACTTTAAACAAAAATTTAAATTTTTGAAAAAATTAAAATACTTTTTAAAAGTTATAAAAACAAACTTACCTTTCTTTAAAGTATCTAAAAAAGATAAACCTGTTGAAAAATTTTTAAATCATACTTAATTAACTACTTACCTTGTTCAAAAGGGGTCTTACGCCTCCTTTTTACTAGCGTAGAATCTTCCATACTTACCCTCGCATTGAAACCTGAAAAAAATCTAAGTGTGCTGCGTGCGCGCAGCCTCTAGCGCGCACGCGGTTCACCTAGGAACCGCCCCCTTCACCAGTGCATGCAGGAAACCGGCACTTCGGGAATGAATACGGGTGAGTACGCACTGAGTACTCACCCGAGAACGGCCGAATTTTTGGGCCAATGCTTCTTCCAAGTGGTGTTCAACATGGAGGAGTACTGATTCATCAGGTGAGGGAGGGCGGTACGTGGTAATCAGCAGAAGGTTTCCTTGCCTCTGCTTGACTTGAAGCCATGAGACTTCATGGGGTCTGGAGTCAATGTTGAGGACTCCCAGGGCCACTCCTTCCCGACTGTATACAACTGTGCCGCCACCACTGGTGGGTCTGTCCTGGCGGTGGGACAGGACCTACCCAGGGATGGTGATGGAGTAGTTTGGGACATTGGCTGAAGGGTATGATTCTGTGATTATGATTCTGTCAGGCTGTTGCTTGACTAGTCTGTGGGACAGCTCTCCCAATTTTGGCACAAGTCCCCAGATGTTGGTGAGGAGGACTTTGCAGGGTCGACTGGGCTGGGTGTGCCATTGCCATGTCTGTAGCTGGTGCCGAGTTCGATGCCAGGTGGTCCGTCCGGTTTCGTTCTTATTATTGTGTTTCGTAGCGGTTTGTTACAACTGAGTGGCTTGCTCGGCCATTTCAGAGGGCAGTTAAGAGTCAACTCTTGACTGGAGTCACATATAAGCCAGACCAGGTAAGGACGGCAGATTTCCTTCCCTAAAGGACATTAGTGAACCAGATGGGTTTTTACGACAATCCAATAATTTCATGGTTACCATTACTGATATAGGCTTTTTATTCCAGATTTATTTAATTAACTGAATTTAAATTCCCCAGCTGCCGTGGTGGGATTGGAACTCACGTCTCTGGATCATTCGTCCAGGCCTCTGGATTACTAGCCCAGTGACATTACCATTATGTTACCATTCCCTTAATTCCCTTCATCCTGCTGTGCCACTCATCACATCCCCATCATTCTGCTTTCCCTACCCTACTCCTGCACATCCTTACTCACACCAACTTACCTTGCACCTCCACCCATCCCTCTCTATCTAGATTATCACTTCCCCATCTCACAAGCCACCCCTCACACTCACCCTCATCCTAGTGCAATCATACCAACTAACAACACACAAGGGTAGGCACTTGGGTGTTTTATGCAATGTTCATGTAAAGTTTCTGTTAATGTGGTGTCAAACATGAAAACCTGTATTTTCAACACTTTGCGTTCTTGGACAGATCTGTGTGCACCTTTGGAAGTGGCTTAGTGAGTTGCAGTGAATGGTGAGACATAACGGTAACCCCCGCAATGGTGATGAGTGTGAAAGGAATGGCTTGGGCATTGTAGGGATGCTTTATGGTGTTGGGTGGTGCCAACCTGGCGCATCACATGGCAGCCAGGGTGTACAGTGTCAAGTGAAGTAAATCTAACCATGGTGAGGCCATCCTTGGCTTCCCGGGCAGCAATGTCAATGGGTACTGATGCCCTCTGTCCTGTGCAGCATCAGTTGATTGCGGAGAAGGTTGACATTGTTGTTGGTGCTGCTGGTGTGCCTGGTGCTGCTGGTGTGCCTGGTGCTGCTGGTGTTGGGGGATGATCGTGGTGGGATTCTGAAGACCAAAGTGAGATAGTTTCAAGGGCACCAATGCTGATGTAATAGATGGCAGGTGAACTTGAGATGATGGAAGTGATTTGTCAATGGTGAGAGTGGTTGTTCCAATGAGGTGACACTGGATAGAGAGTTTACTCCAAACACTTGCAACCTGCATAAAGCTCAATCTGTCTTCCAAATGCAGTAAGCAACAGCTTCTGAGCTTGGAAAGTGAACAGCTGTGAGATGGGAGCTTTTATAGCACAGCTGCAGCTGTCAAGTAATGAGATGATTCCATGGTCATACAACTCCCGACCTGCTTACCTGACATGATCCCCGAGCAGCGTGGACCCCGTGGGAGACCTCGTAAAATGTAAAGGTGAGCTCAAAATACTTCTTAATGGGCTGTTAACAAGGTCATAATGACCTGAATTGCCTCCCCCGCCGCTGCATGTCGGGTCTGTTCAGCGCCGACAGACCCGACATCTGGGAAAGGCGTGTGGCGGCGGGTTGAGAGCAGGAGCCCGACCCGCTAAAAGTGTTCCCACCCCACCCGCCACCAATCGCGCCCGCTGACCCCCCGAAAAATTCCCCCTTATGTTTACCTTTACTGCCCAATACCAATAATCTTGTCAAATGATAGTGTGACCCCAGTGCTGTAACAATTATTGAGCAAGCTTCAGCACCCTATAAGAGGTGCCACCCAAAGTACAGCAGCACTACAGGAGCTGAAGATATGTGACGAATACCATTTCTCTAACTTACTTCTTCTGGATCTAATCAACATTCCCAAACCGAGTATGTTGTGTGTATTTAATCTCGTGCGTTGAATTTATTGCAATGACATCTTACTATAAATTAATCTGTTGTTCTTCCTCAAAAATCTTCCAAAAATCTTTCTTTGAGTTTAATTACCATAAGTAGTTTCTTCCATTTACATGATGATTATCTGAAATGTATTGCCATTTTTATGCTTCACTCGCAGTGGATAACTAATTTCAACAAAAAGAACCTTTCAGTAGGATTTTATGCAGCAATAGGCATAATGTAGCTTTAACCTGGAATTGTTGCTGAATGTGCCCCGAGTAAGCCTATCCCAAAAAACAGCACCTTTTCATTTTTAAAATAAATGTTATACGATGTCATATTTCAGAATGTTCAACTATTTTGCCAGAAGGCTTTCATATTAATTTATATTTCGATGTTATTACAATAAATTCAGCTCACAAGGGATTAAATACACACAACATACTCGGTTTGGGAATGTTGATTAGATCCAGAAGTAGTAAGTTGGAGAAATGGTATTCTTTACATACCACACTAGTTAGAGACAATCAGGTTCATCATCACATTCCATAGGGGAAATTGGGTATTATATTAGATTGGCTTGCCTCACAAAGCACAGTGTAGGGTCTTAACTGAACATACCATTTAGGTGCCATGTGGGAGGTTTTTGAGTCAAGGTAGCAGGCTTGATTGGCAGCTTAGCAGACCAATCCCCAGCAACAGAAAGCTGAGGAAAATTCAGCGGTCAAGTCTTTGGCTTCCAGTCTAGTTCGAAATCTAGTGTGGCAGACAGATACGGCAGGTGAGAATCTTCTCCTTAATGATAGTGCCAACAAGCTTCAGAGATTTGCTAATCAGTAAAGTGAATTTAGCTCACTAACAGGGATAATGTGGTGTTCATTGCTATTTTATATGTTTTGAGGAGCATTAATGAAATACACTGAAATTCATTATTCTGTTAGTTCATAAATTACATGTAAAGCCTAAACCAGTTTGTTGGGTTATAGTTGGCCTTGCTTCACTAGAGTGTTCATTAGTCCACATTCCGGAAAATAGGAGAAACACAGTCGGGCTCATGTGCACATCTACACTATCCAGGTCATGCAATGAAGGGCTTCAATGCAACAACCCTCGGGACACATGATCATATAACTAGATATTGGGCAGTAAAGGTAAATATCGGATTGTAAAGACACAGGATCCACTTGGGGGAAGAGAACGGTGACACTGAACATGGAATAATATCTGATGAAGTCTCAAAATTTTTAATATTTGCCTTTATTATTTTAGGTTTTTTTTAAATTACAGCAACAGAAAAAACTTTTATAAGGTGACTATATGCACAGGAAAAGCAGCTACATTTTAATTTTACTATTTAGTGAATCCAATTTCAATTAATTACTTCAAAAAGAGTTGGATTTAATATCTGGTTGGTAATAGAATTGAAGTTTACATGCAGAAGAAGTGATCAAATGCTGCTGGGTCCTGTGCTCATTTGTGGAAAAGAACTATGCAGAATTAAAGAACAAAGCTGTAAGTGTGGTGAGGCATTATGGAGGTTTGCTCATCTATTTGTGTGGTTCAAGTGGGATGTTTATAGAACTTTCCTTGAGGAAATGATCTAGGTTGGATATAATCTATCAGACAGCAGACTGGACATGGTTTCTGGAAAGAACTAACTCATTGAGCTAAATGTTCTTTTCCATTTCACTCTGTTTTTATATATGTACTCTAGACACACAATGGCCTTTTGCTCTTGGGAATTTCACCTTTGAAGTGCAATTGGTCAATGCTGAATAACGAGGGTCATCACCAGGATGCTCTCATGCACCTCCGAGGGACTCATTCAGAGCAGCATTGGAGGAAGGTCTGAGGGCAAATCATGCATCCATCTTCTTGGCAGCAATTGGTAGATGGCTAAGCGAGGAAAGAATAGAGGCAGGAGGACCAACAGAATTAACTATTCAATATACATAAATTTGTTGGGGCGAAAGAGTGTATAGAGGATGCAGATTTAAAAACAGTAATTCAAGAACCTGGATGAATACTGAGCTTTATTACAAATATCATGCATACTGTAATGATAAACTTCACCTGTTCATGATGTGATTATAATATATCAAATCACAGCACTAAAACATTAACTCAAATGGAAGTACTTGGTCATGTGACTATCAGAACATACCTAGTGATATATACTTAATTAACACCTTTAATATTAACCTAAAAATGTATTAGCACCAATGTAAGCCTGTGAAGAAATACCATTCCTTGTTAAGTGTTTGAGATCTTTAGCAGCTCACGTAGTTGAGAATACTTACTATTGACCTATATCCTTGCTGCAACTAAATTGTTTGCTCTGCTGAAAGTGCATGCAACTCAGTATCACACCTTCACCTTCTATAATGAGAATTACCATCAAAGCTATTTTTTCCAATGTAGTATCAGTATCTACCCTTCCAATTGTGAAGACTTATCTACTTCTATCATACATATAAACTTGAAAATACATTCATAGATCAATGTACAAAAAGACATCTTGCATGCAGTTTATCTCATATAAACACGTACAAGACTGACTCAAAAATATTCATTTCAGTTGTTATCTCTTAGAGTGCTTGGTCTCTTGCCCATTTATTTATCAGTTGCTAGCTTGATGTGTGCCAGATTTGGAGCTGCTCTGAATTAAAAGCAATGTGTAAATAGTGCAATGTTGTTTACCCTTGTACTGGGAAGCAAAGATATGCACCTTGTGTGGCTGCTCTGAAATCAGATGCAAATCAAAATGATTCATATCAGGCTCATGTAAACAGGCCAATTTAACTCCTGGTTGGTTTCTGGCCCACTGCCCTTCCACACAAAAGTAGATTGTACAGCATGTAGTAATTTAACACTGTTCATTGGATGTCCTCCTTCAGAGATAAGATACTACGTATACTCCGAGGGCTAATTAAATTCAGATCAATAGAAGGTATGGTAAATTGGGTGTTTGATAAAACAGCTGCTGAAGGTTGGTACTGATAACTAGTGTCCAGTACATAAGTGACCCCAGTGGAAAAGCTTACCAATTATATCCTAATAATTGCAATTAATATTCTTCTATTGCATGCATATGGGAAGCTAATTTGAAGAAAAAATGTTCTTGAAGCAATCTTTATTATAACTAGACATTATAATTTTAAGATTACAAGAGGTTAGATATTTCTGACTATCACGGTTATTAAAGTTCCAAAAATCTACAAAAAGAATTGAAATAATGATCAAGCTCTTGACATTCAAAATGTGAAATGTTACAAACAGTGCTAGACATGAACAGGGAATGGTAGCACAGCATGTTGATGCTGCAACAGACTATGCCACAGGTTATTGGGATTCAGATTTTTCCAAGATTGCTGCACTGATTTCTGCCATGCTATCAGAGCAGGTACAAAACAGAGACTATATGCTTCCCCACAGAGGAATATTGTGAACTATCCCAGGCTATTTTGATATATCCTCAGCTGCCTAGTCAAGAGCAGTCTTGGCAAAAAAAACTGGAAACACATCTCCTTCTTAATCCAGGAATCCTGGATGGCAGCTGAACGAGAGAGGAGGATTTTTATCATTTGTTTTATATGGATGTAAAGACCAAATATAATAAATATGGAATGCAACCTTTGGGGCCAAGGTGAATTTCACCAAAGTTGGAATATAACAGACAGAAAAAAACTTAATTCGGAAGACATTTAAATAAGAAACAGGAATATTATTCAAATAGGCAAATATTGAGATACAGTACTGATAAATGGCAAATCAGAAGCATTGCAATTATGGCAGAATCTAAGATGCAATAGGTTAAATTATATGACTCATTTGGCACAATTTGAATGCATGTAAAACGAAGCTGTAGACATTCTGTCTACATGTATCCAGATACCGCACAATTTGCTCAAGTTGCATCACTCACAAATTTATTGCCAAAATGGCAACACCCAGAAGGCAATAGTACAAACTATTTTATAACCAGGATGGCTTTTCAGCATTTTTATATAAGTTTATAATAAACTGAGGTTCTGCTCAGATACACTAAACTACATCAGAAGACAAACAATTTATTTTGTCTTACAATATGCCATAAATGTTGATGAAATGAAAATACTAATTTTGGGGGACTGATTTTTGCTGTACTTATCCTATTAGTCTGACGGAATTCAAATCCAGATGAAAGGATTGTGTATTAACCCATTGTGCCAATGCAACTGGGATACTGGTGCTAGCAATGATAACCTTTACCAATTTGACTTCCAGTGTCAGCACTAAGCACTTCCAGCTCGTGTACAGCACTGCCCAGATTAAAAACACACACTTTACTGTACCGAACAAAATGCCTTTAACCAATCTTAGAAGAGCTATAGCAGTGGAAACTCCAATTCCTACACCAGCCATGTTACTGGACGTTTTAATAATACCTAGATACACTGAATTATGTTGCAATGGTCAAGTTATACTGTCAGTGTGCATTTGGAGCTCCAGTTTTCTGAGCGTCACTGTATCTACAAGCACATACGCATACACACCTGTACAGTTTCTGAGAAAGCCAGAGAATTCAGTGCTTGCAGCCAGATTATACTGGTAGCACACTTGATAAATTACCTACCAGCACATCATCTACCAGCCTGAAGAGACAACGGATCATTACTCTACCACTAAGCAAATCCCTAGTGTAGATACTAGTGGAAGTGCCACTGTTAGATTGCTGTTTTATACTAGGATTTTCACCCTTTGTTTATGCCACTATAAGTGTAAATCTAGTCCCAAAGCTTTAATATACTAAGGGCACAAGTGGCATTGCCAGTTTGGGCTAAATTGTGAACAGTTTATGCTGTGGACCCACCCAGTCAGAACAGAGTTGGGATTGCTCAAACACATTCATGTAGGACACAGCCAACAACCAGCAGCCATCAGTCTGGCCTGGATTAATTTTATATTTAGTTCCCAGAAGTGAACTGATGTAGTACTAGCCCACCACACCACCCAGTCCTACAACAGGCTAAGCTTTGCCAAACCATGTAACAATTATCATTACAGATCATATGTTGTTGGTGGACCAACTTGGGGATTAGTGCACTCTAATTGCCATCCAGAACAATAGAAACAATGGAATGTGTGTGCCCCTAACTGTGGCACTATGGCTTTGTACAGGTCAAGAAGGGATCTTGAAAGTAACAAACATCTATCCCAATTATTGATACCAGGGAGTCCTGGAGGATGCCCACTTCCATCCAGACACAGTCCTTTAGGACCACGCTGAGAAGATGGGAACAGCACTTAGTTCTTTCTGATCTTTCTTTAGTAACAGCAAAGTCCCAATGCAGGCTGAGACTGTGGCACATGGCGTGCACTGTTATCCTTCATGGTTCAGAACTCCAAGACATGCAAAGGTTTTTTTAGGCCTGTGTGCGAGATTCTGGACCAAGCAATGATGTAGATTTGTGACAAAAGGGGAAGTGGTTGAAGAGGGGGAGGGCTCTGCCTTGTAACCGAGTACCTTAGAGCAGAGTAAGCCTCAGGCCAGACATATCTCTTTGTTAAAGTCCATCACAGGAGGAGCAGAATTAAGCATAGTATGCAGCATTGCACTTCGGATGTCTAAAACATCAAAGTGACTAGCAAGTTGCAAGGTGTCATGCACACGAACTGACCACCATACTGAAGGCAGATATCCACTGTAGAGCTTGTGAAGACATTCTGAGAATTAAGGACAACGTCTGGAAAGTATTACCTAGAGACCAATTATTAGACCTCAAACCTATCTATCTACGGTTTGGTACCTAGCATAACTGGGTTGCGAAGTGCCAAGCAAATGCTGAAGAAACTCTGCACTACAACTGACTGAACTATAATGTGCGTCTATGCTGTGCTCAGGATGATGGTGACAATGCGCTCACATATTTTATGGTGAGTTGTGCTGCTCACCATACCACTCATGGTGAGCACCTAGGTAACAGTTTTCTGGCGAGCTAATACTCAAACTCATGGGAATCATTTGTGCAATGACTACCGACTTCTCCTTGAGCAGGGGGCAAATGGGTGGAATCTCTTTGGGGTCAAGGTGCCCTCAAGATGACATGCCGACTGGTGGAAGTTCAAAAACAAGTCAACGCTCTGTGGCAAACACTGTAATCTGAGACGTGAACCAAGTAGGTCCAAACGAGGACAGGACACTGTTGATCATTAGCAGATCTGGCTTATTAATGAAACCTGCAGGGGTTGAGCTCTCACTAGGAACTGGGATTCTTTCCAAATATCTCCACATAGTTGAACAAGTGAATTCCCTAACGGGAAGGTTGCTCCTGGCTGGACAAGTACTGGGATACTTCCCAGTGCCAGGTTCTGGTAAGCTTACAGTGGTAGTTGGCTAAACCTAGTGTACACTCAGAAATCCCTAAGCCTTGGTTTTGCCCTCCGACTCCAAAGCCCTCTAGACTTGGGTTGGTCGGAGATATCGCAGAGGAGAAAAGAATGAGCTCTCCGTATCAAGTAAACAGAAACTCTACTGGGGAGGATTTTCCAAGAGCTTGGTTTGGAGACTGAAAAACAGCGATGAGTTTCTGCAGCTGACAAAAAAAATCCATTCAATCAATCAGTCTCCGCCAGCTGGCTGAAGTTTAACTTCGGCATTGCTGCAGAGCTCTCCTCGGCAGCTAACGATTGCCCCGTGGAAGCAGGCATGGAGTCAAATTGCCTGTTGTCATTAAAAGAAGATAGCTTGCTGCTCACAAATGTTGCGGCGAAACCACGAAACGATCTTTCTCATACAACATATACTGCGTTCAATCTGAAAACGTTAACCCTAATAAAGCATATTCACTGATCTTAGACACACAGAGTGAGGACCACCTGGATCTATGCCTGGGATGTTTGATATAAATTAGGACGCGAGGAACCCGGTGTAAAATGTATTACAATTATACATGCATAGCTTCCGTCCTGAAATAAAACTGAAAGGTCAGTAAAAATCATTCAAATTCACCCTGGAACCTGCAGCCAGGGAAATGCGTGTTGTTGAGCGACCCCGAGCAAGACTAGTCACGTTGCCACCGAGTGCATCTGAAGAAGGGACAGGGCAAAGCAAAACTCAGCGCTGTGTGCGAGAGATCGCCAACACCCACCCCGTGCAGAGCTGACTGCCGCTGCCCGGGCACACGGGGCTGGTCTGCCGGGGAAGCTGCACATCAGAGCGGCCCCGCTCGCTGACCGACACCCAGTTAAACAAGCGGTCACCGTGCTGCAGAATCCGGAATACAAACACACCGGCAAAGCACCTAGATCAGAACAAAAACAAATAAGACACGGGGATAAACAAAAAGGTAATAAACAACAGGAGAATAAAATCAATTACCAGACGCATCTTGGCGTTTCCCGGTCACTGAAACTGAACGCGGAGGTCTTGTGAAATCGGTCGGCGGTGTTCCCGGGTCTCTCCAACCTGACTGGTGCGCAGTGAACTCGATGCTGTGCACAATCTTGGAGTGAGAAGCTCGGGAGTTATGCACACCCTGGGCATCCGATAGACACCGTCAAAGGGAAAGCACCCACCCCACAGACAGCAGGACGACCAGCCAAACACACCAATGAACTCATTGCAATTTGGGAGGTGGAAGGGAAGGGAAGGTTGGATTCGCGCAGGGGTTTGGTCACGCTTCGGCAACTGCACAGAAACGTGCGCATTGCATCCATCACACAATTTAAACATTGAAAAGTGTTCACCGCGCTGTCTTCCAGTGCATTCATGTACATTCATAACGCTGTATCCCAGTGGCCGAATGTACTCTCTCTAGAAGTACAGTGACAGCAGATCCAACATGTAAATCCAATACCAGCCGTTTCTATATTAAGTGGCTAATCGGCCATATAATGGATTTTAGCAGCACGTTGATGCCTTCTGTTGTGCTTGAAGGACATTTTTTAAGTTTTACAGGCAAAGGAAAGTACGTTTGAGGATGCAAAGGCATAAAATGTGACCCCCACCCCCCTATCCAATTGTCCTAATTTTGATATCTAGTCAAAATTTGAAGGCTAAAATCGAAGTTAATCGCTACACTGGAGTAGCCAATTGTGAATAGAATATTAAGAATTGGTCATTCCTGGCGCTTCGCACACCAGAAATCGCACCCTGTGAGAAGATTTCTGCTGTTCAATGTCACTACATTCCAAGTGTTTTCTTAGTACACATTTTTACAATTTTATTACAAAAAGCAAACAATGGAAATCTCCCCCAAGTGACTTTAATCTAAAATGAGTATATTTAGTATAATTAAAACCAAGGTCTAATTATTATTTAGGGTTTCCTCATCTCTCCTCAAAGCATTCTATCTTACTGGAGTGTGGTTCCACCAACGCCAGAAACCTTGCTCAAGTGGCCAATATTAATGGGTAAGCCTTGGCAGTGAAAGACAGGATACTGACTGCAGGAGATATCACAGCCCAGTCCGATATTGTCTCCTCATCTGACATCCACACACTGCACTCTTCCATCACAGGATACTGAATAACAATCACCCTAAGTAACTTTACTCTCCCTAACCCAAAGATAGTCAAGCCAGTTGTAGCAACTCTACCACCTAGTGATAAGCTAACTCCATAGACTGAATTTGGGATCTTCCCAGTCTGTATGGCTGAACTATTTACTTAATGGGCCGGAATTTGCGGTGGGTAATAACAGTGAACGAACAACGTTGGCTGTTATCGCCCCTTTGAAACTGACAGCAACTTCAGGACGTAGCACATGCGCATCTGAATGCGGAAATCCTGAAGTTGCGGTCAGTCATTTACTGCTCTGACACTGGCTGCACTGTGCGCCCCCACCCCACCACCACCACCACCATAGCCGGCAATCAGTGAAACTGACAAAAATTTGGGCTTTTCTGGGGTAATATCGCTGTTAAATACCCATTAGAAGTTAGGCCTTGTTGGATTAGGTGCAACTGGTGTTTTAACAACGTATTGACTGCTAAACAAAGGTTATGGCCTGGAAAAACTGATTTTAAATTTTGTGGAATGTCAAATGTCTCCAAAATTATGAAAATTACAATTTTTAAGAAACTTTTAAAAAATTATATTTTTTTAAAGTTTGTTCATATTTATTTCAGGTTTCCCTTTTCCCCATGTGAGAGCCCCATCTTTATTTTGCTGTCTGTAACATTTTTTTAAAGTCGGAATAAAAGCAACTTCTTCACTTCCTGGGTCCCTGCCTGTGAGAATTCTGCTTTGTGATTGGCTGCTTAGACAGCTTGTTGCTGTCACAGCAGCTCGCACTAGGGATTCCCCACTAAGCTACACTGATCTCACTTATGCGTCGAGAAAGGCAGACTTCTCGCCACAGAGATCACAAGATTTTTGTGGGCAGCTTTCTTGGGGGCCAGCGGCGAACACATTGGCTTTGCCACTGACCACAAATTCCGGGATTAGTAGTTCATGAGATTCCACAATCGCAGGCAATATTATGAATTACATCCTAACCAACAAAAAGAAAATAGTTTTAAAGTTTTTTTTTGCGAAACATTTTAATGAATTGTGAGAACCAGCCTTTGCAGTGCTGGTGGGACTTCTAAATCACTTTGCATTTAAAGTCTACACTCCAAAGTAACAATTTGCTGTGAAAAAGTAGATGTCCTGTAGCTATACAACCAGTATTAAATTTGTTATGTAAATGTTATGTTCATAACAATAATATGCATGTACAGAATCAATAACAGCCCTGTGGCAAAGATCAGTCTAGAAACTTTAAATGCTGCAAACCTGATTCAAAAGCAGAACCACCACAGAAAGAGTTAATTTCCATAAGTATGATTTCACGACTTGAGCTATAAAGTACATAGAGCTGATTCCCCAATTGATTGCTCCTGCGAAGAACAGTGCTCACAGGGAATGCTGGCCGAGAAATTGCGAACCTGCAGCCCCTGATTTCCAACCATTCAAATCAGCTCTTTATTGTGTAGGAAGCCCAACTGGCTACTAGTTAAATAATTACTTCACGGTGATGTGGATCTGGAATTATCTCCATGGGGGCAACCTGGCAATTAGACTTGGAAGTGCACCCAATCCCGTGCCCATTTTACTGATGTCAAGTTAAGCTCAAATTTCCTGACCATCTCATTAGAATAGGCCTGAACATAAAATTGGCGTAGATCAACAGAAACAATCAGGGCCCAAGGAACGTGCCAAACTCCCACCATATTTTTCTCTTCGTTGAGTATGAAATTTAAAATTTCAACTCATTCAACGATTATTCGGACACATTAGGCACATATGTTTAAAAACCTGCAGTCGGGGAAGCTTTTCAATTTTTAATGTGACTTATACTTATGCCACAAAAATGCTCAAAAACTGCAGAAAAATGACTGTGTCCTGCTGTGCCTGGTTTTCACTCCAAATTCTGTGATCTTTTAGGCAGTGTAATTGATTTGCGCCCTGGTTATGCCTGTCTCTGGACGCAAATATGGAGGAATTTCAAGGCTAATGTTTATTTGTAACTAGTCATCCTCAAAGTCACATTATCGGGCCCATAATAGACTTGGGACAAAGAAACAACCTTATTTAAATGAGTACATCCAGGCTTCACTTTATATAAAATGATATCTGTTTGAACAGATATTGAAGAGTAGATTTTTTTAAATCAGCAAATTCTAAAATTGAACCTTATTACTTGCTTTGTGCAGGTAACACTGCATTATTAAGAACCTTTAGCTATATATATATATATATAAACTTCCATTAATGGAAGCTCCATTATATTTAATAGAGGGGTTCAAACCTTGACAAGAACTGCTGTATTTGTCAAAATGTGGTCTGACCATAGAAAATATTATAAAATAGTATCGCAATCATCACGCAAGGTTGTGGAAACTTGACTGCAATATTTTGTCAGTAGAATGGAGACTAGTAGAAAAGTTTGCTTCAGTGGTAGTTTATGATAAGAGTACTGATGTCAAAGCATAATTTTATTGCTAATTGCAAGCACGCAAGACTAGATTTTATTTTTTTTAAAGAGATTAACCTTTAAGTTTCACTCCCTTACTCACCAAACTCACATGTTTCCACTCTGTTCCAAGCTGCACTCCATGACAAACTGTATGTTCGTATGGTGGCAAAGTGGGAACAGCTCCAAGGAAATTCCAGGCCAGTATGCTCAATCACTCATAAAGCAATGTCTCCATGTGTACATCACTGAATAAGATTGTAGATGCTATGGGGCACATGGAATCAAATTTGTCAGAAATAAATTATCATTGCAATCAGGTGATGATTTTAAATATATTGGCCTGGATTTTGCAGCCAGCGGTGAAGGGAAGGCGCTCGCCATTCACCTCGCTGACTGCTGCCCACTGAGTTTTTGCAGGCTTCTCAGCATAAATTTCCTCTAATCAGGCGTCTTTTCCAGTGCGGCGCCCTCTACAGGGGATCTGTGGCATCTGTGAGCAGACCAAGCAACAGCGAGGCTCTTCAACCAGATGGCAGAATCCTCACTGAGACACGCAGAGTCCAAACCAGGAAGTATAAAGCAGGAAATATAAATTTGATTTAAATGATGTACAGAAAGCGAAATAAAGATTGGGAAATACAAATGGGATTAAGGAGAGAGATAAAAGAGACAGACAGAAAAAGTTTTTTAAAAATTCTAAATCTCCAAAACTAACTTTGTTCTGAGGGAATGAGACTTCACAACGTAAAATTAATTTTTCAGGGCCAGAGAGGTTGTTCAGCGGTAACTATTACTTATCACGCCATTAAAAACTCACTTACATCTGAGTGCACCAGCTCTAACTTTTTCAGCCATTTTTAGTGTGGAACTAGTGGGCAAGTAACACAAGTTCATGCTATTGTAGTCATTTCAGTGCCGAGTCTATCGGCGAGGATGGCAACAACGCACCCTGTGGAGGAGCAGGATATCTCTGATAGCAACTTCCGGATTTCCGCATTTAACTGCGCATGTGCGGATGCCAGAAATTGCTGTCCGATTTACCCCACAACAACAGTGAGCACTGGTAGCCTTGCCATTATTATTACAGCAAAATCCAGGCCATTTACTCATCTCTGTTATCATAGAAACATAGAAAAATTGGAGCAGGAGTAGGCCATTCGGCCATTCGAGCCTGCTCCGCGATTCAATATGATCATGGCTGATCCTCTATCTCAATACCATATTCCCGCTCTCTCCCCATACCCCTTGATGCCTTTTGTGTCTAGAAATCTATCTATCTCCTTCTTAAATATATTCAGTGACTTGGCCTCCACAGCCTTCTGTGGTAGAGAATTCCACAGGTTCACCACCCTCTGAGTGAATGAATTTCTCCTCATCTCAGTCCTAAATGTCCTACCCCGTATCCTGAGACTGTAACCCCTTGTTCTAGATCCCCCAGCCAGGGGAAACATCCTCCCTGCATCATTGGTTTATTTAATTGAGATTTGATTTCCTACACAAGTTATTGAGATCTATTTCCAGTCATTGTTTGAACTTGTCATAAGCCTAGGATATTGCTAAAATATCTTGTAAGAGAATAAACACAGCAGCAATATCCCAAACTAATAAAAAAATAAAATCATTGATGTGATTAATGAATCCTGCAGAAACGCAATTGAAAAAACTCTGCAATAGTCTGGGGAATTTGTTTAATCCACTGCAAACATTTATCTGGCTAATTTTTAATGGTAACTCTTCTGATGTCCATCATGGCAGAGAAATTATTTAATCACAGAGCCTTCCTTCGTTACCAATATTTTAGCAGATTTGGCTATTCTGAGGGGTTGTCCATAAAATTATGATGTAAAAATATAAACAGGCTGTGCCTCTAGTGAGCAAAGACTAAGAGAACCTTCACCAAATTTAGGGGTTTCGTTCAAATTCATTCAACCCTTCCACCACAGCAGTGGTGATATTTTGAAAACTTTAAACTCCAAGCCTGATTTGGAGTTCAATATTTACTCTTAAATTTGACTGTTCAGCTGAAGAAAGCTGCTCAATTATTTTTCATTAATGGCCTGACAAGGCTGGTAAGAGGCAGAACAAGACCACACACTTCATCGTCGCTGGGTCAAAATCCTGGAACTCCCTCCCTAACAGTACTGTGCGAGTACCTTCACTACACGCACTGCAGCGGTTCAAGAAGGCGGCTCACCACCACCTTCTCAAGGGCAATTAGGGATGGGCAATAAATGCTGGCCTTGCCAGCAACGCCCACATCCCATGAACGAATAAATAAAACCACTCTTAGAAGTCAGTGTGGGGCTAAAGCATGTCATCTGCAGAAGTCGACCAGTGGTAAATGTGCTACACTGCCAAGAGAAAGAGAAACTGTAATGGGAGTGCTAAAGCCCAAAGGAGAAACACAAGTGGTACAGGTCAGCAGAGGCACCTGAAGGTGGTGGATCACAGATCCAGGAATGGATTCCATGAAGGAACAACTCCCAATCCCAATGAATCGCAATGGCTTACTTCAGCACTGCATAAACCATCGGTGTACCCACACAAGAAATAACGGTATGCTTTGGAAAATTTTAAAAATAAGTAAAGCAAATGTTGCACTCAAGTTTAGCTTGTTCATTAATTGATTATTATTGGACAGAAATTGTCAGATCAATGCTAAACACAAATCATTAGTCTTTATTCTGCTACTAATTCTAGTAATTAGATTAATTTTAGCAAAATCTAGTTTTTTGCTAAAATTAATGAACAAAGGTAAATATAGCCCTACATTCGTTTCTTATCTATTTCTCCCTTCCTGTTAAACTGTTCACTTTTCTCTGCCAGCTACAGATGTGATCTTATTCCTTATTCACAATCTCTGAACTTTCATGACTTCCTACGTCTTTTTCCTGATGTTTCACCATTGCCCATTGTGGGCAAAATGCTGGAGTCCATCATTAAGGATGAAATAGCCGAGCACTTAGCAAATGGGGACAGGATAGGACAGAGTCAACATGGATTTACAAAGGGTAAATCGTGCTTGACTAATCTATTGGAATTTTTTGAGGGAGTAACTGGTAAAATAGATGGGGGAGAGCCAGTAGATGTGGTGTACCTGGACTTCCAAAAGGCCTTCGATAAGGTCCCACATAAAAGATTAGCATGGAAAATTGAAGCTCATGGGATAAAGGGGAAAGTATTGACGTGGATAGAGAACTGGCTGTCAGATAGAAAACAGAGAGTTGGAATAAACGGCTCATTTTCTGAATGGCAGGCAGTAACAAGTGGGGTACCACAGGGATCTGTCCTGGGTCCCCAGCTGTTCACAATTTATATTAATGACCTGGATCAGGGAGTCGAATGCAGCATTTCCAAATTTGCAGACGACACTAAACTAGGAGGGGGGGTGGGCTCAGAGGAGGAGACCAGGAAGCTCCAGAGCGATTTGGACAGACTGGGTGATTGGGCGGATAAATGGCAGATGCACTATAATGTGGACAAGTGCGAAGTTATCCACCTTGGGTGCAGGAACGGGAGGGCAAATTATTATTTAAATGGCAATAAATTGGGAGAGGGGGAAGTACAGAGAGACCTGGGTGTTCTTGTACACCAGTCACTGAAGGCGAGCATGCAGGTGCAACAGGCGGTCAAGAAGGCAAACGGTATGCTGGCCTTCATAGCAAAAGGGTTGGAATACAGGAACAGGGATACCTTGCTGCAGCTGTACAGGGCACTGGTGAGACCACACCTCGAGTACTGTGTACAGTTTTGGTCGCCTCATCTGAGGAAAGATGTTCTTGCCATGGAGGGGGTGCAGCGGCGATTCACCAGGCTGATACCAGGAATGGCGGGATTGACCTATGAGGAGAGACTATGTAGTTTAGGGATGTACACACTGGAGTTTAGAAGATTGAGAGGGGACCTCATAGAAGTGTATAAAATTCTGACAGGTCTAGACAGATTAGATGCAGAAGGAATGTTTCCCTTGGCGGGTGAGAACAGAACTAGAGGACATAATTTAAGGATAAGGGCTAAACCATTTAGGACAGAAATGAGGGGGAATTTCTTCACTCAGAGAGTGGTGAACCTGTGGAACTCATTGCCACAGAGGGCAGTGTACGCCAGCTCATTAAATATATTTAAGAGGGAATTAGATATATTTCTACAGGCAAAAGGGGTTAAGGGTTACGGAGAGAAGGCGGGGACAGGATACTGAATTGAAGGATCAGCCATGATCTCATTAAATGGCGGAGCAGGCTCGAAGGGCCGGATGGCCTACTCCTGCTCCTATCTTCTATGTATCTATGTATTAACTGTCTTCAATGTAATGTTTTATTCTCACATTTGAGAATCTAATTTCATTAGCAGAGCATCATGAGACAGTAAGCCAGTGCAAACAGTACGCCATACAAATTTCCAATTCTTCAACGACCCATGAAGACTGCGATAGGGAGAAAAAAAACAAATTGAAAAACAGTAGTGGATAATAATCAAAATGCTTCAATCATTGTTTTAATGGGAAGACTCATTTCTCCCCCCTCCCCCACCCCATTCCCACCAAAAGAAACATTTCAGCATTATCCAGTCATTTCTCTACACACCTCCCCCATGTATGTTATTTACACTCACAACGAAACTGAGAATTATAGGTAGACTCTTAAACCTAAGCATTGCCATCCATTATTACTAAATATAATTCGGGGGTCCTCTTACAGCAACTGCAAAATGCTTCTATTAAACAATTTGATGGCTGAAATATTGAATCGCACTCAGTTCTGAAACTTTCATTCAAAAAAATATAGATCGCCTGGAAAGGTAAACTGCACCATGCTTTTTCAGGTATCAAAATGTAATTGCAGTAATTCATTTGTTTTTGTATGAGACATGGGAAAATATTTGTTTTACTTTCCCCAAGAGAACATTTTTTGTATATTCCCTGACTGTTCAATCTGTCCTTACTCATCATCTTGACAGCTTGATCCCTGCCAGATTTGCTTTGATATTCGCTTCTCCTAACAAACCACAGAGATAAAACAAGAATTCTTGCTGCTGTAGCTTTGAAAATGTCATTGCATAAATGACTAGAAGAACAAAGAAGTCATAAAAACCATATGTTCCACGGTATAATGTCACAAGGAAAACTCTAATGATCAAACATCCAGGTGATGCTGATTAAATAATCATATTTTATATTATTGCATGGTAAGGATCATTTACCCACCCAGGTGATTCATTTCCTTATACAGTCTAAGGGGGAGAAATTCGGTGGGTTAGCGCCTCCTGTTAGCACCCCCGGAGGCGATAACGGGGCGCTAACAACTTACCGCCCGGGCGTGGCGAGATGAACGACTCCCGCGAACTTCGGTGAGAGGTTTGCGGCGGCGGTAAGACTTTGCACCACAATCTCCTTCGCCCGGAGATCCTGACGTCATTGCCGTGCATAGCACCCCGGACCCGAACTTCGGTTCTGCCCCCGATGACACCGACAGCTGCAGGAGACGTTGATCGGGAGGCTGGGCGCTTCGGGGGCGAAAGTTAAAGAGGAGGTTGCCGAGGTAAGTACCTAAATTTCTGAAATGTTTTTGTTCAATTTTTTTTACTTCTCCTGGGCCGCGATCGATCAACCCGGCACTCTGCTGGAGTGCATGGGGCTGATCGAGCCAGATCGCGGCTGCTGTCGGGGACCAGCTAGCTGATCCCAGTGCAGAGCCTGCAGCGATGGCCCTTCCCTTTAAGGAGGGAAGGCGCCTTGGAATGCGGCAGTGCTGCACGGGACATTGTGCATCGCTGCACCTCTACCACCCCGCCTGCACCCTTTAGTGCTCCAGAAAGGAAGTGGAGCACTTGATTTAGTGCTCCACTTCCTTCCTGGAGTGCTAAAACCCAATTTTTTAAAAGCTGAGTATCATTAGCGCCTGCCGCTAAGTTTCCCAACTTTCCAAACGGGGCGATACTGAAATTTTCCCCCATAATGTCTGCACGAATGCAAGAGATGTTAGTTCATAAATGATCAAATATTTGCTACAAAAATGCAAAGCCAAACCAGAAATAAGCCGTGTCAGAAGATTCTTGTATAATAATACTCTAAAAGAGCTTGTGTACAAATCATCTATGGATAGATCAGTTTATGAGAGGAGAAATTCTTTTCAACTCTCATTTAGCTTACATTTCCACATCTTAAGACTAAAACATATAGGGCTGGATTTTGAATGACCCATGGAGTCGGGTTTGGAGGCGTGTGGGGGGTTAAATTTGCGGGGTCGGGGTTTCCGACCCCATCCCGACTCCATCCCGCCTCCACGCAATTTTGACAAAATCAGTCGCGGGGTTCCCGACTCCGTCCTGCCTCCAAGGGGCGGGAGAGGCCATTAAAGCCCTTAACAAGCTCTAAATTGGCTCTGTAATGCCATTTTGAAACGTTTTAGCTAGTTTAACCCTTTTCTGACGTGAAGTACGCCTGGTGTGAAACATTCCAGTGAAACCTGGCGGGAGCACAAGTGGATAGTTGACTATCAGCTGCAGGTCCACTATTACAACGGAGATGTGATGAAGGTAGTAGTAGTATTGTGATGAAGGTAGGAGTAGTATTAGGTCTGAAAGTCGCCTCTGATGCTGCTGCATTGAATGTCTTCAGAGACTGCCTGGGAGGACTTGGTTGCAAAAAAATCTCTCTCTCTCTCTCTCTCTCTGAGATGCTGCTCATTTTGCATTAGTAGAGGGTCAATAACCAGGGGGCATAGTTTCAAGGTAAGGGGCAGGAGGTTTAGAGGGGATTTGAGGGAAAACTTTTTCACCCAGAGGGTGGTTGGAGTCTGGAACTCACTGCCTGAAAGGGTGGTAGAGGCAGGAACCCTCACAACATTCAAGAAGCATTTAGATGAGCACTTGAAATGCCATAACATACAAGGCTACGGACCAAGTGCTGGAAAATGGGATTAGAATAGACAGGGCTTGATGGCCGGCGCAGACACGATGGGCCGAACGGCCTCTTTCTGTGCTGTATAACTCTATGACTCTATGACTAGGTCAGAGGATGGGTATTCTGCAGAGAGTATCTCACCTCCTGCCCCCCAAAGCCTTTCCACCATCTACAAGGCGCAAGTCAAGAGCGTGATGCAATACTCTCCACTTGCCTGGATGAGTGCAGCTCTAACAACACTCAAGAAGCTTGACACATCCAGGACAAAGCAGCCCGCTTGATTGGCACCCCATCCATCACCTTAAACATTCACATTCACTCCCTCAACTACCAGCACACCATGGCTGCAGTGTGTACCATCTACAAGATGCACTGCAGCAACTCGCCAAGGCTTCTTTGACAGCAACTCCCAAACCCGCGACCTCTTCCACCGAGAAGGACAAGGGCAGCAGACGCATGGGAACACCACCACCTCCAAGTTCCCCTCCAAGTCACACACCATCCTGACTTGGAAATATATCGCCTTCCTTCATCGTCGCTGGGTCAAAATCCTGGAACTCCCTCCCAAACAGCACTGTGGGAATACCTTCACCACACAGACTGTAGCGGTTCAAGAAAGCGACTCACCACCACCTTCTCAAGGGCAATTAGGGATGGGCAATAAATGCTAATTTTGCCAGCGACGCCAACATCCCATGAGCAAATTAAAAAAAAGTCTTAAATGCTGTGACGTCACAAAAATAGGATAGAACATTTCAATGTTGTATTTTTCTTCTTACAACAACAACAACAAACTTTTATTTATATAGCACCTTTAATGTAGTAAAACATCCCAAGGTGCTTTACAGGAGCATTATTAAGCAAAATTTTACACCAAACCACATAAGGACATATTGGGGCAGATAACCAAAAGCTTGGTCAAAGAGGTAGGTTTTAAGGAGCGTCTTAAAGGAGGAAAGAGAGGTAGTGAGGCGAAGAGGTTTAGGGAGGGAATTCCAGAACTTAGGGCCTTGGCAGCTGAAGGCACGGCCGCCAATGGTGGAGCGATTAAAATTGGGGAAGCTCAAAAGGCCAAAATTAGAGGAGCAGATATGTTGGAGGGTTGTGGGGCTGGAGGAGATTACAGAGATAGGGAGGGGCAAAGCCATGGAGGGATTTGAAAACAAGGATGAGAGTTTTAATATTGAGGCGTTGCTTAACCGGGAGCCAATGTGGGTCAGCGAGCAGTGGGGTGATAGGTGAACAGGACTTGGTGTGAGTTAAGACACGAGCAGCAGAGTTTTGGATGACCTCAAGTTTACGGAGGGTAGTACGTGGGAGGCCGGCCAGAAGTGCGTTGGAATAGTCAAGTCTAGAGGTAACAAAGGCATGGATGAGGGTTTCAGCAGCAGATGAGCTGAGGTGGGGGTTGAGTCGGGTGATGTTCCAGAGGTGGAAATAGGCGGTCTTAGCGATGGTGCGGATATATGCTCGGAAGCTCATTTTGGGGTCAAATATGACACCAAATAACTTTCAAGCACTGATCATAAACATGGTAGTGCAGGTTTTGATGTTTATGACTTTAAGAACTTAAGCTCATTTCATTTTGAAAAGAACTGAGCTTAAACTTCTCTTCAGAAAGGTTCATTTACTTTAAATATTAATAGCATGAGTGTTTAACTTACTAAAAACACATTAGCTATAATTTTACTGCAGCAGGATTTGTTTTACACTTCACATTGCATTTCACTCTCTTATTGCTAAGGCAAACAAGAACCAGATTACTAAATCATACTATAGCTGTATTAGCTGCCTTTCTAATGAGTCTGCAAGGACTTACTACTACATTGCCCCATCTGTCTGTATGACTGGAATGGGCGCTGATGAAATAATTTACCTACAGGGATTAAATGAGGACGTGTTAGATGGGATGGAAAAATCTTTGAGAAATGTGTTACTATATCAAGTAGCAAGGACCTGTACATGGCAGCACTTTTACAGATGCGTATGGCTATTAAGTAATCGCTGTGGGCTTAATTCATAAACACAGCAGAGCACTAATTGAGGATACTGGTGAGCATGTTATGCAATAATTGGAATGTACTATATTTTATATATATATATATATAAGCTTTGTTGGTTTTCAATGGAGTGGTTGATTAATAGTCGCTACATGAAAAGCATCCAACAATTAATATTTTTATACTAGTATCCAAAATATAATTTGCAAGCAAGGAGAAATGATAGACCCAGAAGGGGACTGTTGGCAAAGATCATCTGCTGCTATGGGTGGGTTCTGACCGTATGGAAGAACGTTGCTACTCTAAGGAAACTGAATCTGAAGAGGAGCTTCTGATCAAAGGCAGGATCCTGTATGCTACTAGTTTTTCTCATAGTTTGAGATTATATAATGAGTTTTTTGGCTTTTCTGCTATTTCCTTGACTGCAATTATGTAATGTTTCTTCCACCATGTAAATTTTTATTGTTCTGAATGGAATAGTAACTGATTAGATATGTCTCCGTCTCCGCCCTTGCCTCAGCTCATCCTGAAACCCTTATCCATGCCTTTGTTACCTCTAGACTTGACTATTCCAACACACTCCTGGCTGGCCTCCCACATTCTACCCTACGTAAACTTGAGGTGATCCAAAATTCGGCTGCCTATGTCCTAACTCGCACCAAGTCCTGTTCACCCATCACCCCTGTGCTCGCTGACCTACATTGGCTCCCAGTTAAGCAACGCTTCGATTTCAAAATTCTCATCCTTGTTTTCAAATCTCTTCACGGCCTCGCCCCTCCCTATCTCTGTAATTTCCTTCAGCCCCACAACCCCCTGAGATATCTGCGCTGCTCTAATTCTGCCCTCTTGAGCATCCCTGATTATAATCGCTCAACCATTGGTGGCCGTGCCTTCTGTTGCCTAGGACCTAAGCTCTGGAATTCCCTGCCTCAATCTCTCCGCCTCGCTACCTCTCTTTCCGCCTTTAAGACACTCCTTAAAACCTACCTCTTTGACCAAGCTTTTGGTCACCTGCCCTAATTTCTCCTTATGTGGCTCGGTGTCAAATTTTTTGTCTTATAATAATCCTGTGAAGCGCCTTGGGACGTTTTACTACATTAAAGGCGCTATATAAGTACAAGTTGTTGTTGTTAAACTTAGTAAAAT
Organism: Squalus acanthias; assembly: GCA_030390025.1. Taxonomy (NCBI): domain Eukaryota; kingdom Metazoa; phylum Chordata; class Chondrichthyes; order Squaliformes; family Squalidae; genus Squalus; species Squalus acanthias. Next base: position 53,790,682 of record CM059429.1, read on the forward strand.
ATTTGCTACCGTTCATAAATTAACTAATCGCTGTTGTGTAGTACTGAGCTGTACCGAACAGGAGGATCCCTGGCCCATGCTATGATAGCTGATTCTGTCACTGTCCAGCTGGTGTGTGATGACATCACCTTATACTGCATGCCAATACCCAGGAGGCTGTTATGACATTTTTATTGTGTGACAGTTCCATCATAACAATCCTGGTGACTGAAAACCATGGGCTGGATTTTCAATGACTTGTGGAGTCGGGTTTGGAGGCGTGTGTGGGGTTAAAGTTGCAGATTCGGGGGTCCCGACCCCATCCCAACTCCATTCCGCCTCCACGCAATTTTGACAAAATCGGTTGCGGGGTTCCCGACTCCGTCCCGCCTCCAAGAGGCGGGAGAGGCCATTAAAGCCCTTAACAAGCCCTAAATTGGCTCTGTAATGCCATTTTGAAATGTTTTAGCTAGTTTAACCCTTTTCCGACGTGATGTACGCCTGATGTGACACACGCCAGTGAAACCTGGCGGGAGCACAAGTGGACAGCTGACTATCAGCTGCAGGTCCACTATTACAACGGAGATGTGATGAAGGTAGTAGTAGTATTGTGATGAAGGTAGGAGTAGTATTAGGTCTGAAAGTCGCCTCTGATGCTGCTGCATTGAATGTCTTCAGAGACTGCCTGGGAGGACTTGGTTGCAAAAAAATCTCTCTCTCTCTCTCTCTCTCTGAGATGCTGCTCATTTTGCATCCAGGTCCTCTCACAGCAAAGGCCAGGCAGTCTCTGACCTGCAATGATGACATCATCAGAGGCGACTTTCAAACTGAAACCACTAATTGGTTCATGGGTTCCCACATGCTGGAACTCAATTGCCCAATTAAGTGAAAATTGCATCAATCTCCCACATCCAATTGCAGTCGGGTGGATAACACGAAATGCGGATGACACGACCCCAACCCGCCCCAGTATCAAAATCCAGCCCCATGTTTCAGGATGGCTTATTGGTGATCAGAGATATAGCCTACAGTTATGGCTAATGACTCCAGTACAGCATTCACAGACAGAGGAGAGAGAACAAATATAATGAAGTCTTTAGTACTATAAGCAGTGTGATAGAGCAGACAACTGGGAATGTGAAGTCTCATTTTAGATGTCTGAACATATCTGGTGGTTTCCTGCAGTACATCCCAGCAGGAGTGTCCAGAATTATAAGGGGCAATTTTAACCTAACCCCCACTTTGGGAAACTGATGGGATCGGGTGCAACGCTGGTTTTAAACTCCACCTGATTTTACTAATATTGGGTGGGGTGTAAAACTAATCCCGTGGGTCTCCCGCCTAGCGAGTTAGGTTAAAATACACCCCCACTCACCCCACCCACCGCCATCGTATCTTACTGCAACCTGACTAATGTTCCTCTGCAAAAAGGATTACTACTTCCTGAGGATAGAGAAGGTCGCCATGAAGAGGGAGATAACCCTCCATCCCCATTAAAGGAAAATGTTGTGCAAGAGGGAGAGGAGGCGGAGCAAGAGGCCCTTCAGCGTGTAGCTAGAGAAAGGAGGCAGCATCTTATTGAATGCTTTCAATAATTCAAAAAAGTTGTACAGAGAAATAAAAATCTTTCATTTATGACTGGTCGCCTCCAAACCCTGGCTGTTTCATTGAGATCTGCATTCTCTAAAGCATCTGTACTTTACCTCATATAGAAATCTCACGTTCTTACATTTCAGCTACTCAGTCCACTAATTTGCTTAAAGTATATTTCATCAAACAATCTTTACTTTCCAGCACAATATTTTTCAAATTATAACAATCATTCCAAACACCAACTATTACTACTTCTTACCACCTTGTTTACCCCTTGCCCTTATTAACTTACTTCTATGTGGTGCTCCTCAAGTGACAGGAAGTTGAGAGGTTGTTGACTGGGACTGTTCGGCTGGAGCTTTCCTAGACTGAGGTAAGTTTTGTCTCAGTGAAGCTGCTGTCCCTGAGGGCCCTGCTTCCAGTATTCTTTCTGTGTCAATGCATGCTGGAACCCAGGTCAAATGCCCCCTCATTGCATTGGACAGGGCTTTAATCAAATTGGCTTATTGTTACTCTCATAAGAGACAGCAACATCTGTTACCACTCCTTGTTATCTACTAGTACTGGGCACAGGCACAAAGGTGCTACTGGTTAGTGTGAGAACAACCAAATATTCCTAATTAAGTTTTGGGAAGTCCTTTGAAAGACTGACCCTCGAGGCATTTCCATTGAGACAATGGTAGCCGCCACTTCAGAAGCCACCAATGTTCTTAATCCCTGCTCCTGGTGCCTTATTGCCACAGATATCTCCAGGACTGCCACACTCTCGAAGTGTTCTGCATGGCATGACAGACATCCTGCAATGTGTTTCAGATCCACATGGTGGACTCTTCCCGCTTATCCATCATCTCAACCAAATGCATGGAAATACCTCCACTGCTTGCACATGAGATTGCTGCTCCCTAATCATTGTTATTTTGAAGACTGGGCCACAGATCTTGTTCCCTAGGCTCCTCAGCCAAGGGCAGTCATTATGAAGAATTAGCTCACACCATCTCTTCCACTCCTAAGTCCTCATGCTCGTTACCATTCAGTGCTTCACCCTATGAAAATCCTTCTGACTCGCTAACTACTTTCTCTTAAATGGATATCTCTTGGCTAGCCCTGGAACATGATCGGGTTAGTGAGGAGGGAGCAGGAATTGCACAACTTAAAGTGCCTAGCTGCTCCTCTGACCTTTTCCTGCAAGCCAGGATGTTAAAAACACAAAAAGTTCTTTAGTTGTATGAGCAATCACGTGGCTGATTTAATGTCCATTTAAATACTTTGATATTTCACAGAAAGCTAAAATTAACTGTGCTCTCTATTGCCTTGCCTTCACAAACCTGTTCTTGGCACCTCTCCTACTTGCCCATCTCCTACAACCTCTCCAGTGTGCCTTTCAAAGCTTGCTCATAATGTTCACTCACACTTCAAAAAGTGGGTCTTCCTCATTCAGTTGAATTTCTTCATTTCTGGTTGTGTGCAACCTTTTCCTTTGCAAAGAGAGAACACACTGATGAAGGAATCGGAGTGGCAATTACACTTCTCTTAACCCAGTTGTCAGCATCAATCCTATAATTATAATGCTTTCACATGCAGATTCCCTTTGAATACCTCTTCAAGACTAACACAACCCTTTGTGGCATGCAATGTGTGTTTACACAGTGGTTTGGATTGTATTATTGTTTTCAGAGCTCACCTGTGAAAAGATCAGTTTTCCTGTCTACCCTTAATTACACAGAGAAGGCATGAGAGGTAAAGAGACGATCACTCTTCCTTAATTCTGACAGGGTGTGCATAGGGAACAGTGTCTTCACTTACCTTGTGAGATGATTAAATCTCTTCCTGCACTGTGTGGAGGGTCATTGGGTGGTGGAGGTTGAACTCACTGCCATCTCCCTCCTTCCATGAAGTCTGAACCACACACTTATGGGGCTTCCTATTCTTTAGTACCCAAGAGCCCTTCTCTTCAGGAACTTTTTTCTGAAAATAGGGCATTAACTGATGCATCAGTAAATCTGGGAGCCTTTCCTGACCCCACCCCTCCACCAGCCCCCACCCACTCCGCTGTGGATATTCCTTCCTCACTCATTGCTGCACTGCTCTGGTGCTCCCTGCCAAAAAATGTGTTCCCTTTTAATCAAATGTGGCATTTTAAATGTTGCTGCACCACTGAATTTCCCTCCCTCCCAGCAATTTACTGCAATTACATTTTCCCTGCATGACTAATGAGGGCCACTTCAGGAACTTTAAATGGATAGTCACTGTAGTCACTAGGGCACGTGGAAGTTCTGCTCTGCTGCTAACTCACCATTCAAAGGAAAATCCAGTCCGTATATCTGGAGGCAAGCTTTTTATTAGATGATATTTCCTATTGCTGTGTCTTAATAAACACTCAAATTGGTGTGGTAATAACTAGCTGTTTTGATTTTCAGACCCTCTAAAATATACTGTCAAAGTATAACAAAAGCAATACAAGAGAGACCTTGGAGTGTAATTGCTACAGTGTACTTACTCCCATCTATAGGGACTATCTAGTTTTCAGTTAACGGTATGCAAGTACTACACATATCCCCTATTTACATATATTTTAATAAATATAGCCACTTCTGATCGCTGAGGAGTGAATTGTTCATGATGATTTATAATGAAGAGGCAGACAGTGAGAATATTTGGCACAAAGAGATGATCGAACTTCGAAAGTTAAAGCTCACAGATCTGCTTAAGGTTCAACAATGTAACTGAGCTAATTTTAATTAGCTAGACCATATTATATTTAAGTTTTGAACTCGTGCTGATAAATACAATTTGAATTTGGGACCTAACAAGCATCCCCCTCCAACTAATATATTTAGTTAGAATGATTAATTTCAAATGTTGGATTTTGCACCTGTTCTTGGAGATTTGTTGTTATGGCAATTTCACAATTTGAATGCAGAACACTTTGGCTTTATCAGGAACATGACAAGTGGGTAATTTATGTAGGGAAGTACATTCATCTATATTGATGCTCCTCTAC